>OX578143.1:19178157-19899407 GCA_951213105.1 Amaurobius ferox
TACAATTAAAGCTAATACACTACACATTTCCTTGCATGAAATATTTCTAAATTAATACTCTCTGTTCAAGGGTATATATTGACACTTCAACAGTATGCACTTCCAAAAAATTGTATAAAAAGAAAATTATTAAAGAATATGACTAACCATTTAATCGATTTATAGGTTTTGGTGTAAAATAATAAACAGATATAAGTAGGTGAATAATTTTGGGACCATTTTCTTCCGTTTTTGTGAGAACTGAAGATTAGTAGTTTTAATAAATGATAATAAAATATGCACATAATATGTTTAAACATACACATTTACAAATTTTGGAGTCAAATTTGAATTTATACATTGAACATTTCAGAGTGTAACTGTGCTTTTTTATTTAGACATTTTGTTATAATGATTGAAATATTTATATACATACATGTAATTTGAGTTTAATATATAATTTTCTAAGCATAAGTTCAAAATTGTTATATATTCTTCATGAATTAGATATATTTTTCTGAAGCTATATTTAACCCATAATTCTGAAAATGTTTAAAAGTATTGTCATGTACTGATTAGATTTCAGTTTTAAAAAACAGTTTGATCTAAATTTGATTCTACTATAAAAAATATCTAAAATGAAATAAAATAAATTGTCTAACAAAAAAAAAATTAAAAAAATCATAAATTTTGTACGTATTTTGTTTTTCCTTGAATTTTTTGTAATTTTTAATCTACAAATGTAAAATTTACTTTGTTTTGCATACAAATTATTAAGCAAATTTTTTATTTTAAAGTTATTAAAATACAAATTAAAATTGTGACAACCGAAAACGATTTTTCTCCCCGTAAAATACGTTTCTGCAAATGAACACAATTTAATCTACATTAAAGCGTTTGATATCTTAATGTAAAAAAATATTTTGATTGAAATGTAGTTTTGCAAATAGCTGTTCTAAAACTGAAATAATTTATGCCTATTCTATTGACAATAAATTAATTAACTTCAAGAAATTATTTTGTAAAAGTAATTCTTATATCATTGAATATAAATTATTGACTATAAATAAAAATTAATATTCACATTTCTAGAAACAAAATTTACTTGTGCAGTTTTCGCACTGCACACAAGTACTATACTTGTGTGCAGTTTTCGCACATGCATAAAAAATGGGGATATATTTTCTTTCATATAAACTTGAGAAAAAGTTTCAGAATTTGATGTTGAAAAATAATTTAAACCTAATATTTTATCTTATAAAATATGTAAAGATAATAAAATTTATTAATCAAACTGTTATATGTTTTTCAGTAATTTTTTTTGTTTTTGATTCACAAAATAGGCACTGAATTGCATAGGAGGATGATTCATCATTTACATGATGCTGTGTTAGTTTTCTTTTTTGTCTGCTTTAGTTTCGATGTAGTATCCATAATAACTTATTTGCATATAAAAAATGAAAAATAGATTCAAGTTACAAAGTAACCACTATAAAGTAATATTTATTTCAAGGGTTTCAAACGTTAAAATGTTAAATAAACTTAGAACAGCAGTAATAAAATACATACATATTTTTGCAAGATTAGTTACAGTTATTAAAAGGTCATGCGACGTTTAAAGCATTAAATACGCCAAAATTTCGGAATTTAAAACACGCCTTTAAAACATATTGACTTAAATTATGATATAATTATTATAGAAAGTTTTACACATATAACATACACGTGTTAAAAATAAATTTGACAAGTTTCAAAAACTGAGTTTCAATTGCATTTACAAACAAACATGAAATTGAAATCGATTTTGTGTATCCCACAGGTAATTTTTTTTTTTTTTTGGTTTATTTTAAATGCTTAAAACTTATGTTGATTATAAATGTTATTTATCCCAATAACAAAGATAAAATTTACATTATTAAAGAATATTTTTCAAAGACAGAGGATATTTTATCAAGAAATTAAAATTATCCCTGCCCTTGACTATATAATACGTATTTTGACCAGTGGCATCGCCTGGGGAAGTTAGAGGTCACCCCTTATCCCCTCTCAGGAAATCATTGGAACACATTGAATTTTGGAGAAATGATATTTGGGGAAATAGAAAACAAAATTTTTGGTTACCCCCCCCCCCCCCCCACAAGAAAAAAAAATGGCGGCGCCGCTGATGTTGACATTTATAATACTAAAAATTGTAATTTTTTTTCGATTCGTATGACCTTTTAATTACTGGCTATTTAAACAATTTTGATAAAAGAGTAAAAATGCTTTTCATACAATTCAAGAATATGGATCTTTTATCTTTCACAAACTTCACCAAGCACAATTGGAATCATTTCATAGTAAAACTACACTCTCGACAAACGTTTACTAACTATCTTTGTTCTGTTTTATACAACACACAGAATGCTGATTTTATGCATCTATGTAATATAAAATCTATTTTATATACACAACAAATGTAACACATCCATTTTTGTAACAGAAACACAAATTTACGCGAAGAAGCAAAGAAACTGCGAAGGAAGCTATTTTTGGAAATTTATGTCAATAAAATTGGATAAAAAATTATTATTCACCAAAAGATTTATAGAATTTCAAAATTAAAGATACTCGCTAATAAAAACGAAACTAGAAAATAGCAATTATTTGTTTCTTTCACAACATTTTAATACATGTAGATGATATTGTACAACAAAACAATGCATTATAGAATGAAAATAATCTAAGAAATTTAAAGCAACATCCACTGATAGCAATCAACTTAACTGGAAAGAGAAAACAAAAAAATGTAGCAAGAATAAATACAAAAACCTTTGAAGCCTTGGACTCACAATTAATAAAATAAATACATACACAAGCAAAACTAACAAGCCAATTATTACCAATTATTAGTTATGTGAAAATGCAAAATGTAAGACATTTAATTATCTGTGACGATTTCGTATTCGAAAACTGAAAATTAAAACATTTTAATAATATTGACTTTTATTCGATATAATAGAATTTAAGAACTATAAAATTTTCGATAACTGGTAATTTGAAAAGTTGAAATTTGAAAAAGATAAACACAGTTCTTCAATATACGTTTACTAAGACTTCTGTACCCTAAAAGGCTAATGGATGCTTTAACGCGTAAAATATTCTATGAGATACATAAAAAAAGAGAAAAAGGCTTTATTTTCATGGAAAATATACAAAATTCAAGATGCTGTAAAATTGTGTAAGAATATCACGATAATAGCTTTCTTCGCAGTTCCATTTTTACAAAATTATGGAATCTATAGACACAAACCATCGTAGTCCTTACTTACAAAGAACTAATACTTTGTTATCACAATAGAATCTAAACTAAAGTATGGTTATACTTTGCAGATTATTGAACTTTCAAACTATCACAGTGAATTTAAACGTTGAGTTACCCTCTTGATCCAGCGATTATGCTAATTTCAGCTGACTATTTGTAAAACTATTCACACATGTCTACCTGTACGTTTCATTGAAGCCTGGCTGCGATCATCCAAAAGCAAAACATTCAAGTAAGCTCATACTGAAAATATATGCTAACGCTTCCTTACTATTGAGAGGATGCTGCTTCCGGGTTTTAAACCGTTCAACTAGCCGCAACCTCGGTTTGATTAGAATATTTGAGCTTTATTTAAACAATTAATTTTTAAGAATAGACAATAAACGCTTAACCTTAGCAATATACTGTATTTTACCTCAATAATGTATGTCTTTTTTTAATCTTATCAATTCGAGTGACTCGCAAGAAAATTTTAAAGAGAAAAAAAAAAACCTAGCGAAATAAACTAGTTGCTATCCCAATTCGACTGAACGCTCTTATTGGATTTTGAAATGCGTTAATTCTAACGTCTGACACCTTTTGGTTCAATTCGTTTACTGGTTGGTAGATGTGAAAATTTTATTAATTATTTTTGGCATTAGAGACTAAAAATATAACATGATATTGATTTGCTATCATAGATCCTTCAAGAATTTTTTCTTTCTTGTAAATTACAATCCGAGAGATTAAAAAAGTTATAATGCTTAAACATCTTAATATTCTCTCTTTTTTCCTTAAAATTTATTAGAATCTAATTTTCTATGACTTGTCTGTTTATTCTGCCACATTTAAGTGTTCGAAAGAATTTTTCTAGTTGCTTTAGACTCGTACTTGCTTTAAATTTCTTGCTTTTATCTACCAACGCAACACAATTTTGGAACATATAAGGTCAAATAATCTTTAATTTATATGCATTTAGTTCAAAATTTTTAAGCGCACGATTTACAATCGAAATAAAAAAAGCTTTGAGAGGAAAACTTTTTATACATGAAACTATCATTACTTTGAAATGCTTCCTTTTCTTTTAAGAATATTTTTGGATATACTATTTTAAAATTGCAGCAAGCAGCTTCAATATCAGAAATCGTTAGCTTTGAAAGGAAAATAATAATCCCATCGGTCCTATTAACACACAAGTGGCTCAAATGTAAGGTGAAAATATTGAAAATGTGATTAGCGAGTAAACATCAATATATCTCTTATTAAATTAGAAATTATATAACGCATTGAAAAATGTCAAAATCCTAAGTTTTGCAACAGTTAGAAAGTAATATATATATATATATATATATATATATATATATATATATATATATATATATATATATATATATATATATATATATATATATATATATATATATATATATATGTATATATATATATATATATGTATATATATATATCCACGTACCGATTTTTATCAGTTTGTAATTCGAAAAACGTGAGCAAAGAAGTAATTAGCTACTGGCTAAAGAGTGAATCAGTGATTTCTTTCTAAACAGTGAAAAAACTTTCATTTTATCATTACATCATATTTTTTTTTACAAATGCGATAGATGAAATATTCTTCACAACACAGAGAGGGAAAATTGCATGTGTATACCACATGATTCAAGAGTATTTCTATATACATTATATGACACATGTAGGATCACGGAGTTTTCAAGAATTAGTGATGCCCTTCATTGTTTCTTTAAACGTAATTATTCGATTTAACGTTTAATTTATAACTTTTTTAAATGCGAGAAAAGAAAATTTAAGATAATTTGTATATAGTTCAAAAATAAATGTTATAGATAAATACTTATTAGAGTTTAAAAAAAAGCTATGATATATCTTTTACGTAAAGTATCTATAGTAAACTGCATAAGCAAAAATGTCACTAAACACGTTAAGTTTAATATTGTCACCATACTTATAATGATATGATATACTTTAAGGCTACCCGGAAAGCGAAAATCGATATTTCAGTTTGTAATTTTAAAATAAAATTCAGATTTCTCTGATGCAAATGATGCATTATTTGTCGAATTTATTGAATCTGAAATATTTTAAATTACTTTTGTATCTTCACACGTAGACGTTTCAACATAATTCTAAGATTATGGGATCCTGAATAACCTGGTGTGAATTTCGGAAATAGAAAAATTAGAATGATGTTTAAAATTACAAGTATAATCTACCAGAATCTATCTTAAATGAAATTAATCCTTTATTTAAAGATTCGAGAAATTTACCTACTTTCAAATCGCTTTTATGAGCAAATACATAATGCTAACGAAAACCGGAATAATATTATATTGTATAACGTTCTGAAGAACTTTATATAGTTAAAAAGCTGTAAAACACTTTACAAGCTGTGGTATCCTACAGTAAAGGATAGCACAGTTTCCTAAAAAAATAAATAAAAAGCTTTACTAAATTAAAAAAATAGAGTAATTATTATAACAAGTGAGTATCATAATTGCAAAAACTATGTGTACAAAAATGTATACTTAAAACATAAATATGAATACATTTTCATTAGAAACTAAACAATTAGATGTAGTCAAATAACAATAACACATATGAAACGTTTTGATTAAAAAAGGCTGCTTGTAAGGTATCAATTTTATGTCGAATTTCAGATTATGTAAATTTGGCACGTTTTAGTCGCTTTCTCAAAATATCATATTTTTATAAATTAATTATTTTTTCATAAATGGTTTGTAGAATATGATTTTCAGCATTTGTACATTATACTTTTGTCTCAGAATTTTACTTCAATGAATGCTTTACAATTTGTGAATGAAAATGTACAGCAATACAAGCCTTCATTTTATCATTTTAATTAAAAATCGTAACAAACAGAATTAATTGCAGCTCAGAAACATAATAAAGATATTTTTGCCCATCGTAAGTGCTTTGTTGTTCTGCTGTTAATACTTACTGAGTAAACGGCACACAAATACTAGCATTTAATGATGAAGTAAAAAGGACATTTCCGGGTACACTTATAAATCAACACAAGATCAACGTGACTGCCTAAATCTACAATAATTACGTTATTAAAACTTTATACCTTGATATATATATATACTTTGATACATAAAATTTTTTCAAATTTCTACTTCAATTATAGTTAATAATTAATTTAGTTTCATTTCGTAAAATATCTTGATTTATAAAATAGTTTCATGGTTAACTATTTAAAATATATAGAGATAGAAATCAATTATTCAAAACTATATCTTTAATTCATGTTTGTAAAAATCTACGATTTTACTAAAATGAGAATAGTTAAATATTCAATATGTAAATGCATATATTTTATTTAGCAGAGGGCATCACCAAGTACAATAATTGTTAAACATACTTTGAAATGCTGTAAAAATATACGAAAATGAAACGTGGAATAGCATGTAACTGAAACACATTTATACAAGGCGCATGCGCAGTTAATTGGATTCGACGTTCGAAAACATTATCAAAACTTCCGAATTATAAATTGAAAAACATTATCAAAGCTTATTTAATTTACTAATTTTACAAAGTAATGTATCACAAAATATTTTTCATATCATTATATTTTATTTGTTGTTGAAATTTCCTGGTCTCTCTACAAGGAAATTATACGCAAAAATACTTTGAATGAAAAACAAATTTACATAATTCAAATATTTAAAAAAATGTTGCTAATAATTGTTCCAAAAGCTTTCAAGAATAAAAGAAATATTAGTTAAAAATGAAAATTAGAGCTGTATAACATATGTAGCTTTAGAAATATTTTTGTAGTTCACTAGCTACGCTGATAAAAATTAAGAAACAGTTACATAGTCATATGATTGTTAAAAATTCGTTCATGACAAAAGTAATACAAACAACTTCACAAATATTGAGGTAATGTTAACATTTTTCAATACAAAGTAATACAAACTAACTAGTTCCCAAATGTTGAGGTAATGGTAAAATTTTTAAATCTAATTCGAGGTCATGAACCTTTCATGTTGTCTCCCAAATTTTCAAAATTAAACTTGATTCTAAAACATTGCATGCGCCGTAAATGTTTGGTCCAAGAGATTTAACTAAATTACAATTCGAATCTAATTTAGCGCCCTACTTCCAAATATCAATAAGCTTTTGCATGACTTTTTGTATCTGCATAAATTATGACTAATACTAATGGCTCTTATCAACAAGCAAATCTTTACAGCATTTTTAAAACTCTTTATAGTTGATCTAAAACAGTAGCGTTGTTCTCTAAATTTTAGTGACACAACTAAGAATTGTGCGGCGTTTTATTCCCATACTTGGTGGCAGTCCAAGACCAGATGTTTTGATGACAGCTACATGAATTATCTATTAGTAAAATGGATTGAACAATTTGTGCAAAACATTTTAAATCATTTTCGTCTTTTTCAGTGCTAGGTTTAAGGAATGCAGATTGCTTGTCAAGATCTACAACTTGCTTCATGAATGGTGTACTTAGGAATACAGTGTAGTTTCAGCCGTAGATTAATATTTGATTATAAGCTAATCAGTAACGCTTCTATTAGAGAAATCATCACAATACTAATAAATTCATCACTACATCACAAATATGCAGTAATTTTAAAATTTATTTTGTAAAATATTTATAAAATTATGTAACTTGCGTAAAATTTCTTGAATATTTTGTATAGCGACATTGGCGTGCAATATTCAACATTGTAAACTGACCTTTCTTCTCGAATCGCGCGCAAATGATATTTTCGCGTGTTCAAATTCAGCCAATGATTTCAATTTACGTTATTCTACGTTTAAGACTTAATAAACATTTTATGGAATTATTTGAAACTATTACATTGAAAAGAAAATTCTAATGCTATGAAATCGCATGGAATAGCGAATATAAAGCATAGTTTACATTGCATAGAATATTATTTAATATCTCAAACTTTCTTACCTCGAAAGGAAACTCGAATGTGATGAAGTTGAGAATAATTTGTGAACACCATCAATTCTAAAGTTTTTATATCTGTTCTACGCATCATGATTCAAATGTTTAGTTCATAAATATTGAGTTCCATAGATCTCATTTTTTAGTATTAAATTTCAGTGGAGCAGACGATTTTAATGACAGTTATTTTTTCATCGATTACAAAATGCATTTTTTGCTGCTATTTATTGATATAAAATACAAAAACGGATAATTTAGCTTGAGCGCCATTTTCACGACAATCGTTCAAGAATTCGCGATCGTACAGCTTGCTAAGCTTTTCGAAATGGGAGGTAAATTTTAACTTTTTTAAACCCGGCACTGAAGAATGCCTCTTTTATGGTTTTGTATGAAGGAGGAGATATTTTATTATGCGGAACAAGGGAGTCGTAGAATAACACTCGTACAAAAAGCGGGAGGTTTATTGCAAAATTTTCCACGGATAATTCATACGAATTCACCAAGTTTGAGAATGCAACACATATATAAATAGTTAAATGTAATAATAGCACATCTGGTAGTTTGTTTTCCACTATCATGCATATTTACAACAAATGCTATCTACGAATAATAACATTGAAAGCACCGACTATGCTGGTGCGGTGGGGGGTTACACATATTTTATTTTCACACATTTAAAACCACTAACACAGATGCTTAGATAAAGAGTGAAAAGCTTAATTTTTTTATTTTTACATCATGGGATATAGAGAAAGAAAAAACGAAGATACATTTTTCTAGGCACATACTTCCTCCAAACAGGGGTCGCTTGGATTTATGAAACGCAACAAAATTCGTGGTTATCTAAAAATATCAACTTATAATGTATGTGAAGATGAAAGTCAATTAGTGCCATTTGTTAAACAGTGAACAAAGAAGTTTAGGGCCCCCTCAGTTCTGCCGAAAGTTCGTACAATATAAACGGTTCGTAAAATATGAAAAATAGAATAATGATAGTGTAAAAAACTTACAAACGACAAAATATGATATCTGGCTTCGAATCTAAGTCTTCAATTATTGCATAACTGCGCAAAGAATGAATTTGCAATAACTCCCCCCCTTCCCCCCCGCAAACACTTTATAAAAAAGAGCACCTTTTTTACTTCGGAGTTTTTTAAGGTATCAATACTTGTAGTTATTTAATCTATAATTATTTTCAATGCAAGTTTTAAATGTGAATCAAAGAAATATTTTTAAACTTCCAGTGAAAAGGCTACTATTAAAAAATATAACCCAAAACTTAACCATTACCTATACATATTATGACTTTTACATAAAGTCTGAATTTTCCAATATATTGAATTGAAATATTTTGTTGCCAGAAAAGTTTTGGAAGTTTACTATAAAAAGATGTACATTTTAGTGATGTCAGTCTTACAAAAAAATATATAGTCACAAAATGACTTAAATGTTACACGACTGATTAAACCTCAAAATGCGACATGCATTTCATTGGCTTATCTGTTTGTAACGTTACAAGGATTACATTTTTCCTCCGAGATTTCACCCTGGTTTTCAGCTTGGCGTGATATACTCTTTAGTTTACCTTTAAATTTTTAAAATTAAATGAAACTAAATATTTACATTTTTAAATATGTTTGCTTATTCTTAAGTAATTTTAATAATTTTAAATTTATATAATAAGACATTATTTTAAATGGTTTTGCTTACCTTCAGAAATAAAATAAAAATAAATATTCTGAGATATATATTTGAAATATATTTATTTACACTTAGATGCCAGCAAATTTGGCAGCGGCAGGTATTTGTTTAGCAATGTACGAGGAATTAGACGTCTAGTTATTTAAATCTTTAGAAATAAACTTTTACCTGGCTAATTTCAGTGATAACTACCCAGACACTTTTGAAGGCACCAAAAAGCATGCTGAGAACTAACCGCGGCGTCACTGACCAATAGGAAGCGTCCCGCATTCTGAGGTTTAATAACTCGTAAATGTTACCTACAAAAAGCTAAAAATGTGACGTTTCTAAATAGTTACAACAGAATTCTTCTTAAAAGTTATCGGAGATGTTAAAGTTCCTTGCTTTTACGGCGTTACGACTATGTGTGTATGGGTAAGTACTTAAAAATTGTATCAGCACTGCCTTTTCCCTCAATAGAGATTATCATATGATTTAATTTCATCAAATAACCCCGCGAGAATGAATATAAAATTCCGAATTGCCGTGTTTTAAATATCACGCTAAATTTCGTTCTTATTCTGGCAACAGCACCGTATATCAATAAAATCACTACATTTGAATAGGCTCACGTGATGAGCTAGTCAATATACAAATCACTTAAAATGCACTTTAGGATGTACTTTACATCAAATGACAAATAAGTAAATACGAGTTGAAAGTTAAATTGAAAAGGTGGCAAGTGTGACAATTACTTATAAGGCAATTGTTTGTACAACTGCAATTTAGAAAATTTTGCAGGCACGAGGCTAGATCTGATATTCATGTCTACAATGTAATTTTAATTTATGATGCTGCAATTTCCAATATTCTGACTGACAACAGTAGCTTGGATGTCTAATGATATGTAACTCTATCACTGAATTAATATTGCTTAATAAATTAGCATTTTATTACTTAACGTATTACAGTAATACTTTTTAATTTAGTAATAAATCTCAAGCTAATAATTTTAAGTGTTTGTTGATTTTTAATTTCAATATAGTATAGTCCAGTTTATTCAGATCAAATGAGATTAGACTTAGTTCAGATAAACAATAATCCGAAAGCATTAACAAATGACATTTAATATTTTCAGAAAACGATTTAATGTGGAATGATTAAAAGCTTTAATTAATGTTAAGTTAATTTTTAATGTCTTACGGAAAATTTTGGGAGATTTTAGATCAATTCATTGTTATTTGTAAAGAATACTGTCCACGAGTATCTTAAAATAAATCATGATTGATGTGTTAACTCTTAAAACAAAGATAAAAATATTGCTGAATCACTAATTTTTTTAAGCATGTTCAAAAGTTCTAAGGTAAAAAGAAAAAAAAAAAAAAAAAAAAACAGGAAGAAATAAAAATATGTAATTTTTATATAAATAATCTGTAAATCCTGGCAAATGAGTTCTGAATAAACAGGATCCTACTGATACTTTATTTTTAAACGGATATAATATATATATATAAAGAGAAAGAAAAAAAAACCAAACCACCTGCACCTTTTCAAGTTAACAATCCCATTTAAAATTTCCTCTGAAAATACTAGTGCTAGCAGATGCAAACGCTATTACAAACGACGCATGTGTTGAGTTGTTTAAAATAAACTCTGATACAGAACACTATACACCACAAAAAGGGGCCCCTCCCCATATCACAATAGTCTTCATTCGCCTTAAGTGCAATACGAAAATAAGAATCTCCATAAACAGAAACGCGGAAAAGAGCTTTCCGAAAATAACATAAAAGTTTCACAGCTACAGAGGAAGATTTTAAATGTGCGACCTCGTTTCCCCCCCTTTATGTTTTAATCTTTGAGAAGTTTCGATGCTCGTTGATTGGCCGAAGTAATCCTGGTCTTGTTGGATTCGGCCTGCAAATAGAAAAAGAAATATTGTTAGGTATATGCTTTAGAAACATGGGCCACATTGAAACTTTCACATATTCTGCAGGTGGAAACAACTAAAAGAAAATTAGTTAACTCTGTTTCTCGGTATAAATTGATGTCAAACATCCCCTTTTTTTGCATGCATTTCCAATGAGAAAAGGTTGTTGAGTGTGACGATGGTATAAGTTATCTAGGGAAAATAAATTCGCTTATTTATCGTCTTAATATATATATTTTTTAGATATTTTGTATGACGTTCATGGAACAATAATACAATGAACTTTTACAAATAACAACATAACGTTAACAAATAATTTTGGATTTTAAAATTTTTTATTTTTATTTTCTGATTTTAATTTCTCATTTGTTTATTTACTTTGTAAGTTATACATTTTGTAAGTTATACATTTAGTTATTTATTTTGCACAGTTACACAGTTTTGCTATATTATTAAAATGCTTGTCTATTTTGTCCGAATAGGACAATAACATGAAAGATCAATCATACATAAAGAATTGATTATGAAACACTTTCCAACTGCAATGCAATTTTATTTAAACATCTCTAAAATGCGATACATTCAGCGGTAATATTTTTAAAATTATCACAATACTACAATAATTTATTTTATTTCAAAACTTAAAATTTCATTGAAAAAAATTAACTTTATTCAAATGGCGTCATTGAAATATAAATCGGCTGGCTCTCTATGAAAAAGCAGTAAATATTTCATTAATACACTTTTTTACATTCCTTTCATTCATCACAATACTACAATAATTTATTTTACTTAAAAACACAAAACCATGGAGGTAAAAGTAATTTAACTCTATGCTTAAAACTTCATCGAAAAAGTTTGCTATAAAATTGTCTGCGTCTCCATGTAAAATCAATGAATGTTTCATTTATATCAGATATATTGCAGACTCCAGAGTTAAATAATGCTGCATTAAAGAAATTCAGCTATTCTTATACAACTCATCTTGCAGCTTCATGTGTTTACATTCTCCATAAGTAAAAATTAAGTTTCGTTGTAGAAATAATCAAAGTTTGATTATCATTTAAACTTAAATATATTCTAATTGCGCTGTTTCAGTATACAGATGCACAGAAATTAAGCAAAAATAAAGCGGTTTTAGGACGTATACAACAATAGATATAAATTAAAAAGAACTTTAAAAATCATGATTTTGACACAAAATGGATGGCATTGATTGTTTAAACTGAAATATATTGTACTTGCTCTATCTCAGAATATGGATGCACAGAAATAAAGTAAAAATAAAGCGGTTTCAAGACGGATACAACACTATAAATTAACAAGAAAGATCAATCATGCATAAGCATTGATTATGAAACACTTTCCAACTGAAATGTAATTTCATTTAAAAATTTCTAAAATGTGATTCATTCAGTGGTAATATATTTTACATTATCACAGTACTACAGTAATTTATTATACTTAAATATTTAAAACTGTATCGAAATATAAATCATCTGATTCTTTATGCAAAATCAATGAATATTTCATTCATATAACTTGTATTCCAGACTCCAGAGCTAAATAATTTTGTGTGAAAAAAATTCAGCAATTCTTATGTAATTCATCTTACAATCGCTTGAGATATTTGCATTCTGCATATGTTAAAATTACGCTTCCTTGAAGAAATAATAAAAGTTTAGGGATCATTTAAAATCACAACTATTGTAATTGCATAGGCACGGAATTTAGATACACAGATAATACACAGATAATATATATGTGTATGTGTATGTACTCAAAGTATTGGAATCGTGCCGAAGATCGGAACTCGAATTTTCAAAGTATCTACACGTTTTGGGACTTCTAGAACACGAAAAAACTACTTTTAGGAAGACGTCTGTGTGTGTAAGGGTGTATCTGTGTATGTTTCTGTGTGTCTGTGTGGATATTACATCCACTCTAATTGAAAAACTAATGGACCGAATTTCATACAATTTGGTAGGTATGTTTTTTGTGGGAAATCCTGATGTTCATTAGATTATAGTACGATTCGTAATAAAAGAATCTGCCTTCTTTGCGAAATGGCCGCAGAAATTGCCTTTATCCACTCTAGCTAAAAACTAATGAACCAAATTTAACAAAATTTGGAGTATAATATTTCAATAACCTACAAGTGATTTATATACCAAATTTAACAAAATTTTGTATATAAATCATTTGTAGGTTATTCTACTACGATTCGGGAAAAAGGAACGGGCTATTTTTGCGAAATGGCCAGCAAAAATCGTTATATATAAAAATAAAAGACTACGTGTGCTCAATTATATCAATTAAATTCCTATTTTATATGTGATTTTTGACAACAAAAAGAATAAGACTAACCCCATTACTCTAGGACTAGCCGTTCTTGAGATATTCTAGTTTTTTCGCGTTTTCGCTACGCCACCTTTGACAATAAGTCTAGCTATCAAATGAGAACCAAATATAAGTTTAACGTGTAAATTCAATGTCATTTAAAATACTTATGTTGTGCAGATAAACTCAAATTATCATTGAATAAATAAAGAGAACGAATATGAGTCTGCAGAGAAAGACATGTGCTGTCCACATCAGAATTTTTAACAATATTACACCAATGATTTATAGAAGTGAACGGGGATTATTTTCAGGCCATTTCGAAAAAATGTATGATCTATATTTAAAGATCCATCAAATTTTTGTCGAATAAAATGTTTAACAAATTTAAGCTGTGTACCAAATTTTAACTCTCTAGGACGTAGGAAAGTGCATTTAAAATGCCATCAATTAAATTTATCATGAAGAGTTATATAAAATTTAAAAAAAATTAAAAATTGTTATCTACCAAATTTATTTTAAAATATGAAGCCACTCCCATATGCAAAACGTTTAAACAAATGGAGAGATATTTATTATATAATATCTCTCTCTTTTCTTTCTGGAAGATATCCCAAAGTCAGAATTTAATTGAATTTGTTTTTTTCCCTATATTAAATAATTTTTTTAATTAAAAAACTACTTAACATATTTTACTGAATTTTTTTTTATATATTCTATGGGATAATGTGCATATTTCCTAAAAATTTCGAAGCAATTCGTGAATTTTAAATTTACTTAAAAAATGTTTGAAGAATTAGGTCCCATAGGGTTCAATGTATTTCATTTTTTCAACCCGGGTTCAATAAAAAACTAATTGGGTGATATTATTTATTTATATTCCCATAGGTCCTACAGACCGTCTGAACAACATACTAAAATTTAATTTTGATAAACTCATTTTTACGGCAGTTATCGTGCTAACGGACAGACAGACAGACAGACAGACAGACAGAATGAACAAAGTCATAAACACTTTTCAACTTTGTTGTAAAGTGTTAAAAAGAACTTTATTAATCACGATTTTGACACAAGATGGATGCCATATTTTCTTTTGAATTGGGTCACGTGATCTCTTCACATGATATGGGTGTAATTATTATTTTAATTTTTATTTAAAAAACTACCGAATATATTTTGCTGAATTTCTTTCATATTTTTTTTGGGGGATAAATTGAATATTTCTTAAAACCTTCGAAGCAATTTGTGAATTTTAAATTCGTTTAAAAAATGTTTGAAAAGTTAGGTCTCATAGGATTCAATGCATTTCATTTTTTAAACCCGGGTTCAATCGTTCAATCCAAAACTAATTGGGTGGTATTATTCATTTATATTCTCATATGTTCCACAGAGCGTTTGAACAACATACTAAAATTTCATTTTGATAAAGTCATTTTTACGGTAGTTTTCGCGCGAACGGACAGATAGACAGAATGAACAAAGTCATAAATATTTTTCAACTATGCTGTACGAAAGCTGTATGCTGTACGTTCAACTATGCTGTACGTTCAACTATGCTGTAAGAACTTTAAAAACGAAGTTATCTACGATGAAATGTTTGGATGTAACGTTCACTCACGACAGGTCGTGGAGTATAGGAGTCTGGCGTACAGTGTTTCTTTCAGGCCTCCTGGGGGACGAAGCCCCTCCGGAGTCGAGTATTTACTCCCCGGAGACATTTTATGTTAACATAGTTTCTATTTATGTGACACAGCATTTAGATATATTTATATAGGGGAAATAGAAAACTTGCCGCCCCCTCTTAAAATTTCATTCGCACTCCCGACCAAAAATTCCTGAAAAAAACACTCTTGGCGTATAGTACAGATGTGCAGATGTCGATGAAAATGGCACCATTTCCATTGCATAATTTCGTTTCAATCCCTTCACACTTTTTTAACACTTTACAACATAGTTGAAAAGTGTTAATGCCTTTGTTCATTCTGTCTGTCTGTCTGTCTGTCTGTCTGTCCGTTAGCACGATAACTGCCGTAAAAATGACTTTATCAAAATAAAATTTTAGTATGTTGTTCAAACGGTCTGTGGGACCTAGGGGAATATAAATGAATAATATTACCCAATTAGTTTTGGATTGAACTCGGGTTGAAAAAATGAAATATATTGAACCCTATGGGACCTAAAACTTCAAACAGTTTTTAAGCGAATTTAAAATTCACAAATTGGTTCGAAAGTTATAGGAAATATTCAAATTACCCTATAAAAATATAAAAAAAAATTTCAGCAGAATATGTTTTGTAGTTTCTTAAATAAAAATTAAAATACTAATTACACCCAGAGGATATGAAGAGATCACGTGACCCACTTCAAAATAAAATATGGCATCCATCTTGTGTCAAAAACGTGATTTTTTAACATTTTACAACAAAGTTGAAAAGTATTTATGAATTTGTTCATTCTGTCTGTCTGTCTGTCTGTCTGTCCGTTAGCACGATAACTGCCGTAAAAATGACTTAATCAAAATGAAATTTTAGTATGTTGTTCAGACGGTCTGTAGAACCTATGGGAATATAAATGAATAATATCAGCCAATTAGTTTTGAATTGAACCCGGGTTGAAGACATGAAATACATTGAGCCCTATGGGACCTAATTTTTCAAACATTTTTTAAGCGGATTTAGAATTCACAAATTGCTTCAAAAATTTTAGGTAATAGTCAAATTGTTCCATAAAATATATAAAAAAAAATTCAGCGAAATATATTCAGTAGTTTTTTACATAAAAATTAAAATAATAATTACACCTCTTATATGAAGCGATCACGTGACCAAGATATGAAAAGATCGAGTGACCCACTTCAAAATGATATATGGCATCCATTTTGTCTAAAAATCGTGATTTTTAAAGTTCTTTTTAATTCATATTGAGTGTTGTATCCGTCCTAAAACCACTTTATCTTTGTTTAAATTCTGTGCATCTACATACTGAAACAACGCAATTACAATATATTTGAGTTTAAATGCTCATCCAAATTTGATTATTTCTATAACGAAGCCTATTTTTCACTTATGTAAAATGTAAACAGCAAAATATGTAGAATGAGTTGTATTAGAATTACTGTATTTCTTTAACACAAAATAATTCAGTCCATGGAGTCTGCATGGCTGATATGAATGAAATATTAATTGATTTTATAAACAGAAGGACGATTTTTTTCGATGAAGTTTTAAGCATAGAGTTTAATTACTTGTAGCTCCATGGTCTTAATTTTTAACTAAAATAAATTATTATAGTATTGTGATGAATGAAATGAATGGGAAATTGTTTATGAATGAAATGCTGCTTTTATAGAGAGAGCCAGGCGTGTTATTTTTTCTATGACGTCATTTGAATGAATTTCAGTTGTTTTCGATGAAGTTTTCAAATATAATAAATTATAGTAGTATTATGATAATTCTAAAATTATTACCGAGGAATGTATCGCATTTTAGAGATGTTTAAACCAGGCAATTTATATTTCAATGCCGTCATTTGAGTGAAGTTCATTTTTTTCTATGAAGGTTTAAGTTTTCAAATATAATAAATTAATGTAGTATTGCAATAAGTTTTAAAATATTACCGAGGAATGTATTGCATTTTAGACATGTTTAAATAAAATTGCATTGAAGTTGGAAAGTGTTTCATAATCAATGCTTTAAGCATGATTGATCTTTCTTGTTTAAAGTTCTTATAATTTATATTTAATGTTGTATCCGTCATAAAATCGCTTTATTTTTGCTCAATTTCTATACATCTATATTCTGAAACAGCGCAATTACAATATATTTGAGTTTAAATGATTAATGTCACCCATCTTGTGTCCCGGCCGTTCAAATGGTCCTTAGGATGAGTCAGACGGCCTGTATCTTCAACCCATCTTGTGTCAAAATCGTGATTTTTAAAGTTCTTTTTAACACTTTACAAGAAAGTTGAAAAGTGTTTATGACTTTGTTCATTCTGTCTGTCTGTCTGTCTGACCGTTAGCACGATAACTGCCGTAAAAATGACATTATCAAAATGAAATTTTAGTATGTTGTTCAGACGGTCTGTAGGACCTACGGGAATATAAATGAATAATATCACCCAATTAGTTTTGCATTGAACCCGGGTTGAGAAAAAATGAAATACATTGAACCCTATGGGACCTAATTTTTCAAAAAATTTTTAAGCGGATGTAAAATTCACAAATTGCTTCGAAAATTTTAGGAAATATTCAAATTATCCCATAAAAAATATAAAAAAAATTTCTGCAAAATATATTCAGTAGTTTTTTATTTAAATAAAAATTAAAATAATAATTACACCTTTTATATGAAGCGATCACGTGACCACTATATGAAAAGATCACGTGACCAACGTGATCGTGTTGTATTCGTCCTAAAACTGCTTTATTTTTGCCTAAATTCTGTGCATCTACATACTGAAATAACGCAATTACAATATATTTCAGTTTAAAGGATCATCCAACTTTGATTATTTCTACAACAAAGCCTATTTTTCACTTATGGAAAATGTAAATACCAAAAAATGTTGAACGAGTTGTACAAGAATTGTTATTTCTTTAACGCAAAATGATTTAGCTCATGGAGTCTGCAATATATCTGATATGAATGAAATATCAATTGATTTTACAGAGAGAAGGACGATTTTTTCGATGAAATTTTAAGCATAGAGTTTAATTACTTGTATCTCCATGGTCTTATGTTTTTAAATAAAATAAATCATTATAGTATTGTGATGAATGAAATGAATGGAAATATCTTTATCATTGAAGTGCTGCTTTTATAGAGAGAGCCAGGCTTGTTATATTTCGATGACGTCATTTGAATAAATTTCATTTGTTTTCAATGAAGTTTTCCCATATAATAAATTATTGTAGCATTATGACAATTTAAAAAATATTATCGAGGAATGTATCGCATTTTAGAGATGCTTAAACCAGGCAATTTATATTTCAATGCCGTCATTTGAATGAAGTTCATTTTTTTCGATCAAGTTTTAAGTTTTCAAATAGAATAAATGAATGTAGTATAGTGATCATTTAAAAAATATTACCGAGGAATGCATCGCATTTTAGAGATGTTTAAATAAAATTGCATTGAAGTTGGAAAGTGTTTCATAATCAATGCTTTATGCATGATTGATCTTTCTTGTTAATTTATATTTAGTGTTGCATCCATTCTAAAGCACTTTATTTTTTATTTTTTTCTGTGCATCTATATACTACGACAACGCAATTATAATATTTTGGAGTTTAAATGATCATCAAACTTTGATCATTTCTACAACGAAACCTGAATGTCACGTATGGAGTATACACATCAAGCGTACACATCACGTATACACATCAAGCTGTAAGATGAGTTGCATAAGAATTGCTGAATTTCTTCAACGCAAAATTATTTAGCTTTGGAGTCTGCAATATAACTGATATGAATGAAACATTCATTGATTTTGCATGGAGAAGTAGACGATTCCATATTATTGCCTTTTTGATGAAGTTTTAAGTATGGAATTAGAACGTAATTTAATCTCCACGGTCTTACGTTTTTAAGTAAAATAAATTATTGTAGTATTGTGATAATTTTAAAAATATCGCCGCTGAATGAAAGGAAAGGAAAAAAGTTTATGAATGAAATATTCACTGCTTTTATATAGAGAGCCAGGCGATTTATATTTCGTTGACGTTATTTGAATAAAGTTCATTTGTTTTCGATGAAGATTTCAAATATAATAAATTTTTTTAATTTTGTGATAATTTTTAAAAGATCATCGCTGAATGTATCACATTTTAGAAATGTTTAAATAAAGTTGCATTTCAGTTGGAAAGTGTTTAATAATCAATGCTTTATGCATGATTGATCTTTCTTGTTTAATTAATAGCATAGTTCATTACAGTCATTTCGGATTGAAAAACTGTATTTCTTATATCGAGTTTATAATGAAAAAACCTCACCCAAGTTATCATGTTTAAAAATACAGAATGCAAAGACAACACTATTATCAAATTTTGAGCCAATATTATAAATTTAATAAGTATGATTAATATCATCACTATATTTTGAAATAGTAGGAATATGTTACAAAGCTTAATTTCCGAAATCGGGCAGTTAAATTCTTTCGTTGACGTCCTTGGACGGCAATAGCTGCAAAGGGGGATCGAACTGTTTGGGATAGGGTATGTCAAATACCTGTTTTTTTAGAGGTTCGTAGTTTGGGATTAACTAACTCTGTCCCACCCGTAAGCAAAAGGTTAAGGTTAATTTTTATCTATTATTAAATCAAGGAATTTTATATTAGTAGAGATTTTTAATGATTTATTTAGCAATTTAAAAACTGGGTTCCTCCTCAATTTTGTTCTTTTTTTACCAAAAGTGATGACACTGCCTTTTTCAATAAGTATTTAGAGATGTAATGAATTTGAGGAATCTGATATCAAGTTTAGAAGAGAATTGGTGTTAAGTTCTAAGGATTTACGAATGTCACCAAAGGTGACCACTGCAAGGCTATCAGCAAATGCTTGTAAATAAAAAAGGTTATTATTGAGCAATATAATTTTATTCAAGTATACATTCCAAAGTATGCGATGAATTAGAGATCACTGCGGTGATCCTTTTGATATTGTTTTAGAGAGGGTAAATTTCTCTTCAACGTATGAAACTTTCTATTTCTGAGATATGGTTATAGAAAAATCCGAAAAGGGATAAAATTTTTTAGTTTTTCAAAATTTAAATGAAGAATTTTCCAGTCCAGATTATCAGATGCCGCACGAACATCTATAGTAGCTAGCTAAACATGATTTAATTGGATAATATTTTTTATTGTACTAATAAGTTTATGAGATGAAACATCACAACTGTAAAGCTCCTGAAAACCAAATTGATTTGAATGAGGAATGTTTTTGGTTTTTAGTAAATAATTAAATTTATTAATGAAAACCCTTTCTAAAATTTTTCCTAAGGTGGGCAAAAGACAAATTAGAGGATAAGAAGAACATAAGGTAGTATCTCGACTGGGTTTGTGAGGAAAGTTTATTTAAGCATTTCTTAAGCAAGGTGGAAAACAACAAAATTTAAAACAAAGATTAAAAAGTTTTATAAAAACATTAGGAGATTTATAAAAAGCTTTTCCAAATATTATAGTCCAAGTTGTCTAAGTCAGGATCTTTCCTATTTTATAAGTTACTAAAAACCAAGGACAATTCTTCCCCAGTGACCAACCCTAGTCTATCAATGGTAACAGAAGAAAAGCCTGGAAAAGATATAAAATGTTTATTATCCTGAAAACTGTAGTACAAGAGCCGTGAAATTATTTCAGTATATGTTAAGTTTAAATTAGCCGGAAATTGTAAATGTATATTATGTGTTTTAGCAAATTTATCAAATATAAATTTAAATTGAGTACCAAATTTCGAAATACAAATTAGAACAAAAACATTTTCTTAGCATCACTTTTACCTTTATTAATCATTAGTGTAAATTCAGTCTTTTTATGTTTAAATTTCGTCTTGGCTTATACGATTCTATTTATTGATGCAAAGTTTTTGATCAAAGATTTGTACTGTAATAAAATTCATTCATTTAACCACAAGGAGAAACCAATATATTTTCTTATATGCATATATATTTGTTTATTTCTAATAAATTTAAAAGTACAATGTTCAATCTTAAAAATAATAAAAAAGTTGTCAAGAGTTTTTATACTGTTGATTTTCAAAATTAGAGATTCTAACTACTCAAGGTGGAATTTAGAGTTATATATAAATCTTCCAATGCCAAAATAAGTTTATAAAAAGAAAGAGTTATCTGAAACAATCTCTACATCAATAGACGTTAAAATACATTTGTAATCACTTAATGAGTCACGAGATAGCATCTCCCAATTTTGAATAAAATAGCCAAAACTAATTAAAGATAGATCCAGAAACCCCATACCAGAACGTGAACTAAAAGTTGAACCACAGCCAGGATCATTAAGAATTATGAAAATATTCTCGAAACTGAAATCAATTAGTTCGTATCCCCTTTAATCAATGAAACCGTATCTCCACATCATTTGATCTGGTATTAAAGTTCCCCAGAAGAATAAAATTAGAAACGAAAAAATTTATAGATGAGAATTCAGGAATAAACGTATCAATGTTGTCGTGTGAGGAAAGAACATGCTTGAAGGAATTAATACTTAATTATTTGAAAGTGGCATTTCGATAAACGCAAATCATAAGGTGTTAAATTTAAAAGCAATAAAAAGATAACTGTTACAAATAACTATACATAGATGATTTAAGATATTTTGAATAGAATTGAACAGAACCAAATTGAGAGTTTAAGATTTTATTTTTATTGATATATGGTTCCTGAAAACAAAGAAGATATCTATTGCTTGTTGAAATGCATAATTATGTGCGGTCAAAGAATTATTAGTAATGATTTGAATGACTTTTATAACCATGAAAAGAAAAAACTCCAAAATCAAAGCAACGAATTAGGGACACAATGGCAAAGAAAACCTATCATAAAACATATATTTAAGGTAACAGAACGCAATTCAGATATACAAATTAACATTTCGTAAAGCCTTAATTCCTTTTAATTCCGCCTGATAACAAAAGCATGCTGATCTATCATGTGAGTAAGGCCTTGTTTGTTTGTTTGTTGGACTCCCTTCATTTGCTTGTTTGTTAGACCATCCGACTTTTCCCCGCAGGTATAAAATGCATGTTTGGACGGCCAGGATAGTTCCATCCAATTTAGATCGAAACCCAGTGGGGGCGGCATTCACAGGAACCATACTATCCTTCCCCTACCACCAACCTCTCGGAAGGACTTACGGACACACATATTTAACGCACCCATACTCAGCTTGAACACGGGGTCAGTTTGTAGGAGAGGCGAGAATCGAAAACGGATCGTCCGAGTTCAACCCCCGTGCCTTAACCCTGGGATACCCCACTCCACCTTATATACATTCTGATTGTTCGGACGGTCTAGGTATGAAAAAAGAAATACATATATGTATTTTCATTGTATATTTATTTATTAGAGCTACAGACAAGTTTACGTCCCTGACAGCTGTCGCCACTGTAACTGCAGTTTATAATGCGAAATTTTAACTTTGCGAATTTAAAAATTTGTATTCTAATTACTTTCCTTATATACATAATGTATAAGGAAAGTATTGTGACGGGGTCGAAAATTCGAATTCGAGTTTTCGACGGGAGAGCACGTTTCAAGCATACCTGATCACGAGTCAAACATTTTTGAAGTGATGTCTGTGTGTGTGTGTGTGTCAGTGGGTCTGTGGAGATGATAACTGACGAACGAATGGATCGATTTGAACCAAATTTGGTACAAAAATCACAATCTGTAAACACTGGAAGCCTATTGTTTTTATACGCAATCGAATGTTCAGAACCCCCCTAAATTTTCGAATGAAATTATCAAAACCACTAATAAAGCTACGCAAATAGACATTTTTCATGTAATTTTTCATTAGAAAACGATTGACATAAATTTTAGAACGCTAACAAGAAACCGTTCTCGAGACATTGTACATTTTTCAAAAAAAATATCAAAAAGTCATATAAAATAAAAAAAAATATTTCCTATTGATAAACATGTTCACTTTTCATATGCAATACCATGCGATAAATTGGGTGACATCCTTCTCGTGGATCTAGCTCGTTCCATTCATGAAAAAAGATACTCTGAGTAATACTTTTATATTTGAACGCCAATAGTCATTTATCTGCTGTAAGAATAACTTATTTCTTAGTGCATAACGCTTGGCGAGATTTTGGCGACGAATTTAGCGGAATGTCGCCAACTTGGCGAGTTTTTTATGTGTTGCCAAATTAACGAAAATCTCGCCAATTGGATAAAAATGACGCTAAATCAATGAAAATGAAGACTAATTGTCGAAAATTCAATGTCTTGGAAAGAATATTAGAATCTACTATAAGAAAAACCTATTTTTTTACTGTAAAAGTAGTAAATTTATTACATTATGTAAGGAAAGTCATGTGTTGCCCACATCAGATTCTTTTTATAATTTAGTCAGTGCCGAAGCAAGGGTAGTGCAAGCTGTGCCCTCCGCACTAAGGGCCGTTTTGACATGGAGGCGTTTCCATCTATACGACACAGAAAAAGAGCCGCCGTTAAAATTATTACCGTTAAAATTACTTAGGCGCCAAATAGAGTTGCTGCTGCACTGAATTTGGTATTATATGTATTATCATTATAAGTATTGTGCTAAAATTGGCACAAATGTCGTCAAAACTCACTGAGATAGCATTATTTTGAATTTTAATTTTTAGGTGAAGGAAATTTTTTTTGAGTGAGCAGCAGGTCTGTCACGTAGATGAATAAAATGTTTTTGACTGATCTGTGTTAATAAATATTTATATATACACTGAATAAGAGAAGTCTGATATACAAAAAATATGCAAATTAGATGATTATGCGAGAGCGAATGCTCTCGTCAAGCACCAGCAGGTCAGTCGGCAAGAAAAATCAACAAACTCCCTAATATCAATATTAAGCACAAGCAGAATGTGAAGTCCAAGAGAAGAATGGTGACAGTTCTCCAAATTAATCGGACTAGTTGCAAATGCTAAAAATTCCAATGTGGGAATAACTGACCTAAAATCAGCAAACATGATTTGTCGTGATTTATGTAAGCTATCGATCATGTCCTAAGTGATTTGTTTAGGACGTACATGATCGATATCTTACTTGTGGACAACTGAAGATCTCTGCTATGAAATAAAAGAATCAAATTAGAATACAATTTAAAATAATTTTTCTAAAATAGGGTATCACGAATATACTATATAGATAAAAAATGTTAACTAGATGTTTTTTGAATTATTAATTAAGAAAGAGTAAACAATTTTTTTTTTAATTTGAAGATTGTACTATAACCGCACTGACATGGGACAATTTGGCTATATAATTTATGTATTTAGACTTGTATTTTTTGATTGATTTGGGCTTTATTATTGCATGCATTTTGTTTCGTCGCGTCCTTGTTTTGTTTCATCAAGTTCTTCATGTGTTTTCAGATCGCGAGAAAGAAATCGCGCTAAAAATGGCGACATTTTTAAAGTTACCAAAGGGATTGATAAAGTACCGAAAATATTTATCATACACTATTAATGAATTTTTTCATGTAGGTTTTGGAAAATTCCGAAAAGATGTAAAAATTATAAAAAGAAATATATATATAAGAAAACATTATATTTTTAATAAACTTAAAAATTTCTCTAATTTGCATCAAAGATTTGATCGTTAACTCCAAGGACAGATAATGGTTAATTTGCAGCTGTCTATGGTTAGAGTTATGACTAAATGACCAGAAGGGGAATTTATATATGAGTGAATTGGCAATACTGTGACGTCCTGTCTGCAAATATAAAAGAAAAAAAATCTGTATCAGTTATTCCCTAATGTAGTATTTTCAATTTGCTGACCATGAAGCAGTTTTTTTTGATAATAATCTTCATGATAAAGCAATTCATATTCATACATTGAACAAAATCGTAATATATGTAGAAGATACTTTTAAAATATTTACGATAGATAAATAAGTATTATTTTTAAATTTCGGCGAAAGCTCATGCTTTGAGGCGTTAGTATAATTTAACAAAATTGTACTAACTTTAATTTCATAAAAAGACCTGTGTAAACACAGGTCTTTTCAACGTGAAATAATTTCTTATGTTCTGTACACTAATCAGTAGCGTGCGGTGAACAATGGCATAGATAAGCTACCTTATTAAATTTGAAAATTTCGTAATTTGGATCAATTTTTTAATCAGTAGCTTAATGGCCACACGGGAATATCTATGGTTAATTGGCAACACTGTGATATCACGTCTGCAAATTAAAAGAAAAACAAGAAAGATCACTCATGCATAAGCATTGATTATGAAACACTTTCCAACTGAAATGCAATTTCATTTAAAAATCTCGAAAATGTGATACATTCAGTGGTGATAGCTTTTACATTATCACAGTATTACAGTAATTTATTATACTTAAATACTTAAAACTGTATCGAAATATAAATCATCTGATTCTCTATGCAAAATCAATGAATATTTCATTCATATAACTTGCATTCCAGACTCCAGAGCTAAATAATTTTGTGCGAAACAAATTCAGCAATTCTTATGTAACTCACCTTACAATCGCTTGAGATATTTGCATTCTGCATAAGTTAAAATTAGGCTTCGTTGAAGAAATAATAAAAGTTTAGGGATCATTTAAAATCACAACTATTGTAATTGTGTAGGCACGGAATTTAGATATATAGATAATACACAGATAATATATGTGTGTGCGTGTGTATGTATTCAAATTTGTTGTAACACTTGATGCATTTTTGTCAACTTAGCGAATAATCTAGCAAAATATCGTCAACTTGACGATATTTCGCCCCAGGTTGACAAAATATCGTCAAAATTGCAGAAATGAAGCTAAATTAATAACAAGAAAGATTAATCATGCATAAGCATTGATTATGAAACACTTTCCAACTGAAATGCAATTTCATTTAAAAATTTCTAAAATGTGATACGTTCAGTGGTGATATCTTTTACATTATCACAGTGCTACAGTAATTTATTAAACTTAAATATTTAAAACTGTATCGAAATATAAATCATCTGATTCTCTATGCAAAATCAATGAATATTTCATTCATATAACTTTTATTCCAGACTCCAGAGCTAAATAATTTTGTGAAAAAATTCAGCAATTCTTATGTAACTCACCTTACAATCGCTTGAGATATTTGCATTCTGCATAAGTTAAAATTAGGCTTCGTTGAAGAAATAATAAAAGTTAAGGATCATTTAAAATCACAACTATTGTAATTGCATAGGTAAGGAATTTAGATACACAGATAATACACAGATACACAGAAAATATATATGTGTGTGTGTGTGTGTCTGTGTATTCAAAGTATTGGAATCGTGCCGAAGATCGGAACTCGATTTTTCGAAGGATCTACATGTTTTGGGACTTCTAGAACACGAAAAAACTATTTTTAGGAAGACGTCTGTGTGTGTAAGGGTGCATCTGTGTATGTTTCTGTGTGTCTGTGAGGATATTATATCCACTCTATTGAAAAACTAATAGACCAAATTTCATAAAATTTGTTAGGTATGTTTTGTGTGGGAAATCCTGATGTTCATTAGATTATAGTACGATTCGTAATAAAAGAATCGTCCCTCTTTGCGAAATGGCCAGCAGAAATTGCCTTTATCCACTCTAGTTAAAAACTAATGGAGCAAATTTAACAAAATTTGGTGTATAATATTTCAAAAACCTGCAAGTGATTTATATACCAAATTTAACAAAATTTGGTATATAAATCATTTGTAGGTTATTCTAGTACGCTTCGGGAAAAAGGAACGGGCTATTTTTGCGAAATGGCCCGCAAAAATCGTCAAATATAAAAATAAAAGACTACGTGTGCTCAATTATATCAATGAAATTCCTATTTTATACGTGAATTTTGACAACAAAAAAAAAATAAGACTAACCCCATTACTCTAGAACTACCCGTTCTTGAGATATTCTAGTTTTTTCGCGTTTTCGCTATGCCACCTTTGGCAATAAGTTCAGCTATCAAATGAGAGCCAAATTTAAGTTTAACGTGCAAATTCAATGTCATTTAAAATACTTATGGCTGTTATTTTATGCAGATAAACTCAAATTATTATTGAAGAAATAAAGAGAACGTGAATATGAGTCTGCAGGGAAAGATATGTGCTGCCCACATCAGAATTTTTAACAATATTACAACAATGATTAATAGAAGTGAACGGGGATTATTTGCAGGCCATTTCGAAAAAAATGTATGATCTATATATAAAGATCCACCAAATTTTTGTTGAACAAAATGTTCAACAAATTTAAGCTGTGTACCAAATTTTAACTCTCTAGGACGTAGGAAAGTGCATTAAAAATGCCATCAAATAAGTATATCATGAAGAGTTATATAAAATTAAAAAAAATTTGAAAAATTGTTATCTACCAAATTTATTTTAAAATGTGAAACCTCTCTCATATACAAAATGATTAATTGTTGGAAGGATATTTATTATATAATATATCATTTTTTTCTTTCTGGAGGATATCCCAAAAGTCAGAATTTAATTGAATTTGTTT
This sequence comes from Amaurobius ferox, assembly GCA_951213105.1. Taxonomy (NCBI): domain Eukaryota; kingdom Metazoa; phylum Arthropoda; class Arachnida; order Araneae; family Amaurobiidae; genus Amaurobius; species Amaurobius ferox. The sequence continues at coordinate 19,206,564 of OX578143.1, forward strand.
TTTTCCCTATATTAAATAATTTTGAATTAAAAAACTACTTAATATATTTTACTGAAATTTTTTTATATATTTTAGGGAATAATGTGAATATTTCTTAAAAATTTCGAAGCAATATGTGAATTTTAAATTTGCTTAAAAAATGTTTGAAAAATTAGGTCCCATAGGGTTCAATGTATTTCATTTTTTCAACCCGGGTTCAATAAAAAACTAATTGGGTGATATTATTTATTTATATTCCCATTGGTCCCACAGACCGTCTGAACAACATACTAAAATTTCATTTTGATAAAGTCATTTTTACGGCAGTTATCGTGCTAACGGACAGACAGACAGACAGAATGAACAGAAGTCATAAACACTTTTCAACTATGTTGTAAAGTGTTAAAAAGGAAACTTTATCAGTTAATCCCATTTCCAGTAATTTCAATTTGGTGCTCTTGAAGCAACTTTCTTGATAATAAATCATCTCATGAAACTTACGATTTCATACATTGAACGAAATCGTAATTTATGTTTATACTTTTGAAACATTTGCGGTTGATGAACAAAACATTATTTTTAACACTTTACAACAAAGTTGAAAAGTGTTTATGACTTTGTTCATTCTGTCTGTCTGTCTGTCTGTCTGTCTGTCCGTTAGCACGATAACTGCCGTAAAAATGACTTAATCAAAATGAAATTTTAGTATGTTGTTCAGACGGTCTGTAGGACCTATGGGAATATAAATGAATAATATCACACAATTAGTTTTGGATTGAACCCGGGTTGAAAAAATGAAATACATTGAGCCCTATGGGGCCTAATTTTTCTAACATTTTTTAAGCGGATTTAAAATTCACAAATTGCTTCGAAAATTTTAGGTAATAGTCAAATTGCTCCATAAAATATATAAAAAAAAATTCAGCTAAATATATTCAGTAGTTTTTTAAATAAAAATTAAAATAATAATTACTCATCTTATATGAAACGATCACGTGACCATGATATGAAACGATCACATGACCCACTTCAAAATGAAATATGGCATCCATCTTGTTTCAAATTCGTGATTTTTTAAAGCTCTTTTTAATTCATATTGAGTGTTGTATCCATCCTAAAACTACTTTATTTCTGTTTAAATTCTGTGCATCTACATACTAAAACAACACAATGACAATATATTTGAGTTTAAATTCTCATTCAAATTTGATTATTTCTACAATTAAGCCTATTTTTCACCTATGTAAAATGTAAACAGCAAAATATGTAGAATGAGTTGTATTAGAATTACTGTATTTCTTTAACACAAAATAATTCAGTCCATGGAGTCTGCATGGCTGATATGAATAAAATATTAATTGATTTTATAAACAGAAGGACGATTTTTTTCGATGAAGTTTTAAGCATAAAAGTTTATGAATTGTAGCTCCATGGTCTTAATTTTTAAATAAAATAAATTATTATAGTATTGTGACGAATGAAATGGAGAAAGTTATGAATGAAATCCTGCTTTTATAGAGAGATCCAGCCGTGTTATTTTTTCTATGACGTCATTTGAATTCATTTCAGTTGTTTTCGATGAAGTTTTCAAATATAATAAATTATCGTAGTATTATGATAGATTTTAAAATATTACCGTGGAATGTATTGCATTTTAGAGATATTTAAACCACGCAATTTATATTTCAATGCCGTCATTTGAATGAAGTTCATTTTTTTCAATGAAGGTTTAAGTTTTCAAATATAATAAATCAATGTAGTATTGTGATAAGTTTTAAAATACTACCGAGGAATGTATTGCATTTTCGACTTTTTTAAATAAAATTGCATTGAAGTTGGAAAGTGTTTCATAATCAATGCTTTAAGCATGATTGATCTTTCTTGTTTTTAAATTTATACGAGATCTCATACCCTAAGGCGATAGTATAATTTAATTAAATTCTAGTTTAACACAGGGTTTTTAACTTATTGAAAGCGAAATAATTTCTTATGTTCTGTACACCAATCAGTAGCGTGCGGTGAACGATGAAGTAGATAAGATACCATAGTAAATCGAACTGCAGGATTGAGATGTCTAAGACTAAGATGTCTAAGGCACTCGTTTCCTCATGCTATCTCAGCTACCGGATCCTGGGTTTGAGTCCCGCATGGATGTTGTGGTGTTCTTTAAGAGCGTAATATGTTTAGCCCTCTCTTCATGGGACGGCAAGGCGGTTTACGATCTAGTAGCTAAAAATTGGTGAATGATTGGCTATATATACTTGATTATAGGCGGAAATGGTTAAGTTGCATATTTTTATTGCATTAGAATTAAATATCTGTATATATTTCTTGCGAAAACAAGGTACTAATAATGAATTGAATAAAAGGAGATGTCTGTTTGCCTGTCTGTTGGAAAAATCGAAAAGACCCTCAGCCGAAAAATTTAGTCCAGTTATACTTCAGGTCAGGTCCGAAGACACCGTGGAGCGAATTTTTAAAATTCAAATTAATTTCTGGATTATTTTATTTTGAAATGGAATTTTCAGCGACTTTCACACAAATTGGTTCCTGAGCGAAGAAAAATGTTATCATAAAGTTTCCATCATAAAACATGTGGTGTTGCTAAGAGGGTGATTTGAGAGTCATAATTCCCCAGGATCCAATTGAATTTTGAAGAAATGATATATGGAGAACAAAATATTTAGTTACCAAAACCCTCCCCACAAGAAATTTTTCTGGCGACTCTAGTTCCCAAAACCATAGGAAATATCGAAGAAGGCTCGTTCTAATAAGTTTTAAACGGAATTTGTAAGACAAATAATTTTATGTGAAAAAAAATGGCGAAATTGTTTAAATAAGTTTTAAACATGTCTTTTAAAACTCGGTTTAAATATTTTTTTGAATTCATGTTTTGAAGGTTAGCACGATTATTATTCTTTGCTGGAATATGGTAGGATACATTCTAATAAAAAATAATAATTACTCTGCTTGTAAATTCTTTTAGGAATTTTTAAGCGAGACTTGGTATCTATTCTTTGATCGAAAAAATTTGAACTTCTTCTCTCCAGAAGCGTGACGTCACAAAATAACTGTCAGGTTACGTCACAATGTTCTGTTCTTGTATTGATTGTGATAGAGTAATCACATATTTTTATACGTAACCCTGGGAGGATATAATTGAATAATATAATTGAAATGTATACAATGATGTTTGTATTATGTATATAGCTAGGCCTTTGCACAGACGGAATTGGGATTTTTTGGTGCCGTTGGGTTGTATGCACACTGACATGGATTGTAAATATTCAGAGATTTATTTGCAGGAAAATGTCAAAGTTGAGCTACAAATCTCTGAAAATTTATAGCCCTGTCAGGTGTGGCTCGCGTCGGGGTCCGGTCCTTGGACCACCCGGTTTGTAGAAAGCCCTCTGTATCTTATGTTTTAGTGGAGCGTATAAAGAATGAGCGTCGCTTCGAAAACCAATGGTGTGAAGCATTTTTGGACCGCCTTTTTTATTGCGCTTGGGAAACAGCGAATGGGAATTGGGGAACTTCCTCCCTGTATTTTGTCGTTCCCCTTGTTTTAAAATTCTGAAAGTTTTTAGAAATGTAGAAAATTCGGTTGCGTGTTCTAATCTCGAGAAAATAGCACTCCAAGTGCATGGCACTTGTGTTTTGTGAAGCCCGATCCGGCATGCACTTTGATGCATCTCAGGCCCGGTATCCGTGGCCCCTATCTAGGGCGGCCAATGCTTTCGGCTAGGATCCGACGTCGTGAGTCCGGTGAAGTGTGGCGACTAGTAGCCAAAACGAGCCAGAGCCTAATTTCAGCGCGAGGGCGTAATTCTTCGGGCGGTGGCGACCAACGAAGTGGAGCTTCTCGTCATTGTTTTTGTGGTTGCAGTGCAACACAGCTCTGCCTCCAAAAGGGCATGGTGTGGGACCTTTGCTTCTTTAGCTGCATTTAAGCCGTGGCAACTGTGATACTGCAAGCACGGAGTGTTTGCGGAGCATCTATCCCTGGCTCCTAAGCAGCAGACAATCTCTACGGAAACGCATATGATCTTAACTCTTTGGTAAAGCCTGTACGCAGCTCTCACGATCCACTGGGTTTAAGCCGACGTTAAGAGGGGGAGAAGGAAAGTGGACAGTGTGCCCATCTCCGGAATAATACTTGGCTAAATTCTTCGTCACCTGATGATCCTCAACCGAGCTTGGCAGTGTTTTTCATGAACCGTCCAAATAATGAACTAACCTTCAATTTAATCTTGCTACCCATTCCAATGTGCAGAGGGATAGCTACCAGCACTCATTCAGAGTCATTCTTATGTAATGAAGGAATGAAAATTATTTATTGATTTTAAAATGTTTTATATTGTAATGTCTAAACATATTTTGATGTGATCTACAGTGTTAAGGGCAACTTTATGCTGAATGAGATATTTGCCCAAATGAGATTATATTTTGGTTTTCCTTAAAAAGAAGTAATTAAATACAAGTTTGGATAATAAAAAAATATACAAATAAATGCAAAATTAACTGTGCACCCCGAGGTCAAGCTTAGGTAAATTGGGAATTCATTATAATTGTGTATATTGTTATTAATGTTTAATTGAGATTTTTATGTGTTCTGTAAATAAATTGTTCAATGACCACAAAAAAAGGGAGTGATTCTTTATTTTAGCAAATGCAATGTACTTTGGTCCAATCGGATCCCACTTTACATAACGCGGTTGAGCTGGGTGGAACTATTTGGTGAGTAACAGTAGTGTATTTATATGTTTTATTTTTGTGTATTTATGTGTAAATTTCACCTCACCACATTGATTTAGGAATTTTAATAACTATAATGCAAGCTACTGCCCTCTTAATGAAATCATACGAAATAAAATTCAATTCTCCTTTAAAAACCAATGCAAAAGTAGTATGCTTATATATAGTAAGATTAATTTGAAAAAAAAAGTATGAGAAAAACAAGTTTTTGAATGTCCTTCACTGCCATTACAGTAGCCCACGGAAAAGTGGAGAATGTACTTTAATCATACTCGAAATTAAACTAAATTGAGGGCGTAGGCAGATTCCTTGTATATAGATATTATCATTATCTAAAATTGATGTTATGCAAAATTATCGAAGGGAAATGAGGATGTAGGCAGATGCAATAGTTTGACAATTTTGCATGATGTCAATTTTGGATAATGATAAAATTTACATTGTATAATTTTGAACGGAATCTGCTTCACCCCCAATTTGGTTCTATTTCGTGTATGATTAATTTTTTATTTCTATTTTTTTCCATGTTCCATTCTGTAGGAGATGGAATTAAAATCTTGCTTTTTCATCATAATTTATTTTTTACTTTTAGTTTATTATTATTATTTTAAATTTTTAGTTATCATTTTTGTGGCGTAATTTAGATTAAAACCTATGTAATATTATGGACGTGTGAGAACCGGGAGAACTTTCGTCTGAAGGAAATGCGCCTAAGGATATGCATGTAAAGGGCAAAAACAGGGTGATGACATACGTAAATAACGTAAAGAAGTTATGCAATGGCGCGGAAATTTGATAGATGAAAATGTTCCGCGAGATGAAGGTGCGTGCCGGGTTTCAGTTCTCTTATGTGTTCTAGGAGTCGAGAACGAGTTTGTTAAAGATGTTGAACGAAGAGTCAGAGTCTATGTGAATAAAAAATGCAGGAAAAAACGAGTACGCCGATGCTAAATGTTTGGGAAACAATTCTTTATACTACAACATATAGGTTCAAAGAGGATATCCCCTAGGTGACCTGTAATGTTTTCGCCCAATAGGGGGGTCTTAGGTTCAAATCTCAATTACAGCAAAACCACATCCACTGTTGATGACATCGGTGGAATCATTCACCGCGCAGTGTTCGAAGCACGAAGGTATAAATAAGGAGTTAAAACTTCATATTAAATAAACATTAATATCGTTTGAGACAATCATTCAGGTGGCGCTGGGATAAGATAAGTAGCCTTGCATTGTATGCATTTCTATGACGAAAGGCATAAAATATTTATTTAAATTGTCAATTTTGTAAAAACAAATTATTAGCATAACGCAAAGTAGAATTGACACAATAAAGAATATTTCTATGTATTCAAAATTATTTTTCCTTTCAATTTATTTTTTATCTCCCTATATTCTGTATTCTATTCTATCGTACAAGGAAAAAATACTGGTTAATTATACTCAAAATTAAGGAACCCCTCATTTAAAAATAATAAAAAATACATGTACTAAATACTACGCCTTTCTGTTGTGTCAACTAACAATTGCGGCTACTTTCGTAACAGTAACGACATCTAGATATAATTCTCAAATCATTATGGCATTTTCAAGCGTTTCATCCATAGGAACTTTAATTCCTTCTTTCTAACTTCATGGTTCGAAGATTGCCAGCCAAGTCAAGATCCCAGTCGCTGACTGGGTTTGGCTGAGACCGCAATTTAGCCAGACCTCCGTTCCCCGGCAAAGTATTGTTCACGATCCGGAGAATTCGCCCGAAACTAGCCTAAGATTTCACAACGCACCACTCTCCCGATAAATGGGCTTGTGACCACAGAGCCAGTGTCTTGAAGAAACTGTAATAGGTAGTAATAGAACTATAGAGATACATACCTTAAGATTAATCCTGTCTAGTTGCCTGTTCTGGGATTCCATCTCGCTGCCCATATCGATGGCCATATTACGGAGATTGCCTATCATGGTGCTTACTTGCTGCATGTTGTCTTCCATTTCTTCTTCACGGGCGTCGTTGCTAATTCTGAAATGAGAGTGAGACTAATAAATTGCTACGTAGAGAGAAAAACTGAGTGAGAGAACTGCTGAGTGAGAGAAACTAATAAATTGCTACGTAAATGAAATCAAACAATCTGATGTGCGCAGCACATGACTTTCCCTACATAATGCAGTGATATCACTTCTTTTACAGCAAACTAATGATGCTCGAGATCCATGGCACACTATTTTTGACGTTGAATTGTACATTGACATTTGAAGGTTTTCCGTATGGTAATATATAAATCTATTTCGAAGTATCCAATTAACTTATATTTGACACAAATCTAACTTGACAGTTAAAAATTTTGATAGCATCAGAGCAATAGAGTTTTATATCAAGCAATACAGTCCCATATTAAACTATTTTAATCGTTAGAAAATATTGTATTTTCATCCATTTTGGAGTCATTTTCTTTAATTAAGCATCGTTTTTGTCAATTTGGAGACATTTTTAAAACGTTGCAAAGTTGGCGATATTTCGCCAAATTAATAATGCGTAGTATTTAAGGATATTTGCTACTTATATTAATTTCATGTTACTTTTTCGATAAATTTATCTGAAAACGTGTTATATCTCAAGACCGGTTTTCGCTGACGTTCTAAATTTAGTGCCATTCGTTTTTCAATGATAAATTACGTAAGAAATGCTTTTTTTACATTATAGAAGTTTCTAATTAAAAGAAAATATTTGAAAATTGAGAGGGTTTTCGAATGTTCAATCACGTTTAAAATCAATAAGATTTCAGTATTCACTCATTGTATTAATCGTACACAATTGATTTTCGACTCTCCCCATTCGCTCGTGAGCTATAGCTGTCCCAGACTGATCAACACATACACTAATCTACATGCCAGTTACCTTGCACCTTTCTGGTAGGTAGGACGGTCTGGGTCTCAACAACAACAATTAACCTACATGCACAGACATAAAATCAAAACGTTCGATTCGAGCTCAGGGATGCTTGAAACATGCTCTTCCGGCGCAAACTCACATTCGAATTCTCGATTCTATCACAATATTTTTTTCTATGTATGCAGGGAAAGTAAAAAACAGCCCATGGAAACGCTTGGGAATGCTTTAACATGCACAAACCATGAGTTGAAGGTAAAATGAGCAAGATTATTTCACATGAGAACATAACCAAGTGCTATCGAAAAAGGCAGACAACAGCAGTGGCTGTTCTCTCCACTTAGTGCGAAAAAAAGAGAACTAAAATTACTCCCTTTCATATTGTTTCCGGGCTAAGCATTTCTCTCCATAAGAAATTATGCTATGAAAATATTATATTGAACAAATTGTGCTTAAATCACTTAAATCATGTGAATTAAAAAAAAATCTAGTTGTTTATTTTAATTTTTTTTATTAAATCTATCTAGTTATCGTGTTTATATCTAAGTATCTACAGATAACATTTTTAAGCGATACCTGCATTTAAAAAGAAGCGAACAATGCAAGTTTTTTCTTTAACTGTTGATTGCAGAAACGTAGCTTCAACTGCAAAAATGCTTTAAATGAGACTGGAAATTATGTATTAGTAATTAAAATAATGTACAATATTTTTGTTACATTAATGTGAAATATTTTTTGTTAATCTACGTTAAATTGCAAAAATGTTTGGAATTAAAAAAAAATTGAATCTTAAAAGTCCAAATCTAAGAGGAAAAAACTTGTTCTGACTTATAAGCACTTTATCGTGTTTTTTCGACACGCTTGAAATCACGTCAATTCATGCATCATAAATTGAATTGATTCACGGGAATCATTTTGTGGAGTTTTACAACGATTTTTTTTCAGCAGTTTGTCTTAAAACTATTAAGGACAGCCAGGTGATTATGGTCAAAAGGTTAAAATTATTTGAACACTTAATGAGGTAAAAAAAATAAGCGATAATTGTGATTTTGTTGATCTGTCAGATGTTTTCCTAACAAAATCTGTGAAAAAATAAGTATGTCCTTAAATTTTTGAAATCGGTTGGGGATCCGTTGCATTCGAAATTAGGAGATCGGTTACATTCGCCGTAAATCCTAATCATCTTATAGAGTTTGGCATTATAGAACAGAGCTCTAATTTAAACTCTAGTTATGTAGCGTAATAGCTTATATACAAACTGTGATTCGACGTAATGATGCTGTTATAATTTTATTGAAATATTGGCATAAAGAAAATTTGAATAAGTAATAAATGTTTTAGTAATTATTTGCAACCGAAATTAATTTGTGGATGCCTCTTTAATTCTGAAAAATTTCCTCAATGAAAACTATGTCTAATAGGATCGTATTAAGACAAATTTTTGTTAGCTTCACTAAATACGGTATTGATAACATTTTCGTAAAGAAGTTGTATAATTTTATTTTAATTTTCAAAAATATTGCGCATCAAATAAATTGCTACTTCATAATTTTCTTCTTTATATAAAACATTTAAGCGATTGGACAATGCTGTACAGCTTTGTAATTAACATTATTCTTCTATTTCACTTTGTTGTTTGATCAGGCATGATCAGTTTACTATGGATAGACTTAACATGCACACTCATGATCTGTCCTTGCAAAGTTATTGGGTTGCTTAAGAACTTTCCTAGGAACCCTATATGCGGAGTGTTTAAAAAATTTCGGCTGTGTCTCCAGTCTGATGGAGTCGAAATGGTTTTTGTATGAATAACATTTTGTAGTATAAAGTTTCAGTAAAGTTCAAGAAATGTATTCAGTTCTTTTAGACTCATTTGTTTTGTTTACAAGTTTTCAAAGCGCTACAAATGACTTGAAAACTGTTTATAGCTAGCTAGTTTTCTCTCCGAATTCATCTGGATACTCTTAACACAGACTTCGCCTCAAAATATCAAATTATTTAACTAACTATCTTGGCGGCATATAAATTAAACTTATATATCTGACGAGAGTTTACATTCAAGTTAATCTATAAACTTATCTGGGGCCACATAAATACGTATATTTCCATTTATTCTGTTCAAACCTCATCAATCATTAAATATCTTTAGGGTCCCCAAGTTTATTTAATTTCCTAATTTTATAAAAACAAAACAAAAATATCTCATGCTTGTGCATTAAAGGAGTAAGTAAACACATTGAGCTTCATCACTCGTGACATTTTAAATACATTACAGATTTCCGATTCATTGGAAAACTCAGGTTAAAATACTAAAATATCGAAATCAAAACTGCTATATTTTGAAAACTAAGAAATCGATCCAAAATCAAATTATATAGACTTGTAGGACCTTCAAAGAGCTACACATTCTTGCTTATTATTCACTTTTAGTTTTTGAGATATAAGCATTATAAACTAGAAAAACGGAAAATTTTCAATCTTCTTCAACTTGACAAGACGAAAACGTTAAGGGCTTTTTTTGCTTATAAATAAGGATCTAGAAACTATATTTCTCTTCATAATTTTGTCCCTTACTATTTATATTTATTTTTTATGGTTTCGAAGATATTTCAAGTTAAAGTAAGTAAAATGAAAACAAAAACGCTCGGATAGATGTTTTGAAAGAAAAAGTTCAAAATAGCAATATATTGAAATTATTTTTATATATTCATAATCTGGTACATTATTTCCGACAAAACACGAAAAATTATTTACATTTTCATCTATTAGGTTCGAAAATATATAAACACCCAAAAGTGTTTACATTTTTCGTTACGCTCCACAAATATCGCCAAGTCGTTCTGCCACAAATATCGCCAAGTCACAAATATCGCCATAGATGTTATTCACATAAAAGAAAGTGAACAGCTGTAGTTTTTTTGTATAAACCAAATGTATAAACCAAATATATAATTTTATGTATGAACTAAACATCTTTCCATACTAAATAGAGAAAACTCAATAACTTTATAATTGAAAAATTTAACCTATCTTGCTTCATTTTTCGAATAGGAATTCTAGCTTCTTCAATACACCGTCAGAGGTATTGCAAACTTTCTCAATCGATAGCGGATAGTCGCTTTCCTATTAGTAAACCCTGCTTTTGCAGCCCTAGAACACTTTAATCGAATATTAAAGAGACATATATACTAATATATATGACATAGTGATAAATAAAATAAATATAGGAAAATAAACATATGATCATAGAAATATATTTTTACTTTCCTTATATACATATAATGTATAAGGAAAGTATTATGACGGGGTCAAAAATTCGAATTCGAGTTTCCGACGGGAGAGCACGTTTCAAGCATCCCTGATCACGAATCAGACATTTTTGAGGTGATGTTTGTGTGTGTGTGCGTGTGTGAAAGTATGTATGTGTGTGTGTGTGTCGGTGAGTCTGTGAAGACGATATATCACGATCGAATGGAGCGATTCGAATGAAATGTGGTACAAAAATCAGAATCCGTGAATATTGGAAGCCTATTGTTTTAAAACACAATGGAATGTTCCTAACCCCCTAAATTTTTCAGTGAAATTTTAAAAAAATCATCAAAAAATCAAAATCTTTAATAAACTTACGCAAATAGACATTTCTTATGTATTTTTTCCTTAGAAAACGATTAACATAAACTTTAGAACGTTAGCATGAACCGTTCTCGAGTTATTGCACATTTTTCAAATAAGTTTATCAAAAAAACCCATAAATTAAAAAATATATATTAACTGTTAAGAAACATGTTCACTTGTCATATGTAATACAGGTATCATGCCATAAATTTGGTGACATCATTTTCGTGGATTTAACTCGTTCCATTCACGAGAAAAGATACTTTGAGTAATACTTTTGTATTTGAATGCCAATAGTCATTTATATGCTGCAAGAATACCTTATTTCTCCGTCCATAACGCTTGGCGAGATTTTGGCGACGAATTTAGCGGAATGTCGCCACTTTGGCGACATTTTTAAATATTGCCAAATTAACGAAAATCTCGCCAAATGGATAAATGGAAATGATGCTAAGTCAATGAAAATGACGACTAATTGAAGAAAATCCAATATCTTGGAAATAATATAAGTATCTACTATAAGAATAAAATTTTTTATCTGTAAAAGTAGTAAATGCATTGCATTATATAAGGAAAGTTATGTGCTGCCCACATCAGATTTTTTTACTTCTATGATCATCACTTAATTAGGGCCGCTGCCTTAAAATCGCCCAAGCTGAAAGACACGCCCAGTCCAACCCTGTGTGCGTATGTATGTTAGTGTCTGCGGACGTGATATCTCACGAACGAATGAAGCGTTTCGAATTAAATTTGCTACGATTGTTATAATCAGTGAATACTGAAATCGTATTCATTTGAAACGTGATAAAAAGCGCAGAAGTCACTCTTCCACCAATTTTCGATTGAAATTTTGAAAAATTCAATAAAAGAATCAGCACTTTTAATAATGATAATAAAAATTGTTCCAAACGTAATTTTTCACGAAATTAACGAAAAATACAAACTGTAAAATGCTAGGATGTCTCATGTACTTACGAGAGAATACTGTATACCCTGAAGTACGAGTATGCATAAAAATTAAGTCTATCTTTATACATAGGAGAGATAATACTGATTGAAATTCAAGAGGCATTCCAGCTCACAGGGAAATTTGCTGATCTCCATAGAGGTTCTTCAGATTTGTATGCTGTCATTGCAGGTACTGGTATAGCACGCTGAAGAGCGAGTTAAAAACCCGAAACCGATCCCTGAATGCTATTATCTGCAGTTTGAGTACAGTTCATATGCGTCTCAGCATCTCAAAAGACATATCGTTGTTTGGCCAGTCTGAGATCGTTGGAACAATTTTCTGCTGAGATATGAGTTCTTTAATAAGTGTGGAAGTAGACAAAAATGTGGATTCGTTAAAAACAAGAAAGCTCCGTCCAAATTCAGGAGGAAGAGAATATGACGTTCCCTTCCGTGCCTGGATGATTTAGTTAGCATATCATTATGGTTTTAAAATTGACGGGTTGGAAATTTGAGTCCTTTGGAGCTTTTCACGGCGTACATTAATTAAAACTTTACTGAATTTGAGAACTATTGTTTTTTAAATGAAAACAGTCAATGTCCTTGGAAAAACTATTTCTTAATAATATAAATCGGTATCTAAATATTATTGATAAACATTTAGATACCGGCTACCGATAATCGATGTTTATCGATATTGATTATCTAAATATTTATCAATATCGACTATTGATATCTAAATGTCTATAATTACCGACTATCTAAATGTTTATGAATATGCCGGTATCTAAATGTTACTGATAAATATTTAGATACCGATTACCGATAATCGATGTTTGTCAATATCGATTATCTAAATGTTTATCAATATCGGCTATCAATATCTAAATGGTAATTACCGACTATCTAAATGTTTGTGAATATGTCGGCATCTAAATATTATTATTGATAGACATTTAGATACCGACATGTGATAAAGGAAAATTTCATCACAGTAAGAACTCACTTAGCAATATATCCGCCCATGGGTCCTGCGCCGTTCCTGTCATCCATGACTCTGGCTGGTTGGTTGTTGACAATTTTGCCGTCTTCACTAGCTTTCCACGTACTTGCGTCCTCTTTGAAATCAGATGATCTGAAAAACAGAGCGTTAATATGAGCACACACACAGAGGAAAGTTTAAATAAAGATTATAACTATTGCATTTAACCCATTTTCCGTTGTTTCAAAATAATTTTAGATTTTGAAGTTAAAATTTTCAAGCATACACAAAACTCACTCATGGCGACGAAAACGTGACGTCGGAGTTGCTTCACTTGCAATAAAGATATATACGAACAAGAAAGATCAATCATGCTTAAAGCATTGATTATGAAACACTTTCCAACTTCAATGCAATTTTATTTAAAAAAGTCGAAAATGCAATACATTCCTCGGTAATATTTTAAAACTTATCACGATACTACATTGATTTATTATATTTGAAAACTTAAACCTTCATTGAAAAAAATGAACTTCATTCAAAAGACGGCATTGAAATATAAATTGCGTGGTTTAAATATCTCTAAAATGCAATACATTCCACGGTAATATTTTTAAATCTATCATAATACTACGATAATTTATTATATTTGAAAACTTCATCGAAAACAACTGAAATTAATTCAAATGACGTCATAGAAAAAATAACACGCCTGGATCTCTCTATAAAGGCAGGATTTCATTCATAACTTTCTCCATTTCATTCATCACAATACTATAATAATTTATTTTATTTAAAAATTAAGACCATGGAGCTACAATTCATAAACTTTATGCTTAAAACTTCATCGAAAAATATCGTCCTTCTGTTTATAAAATCAATTAATATTTCATTCATATCAGCCATGCAGACTCCATGGACTGAATTATTTTGTGTTAAAGAAATACAGTAATTCTAATACAACTCATTCTACATATTTTGCTGTTTACATTTTACATAGGTGAAAAATAGGCTTAATTGTAGAAATAATCAAATTTGAATGAGAATTTAAACTCAAATATATTGTCATTGTGTTGTTTTAGTATGTAGATGCACAGAATTTAAGCAGAAATAAAGTAGTTTTAGGATGGATACAACACTCAATATGAATTAAAAAGAACTTTAAAAAATCACGAATTTGAAACAAGATGGATGCCATATCTCATTTTGAAGTGGGTCATGTGATCGTTTCATATCATGGTCACGTGATCGTTTCATATAAAATGTGTAATTATTATTTTAATTTTTATTTAAAAAACTACTGAATATATCTAGCTGAATTTTTTTTTATATATTTTATGGAACAATTTGACTGTTACCTAAAATTTTCGAAGCAATTTGTGAATTTTAAATCCGCTTAAAAAATGTTAGAAAAATTAGGTCCCATAGGGCTCAATGTATTTCATTTTTTCAACCCGGGTTCAATCCAAAACTAATTGTGTGATATTATTCATTTATATTCCCATAGGTCCTACAGACCGTCTGAACAACATACTAAAATTTCATTTTGATTAAGTCATTTTTACGGCAGTTATCGTGCTAACGGACAGACAGACAGACAGACAGACAGACAGACAGAATGAACAAAGTCATAAACACTTTTCAACTTTGTTGTAAAGTGTTAAAAAAGGAAATATATGTGCCTGTAACGCTTAGAGACAAATTTGGCAATCTTGGTGACAAACTTCGTGTAATATCGACATATTGATGACTTTTGGGAAAATGTCGCCAAGTTAATGATCATTATCAAGCTCTGAAATTTAAATTAAATACCTATGGTAATTATTAATTTAACATCTTGGGCTCAAAATATAGTGAGTTTAACTGTTTGTCTAATAGTCGCGTTTGTTATAGGATGGGGTGGTTCAAACAGGCGCATGATAGAGCGCACAGACAGGTAGACGGCTCGTTGTAACCCGTTCGCAACGGCAAGTAACATCCGAAACAGCTTAGCACCGTCGACGGTTGCACCTGCGTGCATCCAAACCATTAACAACAAGTTGAATGAAGCACAGCTGCGCGTAAGGCGGCCAGCCACTGGTGTGCCATTAAGCACTAGACACAGAGATGTACGTCTAGCGTGATGTCGTCGTCATCGCAACTGGACCAATGAACGGCATGAGGTATTGTTTACGGATGAATCTCGCTTCTGCCTTTGGAGGAGTGACAGCCGTGGAAGGGTGTGACGGCTTCCCAGGGAACGCCACTTGTCAGCCCATATCACCGAGCATCACACCGGGCATCATGGTTTGGGGCGGTATCATGTTTGATCAGCGGACTGCTCCGGAGCACATTGCAAGCAATCTAACAGCGGACCGATACGTCAAAGTTATGATGCCTGTGGTTCGGCTACTGGTGCAGACCGTCTTTGGCATGGTGTAACGACAACGCCATTAAGACAACGCCACGCCGCATGACGAACTCTAAACAGCCTGGACGGAATTCAAATCCTTTCCTGGCCGGCATCTTCGCTTGACCTCTCTGATTGAACACGTGCGGATCCTTAGTGGACTTTAAGTGCACCGGGAACTACATACCGTAGACAAACTGCATGCCATAGTGGAGGCTGCTAGGCAAGACCTCAGCGATAGTGTGCCTCGCCGTTTAGTGATCTGTATAGCTGCCCGTGGGGGGGGGGGGCACATTCTTTACTGAATAAACGAGTTTCATTTTGCATATCTTTGTTTGTTCTTTTAATCATTTGCATATGACTCTCTTCTATCAGTACTGTGATTTCCATATGGCTACGTGCATTTGCATATGGCTCATGGTGTTGCAATTTCATTTTTGACGAGAGTATATATATATATATATACAGTGACCGCCGGTTATAAGATTCAGTGGTTATAAGAAACAGCCGTTTATAAGACTCAAAACTACAGAAACAAATACAAACTTCGTTTTAACATTAAAATTGTGTCGCTTATAAGAAACACGATTCCGCTTATAAGAAACAGTTTTCTACAGAAAATTTGTTGATTTCCTTGCGACGCTGGTGTAAAAAAAAAAAATCGATTTGTTTAAGGTTAACTGAAGGACGAGTTGCTATCTCTTGTCTCTGGGCGTACGGGGAGGGGGTGGGAGTTTGCTATGTAACAAAGGATGACAGAGGATTTCTCCGCAGAAAGACTTGGGGAGTACAACCCCAAACCAGTAAGAAACGAGCTTTAATCTTTTGGCAGTTAAGGAAACGTACTGATAAGGAAAGGCATCTTTGCTTATACACTCAAATAAGATTCGTACAGCTTTAGTTAGTCATTTTATGTTTTGCTAGTGAAGCATGTCGCAAACCCTTACTTTGCTTGAAAAGCAAAGTTTACTTAAAAAGTATGATTCTCCACCTCCGTGTAGTCAATAAGCAAGAAAACAACCTTGCTTGATGCTATCCATATGATCGCAGGCGCATGGAAAAAAGTTTCTGACATATGCATTTTTAATTGCTTCCGTAAAGCAGGATTTTTGAAAAATAATGTTGCCATACCAGCAGAAGATGAAGAAGAATTTAAAGCACCTTTCGAAGAATGGATTCACATCGACGAAAATTTACAAACATCTGAAGAAAACAATGATGATGACATAGTGCGGAAATTCAGAATGTTTGCAATGAAGAAGAAAATGAAGACGACGTTCCACAAGAAGAAAATTTTCCTACAGCCAAACAGTCGCGAGAAGCCCTAACTATAATTAGAAAAACTCTTGAACACAGAGGGGCATCAGAAAAAGTTTATGGACTGTTTTATGATTTAGAAATGGATGTACGTAAACTAATCACAGACTCGTTAGCACAAACAATACTGGATAAGTTTTTTGCTATTCTTCAGTAATAGATTACGGTATGTATGAAAATGTACTATGCTCTTATACATAAATGAACGACCTATGAGTTTTACTTTTTATTCTTATTTAACTGCATACTATATGCATATAGATAATAATTTAAGTTGTAAGGCTTAATTTGTAAAATGAGAAATATTTTTGAATGCAAAACTTAATTTACAAATGTATTATGTACGTACTAATATTTTACTTATATACATTTATCTTTTAAATTCTGTAAAACTGTGTTCAATAGTTAGTATTTACAATGGAAGAACGATATTTAAAAAATTTCCGGATTTAAGAAACAACTGCTTATAAGAAACAAAACGAGCGAAACGAACGTGTTTCTTATAAGCGGCGGTCACTGTATATATATATATTATACAAATGTAATACAATTTAGTATACTACTAAATAAATAAGAATATAAATATTCGAAATATTGACGCAAAGCTGCCCAACTCAATCGAATACTAACATAGCAATCCAAAAGGGAAAATGGAATAAAATTTTACTGCGATATGTGCATTTGTACTTCAGGTATTATGTCCAATCTTTGTTCTAAATGCATTCAGAATATCTTAAACCATGCATTTTCAAAATTTAGAATTTGAATATTTGGGAGAAACAATGATTTCTTTATACTAGTAGGAGAAAGTAAAGAATGTTTTGCATAGTTAAAAAAATTTATGTATTTTAGTTTTTTTATTAGTAATATTTGCATTTGTTTGATGACTGAAAATATTTAAAAGTTTATTTCGAGCTTAAAACATTCGAATTGATTTAAAAGTGTTAATATAAAATATTTTAAATGATTATCATAACAAGTATAAATATATTTAAATGTGAATGCTTAAATATTTAAATGTATTTGATAGTATTATGTATATATAATGTTACTTAGAAAAATTAACTTATCTTTCGTTATAAACATTAAAATTGCATTCATCTCACCAATTTGCTCAAACACATCCAAATCATCGGCTTGACTCTCCCGTTGCCAAATTGATAAAAAAACTTTTAAATTCAATCAAAAATGAATTTGCTCACGATGTAAAATGCTAAGAAAATAAAGTTAAGTGAGCGGAAGCACATTTTCGAAATCTTTATATTTACTTCTCCAGTGTGAACAAGGGTTTTGTTGTTCAGCCATTTTTTGCTTTTGGTGAGCTTAATCTAGCCATCATTTGAGCTTTCTGGTCCAAGCTGGTTCACACTGAAGTTGGAAATCAAAGGACTTCTGAATCGTACATCTGTTTATTTAAAATTATATGCGCAATATTTTACGTTGTAATCAAGCTTACTATTGATATATAGATTACTTAGAACGAGATAGAACGAAATCTCTTATAAATAAGTTATATATTTTCATTCTGATATTTATTTCACAGGATCACGCTCCCTTTAGGGACCACTCCCTTCACTCAGGTTCTCTGAGTATTAACTTATGATACAATTGGACGCAAGCAAAACAGTTTATGGCTGCATGAGAAAGTTGAAGGAACTTCCCATTCCAGGTATAAAAATATATTGATAAAAAACTTCTCGAAATTGACATTGATATTTTGGAATCATCGCTATTGTGAAAGTCTTCTTTTCAAGGACATTCATTACAAGGATCACTTATTACAAGGATCACTCATTACAAGGATACTCACTTATTACAAGGACAGACGCAGATACCGCAACATTTTTCCATTCCTTCCAAGTTTTTCTCGGCTTCTTTCATGTCGGCATTAATTTTGTCCATATCTTCTTCAATCCTGTCCATTTGTTCTAAGGAAAAGAAATGGCGTTAAGCAATCGATTTAATTATACGGCATAGCTTAACTGTGAAAAAGACTGTGAAGGTAAAGCACTGGGAAGATATAATCAACGCCTCTTAATCTTTTATCTTATGTGGGCACTTATAACCATAAAAATAAAATGACCATTTGTTCTAAGGGAAAAAAACGGCTTTAAGCGATTGATTCAATTGTAAGATATGGCTTAAATGTGAAAAAGGCTGTGAAGGTAAAACACTGGGAAGATATAATCAACGCCTTTTAATCTTTTATCTTATGTGGGAACTTATATCCATAAAGATAAAATCACCAGTAGTTCTAATACGAGGGAGCCGAAGTGTTTCTACTTGAAACGTATTGCAAAATTTGAACCCCTTTTTTCAAACAGAACAAAATATTAAAATATCGAAGTTATAGTCACTATATTTAAAAAATTAAGAACCTAATCCAAAATGCAATTATATATCCTTGTAGCAATACTAAATGTTACTTATCAACTGCTTATAGCTAGTACTTTTAGTTTTCAAGATATAAGTATCACAAACTTTAATAAGTCCCATAGGGTTCAATTATTTCACTTTTTCAACCCGGGTTTAACACAGAACTAATCGGGTGATATTAGAAAAAATATTTATTTAATTTAGAAAATATTTTAAGCGTAAACAAAGTGAAGCAAAAACTCACTCGAACAAAAGCGTTTTTTTTCGAGGGAAAAAAAATCGAAATATTGAAATTAGTTGTATATATTCATGAATGATACCCTATTTAAAAAAAATATAAGTATAAATAAGTATAAAATGTTTAAATGTTAGAAAATAAGTATAAAATGTTTAGATTATTATATATTAGGTTAGGAGATATAAGCGTTCAAAGTCTTTGCATTTTACTTAAAGTTCCATTTTCAACGTATACCCCGACCATAGATTATTCACGTCAAAACTTTTTCGCGACATTCAATGAGAAATTTCAGAGAAGTCACTCAAGTCAGTATTGTATCATACATAATTTTGCTTCTCTACATTGCATACTAAGTGAGGAGAAAACACTATATCAAGAATTTACAATTGCGAAAGGCAGTAATTTCTTTGTGGAAAAAAAATATTAAGAATATTCCCATTAATAATAAAGATTATCAGTCGACTGGTAAATATCTAAACTTTATTTTTATTGTACTGTAAAAACTCTGGTCTCAGTCACCGATATTCAACTGACTCGATAGCGATTTACCTGTTATGTTACTGAAATAAATATATTTTCTTTTATCTTCGAAGTTGTCCCACTGGCGTAACTACAGTTTTAGGGCTTACAAGCAAAATTTTTATGCCCCCTTCCCCGGTCACAAGCAAAATTATTTTGAGGCACCTCCTTTCTAGTAGAAATTTTTCAGATGTATTTCGAAATAATTTAAAACTGATGAATTTGATAATTATTTGGAAGAAATAACATACAAAAATATAACCCAAATATATTAATAAAACTGTGATACAGTGGTACACTTGCAAAATAAATAACAAAAAAAAAAATAAATCAAAATAGTCTTTTCCGCTGCAAACTTAGTTCTATCATATTAATTTTTCTGGCCTCAATATATTCAGTTATCCAGAAGGGCTAAATCACTTAATTGTGATTATCTGATAGAATATATATTGTGGTCTTTTATAGGTTTCAACTTTTTTACAGAGGCTGGTGACCCGTAGAAGGAAGAACAACAATAATACGGAATGTACATCTGAAAAATCGCTTTCCTACGATTTATGTTTCGTTAATAAACATTTCTGCGAAATTTTCAATCATCATCTGCGGTTTTAGATCATTTTTTTTATCAATGTTTTGATGTGTTCAAACTGAATGGGAATCTGTGTGGAAAGAAGGTTGGAATAT
Organism: Amaurobius ferox; assembly: GCA_951213105.1. NCBI lineage: Eukaryota > Metazoa > Arthropoda > Arachnida > Araneae > Amaurobiidae > Amaurobius > Amaurobius ferox. The sequence continues at coordinate 19,227,247 of OX578143.1, forward strand.
TTTTTCCAGAGAATTTCGCGTTTTTTCTATAAATCCAAATCCGTTGATTTCAAAATTTCTCTCAGCTATTGGCGGATGCCTTAAGAGTTATGCTGATTCTGCCTGACGGCTTTTCCAGTTCTGAATGTTGTCTGCTTTTGCTGCTCAATTATTACGTATCTGACGTGTTAAATACACTAATTTGGGCCAAATTTGCAATGAATATGCCCTTACTTCTCTTGCACAAGATTTCAATTTTAATTGATCTCCGTGGTAGATTATAATTCACGTTTTGTTTTAACTCTGTTTGAGAATTAGAATTTCTGGAGAATTATTTTTAACGGGCAATTTTTAAGTGCTCAACATGTTTTCATATTTTTTAATTAAAGATTTAGTGACTTTTAGTTAAATATTTAAAAAATGAATAATATCCACAGTATGTATTCGCTAGTGTTATTTTACAGACTCTTTGGCGAGCGAGCGCCATTTTGAAAAGTGTTTTTTGCCATTATATCGCGAAATTGAATATCCCCAGCACAGTGACCTATATTTTAGAAAGATTATGAAAAAGGAGCTCAAAATCTATAAAAGATCTTCAACCAGATGTCAAAGTTGGTTTTTTAACGCGAGTTATACGCGGTAGGCGCCGAAAAGTAATTTTTGATTAGCGTCAATGGGACTAAAAATTTCAAAATGGCAGAGAAAATTTTTCAATTTCAAAAATCGAGCGAAAAAGTTTTCCAATTTCAAAAATCGAGCTAAAAAAATTTCCAATTTCAAAAATTGAACGAAACAATTTTCAAAATAGTATCATTTTGAGGCCAGATTCGGTACATTTTAGTGTGGATGCTCCGCTCTTTATATAGAGTTGTGTTAAATGTTGATTAAAAATTTCAATGGTAACAAAATTACACAATTTATAATATAATCATATCATCAGAATAAGGAAATTAGTAAATTCTAGCAGAAGAAAAATAATGAGATCGCTGACATGACCCAGATTTGTCAGTATTGATTTTGTATCTGATTTTATAATATTCAAATTAAAATATGTGGGTTTCGTTAAATCAAATAGTAGAGGCAAAACCAGACATCGGGATTTTGTCAGTCATTTGTAGAATGAAGGGAAATAAAGATCTCCTCTAAATCACGCTGCGGTCGACCGGTAGATTGCTATCAACTGATCTAGTCAATGTACGTATAATAGGCATATGAAGAGAAAACCATGTAAAAAGGTACCAGTGATTTCCTCCACACTGTACTCAAGTTAGCTTTGCGTGAATTTCATTCAGAATATTTAATGAATAAAAGTATCGCTCACCTTATTGCCATCTCTTATAAAATATTATCCTTAAATGAAAATAGGATCATTTCTCTCAAATATTGTCAACTACGGTATTTAATAAAAAAAAAACGCGTTTTTCATTTTTGTAAAAGTTGATAACCCGCAAAGAAATATGTTTTAAATGTAGGCATTGTATGATTGATTTCATAAAAAATAGCCATTTTATTAATTAAACAATCATAAAGTATACAATTTATACATATTTAGAATAAAAAAGGAAGATGGTTAATCTGTAAAAAAATTAAAATAAAAATATAGAATTCTTGAAACCTTACCTCCTTGGTCATCGAGGGCGACGAGAGTTCTAATACCCGCCTCTTTACTCTAAAATGTTTAAATTTCTCATTATTGAATGCAGGAAACACAACCAGTATTTTTTTAATTTAAATTTATATAAATAAGTAAGATACAAATCACGAATAATATTGCAAAATTTTTAATAAGAAATATAAGAGAATGCAGGGAAACAATCAATATTTTTTAAATTTAAATTTATATAAATATGTAAGATACAAATTACGAATGATACTGCAAAATTTTTAATAAAAAATATAAGGAAATCTGGGTCATAACATATTTTTTTTTTATTGTTGAAGATTTGTTTCATTCAGACATTATACAAAATAAATGAAAAATTAAAACTTTTTTATTCAACACACGATTTTTTTTTTACAGAAATAGAAATTTAAATATCGGATAAAGCAACACAAATTAGATCTGAATAAAAACCTGATCCCAATGAAAATAAATAGACTTGTTGCTATTTGCTTAAAATGAGTATAGTCGATTTCAAGGAAATAGTTTGCTAGTTTAGTTTTTTTTGAGAGTTATCACACTCACTGTTGAGGGCCAACGGCCGTACCGTGTTGAAAACACCGGTTCTCGTTAGATCACCGAAGTCAAGCAGCATCGGGCGCGGTTAGTAACTTGGTGGGTGACCACCTCGGAACGCCGCGTGCTGTTGGCCATCTCGGGTGCGGTATCCCCGTGGTTTGCGCGCTAGATTTGCACGCTGCCACATATGCCGCCGTGTTCATGCGGAGTACGATCACGTTAAACATGTGGGTCCGTAAGTCCTTCCGAGAGGTTGGTGGTAGGGGAAGGAGGGTACGGTCCCTGTGGATGCCTCCCCCACTGGGTTCCGGTCTAAATTGGGTGGCACTTCCCGGCCGTCCATACAGTTACCTTACACCTTTCTGGTAGGTCGGACGGTCTGGGTCATCAACATCAACATCAACACTCACTGTTGAAGATAAAATTTGTAAATCTGGAAAAGGGCTCGGGATAACTACTAAATAATGATACGATGTCTATTGATTTATTGTTAACAGTATTTAAAATTAAAAATAACTGTCATAAAAATCTAGTTTTAGAATATTTCAAATCGCAAATTTGGCAAAACTGCACGTTATAATAATTTTTCATACAGCAATAAAATGAATACGAAATACAGATCGCTGTATTGCACGAACCAAAGCTAAATCGTGGTATCAGACGAAACTAAACTTCAATACAAAACATTGACGATCCTGGTTTACTTATGTATAGTTTCTTCGTGATACCTACAGTAATAAAAATACATACATTTTATATCTAACTAGTTGCTGACTTAGTTACAAGTTCGTCATTTAACAGGAGTAACTAGAATTTTATATTGGGAAAAAAATTACCTCGTCGCATAAAGCCATCATCCTTCTGGTTGATTCAAGTGACTGAAAATATTAACAGAAAATAAGATATGTGAATTTTAGTAAAATACTGAGGACAGAATAAACTTACAGAAAATAAGATATGTGAATTTTAGTAAAATACTGAGCACAGAATAAAGTTACAGAAAATAAGATATGTGAATTTTAGCAAAATACTGAGCACAGAATAAAGTTACAGAAAATAAGATATGTGAATTTTACTAAAATACTGAGCACAGAATAAACTTACAGAAAATAAGACATGTGAATTTTAATAAAATACTGAGCACAGAATAAACTTACAGAAAATAAGATATGTGAATTTTAGTAAAATACTGAGCACAGAATAAACTTACAGAAAATAAGATATGTGAATTTTAGTAAAATACTGAGCATGGAATAAACTTACAGAAAATAAGACATGTGAATTTTAGTAAAATACTGAGCACAGAATAAACTTACAGAAAATATCAGTAAAATCCACGCATTGCGGAGAAAAGTACTATTCAAAGCGATGCCAGCACATGTATAAGATAATTTTATGCAGAAAATAGTCCCATAATCCCACGTTCTTAAAATTGCTCCATAATACGATAATACGTTTTTTTTTTTTAAATTTTTATTTATTTATTTTTTTAATGTTTAGTTATTTATTTTTTAATGTTTAGTTATTTATTTATTTATTCTGAGAACATTTGTGTTTAGATATATCCTAAAATATCATTGATAAGTTAAATTTTCAAGCACGAAAATATTCAACTGATCAACTCTTCACCACACGTGGATCATGATTTCGTGATCATTGCCGATCGTGTGCAAGGTGCACTGGTAAAAGGTATTTACTTCGAATTCAGCAACGATGTAAAACAATACTTTAGCCCCGCCCACCGTTAACAAACTTCTAAGCTCTCAGTATTGCATCAGTATTAGGTGTAATTCCGAAGTAATCCTGAGCTGTTGTCCTAAAAAATTAAAATTTTGAGTGGAGCTAAAAATATTGCCCTGTGCTGTTGCTGCTTGGAAGTAATTATTTCAAAACTTCCTAGAGAAATATGTAAAATCCTTATCTCGACCTTCCAAGGACACACAAATAGTGCCGAAATAGGAAATTGAGGTTCCATGTGTTTGTGGTATAAAGAATAAATAATTTAAATAGATAAAATTGATAATTTTAAAATAAATAGATAAATAGATAATTTTAAAGAATAAATAATTTTCTATAAATAATTTAGCAATCTAAACTAACGGATAAAACTACTGATTTAAAATAAAAAGAGAAGCTCTAAAAAGTATAATATTATTGATGGGAAGATATAAATCCATTATTTAAAAAAAAATATTTCCAGGGTAATTAAAAAACAGAAATAAAATAACAACATTGAAAATAAAAACTAAATAGATATTTAAATAGACCAAGACAATACTTGTTTTCAATATATTTTCTTTTTCTCTGAAAATAATAAAAATTTTGATAAATAACATCTCTGAAAAGCTTATTATTAATATTCAAACTTAAAAATCCAGCGGTATTCAATAATTATTAATATTCAAACTTGTAAAGCCAATTAGTTTTCAGAAAAGATTTTTCTGTCTCTTGCAATATTTTTCTGTGCTTCTCTGTAATGCGATTTTGATTAATACATTCATAAATTACCTTTAATAATGAATAAAGTTTTGCCATTTGCTCACTTTCAATGTCCACAACAGAAAGGCATTTAAGCTGTTACATAACATACGTGCTCTGGGCTCATTTATCAGATTTGTGAATTTTCTTTCATCTGTAGTAATTGAAACTATATGACTAAGATAGAAACAAAATGCACTTTTATATTACGAAAAGTGCTTTGACTAAATAAGGACTAATAACACTAATTTGACTAATAACATATATTTTTTCCCATCTGTTCAAATTTATTACGGTGCCCCAGAAAGGTTGCTCTTACCCTCCCCCTACTGGACCTGGTTCCTTCTTGGCTAAAATCTGACCATGACAACAAGAGATACAAAATATAAAAACAATCCTTGAAAAAAATATATAAAAACGAGACGTAAATAATAAAAAATTGCTTTGTATTTGAATTGGTAGATGTTTATAAAATTCAATGATACATATGCAGTGTTCCTAGGAAAGTTATTAAGCTAAAAACCCTAAACAATTTGTAAGGAAATGTTCATGAGTGTGCACGTTAGGTCTATCCATAGTGAGGTAACCATACCCTATCAAAAAAGAGAGATGGCACCGACCCTAATTAAAACAAATTAGGATGCGAGCTCTGCTAGAAAGCGAGATAAACGATCAGAACACATTTCTAGTATTTTAGTTAAAGTTATAGAGTATTGTCCAATCAGTAGAAATCGACACCAGGGCCAAACAAAATGCATATACTGAAGGCGATAAATACCAGTCATACGTCATCGGTTGCTAGAGACACAACCAAGCCACAATACTGTTAAATGTTTCCGAACGATTCATGAGAGCAAGAAATAATACCTGTGACATAGTGCTTTTGCCACCAAGACCGGGGGGGGGGGAGGACTTGCTCGCCATCAGGTGTTTAGAGTCGGCCGGAAAAGAAGTGACTTTTCAGCATCAAGAAGGCCCAACGGGCCACCCAGACCCACCGAACAGAAAGAAGCACCGCCGATGCCGATATAAACGGCGGCAACGTCACCAAGGACATCAAGGGAGCACCAGATTCCCACCCCGTCAGGTCAGGCCAAAGGTGACATAGTACCTATTCGTGAGATAAAAGACAGACTCAGTACTAGATTTCTGTGCATGTAAGCGTTTATTTTAACATTCATGACTGGGACAGTCATTCACCAAAAGACCTATTTTTTCAAATAAATGACTTCTGTAATAATTTTATTGTTGAGCCCTACTCGTTAGGTAATGCTCTACAACTTTATAAGTAGCTTTTATTGTCTATCTCGCTTTGCTGCCAAATTCATTTCCTAACTTTTAAAATTATCCACTAGGGGCACTATAATCTTTTTTATTCGATCAGGCATGGTCATTTTACTGTAGAAAGACCTAATGTGTACACTCACGAATATTTTCTTATAAAGTTATTGGGGTGTTCATGGACTTTCTCGGGAATCCTTGTAAAGAACCTTGCAGCCCCAACCGGGAATCGAATTATGGATCTTCGAACTGGCCAGCCGACGCTCTACCATCGAGCTACTGGGACGAAATTGCAAGCTCTTATTGTCAAAGTGAACTTTGCATTTTCCACTCTCTAATGTCAGATTGGTATGCAACTGACAATCTGACTGACCACCTCCTGCTATTCTTACTTCAGGTTAGCCACCTGATGCTGTTTTTATCCTTCAGATTAGCTACCTGAGTGGTAGTTATCTTCTTGATGTGAAATCGGCGATCCATATGTCAGAATCCACTGAATCAATGCTAGGGTCATTTTCAGGCCTTCCACATCTTTGCACTAACCTACAGAGTTGATTTGTTCGGGCGCATTGTATACAAACTTGCTACACTAACCAGGAGTCGAGTCCTGGATCTTCGAACTGGCCAGTCGATGCTTTAACGTTGAGCAACTGGGACGAAATTGCAAGTGCTTATTGTCAAAGCGCACTCTGCCTCCTGTATATGCATGTCGTGACATGACATATGCCCACATCAAAGATAATCTTATCGCTATAAAATAAAATGATAAACGTACGAAGATTTAAAAATGTTGGTAATTACTCATTTTGCGATCTGTTTGCTTTTCTATAAGTGAATTTGGTTTGAGATCGTATTATAGCAGTGTTATAGCAGATTATTTTAATCACAAGGTGGTGGTGGGTACTGAAATTTTGGCAGAAATATGAAGAGGAAGTGGTACTTACGTCATCGGTCACTTGATTGGCTTTAAACTGGATCTGTTCCAGCTCGGACTTCCCGCCCATTCCTGCTTCCGGTGCTTCCGTTGGCTCCGGCATTTTGATACTCTGTTGTGGGTACCTGAAGGAGAGAAAATAGTTGAAGTAAACGAACCTTTTATGTACCAGAAAATATTTACTTATTTATTTTTTATTTAAGAAACCGATTCTGATCAACAGATGCTTATCTTATTTTAATTAGATATTAACCTAATTGACTAATTCACATTATGTACAGGTTTGTTATTATATTATTTGAAAACACTGCTGATTATATGTACGGATAAGAATGGAATAACTCACATAAAAGTATACGCGCTTCAATAGAAAAATAATAATTATTATTTATTTTTTTTCAAATGGCCTGGCACTTTGACCTTCGTCATTCGCCTTTATTATAGCGGCCAGAGTGTGGACCATTTAGCCATCCATTGACGTTGCTCCAGGCGCACCAGAGGGGGCGGATCACATTGCGCCCACAACACAAACATCCATGCCTTACGTGGGGCTCGAACCCACAACGTGGCGGTCGAGCGATTCCTACGGAAACGCTTGCCTTTGACCACTCGACAACCACGTCAGCGAAAAATAATTATATGAAAACTAGAAGGTAATGTGGGCGATATATGGGCCTTCCTTATATACAGGGTGGTCATAAAATAACATGATGTGTTCAGAGACCTCTAGCGAGTAATGTATTGGACGAAACGTTACAAAATTCGGTGGGCGCACAAAGTAGAATATGCGGTTTCGATTTCTAAAAAAAAAGTTCCAAAAATCGCTCTCATGGGAAATTTTGGCGCTGCAAAAGTGTAGTAGTGTGAATAATGAATGAGTAAATGCCAAATGAGACAGTACACATCGATTTTGTTAACAATGCATGACAACTTTTACTGTTAATTACAAATGAGGCTCAGCATGACCACACATTCTGATGTTCCAAGAACTAACTGCATGAGTTGCACAACATTTGCCACCGGTAGTTTCAAATAGTTGAATCATGTTTATTACTTTCCTTATATACATAATGCATAAGGAAAGTATTGTGATGGGGTCGAAAATTCGAATTCGAGTTTTCGACGGGAGAGCACGTTTCAAGCATCCCTGATCACGAGTCAAACATTTTTGAAGTGATGTCTGTGTGTGTGTGTGTGAAAGTATGTATGTGTGTGTGTGTGTGTGTGTGTGTCAGTGAGTCTGTGGAGACGATAACTGACGAACGAATGGAGCGATTTGAACCAAATTTGGTACAAAAATCACAATCCGTAAACACTGGAAGCCTATTGATTTTATACGCAATCGAATGTTCAGAACCCCCTAAATTTTCGAATGAAATTTTGAAAAAATCGTCAAAAAATCAAAACCACCAATAAAGTTATGCAAATAAACATTTCTTATGTAATTTTTCATTAGAAAACGATTGATATAAATTTTAGAACGCTAACATGAACCATTCTAGAGATATTGCACATTTTTCAAAAAAATTATCAAAAAGTCATATAAAATAAAAAAAAAATATTTCCTATTGAGAAACATGTTCATTTTTCATATGTAATACCATGCGATAAATTGGGTGACATCATTCTCGTGGATCTAGCCCGTTCCATTCTTGAAAAAAGATACTTTGAGTAATACTTTTGTATTTGAACGTCAATAGTCATTTATCTGCTGTAAGAATAACTTATTTCTTAGTGCATAACGCTTATCGAGATTTTGGCGACGAATTTGGCGGAATGTTGCCAAATTAACGAAAATCTCGCCAAATGGATAAAAATGACGCTAAATCAATGAAAATGACGACTAATTGTCGAAAATTCAATATCTTGGAAAGAATATTTGTATCTACTATAAGAAAAATCTATTTTATTTTACTGTAAAAGTAGTAAATTCATTACATTATATAAGGAAAGTCATGTGTTGCCCACATCAGATTTTTAAGTTTGTGAAGCTCATAGGTCCTCGTCGTAACTTCTTCAATCGCCGAAATTCACGAAGAGCAATATTGGCATTCTCGTTCCTCTGATAATACAACGTGACTAACAAAGCGCGGTGATGTAAGGCAAGAGCCATCGAAAGGTACTAGGTAGATCGGCTCCGAATAATGAGAATTCTCCTATCCTTTCCTTTTATCCACATGATCGCTACACAGGACGCGATTATACAAATTAGTGCATTTTACTCGGTAAAGAGAGCCCAAAGACTTTTGGAACTATTTTTTTTTTAGAAATCGGAACAGCATGTTCCACTGTGTAAGCCCACTGAATTTTGTTACGTTTCGTCCAATACATTACTCACTAGAGGTCTCTGAACACTTCACGTTATTTTATGGCCTCCCCGTATTATGATACGTGCTACTCTGCAAACAGACAAAATTGAAAATGCACTTAATCTATGGATAATATATGAAACCATATATGGATAATATATGGAATATATATAATAGGTTTCATATATGGATAACATATGGAACATATGGATAATATATAGAAGATAATTGAAATAAGGGGAAAAGAAATTAAGGTGTTGATTTAATTAATGCAAAAGGTATTGATTTGAGGATAACTTACAATTATCCTAAAACAAGCGATTTCTCGGTACTTTGTTGTTACTGTGATTTTGGTTGCATTTTGACATCTACATTGACAGCAACACACACACACACACACACACACACATAAAAAGCGAACATTTTAAAATTTGTCATTGACTTAATATAAATGTTCATAAATATATTGAAATAATTCAATTTTTTGAATTGGAATAATTCAATTTTAACAAGTGTATAGTTTTAAGCGATTCAGCAGTCCCGGAGCTGTTGCCAAATGTGTCAAAAAGTGCATGCGCTATTACGAATAATGCAATTACAAATGAATTATATGCTAAATTTATTCATGTAAAAATATATATATATATATATATATATATATCTAAATTTATATCTATCAATTATATGACATATTGTATGCTGGAAAGTACGCACGTGAGTACTGCTCACATATCAGGCAAACTTTAAAATTCGTATTGTAGTTTTTATCTTCGTGTAACATATTATCTTTGGATGAAATACTTTTTAATCGGTTGAGTAGCTTAGAAATGCCATAATGCCATATAATCAATTTTATCCAGACAGACCGACAGGCGACTGGAATGATAGAAAGAATTTGGGTATTTATTTCAAATCACCCAAATTAAAATTAATTGACTGGTTAACATGTTTTTAACATTTTACAACAAAGTTGAAAAGTGTTTATGACTTTGTTCATTCTGTCTGTCTGTCTGTCTGTCTGTCTGTCCTTTAGCACGATAACTGCCGTAAAAATGACTTAATCATAATGAAATTTTAGTATGTTGTTCAGACGGTCTGTAGAACCTATGGGAATATAAATGAATAACATCATTCTATTAGTTTTGGATTGAACCCGGGTTGAAAAAATGAAATACATTGAGCCCTATGGGACCTAACTTTTCAAACATTTTTTAAGCGGATTTAAAATTCACAAATTGCTTCGAAAATTTTAGGTAATATTCAAATTGTTCCATAAAATATATAAAAAAAAATCAGCGAACTATATTCAGTAGTTTTTTAACTGAAATTTAAAATAATAATAACACCTCTTATATGAAGCGATCACGTGGCCTTTATATGAAAGGATGACGTGACCCACTTCAAAATGATATATGGCATCCATCTTGTCTCAAAATGGTGATTTTTAAAGTTTTTTTAATTCATATTGAGTGTTGTATCCGTCCTAAAACAACTTTATTTTTGCTTAAATTCTGTGCATCTACATACTGAAACAACGCAATGACAATATATTTGAGTTTAAATGCTCATCCAAATTTGATTCTTTCTACAACGAAGCCTATTTTTCACCTATTTAAAATGTAAACAGCAAAATATGTAGAATGAGTTGTATTAGTATTGCTGTATTTTTTTAACACAAAATCATTTAGTTCATGGAGTCTGCATAGCTGATATGAATGAAATATTCATTGATTTTACAAAGAGAAGGACGATTTTTTTCGATGAAGTTTTACGCATATAGTTTAATTACTTGTAGCTCCATGGTCTTAATTTTTAATAAAATAAATTATTATAGTATTGTGATGAATGACATGAATGGGAAATTATTTATGAATGAAATGCTGCTTTTATAGAGAGAGCCAGGCGTGTTATTTTTTCTATGACGTCATTTGAATGAATTTCAGTTATTTTCGATGAAGTTTTCAAATATAATAAATTATCGTAATATTATGATATTTCTAAAATTATTACCTAGGAATGTATCCCATTTTAGAGATGTTTAAACCAGGCAATTTATATTTTAATGCTGTCATTTGAATGAAGTTCATTTTTTTCGATGAAGGTTTAAGTTTTCAAATATAATAAATTAATATAGTATTGTGATAAGTTTTAAAATATTAACGAGGAATGTATTGCATTTTAGAGATGTTTAAATAAAATTGCATTGAAATTGGAAAGTGTTTCATAATCAATGCTTTAAGCATGATTAATCTTTCTTGTTTATTTTTTGCACATGTATTCCACATATTTTGAGTGTTCGATAAGACATTTGTAAATCATTCGTAGTTTTTCAGTAGTGGCCATATTTTAAAGTTGGCGCGCACAATTTTTGACAAATTTTGATGTTTGCAAAAATATCATTATCTCAGAAACTATTTATTCAAAATTCTTGCATTAGCAACCATCTTGTTCATTTTAAAACGAGTTAAAATGTGTATATTCCAAAGTATCATAGATAGTAAAATTTAAGACCAAAGATTGAATATAAAGTTTGTAAAAATATTCTCTCAAAAAACTGTTTTAAGGCAAACTTTTGAGAAAGAAGTAGAAAACTATCAAACTTTTCATACTTTCCTCCGCCTTTCTACCAAAATTTTAACTCGAAAACAGCTTTCTGAAAAAAGCATTTTTTACAAATTTCAATTTTTGTTTTAAATATGAAATTTTGAAATGATATTTGTGGGATATTTAGAGATATAATGTGATATGATATTTTGAAACGTACAAATATAACCTCATTTTATTATAAGCAAAATGATTTTTCATACAAGCTTTTAGCTTAAGTGGTTTTTCAGATAATAGAATTTCCATAAACTCTGAAATTCGCCAAGCTTCGTGTGTCATCTCATAGAAACGACTGGTGTGAAAAATAAAATAAATAAATGATTAAAAATAAATAAATAAATAAATAAATAGGAGCGATGATAATAAGGTAGCACATTTTACTATCAAAACGTGTTTCTGTGCAAAATTTAAAAACTGAAAAACGAAGATGGTCATTCAACCATTATTGGGTGACTTGTTGCTGTTGTTACTAAACCTACTAGTCTGGAACTAGGCCAGAAGAAAGTCTATAGGATAACGTTCAAGGACCATAGTCCAAGATCAAAGTCCATTACAAAGGGAGAGACATTGCATCTTCTGTTGATTTAAAGACCCTCCCAAGTAAAAATTGACTTTTACGTAATAACACCCAATTTAGACCAGAATTTTAATGGGGTGGCCGTTACAGGGGCAGTACCCTTTTTCCACTGACCCATCACCTCTCGGAAGGACTTTTGGACCTATAGAATTATTGTGCTCATATGTACGGGGATAATTTTAGGTGACGCCGAAGATCGAACTCGGGACAATCCTATCGCCATAATCACTGCGATATTCTGGTCTCATTTGGTTGACTTGATTTCCAAGATGCGTTTTTATGTTAAAATCTCGAATTCGAAAATTTTGAGAAAAAAAAAATCAATATTTTCTTTATACATTTATGCAACAGTACGAGAAAGTTAAAATAAAGCACAGATATTTCTTACAAAGATCTAAAATTATTCTTCATTCCAGAGTTAAACGATGCAACAGAAGTCTGAAACTTTTTAAAGGTGAGCGTGATAAAAATGTTCCCTGTAACGGCGGCTATCTCTGAATAATTTATGAGCATGACATTACCTTGATTTGTCACGAGAGGAAGAGGGTCACAGGTGTGTTATTAGACTTGTAAAGATTTCTATAGACAAACTGAGAATATATAATTACCAACGTATGAACCAATGCGGTTTCCATCTGAAAATAACAAAACTCATAGGCTTAATATGCAAGACTAGAGGTTTTCATTTGTAATGTCGTTTACGACGCGTGTAAATAAAATGTTTCTCAAACAAGTGTTGAGCATGGCCAACACACTCAAAACAAAAGTTTCATGAAACAAAATAGAAAATGAAAACAAAACTTAGTTGTCCAGATTCGTAGATTAATTTGTTCTTCAAAATACTTGCATCGAATATTTGCACTACATCTGACAAATGGTTTATAATCGATGAGCAATTTTTTTTTACCTTCCCTGCAATACATGGTGATGTATAGGGAAAGTATTGGAATCATGCCGAAAATCGCAACTCGAGTTTTCGACGGATCTATACGTTTCGAAACCTCTAGAATACGAAAAAATTATTTTTAGCGTGACGTCTGTGTGTGTGTCCGTGTGTCCGGGTGTCTGTCTGTGTGTCTGTCTGTCTGTGCATATTTTGTATCCCATCTAACTAAAAAACTAATTGTCAGAATTTCATAAAATTGTTAGGTAAGTCACTTGTGGGCGAATCTGGTGCTGATTAGTTTTGGGTACGATTCGGGATAAAAGAACCCACCTTTTTTTGCGAAATGGCCCGCAAAAGTTTGTATCCACTCTAGCTAAAAATCTATTGGACCGAATTTTACAAAATTTGGTAGATAAGTTGCTTGTGGGTCATCCTGGTGCTAATTAGATATTGGTACGATTCGAAAAAAATTAACCTGCCTGTTTTCGCAAAATGGCCCGCAAAAATCGACAAAATCTAAACTGCAAAACTATGTATGCTGAAATGTATCTATTAAATGCTTGTTTTATACGTAATATTCAACAAAGAAAATAATAAGATCAACCCCCTTACACTAGGACAAGCCGTTCTCAAGATATTTAAGTTTTTTCATATTTTCTCTCAGCCACTTTTGAAAATAAGTCCAGTTACCAAATGAGAACGAAAATTGAATTAAAAGTGAATTAAATTTAATTAAAATAAAGAGAACGTGGATATAAATATGTCTTGAGGGAAAGTCATGTGCTGCCCACATCAGATTTTTTATTTTGAAACAGCACTTTGCTCTGTGGTCCCCAGTAAGTGTAAAATACAAGCAAAATTTTTACTCCAAATATATCTTTTGTTTGTTTAATAAAATGTTTTGTTCCATTGTGGGTTTTTTTTTCGATCTGTGGGTGCGCGCCCTTAAGGTAATCCTTTTTACTTTCCCTGCAATACATGGTAATGTATAGGGAAAGAATTGGAATCATGTCGAAAATCGCAACTCGAGTTTCCGATGGATCTACACGTTTCGAGACCTCTAGAATACGAGAAAACTATTTTTAGCGTGACGTCTGTGTGGGTGTCTGTGTGTCTGTGTGTCTGTGTGTCTGTCTGTGCAGATTTTGTATCCACTCTAAAAAAGTAATTGACCGAATTTCATAAAATTTGGTAGGTAAGTCACTTGGGGGTGAATCTAATAAAATTTGGTATATAAAATAAAATTTGGTATATAAATATAAAATTTGGTAGGTAAGTCACTTGTGGGCGAATCTGGTGCTGATTAGTTTTGGGTATGACTCGTAATAAAAGAACCCGCCTTTTTTTCCGAAATGCCCCGCAAAAGATTGCATCCACTCTAGCTGGAAAACTAATGGACCGAATTTTACAAAATTTGGTAGATAAGTCGCTTGTAGGACACCCTGGTGCTGATTGATTAGATTTTGGTATAATTCGGAAAAAAATAACCTGCCTTTTTTTGCAAAATGGCCCGCAAAAATCGTCAAAATCTAAACTTAAGAACTACATATGCTCAAATATAGCCATTAAATGCTTGTTTAATACGTAATTTTTAGCGAAGAAAAGAATAAGATCAACCCCATTACACTAGGACTAGCCTTTCTCGAGACATTTTAGTTTTTCGTATTTTTTCTACCCCACGTTTGAAAATAAGTCCAGTTTTCAAATGAGAACGAAAATTGAATTAAAAGTGAATTAAATTTAATTTAAATAAATAGAATGTGAATATAAGTCTGCAGGGAAAGTCATGTGCTGCCCACATCAGATTTTTACTTTCCCTGCAATACATGGTAAAGTATAGGGAAACTATTGGAATCATGCCGAAAATCGCAACTCGAGTTTTCGACGGATCTACACGTTTCGAGACCTTTAGAATACGAAAAAACTATTTTTAGAGTGACGTCTGTGTGTGTGTCAGTGTGTCTGTGAGCCTGTGTGTCTGTCTGTCTGTGCAGATTTTGTATTTACTCTAATTAAAAACTATTTGACCGAATTCCATAAAATTTGGTATGTAAGTCACTTGTGGGCGAATCTGGTGCTGATTAGTTTTGGGTACGATTCGGGATAAAAGAACTCGCCTTTTTTCGCGAAATGCCCCTCAAAAGCCTTTATCCACTCTAGCTGAAAAACTAATGGACCGAATTTCACAAAATTCGGTAGATGAGTTGCTTGTCAGTTACACTGGTGCTGATTAGATTTTGGTATGATTCGGAAAAAAATAACCGTCCTTTTTGTGCAAAATGACCCACAAAAATCGATAAAATCTATAATAAAAAAACTACATATGCTCAAATATATCCATTAAATACTTGTTTTATACGTAATTTTTAACGAAGAAAAGAATATGATCAACCTCATTACACTACGACTAGCCATTCTCGAGACATTTTAGTTTTTTCGTATTTTCTCTACGCCACCTTTGAAAATAAGTCCACTTACCAAATGAGAACGAAAATTGAAATAAAAGTGAATTAAATTTAATCAAAATAAAGAGATCGTGGATATAAGTCTACAAGGAAAGTTATATGCTGCCCACATCAGATTTTTTTGTTTTTGACATCATTATCCCCTTCGGGGGAATGTTACCCCTTTTTTGGGGTACATTGTTAAGTCTGGCATCAATCAAAATATTTTTTCAAGCAATTTAAAATGATGGGTAGCACACTATAATTGTAATCACTTGGACTCACAATACTGATTTTTCAAAATTTTTCTTGTAAAATTTGAAAAAACAAAATTTACTAAAAATTGGATTCTGGTATGATAAAGTCGAGTTGAGCTACACTTGAATGATTATATCTTCAAGTGTAGCTCAACTTTATCACGAAAAATGTTATAAACAAATAATAAATAATTTATAGCCCTTTAAAAGCATAACAAAGGAGTATAATTAGATTTAGGATACGATTCATAGTTCCTGAAAGATCTTGTATAATCAACTACGCACTATCAAATTTGTATAACCTTCATATTCGCTCGTAACTTCGAACGATTAAGATATTTAAATTATGCATCTTTACTTTAGCTGTATTATTTGTTGTAAACAAAACAAATGAGACTATAGACAGCGAATAAACGTATTGAAATTTATCAGAGCTTTATTTTAAAAGACATTATTTACGCAAATTTGTTGTATCAGACTACAGTCACCATTGAATTTTTCTTCTAATTTTTTCGTATTTTCATTTCTGATAGACGTTTGCTTGCCCTTTCTAGTACTGGTGCTTTGTTTGATTTATACTGGCGAAGAAGGCTCTTTCTGGCCTTTGAAACCACTTGATACCTTACTCAAACTTTTTATGCTGAACGAACATTTTATGAAATTTCCCTGCTTTAGCGAACAATAACTAATATTTATTTTGAACGATATGTAGACGTAAGAGAGTAAGAAAGCTCTAATTTTTATTGCTTTCTGATGATGTCGAAATTCGTTAACTATTAGAGAAAATCATGCCTTGAGAATCAGATGTATGTTAAACCAGATCCAATACCCGGCGTTTGACATGCAAACATCGGGTTAATATGACACCGGCACTTGTAGCGAATTCTCGAGAAGCAAAATGCGTTTCAACAACATGCTTGTTTAAAACAAAACAAAACAAAACAAAACAAAACATATTGTTGGGGATGTCACGAGAAAATGTTCTCCTTTTGCGTGTCACATAAAACCCTTAGCAACCCGTAGCTCGAAACATGCTCTCAATTGTGGTATGAACAGCAAAATACATCATTCTGTGTCAGTCGGAGTGAACGTTCAAACTTAATATTGCAACTGTTATAGACCCACTTAAAAATGAATAGAAAATACAGAAATAGAACAATTCATTTTTTAATTAGACTGCAAAGATATCAGTTCATACTCATGCCCAGAATTATAATCGGGCGAATCCTCAATTCGCTGATGCACAAAAGTAAAAATAAAATACATAAATGTCGCATATTTAGATAAAATAAAAAAATGAAAGAATTTTTCTGCGGATTCACTTTATAACTTGTTGAAAAGAACGTTCTTTGATCTTTCTGACGGTGCCAAGATAAAATCTTTGCAATATTATTTTTGATCACTAAACCGATTTGTGTGGAAATCGCTTAAAATTTCTCCTACTCTAAATTACTCCTGCTTATATTATAAACTAAAAAATCTGATGTGGGCAACACATGACTTTCCTTATATAATGTAACGAATTTACTACTTTTACAGTAAAAAAATAGGTTTTTCTTATAGTAGATACTAATATTCTTTCCAAGACATTGAATTTCCGACAATTAGTCGTCATTTTCATTGATTTAGCGTCATTTTTAACCATTTGGCGAGATTTTCGTTAATTTGGCAGCATTTCAAAAAGGCGCCAAGTTGGCGACATTCCGCCAAATTCGTCGCCAAAATCTCGCCAAGCGTTATGCACTAAGAAATAAGTTATTCTTACAGCAGATAAATGACTATTGGCGTTCAAATACAAAAGTGTTAGTCAGAGTATCTTTTTTCATGAATGTAACGAGCTAGATTACGAGGATGATGTCACCCAATTTATCGTATGGTATTACATATGAAAAGTGAACATGTTTATCAATAGGATATATTTTTTTTATTTTATATCACTTTTTGATATTTTTTTTAAATGTACAATATCTCGAGAACGGCTCATGTTAGCGTTCTAAAATTTATGTCAATCGTTTTCTAATGAAAAATTACATAAGAAATGTCTATTTGCATAACTTTATTAGTGGTTTTGATTTTTTGACGATTTTTTCAAAATTTCATTCGAAAATTTAGGGGGGTTCGGAACATTCGATTGCATATAAAAACAAAAGACTTCCAGTGTTTACGAATTGTGATTTTTGTATCAAATTTGGTTCAAATCGGTCCATTTGTTCGTTAGTTATCGTCTCCACAGACCCACTGACACACACACACACACACACACACACATACTTTCACACACACACACACACACACACACACACACACACAGACATCACTTCAAAAATGTTTGATTCGTGATCACGGATGCTTGAAATGTGCTCTCCCGTCGAAAACACGAATTCGAATTTTCGACCACGTCACAATACTTTCCTTATACATTATGTATATAAGGAAAATAAAAACTAATTTGAATTAAAAAAAAATTGCTCCGAGTTGTCTTATAGCCTGACCTGTATCATAGCTGTATCGAGTTTTTTAGCTGTAGGTTGCTTGGATTTTCGGCTACGTGACTAACAGATGAACAGCAGACAGACAGACAGACAGACAGATAGACAGACAAGCAGACGGATATCTTTATATCTATTGTGTTAGATATATCTATTGTGTTAGATAATAAATGCATTGTATTATACAATATTAGAACTCAAATATTTTCACTTTGCAAATACAGACACTTATGAGCCTGGTTTCTTTCCTGACGCTCATGAATTATTCAAATAATGTCGTCATAAACCACGGCAGTTTCATCACGTGTCCTTAAAAATGAGCTCAAATGTTTGTTTTCTTGTGTATCTACTGTTCTGTCCAGAATAAAAATCTGATAAAAATCTGATATGACCAGCACGCAACTTTCAATACAGACTCAAAATCATTTTTTTTTCTCTTTTTATATACACTCGTTTGAGTTTTGTAGCGCAAAATAACACATGAAGTGGGATACTTATTTCAAATTACATCGAGTTTTTGGGTCTAAATAACACATGAAGTGGCTACTTATTACTTTCCTTATATACATAATGTATAAGGAAAGTATTGTGACGGGGTCGAAAATTCGAATTCGAGTTTTCGACGGGAGAGCACGTTTCAAGCATCCCTGATCACGAATCAAACATTTTTGAAGTGATGTGTGTGTGTGTGTATGTGAAAGTATGTGTGTGTGTGTGAAAGTATGTGTGTGTGTGTGTGTGTGTGAAAGTATGTGTGTGTGTGTGTGTGTGTGTGTGTGTCAGTGAGTCTGTGGAGACGATAACTGACGAACGAATGGACCGATTCGAAAAAAATTTGGTACAAAAATCACAATCCTTAAGCACTGGAAGCCTATTGTTTTTATACGCAATCGAATGTTCAGGACTCCCCAAAATTTTCGAATGATATTTTGAAAAAATCGTCAAAAAACCAAAACCGCTAATAAAGTTACGCAAATAGACATTTCTTATGTAATTTTTCATTAGAAAACGATTGACATAAATTTTAGAACGCTAACATGAACCGTTCTCGAGATATTGCACATTTAAAAAAAAATATCAAAAATCATATAAAATAAAAATAAAATATTTCCTATTGATAAACATGTTCACTTTTCATATATAATACCATGCGATAAATTGGGTGACATCATTCTGGTGGATCTAGATCGTTCTATTCATGGAAAAAGATACTTTAAGTAATACTTTTGTATTTGAACGCCAATAGTCATTTATCTGCTGTAAGAATAACTTATTTCTTCGTCCATAACGCTTGGCGAGATTTTGGCGACGAATTTGGCGGAATGTCGCCAACTTGGTGACTTTTTGAAATGTTGCCAAATTAACGAAAATCTCACCAAATGCATAAAAATGACGCTAAATCAATGAAAATGACGACTCATTGTCGAAAATTCAATATCTTGGAAAGAATATTAGTATCTACTATAAGAAAAACCTATTTTTTTTACTGAAAAAGTAGTAAATTCATTACATTATATAAGGAAAGTCATGTGGTGCCCACATCAGATTTTTTCAAATTACATCAAGTTTTTAATTTCTAAATTACCTCCTTTTCATTTGGCGACTGGGTGGAATTTAAAAGGGCGTCAATTTATCTATATTTAAAACAAAGCTAAAGTATATAGTATACGTAGACAACGGATATCAACTGTCTAGCCCAGGGGTGGCCAACCCAAATGACCTGCCAACGGCCGTACCGTGCTGAAAATACCGGTTCTCGTTAGATCACCGAAGTCAATCAGCATCGGGCGCGGTTAGTACTTGGTGGGTGACCACCTCGGAACACCGCGTGCTGTTGGCCATCTCGGGTGCGGTATCCCCGTGGTTTGCGCGCTGGATTTGCACGCTACCACAAATGCCGCCGTGTTCATGCGGAGTACGATCACGTTAAACATGTGGGTCCGTAAGTCCTTCCGAGAGGTTGGTGGTAGGGGAAGGAGGGTACGGTCCCTGTGGATGCCTCCCCCACTGGGTTCCGGTCTAAATTGGGTGGCACTTCCCGGCCGTCCATACAGTTACCTTACACCTTTCTGGTAGGTCGGACGGTCTGGGTCTCAACAACAACAACCCAAATGACCTTGCGGGCCACTTCGGAAAAACATTATAATCCCGCGGGCCGCATATATATATATATATATATATATATATATATATATATATATTAATTGTATTGGCAATATATATATATATATATATATGTATATATATATATATATATATATATATATTGCCAATGGCTAGGCACTTGACTCATCGTCGTTCGCCTATAATTCGGCCTTATATGTGATCCATTTAGCCGTCCTAGGGACGTTGCCCCAGGCGTACCAGAGGGGGGCGGAACACACTGCGCTCACAACACAACAACATCCATGCCTTACGTGGGGCTTGAACCCACAACGTGGCGCTCGAGCGATTGCTTTTGAAACGCATGCCTTGACCACTCGACCACCACGTCGGCCCGAGGGCCGCATATAAAAATATATATCTTTATATTAGATTTGGACATATTACAAACATTTTTTGGAGTGAAAATTTAAAGCAGAATGAGTTATTATTATTGTTTTCATTATTTTTCATGTATACAAACATAAATAATATAATAATAATAATGCAATGATCGAATAATGCTTAATTTATTTAATTAGTGAGATATTTGTTTCTCACCTCTTTCACTTAGTTTTTGCAAGTCGATCTCAATGCGTGTATTTGCACCTCGTAATTGATGTTGCAGGTTTTCGTCCGTTAAGTTTGAACGCGATTTATGTTTGATAAATTTCATTTTCGAAAATAACTATTCACAGGTGTAAGTTGATCCAAAAGCGCTCACAACTTTTTGTGCCAGATCTCTCAAATTGGAAAATTTTTCTTTTGTGACATAAGTGTTATAAAAATCTATTTTTGATTCTGATGTTTCAAAAATGTGTTTTAATTCATTATTGCATTGTAAGTCAATCAGTTCCATTTGGAGATATTCTGGGGTCGACTCGACATCGACGTGAAAGGGAAATGAATATATTTCCAATATTTTTTTGTATTTGTCTAAATTAGTGAAACGATTCTCAAAAGTAGCTGCAAGTTTGCTTATTTCTTTTGCGTATTTGATGTAACTGATACATTTTGAATTTTTTAATTCTTTCATCAATGGAAAGTGTTGAACGTTAGTATTTTTCAATTAAGATTCAGATAGCAGTAATTTCTTCTGAAATGCTTTGATGTGATTAAATGCATCGATTATTAAATTATTACTTTCCTTATATACATAATGTATAAGGAAAGTATTGTGACGGGGTCGAAAATTCGAATTCGAGTTTTCGACGGGAGAGCACGTTTCAAGCATCCCTGATCACGAATCAAACATTTTTGGAGTGATGTCTGTGTGTGTGTGTGTGTGTGTGTGTGTGTGAAAGTATGTGTGTATGTGTGTGTGTCAGTGAGTCTGTGGAGACGATAACTGACGAACGAATGGACCGATTCGAACCAAATTTGGTACAAAAATCACAATCCGTAAACACTGGAAGCCTATTGTTTTTATACGTAATCGAATGTTCAGAACCCCCCTAAATTTTCGAATGAAATTTTGAAAAAATCGTCAAAAAATCAAAACCGCTAATAAAGTTACGCAAATAGACATTTCTTATGTAATTTTTCATTAGAAAACGATTGCCATAAATTTTAGAAGGCTAACATGAACCGTTCTCGAGATATTGTGCATTTTTCAAAAAAATTATGAAAAAGTCACATAAAAAAAAATTCCTATTGAGAAACATGTTCACTTTTCATATGTAATACCATGCGATAAATTGAGTGACATCATTCTCGTGGATCTAGCTCGTTCCATTCATGAAAAAATATACTTTGAATAATACCTTTGTATTTGAACGTCAATAGTCATTTATCTGCTGTAAGAATAACTTTTTTCTTAGTGCATAACTCTTGGCGAGATTTTGGCGACGAATTTGGCGGAATGTCGCCAACTTGGCGACTTTTTGAAATGTTGCCAAATTAACGTAAATTTCGTCAAATGGATAAAAATGACGCCAAATCAATGAAAATGACAACTAATTGTCGAAAATTCAATATCTTGGAAAGAATATTAGTATCTACTATAAGAAAAACCTATTTTTTTACTGTAAAAGTAGTAAATTCATTACATTATATAAGGAAAGTCATGTGTTGCCCACATCAGATTTTCTTTTTCTTGTAATGATGCATTTAATTGATTGAGTTTTTCGATGATATCGCCTAAAAAGCATAAATCCAATAACCATTTATCATTTCTTAATTCTGGAACTGGTATTTGCTTGTTATTCATAAACAAGTCAATTTCTTGACGTAACTCATGAAATCGCTGTAAACATCTTCCACGACTCAAGCATCTGACACGACTGACGTATACAACGTCATCATATTCACAATCTAATTCTTTTAGGAACTCTTTAAATTGTCAATGCTAGAGTGCATGCGATCGAGTGCAATGCAATACTGCCCACTTCTAAGTATGTATAAAAACAGAAGCAACGTGATAAAATAGAAACAGTTATGGGATTTATCTGTTACAAAACACTACACTAAATACAAAAATATTGCACAAAATAATCGTATTTTGTAAAGTTGTAATGAATCTCGCGGGCCGCAAAATTATTCAAGGCGTGCCGCATGCGGCCCACGGGCCGCGGGTTGGCCACCCCTGGTCTAGCCAATTGCAAATAAACAAATATAGACAACGCGTATGCTAACGCAATAAGAGTGACTCTCCTTCTCACACAAAAGGAGCATAAAATAAGCATTTAAATAATTATCTTTAATAATATTCATTATTACTTTCCTTATATACATAATTTCCTTTTATACTTAATGTATAAGGAAAGTATTGTGACGGGGTCGAAAATTCGAATTCGAGTTTTCGACGGGAGAGCACAATTCAAGCATTCCTGATCACGAATCGAGCATTTTTAAGGTGATGTCTGTCTGTGTGTGTGTGTGTGTCAGTGAGTCTGTGGAGACGATAACTGACAATCGAATGGACCGATTGGAACGAAATTTGGTACAAAAATCACAATCCGTAAACCCTGGAAGTCTATTGTTTTTATACGCAATCGAATGTACAGAACCCCCCTAAATATTCGAGTGAAATTTTGAAAAAATCGTCAAAAAATGAAAATCGCTTATAAAGTTACGAAAATAGACATTTCTTATGTAATTTTTCATTATAAAACGATTGGCATAAATTTTAGAACGCTAACATGAACCGTTCTCGAGATATTGCACATTTTTCAAAAAAATTATCAAAAAGTCATATAAAATAAAAAAAAACATTTCCTATTGAAAAACATGTTCATTTGTCATATGTAATACCATGCGAAGAATTGGATGACATCATTCTCGTGGATCTAGCTCGTTCCATTCATGAGAAAAGATACTTTGAGTAACACTTTTGTATTGGAACGCCAATAGTCATTTATCTGCTGTAAGAATAACTTATTTCTTCGCCCATAACGCTTGGCGAGATTTTGACGACGAATTTGGTGGAATGTCGCCAACTTGGCGACTTTTTAAATGTTCCTAAATTAACGAAAAATTCGCCAAATGGATAAAAATGACGCTAAATCAATGACGACTCATTTATGATGACAACATGGAAAATAACAACTCATTGACGAAAATTCAATCAATGAAAATGACGACTAATTGAAGAAAATTCAATATCTTGGAAAGAATATAAATAACTACTATAAAAATAATCTATTTTTTATTGTAAAAGTAGTAAATTCATTGCATTATATAAGAAAAGGCATGTGCTGCCCACATCAGATTTTTTTTTAATTCAGTGTTTGCATATTTTTACGGGCCATTTTAAAAACTATGGCCAGTTCAACTTTTTACGATTGCACCATCCGCAGAACAATAATGCATAACTGACTAAACAACTCAATTTTATAAATTACGGTTGAATAATTTTAGAAATTGGGTAAACAATCGCATTGCATCGATAAAAACATCGTACATTCGACAAGCAAAAAATAGTCAACTCGTGGAAATCCATCGAAAATTCGAGTTATGATGTTCCACTCATTTCCATATACACTATGGTGTATTGCATAAAAAGTAAAAATAGATTTTATTTTCAATGCATATCAATATCATACAGTGAATGAGACTGATTGATTAATGGATGAATTACACAGCTCAAACTGCTAAAGGTAAAAACTAGTAATGGGAAAAAAGCTAAAATCTTAGAATTTTGTTTGAAAAATTTATAAATTTCGGAATTTTTTTTCCTGGCATTCTTTCAACGAACTCCAGAGTTCTAGGATACACAAAATTCAAAAAATACCACATTACGCAGAAAAAAAATAATCTTTAATTTTCTAAATTAGCTCTATTTATGTACAGCCTATAGTTCTTGAGATATTTAATTCATAATTACAGCAGACGACATTTTTATATTTTATAATTCAATTTTTATGCAGTTTTTGATTGAATTTTTAACCAGTAACAGAGTTGTGTTTCAAATACGGAAATCGTCTGCTGGATATTTTTCTGATCAAACCACTGTATACATTTTTAACACTTTACAACAAAGTTGAAAAGTGTTTATGACTTTGTTCATTCTGTCTGTCTGTCTGTCTGTCTGTCTGTCTGTCTGTCTGTCTGTCTGTCCGTTAGCACGATAACTGCCGTAAAAATGACTTTATCAAAATGAAATTTTAGTATGTTGTTCAGACGGTCTGTAGGACCTATGGGAATATAAATAAATAATATCACCCAATTAGTTTTTTATTGAACCCGGGTTGAAAAAATGAAATACATTGAACCCTATGGGACCTAATTTTTCAAACATTTTTTAAGTAATATTAAAATTCACGAATTGCTTCGAAATTTTTAGAAAATATTCACATTATCCCATAGAATATATAAAAAAAAATTCAGTAAAATATGTTAAGTAGTTTTTCAATTAAAAATTATTTAATATAGGGAAAAAAACAAATTCAATTAAATTCTGACTTTGGGATATCTTCCAGAAAGAAAAGAGAGATATATCATATAATAAATATCTCTCCATTTGTTTAAACGTTTCGCATATGGGAGTGGCTTCACATTTTAAAATAAATTTGGTAGATAACAATTTTTCATTTTTTTAAATTTTATATAACTCTTCATGATAAATTTATTTGATGGCATTTTTAATGCACTTTCCATCGTCCTAGAGAGTTAAAATTTGGTACACAGCTTAAATTTTTTGAACATTTTATTCGACAAAAATTTGATGGATCTTTAAATATAGATCATACATTTTTTTCGAAATGGCCTGAAAATAATCCCCGTTCACTTCTATAAATCATTGTTGTAATATTGTTAAAAATTCTGATGTAGACAGCACATGTCTTTCCCTGCAGACTCATATTCGTTCTTTTTATTTATTTTTTCTATGACGTCATTTGAATTAATTTCAGTTGTTTTCGATGAAGTTTTTAAATATAATAAATTATCGTAGTATTATGATAGTTTTAAAAATATTACCGTGGAATGTATCGCTTTTCAGATATATTTAAACCAGGCAATTTTTATTTCAATGCCGTCATTTGAATGAAGTTCATGTTTTTCAATGAAGGTTTAATTTTTCAAATATAATAAATTAATGCAGTATTATGATAAGTTTTAAAATATTACCGAGGAATGTATTGCATTTTCGACTGTTTTAAATAAAATTGCATTGAAGTTGGAAAGTGTTTCATAATCAATGCTTTAAGCATGATTGATCTTTCTTGTTTTATTAACACTTTACAACAAAGTTGAAAAGGGTTTATGACTTTGTTCATTCTGTCTGTCTGTCTGTCTGTCTGTCCGTTAGCACGATAACTGCCGTAAAAATGACTTAATCAAAATGAAATTTTAGTATGTTGTTCAGACGGTCTGTAGGACCTATGGGAATATAAATGAATAATATCACCCAATTAGCTTTGGATTGAACCCGGGTTGGAAAAATGAAATACATTGAGCCCTATGGGACCTAATTTTTCAAGCATTTTTTAAGCGGATTTAAAATTCACAAATTGCTTCGAAAATTTTAGGCAATATTCAAATTGTTTCGTAAAATATATAAAAAAAAATTCAACGAAATATATTCAGTAGTTTTTTTAAATAAAAATTAAAATAATAATAACACCTCTTATATGATGCGATCACGTGACCATGATATGAAACGATCACGTGACATACTTCAAAATGATATATGGCATCCATCTTGTCTCAAAATCATGATTTTTAAAGTTCTTTTTAATTCATATTGAGTGATGTATCCGTCCTAAAACTACTTTATTTTTGCCTAAATTCTGTGCATCTACATACTGAAACAACGCAATGACAATATATTTGTGTTTAAATGCTCATCCCAAATTTGATTATTTCTACAACTAAGCCTATTTTTCACCTATGTAAAATGTAAACAGCAAAATATGTAGAATGAGTTGTATTAGAATTGCTGTAATTCTTTAACACAAAATCATTTAGTCCATGAAGTCTGCTGAGCTGATATGAATGAAATATTCATTGATTTTAGAAATAGAAGGACTATATTTTTCGATGAAGTTTTACACATATAGTTTAATTACTTGTAGCTCCATGGTCTTAATTTTTAAATAAAATAAATTATTATAGCATTGTGATGAATGACATGACTGGGGGAATTATTTATGAATGAAATGTTGCTTTTATAGAGAGAGCCAGGCGTGTTATTTTTTCTAGGACGTCATTTGAATGGATTTCAGTTGTTTTCGATGAAGTTTTCAAATATAATAAATTATCGTAGTATTATGACAATTCTAAAATTATTACCGAGGAATGTATCACATTTTAGAGATGTTTAAACCAGGCAATTTATACTTTAATACCGTCATTTGAATGAAGTTAATTTTTTTATGAAGGTTTAAGGTTTCAAATATAATAAATTAATGTAGTATTGTGATAAGTTTTAAAATATTACCGAGGAATGTATTGCATTTTAGACATGTTTAAATAAAAATGCATTGAATTTGGAAAGTGTTTCATAATCAATGCTTTAAGCATGATTGATCTTTCTTGTTATTATTTAAATCAGAAACGATTTAATAAAAATCGACTGCCACATAAACACATTGGATTTCAATTCATTGCTAAGCAACATATTATTTTCTTCAAATAAATTGGCGGAAAAAATATCAGCTGCATAATGCTATCTCTATGGAAGGTCTAATTGTAGATTTTTTTACTAATATTTCGATAACCCCTGGTCCTAGACCTCCAAAGCATGAACTACATTTTAAGTGGAGCTATTTCACGGCAACATACAAAATTTCATAAAATTCCGTGCAGCCGTTTTCCTGTAGTGATGAGATAAACACACATACAAACATACAGATTTTCAATTCTATTTGTATAGATTGATAATTAGATTAAAATGTCTAAAATAATTAAAAATATGGCAAAATGGAGTGATCGGACATGAAATAGTGTTGTACAGATCGAAATTTCCATGTTAATAAAAAATGAACTAATAAAATGTGCGCCTTTTTTTTTTCTTTTTCATTAATTTGAAACGGTTTTTGATATTTAGAACTTTTATATAAGTGTATGTGTCACATTTTGTGACCACTAGTCCTTTCGCTCGATCAAAGCGAAGGTGTAATTACAGTTTATGGGGAAT
The DNA here is from genome assembly GCA_951213105.1 of Amaurobius ferox. Lineage (NCBI taxonomy): Eukaryota > Metazoa > Arthropoda > Arachnida > Araneae > Amaurobiidae > Amaurobius > Amaurobius ferox. The sequence goes on from OX578143.1 coordinate 19,255,385, forward strand.
ACAGTATATGGGGAAAGTATATGGGGAAAGTACAGTATACAGTATATGGGGGAAGGGGTATAGTATATGGATATAATATACGGGAAAGGGGAGAAATTCATATTTTCAAGGATTGGGAATCACGGAACATAAATAAAACGTTTATGTGGTAGGCAATGTATGTCTACGTTTGTATGAATATGGGTCTTTATCCTTACAATGAAAAGAGCAATTTGAATGATATTCTCTATGAATTTTGAAATCGAGGAAAACTAAATGGTATATTTCCGCTAAATCAAAAAGTATTTTTGTCGAATGCTTTTTCAGCACGTACTGCAGTTAAAATAAAAAAATCTGATGTGGGCAGCACATGACTTTCCTTATATAATGCAATGAATTTACTACTTTTACAGTAAAAAAAAAAAAGATTATTTTTATAGTAGATATATATATTCTTTCCAAGATATTGAATTTTCGTCAATGAGTCATCATTTTCATTGATTTAGAGTCATTTTTATCTACTTGGCAAGTTTATCGTTAATTTAGCAACATTTAAAAAAGTCGTCAAGTTGGCGAAATTCCACCAAATTCGTCGCCAAAATCTCGCCAAGCGGTATGGTCAGAAAAATAAGTTATTCTTACAGCAGATAAATGACTATTGGCGTTCAAATACAAAAGTATTACTCAAAGTATCTTTTTTCATGAATGGAAAGAGCTAGATCCACGAGAATGATGCCACCCAATTTATCGCATGATATTACATATTAAAAGTGAACATGTTTCTCAATGGGAAATATATTTTTTATTATTTAGACTTTTTGATAATTTTTTTTAAAAATGTGCAATATCTCGCGAACGGTTCATGTTAGCGTTTTAAAATTTATGTCAATCGTTTTCTAATGAAAAATTACATAAGAAATGCCTATTTGCGTAACTTTATTAGAGGTTTTGATATTTTGCGATTTTTTCAAAATTTCACTCAAAAATTTAGGGGGGTTCTGAACATTCGATTGCGTATAAAAGCAACTTCCAGTGTTTACGGATTGTAAAATTTTTGTATCAAATTTCGTTCGAATCGGTCCATTCGTTTGTCAGTTATCGTCTCCACAGACTCACACACACACACACACACACACACACATACTTTCACACACAAACACATAGTTTCACAGACACACACACACACACACACACACACACACACACACACAGACATCACTCCAAACATTCGAACTACAGAAAAAAGAAGATTCGTCTGGAACAGATCGCATTCTAAAAATATATTATACTAATATTTAACATTAATCTGGATTTGATAAATAAAATGATCTTCTTTTGTATATGAGACAGAGCAATGGAGACATGCCACTATTCTCCCTATCCGACGTCGTAATCAGCTATGATGTGGAAAATGCAGTTATAAGTTACGTATTCTAACGCTTCACAAGAATTATATTGGTATTCTGTAAGATTCTATTCTTTTTTAAATAAAATTCCCCAGAAATTCTGCTTAAGAATCATGGCATGTTATAAGACTTCTCAACGGTTACTATGACGACAGCGCAAGCTCCGCCTATCGACATGCATCCATTGATTGAAGCAAATCTACAAACAATGATAAGAATTAATGGTAATTGACTTTGATTATTTTGTTTCGTTTAACATTTTACTGATGGGTATTATCTGATCATTTTATATTCTCGAAACGAGATTGGTAAAGTTAATTTGATGTTTGATGCAGCTTTTATTAGCAGTCTTTGATTTAGCCAATTTTAAGATAACAACCCAATTTTCTGTTAGGCATAGAAAATATAAATGACGAAATTGTTGACACATCTATGAATATATTAAAGTAACTTACACGTAATAAAAGTTTTATTTTAGTATTAAGGACATAAAATACAATTGATTTCCTGAATGCTTTCGGGATTAAAACGCTTTTTATCGAAAAAAAAAAAATCTGATGTGGGCAGCACATGACTTTCCCTGCAGACTTATATCCATATTCTCTTTATTTTAATTCAATTTATTTCACTTTTAATTCAATTTTCTTTCTCATTCGGTAACCGGACTTATTTTCAAAGGTGGCGTAGAGAAAATACGAAAAACTAAAATATCTCGAGAACGGTTAGTCCTAGTGTAATGGGGTAGGTCTTATTCTTTTCTTCGTTAAAAATTACGTATTAAACAAGCATTTAATGGATACATTTGAGCATACTTAGTTCTTTAGTTTAGATTTTGACGATTTTTGCGGGCCATTTTGCAAAAAAAGGCAAGTTATTTTTTGTCGAATCGTACCAAAATCTAATCAGCACCAGGGTGACTTACAAGTGACTTATCTACTGAATTTTGTGAAATTCGGTGAATTAGGTTTTCAGTTAGAGTGGATACATACTTTTGCTGGCCATTTCGCAAAAAAAGGCGGGTTCTTTTATCCCGAATCGTACCCAAAACTAATCAGCACCAGATTCGCTCACAAATGACTTACCTACTAAATATTGTAAAATTCGGTCCATTAGTTTTTTAATTAGAGTAGATACAAAATCTGCACAGACAGACACACAGACACACAGACAGACACACAGACACACACACAGACGTCATGCTAAAAATGGTTTTTCCGTATTCTTGAACTTCCGGTCTTGAAACGTGGAGATCCGTCGAAAACTCGAGCTGCGATTTCCGACATGATTCCAATACTTTCCCTATACATTACCATGTATTGCAGGGAAAGTAAAAATATAAATATAAAGTAAATGTGCAGAAAAAGCGGGATTAGTAGAATTTTAAATATTTAATTACGCAGACAGTGATTTCACCTCTATGGAGTCCAGGATGAGCCGCCAAGCAAAATTAAGTTTTGTATTCACGTCGAAATCCGAATAGAGCTAAATACACATAGATTCAAAACATAGTATATTCTTGAGGTTATTTCAATGAGTTAAAAGGGAAGTTCTTCGCTTTTGAAAAAATCTGTTTTTGTCGACCGGTTTTTTTGTAATAGCAAATTTAACTTTTAAGTTGGTTGCGCAAAAAACTCCAAAGTGCTTGTACAACGTCATATGCTTCTGATGAAGGGTGTTTTACGCCCAAAAGAGCCGAGGCAAATCTTAGTATTTTACATCCTTAATAACGAAATAAAACTTTTATTAAGTTCTTTAAATATATGAAATTTATTCTATGCACTAAAATAAGCTGTTGTACAGCAGCGTTTTCCAGCTCATGATAATTCGTGTTACATCTTCGAATCGCCTATCGGGTTGTCCAGACAATGCTTTATCCATTGAGATACTGAGACGATTACCTTCTCTTCTATATCGTAAATGGAACCCTCAATTCTCCTCCTCTAGATTTCTGAACAAATTAAAATTCTTGATACCAAGACTTTCTAAGTCCCCAGCTTTCTTTTTTATATAGGATACCATCTTGTTTGCTGTAACACTCAGTGAAGTGAAACCGCTATAATAGGCACCTGGTAAAATTCCCATTTGGGAATTATACAGACCTGAATCATACATTTCGTCTAACATATAAAATTAATTTGCTCAGGAGTCAATGTAAAGAACGTTCTCTCCAGCGAGGAATCAAACCACCGATTTCTCATTTACTAATCAACACTGTATCTACTCAACCACTGAGAAGAATTTATCCTGCATTCGATGTTTAAAGCGCTCCCTACCACATTTAAACAACTTCATTCAAGAACATTTATTTTAAAATATTTCAAAAAATGCTTCATTTAAGACGTTATATTAGTTTAGAAAATGTAAACATTCAAAATAATTTTAAATTATTTAGACTATTCAATTTATCGAAACATTGTGTTAAATGTTTTATTTGTAATAACTTTCCAGTTATAATTGTTTGAATTGATTAAACAATAACTTTTAAAGTACTTAAAATAAAAAAGTATTAAACATATTTTTACTACAGCAAAAAATCCGGTGTGACCAAAAATTGAAAACAGGCATCATGGGTTGTGTCTAGCTATGCTACTAGCTACACCAATCCAGTCAATAAGGAATTACCTTACAACATTTTAAATTAATTATATATATATATATATACATATATATATATATATATATATATAAATATATATATATATATATATATATATTATATATATTATATATATATTTATATATATATATATATATATATATTATATATATATTTATATATATATATATATATATATATATATATTATATATATATATATATATATATATATATATATATATATATATATTATATATATTTATATATATATATATATATATATATATATATATTATATATATTTATATATATATATATATATATATATATATATATATATATATATATATTATATATATATTTATATATATATATATATATAAATATTATATATATATTTATATATATATATATATATATATATATTATATATATATTTATATATATATATATATATATATATATATATATATATATATATATATATATATATATATATATATATATATATATATATATATATATATATATATATATATATATATATATATATTTTTTTTTTTTTTTTTTTTTTTTAAACACATTTTATATTTAAATTCAACACCTTGCTAAAATTACAGCAACATATTGACAAATCATACTCTAACAATTCTAGATAATTCTTCATCTCCATGTTTTCTTCTAACAGTTAAAAAATTCGTATAATTAACTATAACCTGCTTTGAGATAAACTACTTAATCAGTAACAAAATTCACTGTAACCTGTTCTGAGATGTTGGTCAGTTTCATGCTATTTCAGAAGTTCAGCAGAACAAGAGGTAGATATATATTCATTATATTATTTCGATTTTACTTTAACTTACATTGTATTCTCATTTAAATAATTTGCCACAAGCTAGTGTAATAGTATATATTATATTCATAATTGTTTTCTTTGTGTGTTTGATCCAGTTTGTTTTTTCTTCTACGTCGGGCCATGTACATTATTTCTGTAATACATTTTACAGCTGTGTACACAGAAACGTAGACTCAGCATTAATGAAACATATATGGCCCTTGATAACGTACTTGGTTTCAGAAATGCTTTTCATATTCATTTTATTCCATTTATTCCATATCCACACTTTTTGGGAGCTAAAAAAGGTCTAGCTCATCGAGCTACACTTTGTTTCTGATTTGCATTTTTTCATCTTATACAAAGTAATTAAACATTAGTATTTACACCTTGTATGCTTATGTAGGGAACCAGGGGATTAGTACCTCAGGTAACTGCATTAGATATGAGTTAAATTACTTTCTTACATGCTCTCATATACAAGTTTTAATTCACCCTTCTTTACAGTCTATCTCCTTACCTTCACGATACGTATGGCACGTAATAACAGAAGTATTTTTAAATATTATAATATATGATATTATCATAATTACTTTTATTGTTTTTCAGATACAACAGCTTGTTGTACAGTCTTTTAGTTACCACATCAGTCCATTCTCATTTCTCTTTTTTTATATACAGCATTTTTCTACTAATGGTAAATCTCGGGTATATGTATATATATATATTACAAGTTAAAATAAAAATCTTCAATTATATATATATATATATATATATATTGAAAACACCCATCCACATACAAGCCAACACCGCCCATCTACAGAGAGAGAGAGAGGGGGGGGGGTGGAGAATGGGGAGAACAGAAGAGAGCAGTAGAGAGAGGAAGAAATGTTACATTTTAATCGCATTGTATTCTAGAATGGTCAAAATGGATAATCATTAAAAAATCGATTTCAAATTATTTGCCTTGTTTTAATATTTTATGTATTACGTACATAAAGGAAAAATATGCCATTTTTACTTTCCCTGCAATACATGGTAATGTATAGGGAAAGTATTGGAATCATGCCGAAAATCGCAACTCGAGTTTTCGACGGATCTACACGTTTCGAGACCTCTAGAATACGAAAATACCATTTTTAACGTGACGTCTGTGTGTGTGTCTGTCTGTCTGTGTGTCTGTGTGTCTGTCTGTCTGTGTGTCTGTCTGTCTGTCTGTGCAGATTTTGTATCCACTCTAACTAAAAAACTAATGGACCGAATTTCACAAAATTTTGTAGGTAATTCACCTGTGGGCAGGGCTGGTGCTGATTAGTTTTGGGTACGATTCGGAATAAAAGAACCCGCCTTTTTTTGTGAAATGGCCCTCAAAAGCTTGTATCCACTGTAGCTGAAAAACTAATAGACCGAATTTCACAAAATTCGGTAGATGAGTCACGTATTGGTCACCCTGGTGCTGATTAGATTTTGGTACGATTCAGAAAAAAATAACCTGCCTTTTTTTGCAAAATGGTCCGCAAAAATTGCCAATATCTAAAATAAAAAACTGGGTATACTCAAATATATCCATTAAATGCTGATTTAATACGTAATTTTTAACGATGAAAAGAATAAGACCAACCCCATTACACTAGGGCTAGCCGTTCTCGAGATATTTTAGTTTTTCGTACTTTCCCTACGCCACCTTTGAAAATAAGCCCGGTTACCGAATGAGAACGGAAATTGAATTAAAAGTGAAATAAATTTAATTAAAATATAGAGAACATTAATATAAGTCTGCAGGGAAAGTCATGTGCTGCCCACATCAGATTTTTACTTTCCCTGTAATACATGGTAATGTATAGGGAAAGTATTGGAATCATGCCGAAAATCGCAACTCGAGTTTTCGACGGATCTACACGTTTCGAGACCTCTAGAATACGAAAAAACTATTTTTAGCGTGACGTCTGTGTGTGTGTCTGTCTGTGTGTCTGTCTGTGTGTCTGTGTGTCTGTGTGTCTGTCTGTGTGTCTGTGTGTCTGTCTGTGTGTCTGTCTGTCTGTCTGTGCAGATTTTGTATCCACTCTAACTATAAAACTAATGGACCGAATTTCACAAAATTTTGTAGGTACGTCACTTGTGGTCGGGGCAGGTGCTGATTAGTTTTGGGTGCGATTCGGAATAAAAGAACCCGCCTTTTTTGTGAAATGGCCCGCAAAAGCTTGTATCCACTGTAGCTGAAAAACTAATGGACCGAATTTAACAAAATTCGGTAGATGAGTCACGTATAGGTCATCCTGGTGCTGATTAGATTTTGGTACGATTCGGAAAAAAATAACCTGCCTTTTTTTGCAGAATGGCCCGCAAAAATTATCAAAATCTAAACTAAAAAGCTACGTATGCTCAAATATGTCCATTAAATGCTTGTTTAATGCGTAATTTTTAACAAAGAAAAGAATAAGACCAACCCCATTACATTAGGACTGGCCGTTCTCGAGATATATTAGTTTTTTTCGTATTTTTTCACGCCACCTTTGAAAATAAGTCTAGTTATCAAATGAGAACGAAAATTGGATTAAAAGTGAATTAAATTTAATTGAAATAAATAGAACGTGGATATAAGTTTGCAGGGAAAGTCATGTGCTGCCCACATCAGATTTTTACTTTCCCTGCAATACATGGTAATGTATAGGGAAAGTATTGGAATCATGCCGAAAATCGCAACTCGAGTTTTCGACGGATCTACACGTTTCGAGACCTCTAGAATACGAAAAAACCATTTTTAGCGTGACGTCTGTGTGTGTGTCTGTGTGTGTGTCTGTCTGTGTGTCTGTGTGTCTGTGTGTCTGTCTGTGCAGATTTTGCATCCACTCTAACTAAAAAACTAATGGACAGAATTTCACAAAATTTTGTAGGTAAGTCACTTGTGGGCGGGGCTGGTGCTGATTAGTTTTGCGTACGATTCGGAATAAAAGAACCCGCTTTTTTTGCGAAATGGCCCGCAAAAGCTTGTATCCACTCTAGCTGAAAAACTAATGGACCGAATTTCACAAAATTCGGTAGATAAGCCACGTATAGGTCACCCTGGTGCTGATTAGATTTTGGTATGATTCTGAAAAAAATAACCTGTATTTTTTGCAGAATGGCCCGCAAAAATTGTCAAAATCTAAACTAAAAAGCTACGTATGCTCAAATATATCCATTAAATGCTTGTTTAATGGGTAATGTTTAACGAAGAAAAGAATAAGACCAACCCCATTACACTAGGACTAGCCGTTCTCGAGATATATTAGTTTTTTTCGTATTTTTCTACGCCACCTTTGAAAATAAGTCCAGTTATCAAATGAGAACGAAAATTGAATTAAAAGTGAATTAAATTTAATTGAAATAAATAGAACGTGGATATAAGTTTGCAGGGAAAGTCATGTGCTGCCCACATCAGATTTTTACTTTCCCTGCAATACATGGTAATGTATAGGGAAAATATTGGAATCATGCCGAAAATCACAACTCGAGTTTTCGACGGATCTATACGTTTCGAGACCTCTAGAATACGAAAAAACTATTTTTAGAGTGACGTCTGTGTGTGTGTCTGTCTGTCTGTCTGTCTGTGTGTCTGTCTGTGCAGATTTTGTATCCACTCTAACTAAAAAACTAATTGACTGAATTTCATAAAATTTGGTAGGTAAGTCACTTGTGGGCGAATCTGGTGCTAATTAGTTTTGGGTACGATTCGGGATAAAAGAACCCGCATTTTTTGCGAAATGGCCCGCAAAAGTTTGTATCCACTCTAGCTGAAAAACTAATGGACCTAATTTCACGAAATTCGGTAAATAAGTTGCTTGTTGGTCACCCTGATGCTGATTAGATTTTGGTGCGATTCGGAAAAAAATAACCTGCCTTTTTTTGCAAAATGGCCCGCAAAAATCGTCAAAATCTAAAATAAAAAACTACGTATGCCAAATATATCCATTAAATTTTTGTTTTATACGTAATTTTTAACGAAAAAAAAGAATAAGACCAACCCCATTACACTAGGTCTAGTCGTTCTCGAGATATTTTAGTTTTTTCGTATGTTCTCTGAGCCATCTTTGAAAATAAGTCCAGTTTCCGAATGAGAACGAAAATTGAATTATAAGTGAATTAAATTTAATTAAAATAAATAGAACGTGTATATAAGTCTGCAGGGAAAGTCATGAGCTGCCCACATCAGATTTTTATACACAGAGGACTTACTTTAAGCTAATTATTCAATGAAAAATGTATAAAATAGTTATGCTTTCAAAATTTATGTATTGACCAAGAAATTTATATTTAGAAAACGCCCTTAAACTGAATCGTATTTCGGGGTCTTATGACGTCAAACGTGCTTTCTGATACCGTGAACTCTAGAAGCGAATGTGCGTGTATCGACGTCATTTAATTTTACTGACGTCATGAATACTGAAGCGAGCTTAAGTATTTCGCCAGCGCAAGTATTAAAGCTCAAGAAGTGTTGTTGTTACAGCCTCTTTTTAAATCAATATATAAGACATCATGGATTTCAGGGTTTTATATTTTACAGGCCAATTAGTTGGAGGACTGCCCAGTTTCATAATTATGTGACTGGACGTAGAAGAAACGATTTCCGAAGGTAAAAAATGAACTGATGGATGTTAACAGCACACACATATCTTCCAAATATCTAAATTTTGTTTATATTATTGGACAAATTTAATCGTTAAATTCTGTATAAAAGAATCTTAGATCTCGAAAGTATTATATACATGCAGCATACGGTTAATTAAGCGACACAGTCCAAACTGATGAAGGTAAAATTTTCAAACTTTGAATACACGGCGAAGTTATAAATCTCGTAATTTGTTGTTCCAACTTCCTTTCAGCTATAACTCAAAACCGGTAAGACATACTGAATGTATTTTTATATTAACATGCGCAGAAAAATATGTCCTGAATTTTCTTAATTAATTCTGTTGGTGTAAATTCAACCGTTTTTTATTCAGTTTTTAATTACAATTGTAATTATAGTAATAGGGTTACGCATCAAATATCTAAATCGTCTGGTAGCTATTTTTAACACTTTACAACAAAGTTGAAAAGTGTTTATGACTTTGTTCATTCTGTCTGTCTGTCTGTCTGTCTGTCTGTCTGTCTGTCTGTCTGTCTGTCTGTCTGTCCGTTAGCACGATAACTGCCGTAAAAATGAGTTTATCAAAATGAAATTTTAGTATGTTGTTCAGACGGTCTGTAGGACCTATGGGAATATAAATAAATAATATCACCCAATTAGTTTTTTATTGAACCCGGGTTGAAAAAATGAAATACATTGAACCCTATGGGACCTAATTTTTCAAACATTTTTTAAGTAAATTTAAAATTCACGAATTGCTTCGAAATTTTTAGGAAACATTCACATTATCCCATAGAATATATAAAAAAAAATTCAGTAAAATATGTTAAGTAGTTTTTTAATTAAAAAAATTATTTAATATAGGGAAAAAAACAAATTCACTTAAATTCTGACTTTGGGATATCTTCCAGAAAGAAAAGAGAGAGATATTATATTATAAATATCTCTCCATTTGTTTAAACGTTTTGCATATGGGAGTGGCTTCATATTTTAAAATAAATTTGGTAGATAACAATTTTTCATTTTTTTTAAATTTTATATAACTCTTCATGATAAATTTAATTGATGGCATTTTAAATGCACTTTCCTACGTCCTAGAGAGTTAAAATTTGGTACACAGCTTAAATTTGTTGAACATTTTATTCGACAAAAATTTGATGGATCTTTAAATATAGATCATACATTTTTTTCGAAATGGCCTGAAAATAATCCCCGTTCACTTCTATAAATCATTGTTGTAATATTGTTAAAAATTCTGATGTGGACAGCACATGTATTTCACTGCAGACTCATATTCGTTCTCTTTATTTATTCAATGATAATTTGAGTTTATCTGCACAACATAAGTATTTTAAATGACATTGAATTTAGACGTTAAACTTAAATTTGGTTCTCATTTGATAGCTGGACTTATTGTCAAAGGTGGCGTAGCGAAAACGCGAAAAAACTAGAATATCTCAAGAACGGCTAGTCCTAGAGTAATGGGGTTAGTCTTATTCTTTTTGTTGTCAAAAATCACATATAAAATAGGAATTTAGTTGATATAATTGAGCACACGTAGTCTTTTATTTTTATATATAACGATTTTTGCTGGCCATTTCGCAAAAATAGCCCGTTCCTTTTTCCCGAATCGTAGTAGAATAACCTACAAATGATTTATATACAAAATTTTGTTAAATTTGGTATATAAATCACTTGTAGGTTATTGAAATATTATACACCAAATTTTGTTAAATTTGGTTCATTAGTTTTTAGCTAGAGTGGATAAAGGCAATTTCTGCGGCCATTTCGCAAAGAAGGCAGATTCTTTTATTACGAATCGTACTATAATCTAATGAACATCAGGATTTCCCACAAAAAACATACCTACCAAATTGTATGAAATTCGGTCCATTAGTTTTTCAATTAGAGTGGATGTAATATCCACACAGACACACAGAAACATACACAGATACACCCTTACACACACAGACGTCTTCCTAAAAGTAGTTTTTTCGTGTTCTAGAAGTCCCAAAACGTGTAGATACTTTGAAAATTCGAGTTCCGATCTTCGGCACGATTCCAATACTTTGAGTACATACACATACACATATATATTATCTGTGTATTATCTGTGTATCTAAATTCCGTGCCTATGCAATTACAATAGTTGTGATTTTAAATGATCCCTAAACTTTTATTATTTCTTCAAGGGAGCCTAATTTTAACATATGCAGAATGCAAATATCTCAAGCGATTGTAAGATGAATTACATAAGAATTGCTGAATTTTTTTCACACAAAATTATTTAGCTCTGGAGTCTGGAATACAAGTTATATGAATGAAATATTCATTGATTTTGCATAAAGAATCAGATGATTTATATTTCGATACAGTTTTAAATATTTAAGTATAATAAATTACTGTAGTACTGTGATAATGTAAAAGATATTACCACTGAATGAATCACATTTTAGAAATGTTTAAATGAAATTACATTTCAGTTGGAAAGTGTTTCATAATCAATGCTTATGCATGATTGATCTTTCTTGTTTTTTTTGGTTTCATCAAACTATTGGAAATATTTTCATTGATTGATTTCTACATTAAAATATTTTAAATTGTTTTAAATAAGACAACATACAGTGATCGGAGATGAAATATTGTTTAACATATCGCAATTTTCATGTTAGCAGAACTATAAAGTGAGCGCTATTTTTATGCACTCATTTGAAACACTTTTTGATATTTAGAACATTTTTTAAGTGTACATGTCACATTTAGTGACCACTGGCCATTTATACTGCGTGGGCGGAAATAACTAACAGCATTCATATTTGTGTACCTAAATTCAGAATCAAAGAAAACTGGCGTTAAATGCCTGAGAAAGTTTAAATGATGGAGAAAAGTGAAATTTGTAAAGTTAGGAGGAGGGGGGCCAGGACACAAGATATATATATTTTTTATTTATTGGAGTTTTGTACTGAATTTTTTCTTTTATATGTCCACATATAAAAAATTCTCAAACACTTTGAATTAAAAAAATATATGTTTTAAATTTAAAATTGTTGATTAACTGCTGAACCCTTTGCTAAATTTGCATAATTTTTTTATTTAATTTTGTGGACAGAAAAGGTTTTATGTTAATGCGTTTTCAGGATTTAAAAATATTTGCAAAATTTTTGATAATTTTAAAAGTGAAAAAAAAATCATTTTTTTAGGAGTTATGCTTGCGTAAAAGCAAATATTTTCATATAGCAATAATAGGCATGGTTTTCCCTAATGGCCTAGAGGTGAATATATCGTTGAAGCATGAACCATTTTACCCTCAATACGATAGTACCCGGTGCACATTGTGCTCTTTAGCCACCCAATTTAGACCAAAACCCAGTGCGGAACCCCATCCACAAGAACCGTATCATCATTCTTCTGCCACCCACCTTTTAGACTACGGATTTAGTCTGTCCATACACTTCGCAGGCGCGGGGATAGTTCGGGTAACTCCAGGAATCGAACTCGGGTCCTCCGAGTATAATCCCGCGCCTTAACCACTAGGCTACCCCTCCCGTACACACATGAACACACACAGACACCAAAAATGTTCAAAATATGTCTTAAAATGCGTTTTTCTATCAAAATCTAATATTGAAAATAATAATAGGAAAACAATTTTGTACAATAGTATAAGAAAATAAAAAATGGATTGTGTAAATATATTTTACACCCTCTGGTAGGCCCAAATCGGCTGATATAAGCGTAGCAGACGAAGCTAGTGTTTTATTTTAAAATCTTTTATTGCGGTGTTATGCGGGTCGTTTAAGTTGAAACACATTAGTGAGAGATGTAGAGGTGCGCCTAACATCTCCTCCGCGAGCAATGCATTCACGAAGGGGTATTGATCGGTCCCAGGGCTTCCAAAAATGCTACAGGGCTATTCTCAGTAGCGAACCTTGACGTGGCTTCCCTTAAATTGGGCAGAAGTTTAAGACACTGTGGCGGGGATTCTCCAAAACAAGAGTTTTAGAGTTTGGAGCAAGTGCAAAGGTTTCATTGGGTGCGTTGGGTGGTTGAAATTGAAAAGGTTTCATTGGGTGCTGTATGGAGGTTTTGAAACTGTTGAACGAACCTCTCGCGATCAATAAGGTACCCGCGCCGACCGGAGTGGAAATCAGGGTATTAAAATGGTTGGAAGTAAATTATGATGTAGAAGGAATATATGTAAATTTATTTATTAAATCCTAATATGGATATGCATGTGAAGGAAAAGATAAATGAGCAGTTGGGGTCGTCATCAGACTATGAATAATCTTAACCACGTAATCATAATCGACTATATTCGATTAAAATTGCGACAAATTTTTAGTAATATTTGTTATAATCAAAATAGTTTAAGAACTGTTAATAAAAGTTGTAATCGTAACTACAATAAAAAAAAATCTGATGTGGGCAGCACATGACTTTCCCTGCAGACTTATATCCACGTTTGCTTTATTTTAATTAAATTAATTCACTTTTAATTCAGTTTTTGTTTTCGTTTGGTAACTGGACTTATTTTCAAAAATAGCGTAGAGAAAATACGAAAAAACTAAAATATCTCGAGAACAGCTAGTCGTAGTCGAAAGCCCTGACCATCCGACTCGTCCTAGGACTTAGAGCAGCAAGGTAGACGGCTAGTCGTAGTGTAATGGGGTTGGTCTTATTCTTTTCTTCGTTAGAAATTACGTATTAAACAAGCATTTAATGGATATATTTGATCATACGTAGTTTTTTATTTTAGATTTTGGCGATATTTGTAGGCCATTTTGCAAAAAAGAGGCAAGTTATTTTTCTCCGAATCATAACAAAATCAAATCAGCACTAGGGTAATCTACAAACGACTTATCTACCGAATTTTGTGAAATTCGGTCCATTAGTTTTTTAGCTAGAGTGGATGAAGGCGATTTTTGCCGGCCATTTCGCAAAAAAAGAAGAGAATTTCGCAAGAAAAGTTCTTTTATCCCGATTCGTACCAAAAACTAATCAGCACCAGGATAACCGAAGTGACTTACCTACCAAATTTTATGAAATTCGGTCCTTTCGTTTTTGAATTAGAGTGGATACATACATTGCGCAGACAGACACCCAGGCATACAAACTGACGTCACTCTAAAAGCAGTTTTTTCGTATTCTAGAGGTCTCGAAACGTGTAGATCCGTCGAAAACTCGAGTTGCGATTTTCGGTATGATTCCAATACTTCATTACCATGTATTGCAGGGAAAGTAAAATTTAAATAGAGTGTGGCTCAACTCGACTTTCTCTTGTCAGAATTCATTTTTAACACTTTACAACAAGGTTGAAAAGCGTTTATGACTTTGTTCATTCTGTCTGTCTGTCTGTCCGTTAGCACGATAACTGCCGTGAAAACGACTTAATCAAAATGAAAATTTAGTATGTTATTCAGACGGTCTGTAGGACCTATGGGAAAATAAATGAATAATATCACCCAATTAGTTTTGGATTGCACCCGGGTTGAAAAAATGAAATACATTGAGCCCTATGGGACCTAATTCTTCAAATATTTTTTAAGCGGATTTAAAATCCACAAATTGCTTCGAAAATTTTAGGTAATATTCAAATTGTTCCATAAAATATATAAAAAAAAATCAGCGAAATATATTCAGTAGTTTTTTAAATAAAAATTAAAATAATAATAACACCTCTTATATGAAGCGATCACGTGACCATAATATGAAAAGGTCGCGTGACCCAATTCAAAATGGTATATGACATCCATCTTGCGTCAAAATCGTGATTTTTAAAGTTCTTTTTAATTCATATTGAGTGTTGTATCCGTCCTAAAACCACTTTATTTTTGCCTAAATTCTGTGCATCTACATACTGAAACAACGCAATGACAATATATCTGAGTTTAAATGCTCATCCAAATTTGATTATTTCTACATCGAAGCCTATTTTTCACCAATATAAAATGTAAACAGCAAAATATGTAGAATGAGTTGTATTGGAATTGCTGTATTTCTTTAACGCAAAATCATTTAGTTCACGGAGTCTGTATAGCTGATATGAATGAAATATTAATTGATTTTACAAAGAGCAGGACGATTTTTTTCGATGAAGTTTTACGCATAGAGTTTAGTTACTTGTAGCTCCATCGTCTTAATTTTAAAATAAAATAAATTGTTATAGTATTGTGGTGAATGACATGAATGGGAAATTATTTATGAATGAAATGCTGCTTTTATAGAGAGAGCCAGGCGCGGTATTTTTCTATGACGTCATTTGAATGACTTGCAGTTGTTTTCGATGACGTTTTCAAATATAATAAATTATCGTAGTAATATGATAATTCTAAAATTATTACCGAGGAATGTATCACATTTTAGAGATGTTTAAACCGGGCAATTTATATTTCAATGCCGTCATTTGAATGAAGTTTATTTTTTTCGATGAAGGTTAAGTTTTCAAATATAATAAATTAATATAGTATTGTGATAAGTTTTAAAATATTACCGAGGAATGTATTGCATTTTAGACATGTTTAAATAAAATTGCATTGAAGTTGGAAAGTGTTTCGTAATCAATGTTTAAGCATGATTGATCTCTCTTGTTTTTTATTCATTCATCAGAATTCATTCATTCGAATCCATTCAGTATTTATTCATTCACGAATTCATTCATTCATTCCTGAATTCATTCATCATTCGAATCTTTTGAATATTAGATTTTTTATATATATATTGACTTGAAAGCTGAGACGGATCGAAAAAGACCAAACTCGTAATTTCGGCTCGAGTGGAAGTACTCAGTCATTTTGAAAAGTGGTATTGAGTGTTTTGATTACTTCATTCCCCCGTCACCTCTAATGTGAATTTTCAAAATTTCAGATTTTCCCCTCGTCTGGAAACCGAGACTGATCGGGCGACACCCAAAACCCGATGATTCTATCTAAAGTGGAAGTGCTCAATAATTTCCACATGTCACCCAATCAGTCCCCCAATTAGTCGTCGTTTCAGTGCATTCTGTTATGATAGTAGGAGAAAGTGATAGAGTGTTGTTGTTGTTGAGACCCAGACCGTCCGACCTACCAGAAAGGTGTAAGGTAACTGTATGGAAAGTGATAGAGTGTAACTCAAACAAATCAATCCTTAAAATTATGATTGTGTGCGAAAAATTGTAAAATATACTCTCATAAATGAAGTACTCAGTCACGCGAGTTTCAGAAATGGCGCCCTCATATTTCACATCCTCGTCTGTCAAAACTTTATTACCGCCAGACTTCAGATTTTACCCAGGAATCCTCTCCGGCCCTCTAATGTCTGCTGTCACCCACGCGCCCTGCGATCGATTTATTTCTATGAAAACGATGTCTGCGACCCGAAAAGAATGGAATTCTATTCAGGCGGCGGCGAGGCGAACTAATTAAACTTCACATTAAAGAGTTGAAAGGGAGAAAATAGAATAGGGCATTTATGTATCTTTTCGGCACCTATTTCATTATAGAGCGAAATTTTTTGCGCTTCATCTTTTCTTAAGTCAAAGGGGAAAAATATAAAGGGAGCAGAACAAATAAACTTAAATGAATTCCCTACAAATCTTTAAACTTAAATGTTTCCCTACAAACTTCCCCCAATGTTTCCCCCAAACTTAAATGTTTCCCTACAAACTTAAATGTTTCCCCCAAACTTAAATGTTTCCCTACAAACTTAAATGTTCCCCCCAAACTTAAATGTTTCCCTACAAACTTAAATGTTTCCCCCAAACTTAAATGTTTCCCTACAAAGTTAAATGAATTTTCCTCATTATTTTATAGACAAAATATCAAGGACAGCAATGGACTTTTATCATGGGCAGCAATTGACTTTTATCAATGACAGCAATGGACTTTTATCAAGGACAGCGATGGATTTTAGAGGGACTCCTTTTTTTTTAGGAGGCGGTGAGGGGGTATTTAGCCTTTTGCTTACGGGTGGGACAGCGTCAGTCCCAAACGAAGAACCTCTCAAAAAGACAGGTAATTGACATACCCTATCCCAAACAGTTCGATTCCCCTTTGCAGAAATTGGCGTCCATGGACGCCAATGCCTGCAAAGGGGGATCGAAAGGGAGATATAATAATAGTTTGAAAATCCAATGGTAGAATAAATAGTAGTTGCAACTCAAAAATCCTAACTTAAAAAATGCCTACATAATAAAAAGAAATATTAAATAAAGAATCATCAATCAAATGAAAAAAAAATGCAAATTTCTAGTCATCAAGCTAAAGATAATCAACAAATATCAATGGAATGGAATCGGTAATTGAAAAACAAATAAAATCCAAGCATTAAAGCTATAGACGTGAATGAGCACTAGGCTAAATAAATGAATTATTCATTTTGAAAAAAATCTTCATCAGGTCCAAGTATTTAATCAAAATGAACACAAAATGTGAGTTTCTGATATTAGAGATAGATAATATCTGTAAACTCTAATAACTTGGACAACACACAAAAAGAATATAAAGGAAACAAGAATACCTGGAATAAAAAAACACTGTATATATATATATATATGTCATATATATAACTTAGTATCTAATCCTTTATAATATTATCAAAACATCAACATTCTCTTGAATAAACATTACAATGTATTTACAACCCCTTATATTTTAGCCTCTATGTTTTCAATTATATTACACGCCCCTTTACTTTGTAGTTTTTATTGTAAAATATATCACATTTTATTGCCTTTTTGCAATACTGTTATTTATTTATTTCTCACGATTGGCAACAGTAGATCTCTACTTTCATCTTTTGTGATTGGCAACAATGATCTCTTCATTTATTGCATGAATGGATTGGACATTTACAGTGTATTTCAGGTATTCTTGTTCCTTATATAATTTTTCAATCTTTATGCTTGTAGTCCAAGTAGTGAGAGTTTATAGATATAATCCATATCTCACTTCAGAAAAAAAAGCATATTTTGCGCTCATTTTAATTAAATACTTGGACTTGAAATGAAATTTTTTCGAAATGAACAATTTTTTAGGCCTAGTGCTTATCCATGTGTATAGCTTTAATGCTTAAATATTTTTTGTTTTTCTATTTTCGAATTCACACCATTGATATTTGTTGATTATCTTTAGCTTGATGACTAGAAATATGCATTTTATTTTCCTCATGATTGATGATTCTCTATTTAATACTTCTTTTCTAATTTGTAGGCATATTTTAAGTTAGGATACTTTGAGTTACAACTTCTATTCTATCATTGAATTTTCATTACAACAAAGTTGAAAAGTGTTTACGACTTTGTTCATTCTGTCTGTCTGTCTGTCTGTCCGTTAGCACGATAACTGCCGTAAAAATGACTTAATCAAAATGAAATTTTAGAATGTTGTTCAGACGGTCTGTAGAACCTATGGGAATATAAATGAATAATATTACCCAATTAGTTTTGGATTGAACCCGGGTCGAAAAAATGAAATACATTGAGCCCTATGGGACCTAATTTTTCAAACATTTTTTAAGCAGATTTAAAATTCACAAATTGCTTCGAAAATTTTAGGTAATATTCAAATTGTTCCATAAAATATATAAAAAAAAATTCAGCGACATATATTCAGTAGTTTTTTAAATAAAAATTAAAATAATAATTACACCTTTTATATGAAACGATCACGTGACCGTGATATGAAACGATCACATGACCCACTTCAAAATGATATATGGCATCCATCTTGTTTCAAAATCGTGATTTTTTAAAGTTCTTTTTAATTCATATTGAGTGTTGTATTCGTCCTAAAACTACTTTATTTTTGCTTAAATTCTGTGCATCTACATACTGAAACAACGCAATGACAATATATTTGAGTTTAAATGCTCATCTAAATTTGATTATTTCTACATCTAAGCCTATTTTTCACCTATGTAAAATGTAAACAGCAAAATATATAGAATGAGTTGTATTAGAATTCCTGTATTTTTTTAACACAAAATAATTTAGCCCATGGAGACTGCATGGCTGATATGAATGAAATATAAATTGATTTCATAAAGAGAAGGACGATTTTTTTCGATGAAGTTTCAAGCAGAGAGTTTAATTTTTTGTAGCTCCATGGTCTTAAACAAAATGTTTAAATAAAATAAATTATTATAGTATTGTGATGAATGAAATGAATGGGAGAAAGTTATGAATGAAATCCTGTTTTTATAGAGAGATCCAGGCGTGTTATTTTTTCTATGATGTCATTTGAATTAATTTCAGTTGTCTTCGATGAAGTTTTCAAATATAATAAATTATCGTAGTATTATGATAATTCTAAAACTATTACCGAGGAATGTATATCATTTTAGAGATGTTTAAACCAGGCAATTTATATTTCAATGCCGCCATTTGAATGAAGATCATTTTTTTCGATGAAGGTTTAAGTTTTCAAATATAATAAATTAATGCAGTATTGCGATAAGTTTCAAAATATTACCGAGGAATGTATTGCATTTTAGACTTGTTTAAATACAATTGCATTGAAGTTGGAAAGTGTTTCATAATCAATGCTTTAAGCATGATTGATCTTTCTTGTATATATATATATATATATATATATATATATTCTTGTTTCCTATTATTTTTCTATCTTTATGCATGTTATACAAGTTTTCAGTGTTTATAGATATGGTCTATCACTGATATCAGAAACATGCATTTTGTGTTCATTGTTAACACTTTTTGTGCACATTTTTAACAAAGTTGAAACGTGTTTATGACTTTGTTCATTCTGTCTGTCTGTCTGTCTGTCTGTCTGTCTGTCTGTCCGGTAGCAGGATAACTGCCGTAAAAATGACTTAATCAAAATGAAATTTTATTATGTTGTTCAGACGGTCTGTAGGACCTATGGGAATATAAATGATATCACCCAATTAGTTTTGGATTGAACCCGGGTTGAAGAAATGAAATACATTGAGCCCTATGGGACCTAATTTTTCAAACATTTTTTAAGCGGATTTAAAATTCACAAATTGCTTCGAAAATTTTAGGTAATAGTCAAATTGTTCCATAAAATATATAAAAAAAATTCAGCGAAATATAATCAGTAGTTTTTTAAATAAAAATTAAAATAATAATTATACATGTTATATGAAACGATCACGTGACCATGATATGAAACGATCACATGACCCACTTCAAAATGATATATGTCATCCATCTTGTTTCAAAATCGTGATTTCTTAAAGTTCTTAGTAATTCATATTGAGTGTTGTATCCGTCCTAAAACTACTTTATTTTTGTTTAAATTCTGTGCATCTACATACTAAAACAACACAATGACAATATATTTGAGTTTAAATTCTCATCAAATTTGATTATTTCTACAACTAAGCCTATTTTTCACCTATGTAAAATGTAAACAGCGAAATATGTAGAATGAGTTGTATTAGAATTACTGTATTTCTTTAACACAAAATAATTCAGTACATGGAGTCTGTATGGCTGATATGAATGAAATATTAATTGATTTTATAAACAGAAGGACGATTTTTTTCGATGAAGTTTTAAGCATAGAGTTTATGAATTGTAGCTCCATGGTCTTAATTTTTAAATAAAATAAATTATTACTTTCCTTGTATACATAATGTATAAGGAAAGTATTGTGAAGGGGGTCGAAAATTCGAATTCGAGTTTTCGACGGGAGAGCACGTTTCAAGCATCCCTGATCACGAATCAAACATTTTTGAAGTGATGTCTGTGTGTGTGTGTGTGTGTCAGTGAGTCTGTGGAGACGATAACTGACGAACGAATGGACCGATTTTAACCAAATTTGGTACAAAAATCACAATCCGTAAACACTGGAAGCCTATTGTTTTTATACGTAATAGAATGTTCAGAACCCCCTAAATTTTCAAATAAAATTTTGAAAAAATCGTCAAAAAATCAAAACCACTAATAAAGTTACGCAAATAGACATTTCTTATGTAATTTTTTATTAGAAAACGATTGACATAAATTTTAGAACGCTAACATGAGCCGTTCTCGAGATATTGCACATTTTCCAAAAAAATTAATAAAAAGTCATATAAAATGAAAAAAAAATATTTCCTATTGAGAAACATGTTCACTTTTCATGTGTAATACCATGCGATAAATTGGGTGTCATCATTTTCGTGGATCTAGCTCTTTCCATTCATGAAAATAGATACTTTGAGTAATACTTTTGTATTTGAACGCCAATAGTCATTTATCTGCTGTAAGAACAACTTATTTCTTCGTCCATAATTCTTGGCGAGATTTTGGCGACGAATTTGGCGGAATGTCGCCAACTTGGCGACTTTTTGAAATGTTGCCAAATTAACGAAAATCTCGCCAAATGGATAAACATGACGCTAAATCAATGAAAATGACAACTAATTGTCGAAAATTCAATATCTTGGAAAGAATATTAGTATCTACTATAAGAAAAACCTATTACTTTCCTTATATACATAATGTATAAGGAAAGTATTGTGACGGGATCGAAAATTCGAATTCGAGTTTTCGACGGAAGAGCACGTTTCAAGCATCCCTGATCACGAATCAAACATTTTTGAAGTGATGTCTGTGTGTGTGTGTGTGAAAGTATTTGTTTGTGTGTGTGTGTGTGTGTCAGTGAGTCTGTTGAGACGATAACTGACGAACGAATGGACCGATTCGAACCAAATTTTGTACAAAAATCACAATCCGTACACACTGGAAGCGTTTTGTTTTTATGCGTAATCGAATGTTCAGAACCCTCCTAAATTTTCGAATAAAATTTTGAAAAAATCGTCAAAAAATCAAAACCACTAATAAAGTTACACAAATAGACATTTCTTATGTAATTTTTCATTAGAAAACGATTGACATAAATTTTGGAACGCTAACATGAACCGTTCTCGAGATATTGCACATTTTTTAAAAAAATTATTAAGAAGTAATATAAAATGAAAAAAAATATTTCCAATTGAGAAACATGTTCACTTTTCATATGTAATACCATGCGATAAATTGGGTGACATCATTCTCGTGGATCTATCTCGTTCCATTTATGAAAAAAGATACTTTGAGTAATACTTTTGTATTTGAACGCCAATAGTCATTTATCAGCTGTAAGAACAATTTATTTCTTCGTCCATAAGGCTTGGCGAAATTTTGGCGACGAATTTGGCGGAATGTCGCCAACTTGGCGACTTTTCGAAATGTTGCCAAATTAACGAAAATCTCGCCAAATGGTTAAAAATGACGCTAAATCAACGAAAATGACGACTAATTGTCGAAAATTTCATATCTTGGAAAGAATATTAGTATCTACTATAAGAAAAACCTATTTTTTTACTGTAATAGTAGTAAATTCATTTCATTATATAAGGAAAGTCATGTGTTGCCCACATCAGATTTTTATAGTATTGTGATGAATGATATGAATGGGAGAAAGTTATGAATGAAATCCTGCTTTTATAGAGAGATCCAGGCGTGTTATTTTTTCTATGACGTCATTTGAATTTATTTCAGTTGTTTTCGATGAAGTTTTCAAATATAATAAATTATCGTAGTATTATGATAATTTTAAAAATATTACCGTGGAATGTATTGCATTTTAGAGATATTTAAACCAGGCAATTTTTATTTCAATGCCGTCATTTGAATGCAGTTCATTTTTTTCAATGAAGGTTTAAATTTTCAAATATAATAAATCAATGTAGTATTGTGATAAGTTTTAAAATATTACCGAGGAATGTATTGCATTTTCGACTTTTTAAAATAAAATTGCATTGAAGTTGGAAAGTGTGTCATAATCAATGCTTTAAGCATGATTGATCTTTCTTGTTTTTAAAATACTTGGATTTGATAAAGAGTTTTATCGAAATGAACAATTCATTATTAGACCTGGGGCTTGTCTACGTGTAAAACTTTCATGCTTGGATTTTGTTTAATAATATTTTATCGATTCCTTTCCATTGATGATTTTTGTTTGTCCTTAGCTTGATGACTAGAGGTCTGCATTTTTACTCTTGATCGATTTGTTACTCTTGATCGATGTTTCTCTGTTTGATACTTTTATTTGTAATGTTGGGGCTTTTTGAGTTTCAAACTTCTCTCAATTCTTTCATCGGATTTTTAAACTTTTATTATATATATATATATATATATATATATATATAAATTCTATATTCAATATCTGCTAGATTATTTAAAAAATAATAGTCTATTTAAAATTGATTCACACTCTGTTAATAGGGCCAACGGCCGTACCGTGCTGAAAACACCGGTTCTCGTTAGATCACCGAAGTGAAGCAGCATCGGGCGCGGTTAGTACTTGGTGGGTGACCACCTCGGAAACGCCGCGTGCTGTTGGCCATCTCGGGTGCGGTATCCCCGTGGTTTGCGCGCTAGATTTGCACGCTGCCACAAAATGCCGCCGTGTTCATGCGGAGTACGATCACGTTAAACATGTGGGTCCGTAAGTCCTTCCGAGAGGTTGGTGGTAGGGGAAGGAGGGTACGGTCCCTGTGGATGCCTCCCCCACTGGGTTCCGGTCTAAATTGGGTGGCACTTCCCGGCCGTCCATACAGTTACCTTACACCTTTCTGGTAGGTCGGACGGTCTGGGTCTCAACAACAACAACAACACTCTGTTAATAGTATCATATTGAAAATTATCAATATGTATAGTGATTTAGATATTAATAATAAATTTTTGACATTTCCATATATTGTGCTTATACCTAAATTTCATAAAAATCCTATTAAATTTAGAACTGTAACTTGTGGTCATAATTCATACTCTACTACTGCTAGTAAATTATTACTAAATTATTTAAATGTGCTAAATATTAATTTACGAGATTCTAGTGTGTGTGATAACTACATTATTCTAAATAACAGTAAAGAATTAAAAAATAAATTAAAAACACTTGGTAAAATAATAGGATTTCAAACTTTTGATTTTAAAGATCTATTTAATAATATTAAGATCACTGATCTATATGATGTCATTTTAGCTTTATATAATGCTTATATTACTAATCATTCTCATCTTACTAAATTTACCAATTTTCCTAAGCTTCTTCATTTTGTTCTTTTCAATAATTATATCTTTCAAGGTAATAAATTATACTTACAAGTCTCAGGTGTTCCACAAGGTGGCTGTGGTAGCAGTATGTTAGCTAATTTATACCTATATCAATATGAAAAATTCTTTACTTCAACAGATTATAAAATTTACAGATATGTAGATGATCTGATTTGTCTTGTATTTACTGATAACTATGTCATAGATATAGATTTCTATCCGGATAATTTGGAATTAATACCTAATGAAACTACTATTAGTAATAATATTTATTATTTGGATTTAAATCTAATTATAGAACCTGCTCATGGGATAGTTACTATTTTATATGATAAAAAAGATTTTTTTAAATTTAATATTAATAAATTATTACCTTTTAATTCCTGCAACTCGATTCAATTGTTTAGAAATATTATACTTAATCAACTTTTTAGAATTTATAGATTATCAGATAAAAAATTTCATGCTTTGCACATTAATAACCTCAAAATTACCCGTAAAATGTATAAATATCCTGCATATTTAGTAAATGGTATAGTTAATAAGTTTCGATTAGCCTAAAATTCTCATAATCTCTCCTTAGTATCTTATTTCAGCCGTACTTCTTCATTCTCTTGAAATTATATTTTCATCTTTTTATCCTGAAGAACTGTTGAATATCTCATTTTATTGCTTTTACGCAGTACAGTTTTTATTACTCTCTTTGGCAACAGCAAATCACTTCTTTTCATTTCTGCATATGGCAACATTGGTCTAGTCATATTTTGCTCGTCATGGTTGTACTAATGAAGTGTATTTTAAGGTATTTATGTTTCCTTTATTTTTCCAATCTATATGCTTGTCGTCCATATAACACAAGTTTATAGATAAAATCTATCTTGTGTTTCAGAAACAACCATTTTTGTGTTCATTTCGAAGGGATATATGGACCTGATGAGAATTTTTTCGAAATGAACTTATCTTAAGCCTAAAGCTCTTCCATGTGCAAGCTTTTTTGCTTGATTTTTTTGTTTTCCTATTTTCAATCCTCATCTTTGAAATTTGTTGATTGTCTTTGTCTTAATGATCTGCATTACGCTTTATAATTTCCTCTTTATGTTTTAATTTCTATTATTTCTTTGTATTTTGTAGAAAATTTTGGAATAGTGTATTATGAGTTACTACTTACATTCTAACATTGGATTTACTAATTTATATATATATATATATATATATATATATGAATAAAAAGATAAAGTAATGAAAGGCAAACCAAATGCAATGCAACTAATGGTAGAGGAGGATTGCGACTCCTCATTCCCTTTTAAAACATCTTTTACAGCCCGGGCAACGCTCACGGAACCGTTGCATTGCAAAGGGTGATCCCCCATACGTGCATAGTCAGAAGCACTAATCAATGGAGAGACAGAACGACCGAGAATGAAGGTCAAGATGGGAACATGTGAATAACCAGAAAATACTGCTTTAAGTAAGACACAGTGCGCATGTGTAAGTCTGCAACAGATCTGCAGTAACTATTTCATTCCAGTAAAATCCCTCTGGAATGCATTGGTTACGTGTTTATCGTAGAAAAAAGATTTATAATATTTCTTCAAGAAGTTGATAGGGTAATTCTTATTAATAGCCTCCAAAATTATTCCATTGTTACTGTAAATGCAATCCTTCATTAAAGTGTTACATACCAGATTGCTTTTGAAATGACCCAAAAGAATATTCCTAAAGACATTTCTAGATAGGTTCGTTCTCCAGTTGATGATATGGTTTATTTTGATCTTGTAACTATCTCGTTTGTCGTGTAAACACGTATATATACCATATTTTTTGAGGTACTTAATAGCGATATCTAAGAAATCTACAGATTCATCCTCTTTACCACTGTTTTCTATCAATTCCAGATTTTTAGGATAAAAAGAAAATTCTAAATCTGGTGCATTTTTATAATAACCATAAAGCATATCATCTACATAACGGAAATATGGTATTTCATATAATAAATGTGTGCCTTTTTCATATTTGGTAAGATAGATGTCAGCCAATACGGAGGAGCATGCCCCCCCCCCCCTCATTGGTATTCCCCTAATCTGTTTATAATAGCTTTGGCCGTCAAATAAAATATTTTCTCTCAAATCTATATTTATAAGATCCATTTTGATCCAAGGCATTTTGTAATGTTGGGGATTTTTGAGTTTCAAACTTCTCTCTATTCTTTCATCGGATTTTTAAACTTTTATTATATATATATCCAAAAGGAAATTTCTAAATCTGAAAGTCAAATATGATACAAGAAATAAATAAGAAAAGGAAAAGTACCAAAAATTGGCAGAGGGGGGGTTGTGACCCCCTCACCCCGGTTCAGCATGCTTTGCGCCATGGCCACACTCCCGGATGCCGGTACCATTCCGCATCTAGGCCATTATACCTAAGAAAATCTATTTGGAAACGAAAAGACCATGATCGTTGAAGCCGAACACAACACTAGAATTTGTGCAAACAAGACCTCAAGTTACTCACTAACGAAATCATGCCTTATACAACACAAATCCTCAATATATATAGTACCATGTCATCAACTTAATATGTCCGTGATCTAAATAACCAACGGTTACAGTTTGCCGTAAAAATATGACTCAGTTACGTTCAGAAAGCCAACCGGATAACCCTTTTTCCGTGCCTCGTTCAAATACCTTTAATCCTGTTGAATTCTATCGCTACTTTGAGAGTTTAACCTTTTGTTTCTTAAAAGTTGATTGACAATTATATTACGGAAGACACCTCTACTTAAACAAGTTTCCCATGAAGTGATAAAGTTTACGTCAAAGTTGAAGGCTGTACGCTTATCATATATACAGAAGGAAGTTTTATTTTAGAACCAAAAGAACAACACGAACGAGAAATGTTCAAATTGCAGTTATCGACTGTATTTTTCTCTACTTGCATTCTACTGATATGAATAATATTTTTTAATAATAAAAGTATTACTCTAGCTTTAACTGCGGCCGAGATCCAGGGGTGCTGAAAACCTCATTTTGTGACGTGAGGTAAAGATACACTTGGCACCACTCGTCCATTACTTGCATAAAAGTACCGTTTCATTTTCATTACTTAGCGCGGAACGTTACGAAATTTACAAAACATTGTGTGCCATGGATATTGTATTCTGTCGCTGTGAAAGGAATAAAGTCATTTCACTATGTAGAGAAAGCCAGATGCTTTCCACAACAGATTTTTCTAATTTCGTTGTAAAATTGTACAGTTTCGTCCAGTCAACAGTCTCCCCCCCCCCTCCCTCACACACACACACATCCCTAACAGTATTTTTTTTCACAGTGACGTCAGATTTACGTCACACTGTGACTTTCGGACGCCACAAGACGTCGCAGTACGTCTCGGCAATGTCATATTGAGGTCACAGCGAAGTCATTTTGGTCATTTTCATGTTCGTTTGTGACGTTTAAATAGTTTGTGGCGTCACATTGTAATTGCCATTGTAATGTCGTCACATTGTTACGTGTTAATTAAATTGTAGAAAAGTCACAGAATATAGTCACAACGAAGTTGCAAAGTTACTAATACGTAACGTCGCACAGAAGTCACAAATATGATATCACATTGTCACCCAGGTGTCACGTGACTACAACGTCACTGTCACACATGTGACGATCTTAGCTGTGAGGGATGCTGATGGGTTTATGACTTAAACCACATTGCTTTTGCGATTATACCGCCATATCCAGTCTGATTAGGTACATCGACGCTGAATGGATATTACAACAAAAGCCATTTAAAACTCCAGATGTGTCATATCCAATTAATTTCAACAGCGAGGGTGTTCCGGCAAGCAGCCAACGTTGGTGAAAAGGGAAGAAATGAGTGCCACTGAATATAAAATAGGTATAGTGGGTAAAAGGCGACAAAATCTCGTCTTAAAAGGGGATAAAATAGATTATTCCTTTTTACGATGAAAAACGTGTAATGCTTGGTTGTTGCTGTTCGACCCAGACCATCCGACTTATCAGAAGGTATAAGGTATTTGTTTGGACGACCGGGACAGTGCCACCCCCTTTAGACAGGAATCCAGTGGTGGCGGCATCCTCAGTGACAGTCCTCCCTTTCCCCTACCAACAACCTTTTGGAAGGACTTATGGACCCATAAATTTAACGTATCAGTACTTCACATGATCACGGGGACAGATTAGGCAGAGACGGGAATCGAATTCGGGGCGTCCGAGTGCAATATTTGTGCCTTCACCACTAGGCTGCCCCATCTCAGAGTTTTTCATGGCAAATAATTTAGTGTTGGAATTAAAACTAAATATTTGGTTTATCTTGGAATAGTTGCTCATCGTGTTGTGTGGGTTTACAAAACCCGCCAATTGCTCTGCGTCTTAAAATAGAAAGATACATCCTTGAAACTTTCTGAAATCCGTTTCAAATGAATGGCAGTAGAACACACAATAACAGGAGGGAAAGAAGCATTAAAATTCAATCAATTTATTTAAAAAAACATATTAGTACTATTTTTACAGAAAATCAAATTATTAAACTTATCTTCCTCTAATTGCTTACAATTTCTTATTAACGTTTTTTTCTAAAAAATTCTCAATTATGAAATGTGATGACTCTTCTATAATCACTCGTTGGTAACCAGATCCTCCGAACAATTCGCATTTCAATTTTGACATAAACAAAAGGACATAATATATACACCGTTATAATGCATCCCTCATAAGAAATATTATTCGTAAGAAATGTTGCAAATACCTTTTCTTTTGATTAACTTCTCATTCCCTTTTGTCAGTGTATTTGAAAGGAGCACTATATCAGCGTTTTCATCAGTATCCAGCACATTATAGTAGATACTTTCACCATCAGTCGTGGCGATATTGTTAGTCGTCAGAGAGAATTTACTGGAACATCATTTAGAGCTGAATTTATGCATTTGATAATTTTCGGCGTACATCTTTTCAAAATTCTACCCTTTCCCTCGAGCTGTATTGCGCTCATTTTAATCATTGTCTCGGAGAACAACGTCAATTCTTCAACAAGCTCATTTACCGACACATATGTGATTAGAATTTCAAAATAAATGGATGATTTATTGCACTGAAAGATCTACACAAAATGAGCACGTCAATATGGCGTTGGTTCACCTCTGGCCTTGATACAAGCTGTTACCTAACGTGACATTGATGCATAAAGTTTCTGGATGGTGTTCTGAAAGATGTCGTTCCAAATGGCCTCCAATGAACGTGCTAATTCGTCTACATTCTGGGTTTGGTTGCAGGCGACGCCCCATCTCAGCCCAAATGCGCTCAATAGGCGAGAGATCTGGGGATTTGGCTGGCCAAGGAAGTGTGTCGTAAGCACGCAGACAATCAATAGGAAGACGTGCCGTGCGTCACCTAGCATTATCTTGCTGAAAAGTTAGCCCGGGGTGCCGCGAAAGGAATGACAATAAAAAGGGTCGTAGAATGTCGGCAACGTACCGCCGTGCTGTGATGGTGCTACGGAGGACTATCAAAGGGATCCGGCTATCAAACAAAATGGCACCCCAGACCATAACTCTCTGTTGTCGGGCCGTGTGGCGTGTGACAGTAAGAGCAGGATCCTGACGATATCTGGGCTGTCTCCAGACACGTCTGAGCCGGTCGTCGGGACTCAGTTCGAAACGGGACTCATCACGGAAGACATTTCGTTCCGAATCCGAGCAATTCCACGTTGATCGGTCCCGGCACCATTGCAATCGCTGTTGACGGTGCATACTGGTCAGCGGTAGGCGACGTAATGGGCGTCGCGAGTATAGATTCCGCACCCGTAGTCTTCTATTAATGGTTCGGGTGGTCACTTCCGTATTTGTCATACGTCGGATGGTTGATAACGACGAATCTCGTGCTTTCACAGCTGCTCTGATAATCCTCTATCTTCCCGTCCTGTCGTCGCTCTAGGCCGTCTACTGCCCGCTTACCGTTGAATTCTGCCATTCCGGACCCATTCCTGCCAATATCGTCTAATTGCTGCATCGCTCCTACCCAAATCCCGAGCGATTCTTCGGTGTGCCCATCCAGCCTCATGCAATCCGACCACACGTCCTCTTTCAAACTCCTTCATATGCTCGTAGTGGCCGCGAATTCACCGTCGAGGCTTCGTTACAATCAAGGTACGTAAGCGCTATCGAAATCCACTGCACGTTTTGTTCCTGAAAGCGAGATTCGCTCCTTATATACACCACCATGATGCTCGGTTTCAACGCGCTGATCATTTGCATATTCGGTCGAAAGGTGTTTGCATGTAAAGTTTCATTACTATCGGATTATTTTGCGGGTTGCGTCGATTCTTTTGTCTTAGAGTGTATTTCGTCATCTTTCTGCATGGAGGTGGACATCTCATGACACGTCCCTAATAAATTTTGGAATTAATCTAATGTCAAGTCCGTAGACATATCGTCAACTGCCATGGTTAAATAACTTTTCTTTTCTTTATCTATGGCTATCGTAGCACTGTATGTACTTATTTCTAAATATTGGAATTTGGCTTTCACCAATCATAAAATTAAAATACCGTCATCCCAAAAAGTTACATCATTTCTATCTGAAAAGGAAATCCGTGCAATACCAGTGCCATTTTAACCTCCTAGAGAAGAATCGTCCATTATTTCCAAATTATAGGTCCAATACAATCAACTAGTAAGAAAAATCTGACGAATATACCACGTGACTTTATCTTACACACATTTATGGATTTTTTTTTTAATATATTTAAAAACACTAATGTTCACTTTCATTTTTAACTACGTTAAAGCACTTACACCACAAAATTAAAACTGAAAGCTTGATTTTTCCAAATGAAATTAACTTATATTAACGCACCTGCAAGATAAAATTTAAAGATATCTGAAGTGCGAATTTCCGAGTGTTAATGTGAAGAGGGGGTATCATTAAAACATTATTTCGTTTAATGTGTGTAAGTTGTGTGTTTCTGTGACTCCCGTGATTTTAAAGCGTTTTTATCTTCTTTTAAAGTGTTTTATCTGTTTTTAAGTGTTTTAGTTATTTTTGCTGCTTTAATCGGATTTAGGAATATTCTGTTTGGCTTGAAGTGCATTTATGTGATAATGAGTGGGATATTGGTGATTAATGTCAACGACAACTTTGGAAAGCAATGGCGATGAGCCGCCAGATCGAAAAGTTAGTGATGTATTGCAGAGTGAGGCAAAAATTTTCTTTTAACATTAAATAATATGAAGCTATTGTTTCTTAAGTGGCGGACAAGAAATCCGTTACACAGCAGGAAAAAAAATCTGATGTGGGCAGCACATGACTTTCCTTATATAATGCAACGAATTTACTACTTTTACAGTGAAAGAAAATAGGTTATTCTTATAGTGGATATTCGTATTCCTTCCAAGATATTGACATTTCGTTAATTAGTCGTCATTTTGATTTAGAGTCATTTTTATCCATATGCCGAGATTTTCGTTAATTTAGTAACATTTAAGAAGTCGCCAAGTTGGCGACATTTCGCCAAACTCGTCACCAAAATCTCGCCAAGCGTTATGGACGGAAAAATAAGTTATTCTTATAGCTGATGAATTGGTGTTCAAATACAAAAGTATTACTCAAAGTATTTTTTCTCGTGAATGGAACGAGCTAGATCCACGAGAATGATGTCACCAAATTTATCGCATGATTTTTCATATGAAAAGTGAACATATTTCTCAAAAGTTAATATTTTTTTTTTAATTTATGGGATTTTTTTATAAATCTATTTGAAAAATGTGCAATATCTCGAGAACAGTTCATGCTGGAGTTCTAATTTAAAGTTTATGTCAATCGTTTTCTAAGAAAAAATTACATAAGAAATGTCTATTTGCGTAACTTTATTAAAGGTTTTCATTTTTTGATGAATTTTTCAAAATTTCACTCGAAAATTTAGGAGGGTTCTGAACATTCGATTATTTCTAAAAACAATAGACTTCCAGTATTTATGGATTGTAATTTTTGTACCAAATTTCATTCGAATCGCTCCATTTGTTCATGAGATATCGTCTTCACAGACTCACTGACACACACACACACATACATATACTTTCACACACACATACACATAATTTCACACACACGCACACACACACAGACATCATCTCAAAATTGTTCGATTCGTGATCAGGGATGCTTGAAACGTGCTCTTCCGTCGAAAACTCGAATTTGAATTTTCGACCCCGTTACAATACTTTCCTTATACATTATATGTATATAAGAAAAGTAATAAACTTTCCTTATATACATCTAATGTCTAAGGATATGTATAAGGAGAATTATGGTAAGGATTTGCAGAGTCTTTACGAGCAAGCTCAATTAAAATATAGTAGAAAATATGCCTCTATGAATGTGGTGAATGCTGATGTTACGGATGTGGATAAGGCATTAGGTGTAGTTATGGAGAGACTCGAATTATTTGAAGCTAGTTTGCTCAGTAGACTTGATGAGACGCAGATAAAAGAAACTGTGAACATAAAAGAACACCGATTAGGTGGAAATATGCTTAATAGTGACTTAAGCGTTAATGAAACCTATATGAGTTGCAGTGCTTTGGATGACGAAAGGTACGTTCAGCTTTCTGAGTCAGAATTCCCTCGAATTTCCATTGGTCATCCATATGAAACTGAAAAAAGTCAAAATCAGATGAATTTTGCGTCTGTTGCGGTGGGAAATGTGAAAAATCATAAACTAGCATCGCCTAGTTATAAAAGGGACATTGAAGTTTCTAGAATGCAAAAAGAGAAATTCCGTCCACAGAATGGGCCAACTGTGGGAAATATTCTAGTTGGAAATGGTAATACCCTGTTGAAAAGACAGTCGGCTCCAGTTGAGGGATTGCGCGAGTGTACTGGTACCCAGGTTATAAAAAAACCCAGGATGAGACGAGTTCTTGTAAGTTTCTTCCATCTAGATACGCTGCACAAAGATGCCATTGAGAGCCTGAATTTTCTAAAGTTCGGACTTGATTGTGATAAATTAAAGACAAGAAATATTGACCGATATACTTCTTTTGTTCTATCAGCTAACGAGGAACATTACCACGAACTATCTGATTCCAGTGTATGGCCAGTTGGCAGCAAGGTTTCCGAATTCTTGGGTCGTACACAACAAATTATTGGAGAAGCAGTGACCTGTCGAGTTTAATCCTGCCGATGCATGTGATCAAAATCCTGGTAACAGTTTGACGAAAAAAAAAGTGACTATCAAACAATGCAACAGCTAATCATTTAAATGGATATAACTGTCCATCTGTTCCCGTGCTTTGCAATTATGCCAATTCAATGAGGGATATTAACAAATTTACTGAAAATGGTCCAGATCTCCTAATTTACCATCAAAACATTCCTAATTCGAGGAGAAACTTTTCACAATTTCAGGCTTATATTGATCTTTTTGAAATTAAACCGCTTATCATAATACTGACCGAAATAAGGATTAACCACGACGAAACCTCTTTTTACTCAATTCCTGATTATGTTTCACACTTTAGATGTGATGATAAGTATCGAGTTTCTGGTCTTGTTTTATTTATTTCTAACAAAATTACATGTAAATCTACTGATTATTTTGAGAATCTTTCGACCGCTGATGTGATAAATATCAACTGTATTTATGGTTACAGATTTTCTATATATGCCGTTTATAGATACCAGTTCTTTGCCATAGACAGATTTGTTGATGAAATTAAGTGCATTTTACATAGTTGTGGAAAAATTGATGAGTACATTGTTGGTGATGTCAATATTAATATTCTTAGCGATTCCAACCTTCAGTGAATCATTATCTTATTGAGCTCGCTGCTAATGAATTTACGTATTTACGTCCTTGATTAATACCCCAACGCGCATGGCTGAAACAACTGACACATGTATTGATCACATATTTTGTAAGGCTGTGCCACTTGTCAAGAAGAGTGTTTTGATTGCTGACATTGATATAACTGATCATTGTATGCAACTTTTATCAATAGCCATTGATCCAATTTTCAAGGACCTTATAAAAGGGACAATGAAGGTTCTAGAATGCAAAACGAGAAATTCCGTCCACAAAGTGGGCCAACTGTGGGAGATATTATAGTTGGAAATGATAATACCTTGTTGAAAAGACGAACGGGGACTGAAATTTTACAGCGAGCAACAGTGAACTGAAATTTTACAGAACTTACATTGATTATGAACTCCCGAAGAGCAAAGTTCTTGGTTGCACTTGGGAGAATGTATGTTCCCAAAAAACTGCTAGCTTTGCCTTTTATAATTTTATGACTGTTTTGCAGTCTTGCTGTGATTGTGTTGATATGTGAGAGAGTCATCTCATAGATCTTTAAAGTGTGGTTGGATAAATAATGAAATATTAAATAGTATCAGAGTCAAACACAAACTGTTTAGTAAACTACGAAAAAGGCCCCATGACACCTACAAACACTTTGGTAATCAGCTAACTGGTGATGTCAAAGATCGTAGAATTGCCTTTTACAAAGACTATTTACTAGTACTAATGGAAATATTCGCAAGCAATGGACCATTGTTAACAATTTGGTGGGCTGCGCGGTTCTACGTCTGTCTATTCACTCGCTTACCACCGCTCAAGGTGAAATGCTATTATCATAACCTGATATTGCTGAGGAATTTAGCAGTCACTTCTCAAACCAACATCCCAATGATCTTGTCAATGAAACTTGGAATATGCATGTAAGTGATGCTCTGCACAAAAGGGACTCTTTTTTCATTCTACCAACTGATCCAAATGAGGTTTTGAGTACTCTTGGGAGTTTTCCACGACCCAGCTCGCCTGGCTTTGATGGCATTACTGCTACCATTGTTCTTAATATTTCCCCATTTATATGTGATGTTTTCTCTCATATCATCAACTTAAGTTTTGACCGGGGTTTATTTCCTGACCAACTGAAATTTGCTGTTATTTTTCCAGTTTATAAGAAAGGTGACAAAAATCATCCCGATAATTACAGGTCTATTTCCACTTTATCTATTTTTACTAAAACTATTGAAAAAATAATTAAGAAAAGATTGATTAAGTATTTGAACTCTATATTTTTTTTCAGTTCTTGCCAATTTGGGTTTCGCGAAAATAAAAGTACTGAAGACGCCTTCATGAAATTTCTTGGTGAAATCAATAAGGGTTTAAATGCTGGCCATAGGATTACTGGTGTATTTTTGGATATCAAAAAAGCATTTGATTGTGTTGATTGTAATATTTTGCTGTATAAATTGAAAAGGATTAGTATTCGGGGTATTGTGGTGGAATGGTTCATATTTTATCTCAATGGGCATAAGCAATCCGTTAGAATTGGTTCTGCTATAAGTAAAAAGAAGTTAGATAAGCAGGGTGTTTTCCAGGGTTCGATCTTGTTTCTTGCCTTTTTTTAATGACCACTGTTTGTTTAATTTTAATGGAACTTTGACGACTTTTGCTCATGGTATTGCTTTATCTTATCATGGGTCTACAAATCCTGATGTCTTGAGAAATATGGAAGACGACCTGGCTACTATTAGGCAATGGTTCTGTGCTAATAATAATCTAGATTTATTTGTTTTGCCTTTTCCAAAAAATATTTAGCTTTGTGTTAAAATATCATAGTTGCTGTTATCCATATAGTTCTTACAATTGTGAAGCTATCGAGCAGGTGAGTAGCTTTAAATACCTTGGTATTACCATCGATGACGTGCTATCTCGGAAGCCTCATATTACTGGTCTTAGTAAATAATGAAAGTTAAATATAAAAAAAATTATTTTCTACGCCAGTTTCGTCCTGTTGATGTTCTTAGATTTCTTTATTACTCTTTAATTCACTCTCGGATTCAGAATGGCATTACCTGTTTTGGTGGGACTTATCTAAATACCCTTAGGTTCAGTACTTTGCTTCAAAACGTATTTATTAGGATTATCTTACGTAAACCTCGTCGTATGTCGTCCTGTTCTCTTTCAGTCGATTTTATGATTAAGCCATTTCGGCATCTTTATGCTACAAAGCTCTTCATATGTTTTATATTAGAAATAAGAATGCGGGTGGTAGTCAAAATAACTTCGGGTTAAGACGGTGTATTGTTAGACCTCCACGAACCAATTCTACTAAGTTTCAGAAATGTTATCGCTTTTTAGCTCCACGATTTTACAATCTTCTCCCCTAATTTTTTTAAAGCATTGTTACCCATCGTTCCTTTTCTAGGGCTATCAGAGATTGGTCATTTACGTATAATTCAGTTGAAATTGAGAATTTTTTCCGTATCGACAGCTAATTTTTTACCTGCTTTTACTGTCATCTTTACCTTTCTTATTGCCTATGTTTATCTTTTGGGTTGCTATGATGTAATGATTTATTGTAATTGTTTTATCTGTAACTGTTTTTATGTCATTTGATGCTGCTACAATTGTTGTGTTTACCCATCTCTTTCTATAAGGTTATCTTTCAGGAGTAGGTATTCATGAATCCTGTAATCACCTCACTTCTGAATATTAAAGAAAAAAATGAACAAAAAATTAGTAATTTTAGAGGATGATAATTATTTTACAGGAATAATTAGTTGATCTAAGTATATTTTTACTCGGGTGGGCATCCGATACTTTGTACGTTTTCCGGCTATAACGTCATCTCAAAGATGACGACCACTCAATCACAAAACACAGATATCGCCCATACCTCTGAAAAGGTTCCATTTACTGTCTAACTAAACAGTTTCTGGAAACAACCATCACAGAACAAATTGATCGTACAAAAATTCATTGCCAATATATTGAAAGGTACTTTGACTCAAACACAAAGTACTACCAATCACACTTTTAGTCCCTTTTGTGGTGATGAAGGAGTTGAGATATAATTCAACTGTACATCTCTGCAAAATGGAACGTAATAGTTTGTTTTATTTCACTGAGCTACTGTTCTTTGAACCGGTATATAAGAAATGTGGGTGCTTGCTGAAGTTGGCGATTCAACGCGGCTTTTGACTATTTATACCACTTATCAAAAAATGAGTTGAGACTTATGCTCTTTGCTTCCAATCATCCATGCATTATCTGAAGCACATTTCACTAAGTTTAGCAATAATAATGCATCAAAAGCAAATAATGCATTAAATAATGCATTAAATAATGCAGCAAATAATGCATTAATAGCAAATTTAGGAAAAAATTTCCATTTCATCCTAGTGGGCAGTATCACCTCACTGGGATGAGATGGAAAAAAGCCTTAAATCGATAGAATACTTAGTGCAGTTTGTATAAAAAGGATCCCCTTACAGATCTGTAGATGAACTCAGATTGTGTATGCACTATCAAGGAAAGAATACAGTC
Source organism: Amaurobius ferox (assembly GCA_951213105.1). NCBI lineage: Eukaryota > Metazoa > Arthropoda > Arachnida > Araneae > Amaurobiidae > Amaurobius > Amaurobius ferox. The sequence goes on from OX578143.1 coordinate 19,293,204, forward strand.
ATTGAAGAATGCAGCCACCTACAGTGCTAAGGGACATTTGCTGTGACCTTATTTTTTACATGCCTTCAATATCATTGTATTGATGATACGGTTGTTCTTTTAGATCGTTGGGGATTTGATAGAAGTTGAATTGAAGTAATAGAATATAGTTTGGTACCAAAAAAGAACTTGGAGATATATCTCAATGGCTTTATTAGCGAATGCAATTGCTTGAAAAGTCCAAATACTCATACACTTGTAGAAAAACAGGGAACACCTATTGCTCCCTTTGTAAGTGCAAAATGTTAAGGGGTCGGATTCAACTTGTAAAAGTCCTTTTTAAATTAAATCTAAACATGTTTGTATTACAATCATTGTTTTCAAATTTTCATTTTTATTATAATATAATATCAATTTAATCCTGGTATAACCTTTATCACCTCATTTCTCCAACATTTGTATCAAAGTTTTTGCAATGTATATCATATTATGTGAAAATCTCGAGGAATCTTTTTGCAACAAGGAAATAAATGAAAAACATAAAAGCATAAAATAGTTAATAAAGGATCGCTATTCACATTATAATGAGTAATTATAACATATTGATGATATTTTCATGCAAATCAGACATGTATTAACAAAGATATAAACAGTTTTGTAATTGAGCGATCCCCTATCTTTGATGACGTATTAGCCCGAAAATGTACTGGTGGCATGTCCACAGGAGTAAAAAAATTCTTATTAGGACACATCTAAGTATTCTTGAAAATTTTTTCACACTCAAACTTTCCATTAGAATCACGGTCAGAGCCAGAGCTATGTGTATAATTCTAATCAGAGTTTTGCATCTTAAATCCCGGCCAACATCGTGTACTGTCTGCTACTATTCTATATTTTTCATTACTTCTTATATCACATATTACTTAAAGGAAGTTTCAAATTTTAGCAATTAAAATGTTCACGTAAGTCTTTTTAATGTATTGTATTACCTGCTTGTAATTTTGAACAAATTTCATTAACACTTGATATAAATAAAAGAAGCTCTTTCAAATAAACTGCAATCCTATTTGACGACAAAATCCCATATTGTCCTAATCCAGCGTTACCCACATAAGCTACTTTTATTTCTACACGGGGCGTGAAATAGAATTATTTCTCTTTTCCATTTCTTCTATGATTATGTCATCTTGTACATTTTGATTCAACGCAATGACACTGATTGGCTATTAAGGTAACCACTCACGAAATGAACAGCCGTCCGTAAAACGGATTTGTCTAATCCAATTGATTTCAAAGAAGGCATAAATTTGATAGAGATAATGTATTGAAGAACAGAGAAAGCTTTTGAAAAGAAGGGAGGATTCGTGAATCAAATGTTCTAAACTTACTACTTAACAGACTTCTTCTTTTCACATTTCCTACTGTACATGAAAAGGGAAAATATTGTAATAGGGTGAAAATTAGAATTAAAGTTCTTGACTGCAGATAATTAAATCGCAACGTAAAATGCTGCATAAATAAAATGTGATAAGTATACGATCGTTTGGAAAACATTGAATGAGTTTTCTTTCAATGTGAGCATTGATAGAAGGATATATCAAGAACTATTCCTTAAATGGACTAAACCATGTACAGAAAACTGCTTTAAATAAGCAGTGGTGGCTTTAAATAACCTGGTGAGTGGAAGAAGAAGGAATTGAATAAAACCAGGGGAAAATCTACTCTAAAACTAGAACACTAAAGCCAGAAAAAAATTTTACACGAAAGAAAGTAAATTAAAAAAATATGTGAAAATGACATATAAAAGTCAGTTAAACTTGGACATCCAATAACTGGTAGAAATATGGTGTCATGGACAAATCATGAACCAGATTATTGGAATTATTATCGACATGAAAAGCTTCAAAGAAATACAGGTCCAAACGTATGAACATTTTTAAATGCAACAGATAAATCTAAAGAATGGCTGATTATTCGGTAATAATTAGCTATATGAAATGTGTTCATTTCCTGATTTTTAACAAAATTTTGAGGTTTTTCTAAACTGATGTAACGCTTTGTGCATTATAAAAGCAAAACTGGGAAGGAATTACAATTTTCTAATAAAATATAAAAATACTAAATATTTTTGAAATCAATGCTTGAACAAAATACAAAATACGTCCTTTCCCAGAAAAGAAAATACAAAATACCTAAGCTTACAAGATAGAAAATACCAAATATTTTATAATATTTAAAATGTCAATAGTGATGCTAACCAAATTTCGTTTGGTAAATAAAATTTTACCAAAAACTATTTATAGATTAAACACTTAATGGGTGAGATTAAGATGGATACTTTGCGCGTTATAAGAGTTCATTTTTAATAAAGAAGAACTGATTTTCGATTGTTTTAAAGCAATCCTCCGATTAACTAGTTGCTCAGAAATGCCGCGTTAAGGGGACAGTGGACGTTGAAATGAGCAAAAATCAACTAAAAAAGTTTTAATATATAACATTATTTTACACATTTAACATTTGCTTACAGGTGGGACAGCGTCCATCCCAAACGAAGAACCTCCTAAAATGACAGGTATTTGACACACCCTATCCCAAACAGTTCGACCCCCTTTGCAGGCATTGGCGTCCATGGAAATCGCTGATAGAAACATTGCACCTGCTGTAGCAGGTGCAATGTTTCTATCAGCGGTTAATGCTTCTATGCAGCAGGTGCAATGTTTCCTCCTGCTGCAGCACCTGCTGCAACAGGTGGAAATCGCTGATAGAAACATTGCACCTGCTGCAGCAGGAGCAATGTTTCTGTCAGCGATTTCCATGGATGCCAATGCCTGCAAAGGGGGTCGAACTGTTTGACATAGGGTGTGTCAAATACCTGTCTTTTTGGTAGGTTCTTCGTTTGGGATGGACGCTGTTCCACTCGTAAGCAAAAGGTTGAATGCATTTTTTTCGAAACGGAATTTTCAAAGGTTTAACATTTTTAAAATGCTCCATGCGTCTTAATTTTTGTCTGAGATGCGTGAAATTTGGCAAGAAGACACCTCTCATACTTTTTAATGAAACTGGGTATGCATTTTATAATTGAACTTTATTAATGTAATTAAAAGTGAATAAGAACCTAATTAAATGATGAAAATTAAGTTTTAATACAGAAAAGTATTTTTAAAAAATTAACTTTCTAAGGGATTTAAAAATGAATACCCAAATTTGTTCATAATGTGTTTTTGAGTGATCATAATGTTAAAGTTAATCAAAAATGTGAACAAATGGCACGCAAGGAGCATTTTCAAATTAAAAAAAATTAAATTAAAAGAAATACAAAATCATTACAAATTCGAAAAATATTAATGGCGTTGTATATAGTAATGTTAAGAGGAATATTAGTACAAATTTTCACGTTTCTAAGTCAATAAATAAATAAAAAAAAATTTCAACGTCCGCCATCCCCTTAAGTGATATCGTGCTAATCGAATATCCCAATGCATTCCAAGACCTTTAAAACATCAAATCATATTTTGAATGCGTTTTTATGGTAATTTAAAGTACAGTGGAAAAAAAACAAAGTATGATAATTAATATTTGCATCTAAAGGTTTTTAGAATTAACAAAATAATGTAGTACTTCCTCGAAAAATATTTATAATTTACAGTACAGTAAGGTACTCCACATTTTAAAATATTTAATGTGTATATACATTATACTCGTAATTTAGGAGTGGCGCATTATTATAGCGACGGGTGAAATAAATTCTGTATGCATATTGCATTACAATATCAAATTATGAAAAATGTGAAAATGCTTAAACCTATGAACTTCTCAACTGACGTTTTACTTACTGTACGTTTTTAAAAATTTTTAAATGTACATTACAGTATGCACACATATATATTATAAATAACGCACCAATATATAAAAAAATATATTTATATAACTGAACATCACCGTTCTACCCTATAAATCATTCTGCAACCTTTGCTCATTTTTTTCTGTTACTTAGTTGATAATATCGGCAAACTATCAGAAAAGCCGCAATGGCAGGCGTTCATGAAAATTCCAGCTTTATTTCTGAAATAGACAGCTAATCATCGTCTGTCGAGCGTTATTTTTGTATTTTTAGATATATATTAGCAGCATACCCGTTCTTCGTAAGGAGTATATAATAAGGAAACTTATAATTCGCAATCATGTGCAAGTTCTGTTAAAATATTACATTTATTGCTCCTAAAGAGAAGTCTAAGAATATTTGTTATCACTATGTAAAATTATCTTCACGGGCAGATCTGAAGAATAAAACATCCTGGTCCCTTTTGTAAGCAAATTTACAAAAGAAAGGAATTGAATCAATATATGCAACCCCGTACTACTTATATTGTCGCAGATTAGAAAATATGCCAGTGTGTTAGTAGAAGATTACCCGTATTACAATATGAGTTTGAAAAATCTTTGCCAAAATAAAAGAGATGGCGTAATAAATTGAAAATATCAATAATCCCCGTACTCTTTATACCTGAAATTCGTAATTGATTCCAATATATGCCAATATATATCAAAACATATGCCAATACTACTTATATTCTTGTAGATTAGAAGATATACCCGTGCATTTGTAGAAGATTATTCGTACAACGTACAATATATGAGTTTAAACAATTTTTGTCATAATAAAACAATTGCATAATAACGTGAAAATATCAATAACCCCTGAATCAATAATCCCCGAAAATATCAATAATAATAACATTTAAACATGAAGACACTTGATATTATCCAACCAAAAATTCTATAAGAAAAATCAAATAGTTCTTTTCTAAAATATATTTTTATATACATTTATTTATTATTCAAATCGAAAAAATAATAATTAAAATTAACAGACAGATTTAATTTAATCGAGTTTCTGAGCAACATGATATAAGATAGAATCTTCCTCATAAACTGCGAAATTAAATAACCATCTTGATTTCTTTATACTTTTCATTGTTCAGTAAAAGCTTGTGAAATATAAACCATGGAGATGATTTCCCATTTAAATCATGTTTTCAGAAAGTGACTAATTGGCGCAAAAAATCTCCCACCAAACTCAGAGATAAAGTTTTAATTCACTTTCAAACGATTTTCAAGCTTTTCGTATGGATAAACAACGGAGTTAGAGAGTAGAACTCCTAGGATAAAGTTTCGTTTTTCATTAATATCTCTTCAACCCCTTGTCTTCTCTAATTCGTGCTATTTGAAATTTAGTTGCTAATTATAAACCATGTTAAATGAAGTTTCGCGCTAATCGAACTTGCGCTCTGGGGATTGCTGTAAAAAATTTTGAGGACTCAAGCTGTTTAAGCTATTTCTCATGTAAGAAATACATTCTATTTTTAACATACATTGTTTATTTAATAAAAAATATCACGTAAAGAATTTATGCTAGAGTTTTTACTGTATTATTTCAAATAAATTATATTTATAGTGCTCTCTTCCCCCTCTCATTGTCTTTATAAAAATTAAACAAGCAAAATAATTCATTTAATTAATTAAATGTTTATTTGATGTGTAATTTTGTGTATTAAACGGATACATATTTAAATTCAGTTTCTGAAGATTTTTTTTTTAATTTGCTATGGTAATCATCACTGCGGGTAACTCCAGTACATGGTTAAAGTTTCTAGAACCAAGAGTTGACAAGATATTAATAAAATGAAACTAAAATTAAGCCGTTCGCACAAATAATTCTGTGCACATAGGATTTTTTCCCAAACTTCATTTGAAGACAATTATATCATGTTGTGGTATCAACAGAATTAAATCAAATTTATGTGTACGGCATTTAATTTATCTAATTTAAATTAATTTAATTTATCTAATTTAAATTAATTCAATTTATCTAATTTAAATAATGAATAAATTGATATAAAAATAAATTGTATGAATGAAAATTTTTATAATTTTGATGGGATTGCATACGTAGTATCATAATTACTTTCTTTTCAATTTGATAGATATAAAACAGACACTGATTGGATATAACAACAACCAATGGAATGAGCAGCCGTAAAAATATTTGATTTGCTTAATCCAATTACTTCCAACGGCAAGATTGTTCCGGCACTCAGCAAGAGATGATGAATATAAAAGCAATAAGTGCCTCTTAAAAGATTCGTGGGTAACATGCGAGGTCTCTTATTAATAGAGAATAAAATTGATTGCTTTTTTATAGGGACAAAATTGACGATATTTCTGCTCGAATGATCTTGACTAGTTTGTCTTCATAAGAGCGAATGTGAATGGTCTATACAGGGATATCCAAAACTGATATCCAGGGCCAGTGGTTAGGTCACGAGAACCGCACTCTGAGTATCCGTGGTAGGGGAAGGAGAGTATGCTGCCTGCGGATATCGGCCCCACTGAGTTCCGTTCTAAATTGGGTGGCAAATTCCTTGCTGTCTAAATACATATCTTACATCTTATAGTAGGTCAATCATTGAGAAATACTGGAGTCTCACTGCCTAATGGCCTAGCTGCCAAACGACCGGCATTTGTCAGCAACAGAGTAAGTTGGACGATTTGGTGTTATAAAATACCGAGATCCCGTTATATTTTTACTGAATAATCACAAGATTCTTGGTCATATGTGACTAAGACAAAATCGTAGGGTTCCCATAAAATAATTGCATTGGTTTAGGAATGCATATTATTTAGTAAAGAGTAATGTTGTATATCTTTTCAAATTAAATCAATTTAAGCAATTGTCAGCATATTTACATATTTTTATTTATATATAAATTGATGCATTTTATCATCAACATTTTAAAATTAAAATTGTTAAAAATAAATTTAAATGAATTGAATGTAATCATTCTTATTTAAGGGAAGGTTGCCACCGATGGACCACTTCTTTGGATGAACATTTTATGCATTTTCTCTAACAAAACCAACGCATGTGCAGAAACAATTACGTGTTATTTTCTTGATATTTTTTAATTGTAAATCTTAACTGATTCCTGTATTTGTAATATTTATTTCCCAGTATGATTATATTATTATATTTAGGTCTATGATTATTTGAAACGTAATTATTTATTTTTTTAAATTGAAATTAAATATATAATTTATAACTAGTGGAAAGTTATTATTATATTATTGTAATAACCAGATAATTATATTATTACAAATAAATAATAGCTATAAATTACGATAATTGTTGGTTTGTTTCAGAAAATACCAAAGGGAGTAGAATATGAGCAAAGAACAATGGAGTCCATGGAGCCCGCCAATGGTGAAGTCTGGTAACAATATGGAGTATAAAAGAAACAGAACAGAGACAATTGGACGGGGAAAATGCTATGCTGTGGAAGATAAAAAAAATATTGGTAGTTCAGGAGATCTACCTACTAAAGTGGAGAACGAAATAGTAGACCACGTTTTAAAAATAGCAGAATAATTTTTTTGGGGGTTATTGCTAAAGATTTAAGAGCATTAGCACGCCAAATTGTTGAAAGAAATAACATTGTAAATAGTCTCAACAAAGAAACTATTGGCTAGGAAAAATGGTAATATAGTTTCATGCGATTGAAAACACGTCTATTGCTCGAGCCTATGGATTGAACAAGCAAAGGGTCAATGAGTTCTTTGAAGTTCTAGAAAATGTTTTTGATAAGTGTCAACTTAATGGAATAAATATATTTGATATGGATGTAACGTTGCTGCTGACTGTGCAGAAAAAACACAATTTTTAGCTAGAAAAGGTAAATCTCAGGTTGGCACTATATCAAGTCGAGAATGAGGTACTATGAGAACAGCTGTCTGTTGCGTAAGTGCAGGTGGTATCTATGTTCTGCCTATGCTCATTTACAAGCGTGGTAGGACGTGTGAAGACTTCAAAGAGCCCCTCCTCGTCTTGGACTTTTGGAGTGTTTTTGGTCTCATGGACCTGGTCTAGCAAATAGGCTAGAACAGTTAAGATTAGTAACAACAACAACAACAGACTTCTAAGATGGCTCACCGCCAGGGACAGTGTTTTACTTTATTCTTGAAAGTAGCCATAATTAACAAGGACATGTTTTCAAAGTAGATGCGTCATTTTATATAAAGTGTCAAACCAACTAGCAAAATCCTGTGCTTCTCCTTTGCGATGACCATTCCACTCACACTAAAAATTTGGAAACCATCAAAATGACTAGAGGCAATGGAGTAATTATGTTGACTCTTCCCAACCATACTAGTGCAAAGATCCAGCCGCTTTATGTTGATTTTTCCAAACCTCTCTCGACGTACTTCACGATGGAAACAGAAGAGTACCTCAGAGCTAATACTGATAGAATTGAAGTTATAGTTCGTAAAGTCGTCGATTTATTTTAAAAAAACATATTCCAAAGATGTGCTTTCACAGCATTTGACTGTGGTCGGACAACAGGGACATTGGTTCCAACATCCAGAGTTTGTTCCATCTATCGTCTTTGCATACCGCAGCCTACAATGAAGACATTACTCAAGAAGACATCGCAGCGTTCGGAAATACGCCGCAGCAATCACAACTCGGCACCAGTAAAGAATCGAAGAATCTAGAAACGGTCAGACAACAGTGTAAGGAAACTCCAGTTCAAAGCTTTCCATACTCGTGCCACAGATTTCTCCTTTTATTCGAGCTGTAGCCCTGGTTCAGAAGAGGAAAGGCAAAATACCTCAAACGGTCTTATTCTGACTTCCTCGCCGTGTCACAGCTTGAGAAATCCACCCAGAAACGGAAATCAATGAAACTTCAAGACTCCACTGAAATAGTGAAGAAATTCAAAACAAGATAACGTAGTTAACTGGTCCTATGATTTATGTGAAGAAAACGCTGAACAAGATATGATTCAATATATGATATGTAAAATGTTCGGATGCATGAAGAATGTGCTGTTGATAAAGAAGGACAGAAAAAGTACTTCTATATGTCTGCAAACTCTAAAAATAACATAATATACTTGAATAATTACCATTTAAGTTATTATGGGCATTAAAAAAATACTGACATCCCAAGGCCGAGATGGGCGATTGGTTAACGCATTTACATGGTATACCTGAGTTCGATCCCTGACGCCGCCCCAAACTATTTCCGTGTCTACTCGGAGTATGGGCAAGTTAAATATGTTGATTCAAAAGTCCATTCAAGAGCTGATGGGTTAGGATAAGGATTATACGGTACCTGTGTTTGCCACTCTCATTGGGTTTGGTCTAAATTAGACGGAAATGTCCCTTTAATCTAAACAGTTGTTTTATATATTCGGGTAGGTCGGGTGGTCTGTTTAGAGAAAAACATACTGAGATACCGAAAATTGGTATTCCGGTCAAATTTTGTCGATATAATAATATCGGTATTGATCTAAAAATACTGGTATTTCAATATTATCTAGACCTAGAGTAATCTTTTGACCAACGAAGTCAGCCTCACCACGTAGCTGTCAATAAATTTCACAAGTTTTCTTGTTGCCAGAGCAGATAGTCGGTGCTGATAAACCCTAACCAGAGAGAAACCGAACTCACTGATGGTAATTGTTGCACTAGAGGAAATACTTATTGAAAAACAAACTTTGTTAAATACACACTTTATTTATGGAATGTATCAACCGTTTTCGGAGGTAAAAATCTCTCTCTTCAGGATGAAATGACAGAGAAATCACCTTAGTGGAAACAAGAGCGGTTTCCGTTGTCAGATTGTACACACGTGACCTACCTTGAATGACGTTGCCATCTAGAAAAATAAAAATTGAAAGGAAAAATAATCATGGAGCTACCTTTTATTAACGAGCTAAAAATAAATTACTACCTAAGCCGAAATGAACGAACACACTCTAACCAGTTACAAGTCAAGAAGTCCTTGACCTTTCACGTCAAAGTTTAATTATGGAGTCAAATATGTCAAATCGGTTTTAAATAGATAAAAATAGTTAAAATAAACTGCTGAAAATTAACATTCCATAAATATTAACTTTTTAATAACATTCCGAACTTATTTCCAGAACAAATTCCCCAAAATTTTGTTTCTTGATAGGCAATATCGAAACTTCCATTGCATATACGGTAGCGGTGTAAAAAAATCGATTATTTTTGGTTCGATACAATGTTTTTCATTCCTGAGATAATAACCCACTCTATAGTTACAACACTAAGCATTTTTTTGTTGCTGCCTTCCAGTAAATCCTATTATTCCCTTAAGTGGTTGTTTTCTTATAAACTATGTGATTCAATTTGGTAATCCCCAATTGTGGACACAATTAAGTTAAAGGGCTCTTGGATTTTAACGATTAAGGTTGTGTTAGCTACGCTGTAAATTAATAAAAACTGGAATATAAGAGTGTGTTAGGTAATTGCATTTCGCAAAGTGTGGATGCAGTTACATATTCACCAAATAAGGGAATAAAGAATGTATACGATGGTTTTAGCTGAGTACGATGTAAAATTAAGGCATGTAAGAATATTTAAATCTTCATATGTCGAGGCATATTTAGTTATGCAAAACATTGCCGGTCTTCTACACGCCTGCAGATTTGCGCTCTCGATATCTCCGTATACATGCGAACAACGCACATCCCCGGGGTGCGATAGCCCAGTGGTTAGCGCGCTGGGATTGCACTCTGACAATCCGAGTTCGATTCCCGCCTCTACCCAAAACTGACGCCGTGTTCACGCGGAGTACGATCACGTTAAACATGTGGGTCTGTAAGTCCTTCCGAGAGGTTAGTGGTAGGGGAAGGAGAGTACAATCCCTGTGGATGGCTCCCTCACTGGGTTCCAGTTGGCCTACATTGGGTGGCACTTCCCGGTCATCCAAACAGATACCTTACACCTTCGGGTAGGTTGGACGGTTAGGGTCTAAAAAGAAGGACGCACCTCTCCGGATCAATACTATAAATTCTTATATGACCTCCTAACAACATTTAATTACTATATGCTACCCCCTAAAACGTGAAATTGCATTGGGACCCCAACCCCTATAAATTGGTTAACAAAACCTACACGCCCCTCGAACGGTAAAAATTATATTTTGAATCAAGAATATTAAATTAATAACTCCCACAAAACGACAAGTATATTTCTATATTAAAAAAACGTAGCTGTGGCCGCCGCTGTTTGACAAATTTCTCTTTTCTCGAGATTCTTTGCTTGAAACCGAAAGAATTATTACATATAAAAATATGAAATTTGGTACACTTATAGAAAAAGTATTGGGGAATACGCTGAAATAAACTGTTTTTTGGTTTAAGAAATATTTAATGTCAAAGTCAAAGACAGAATATTTAAGCTGCGGGTTCGCGTCCTGGATAGACTAACAATAGCAAGACCGTGAATTTTTACAGGCAGCTACCTACATGGGTGAATTTTTGCAGAACGGAGCCCCTTATTTTAATTTCGATGTAGTTTTTCAGACATTTTATTTTTTATGCACTTCTAAAGTGAAATTATATTTTTCGTATCGGCACGTCTAGCGATTTTTCTGTCTCGTACTGCAAAAACTATGGCATACAAAAATATAAAATGTGTTACATTTATAGAGAAATAATAGGATAACACGATGAAATAAACTGTTTATAGATTTAAACTTTAGTTTGGCATGTAAGTGAGCTCAGTATCAAGGAATTCAATTTTTGAATTTCCTGGGGTAAGAAAAATTCCCGCTTTACCTCCTGTAGAAAATAAGTAGGGGTAGAAAAAGAGTCTTTTGAAAGTGGAGTTTTTAGGAGAGAGTATGAAGAGAGTTCTACGAGCGTAGCGAGCAGGAGGCGAAGACTCCCGAAGGGGGTTGGCGAAGCATAGCGAGCAGGGGGCAGAGCCTCCTAGTTATTAAAAATAATTAAATGCATTTTTTCAGATATTGAATTTTTGTTAAATTGGCGACACTTCCGTTGTCAAGATGGGAACAATGCGTCACATTTGTCGCCATGGTAGTCAAATTGCCGCTAAATGTGTCGGCAAGCATGGCAGACAGGTAGGCAAATAGACAGTGAATTTTTTATCCGAAAATAAAAGCATCTACTAATTCCTCCAAACATCAATCTCAGGGAAGATTAGAATCACAGACTTCTCTACGACAATACGAGAAAATAATAACTAGAACGCAAATTACTTCAGGTTTCAAATTGGAGTGAATCAGCATTCATTATTTATTTTATTAATTTTATTAATTTTCAAATTAATTTATTTTATTAATTTTCAAATTATCGATAATTGGTATATTTAACTTTTCAATCTTCATTGTAAGTGGGAAAGATGATGAAACTCTTCTTTATTCTATTATTACGACGTATTTTCTAGAATCGTGGATGTTCTCTTAGGATACAAGAATGAGTCCAAATTTCTGGATAACTAACACGTTTATTTACAAGCACAACGCAAACAAGAATAATATGCAGCAAACAGCTCGATCGGTATCTCACAAGATCACTAAACATCTGTTAGGTACAGTAAAACAGCAATTAAATGCTCCACTCATTCCACAAAACAGCTGATACTATTCTCAAAACATTGACTCACAATTCAATGCAGTTCGTATCACGTCAACTTCTCTACAACTGAGAGATGCCTCCTTTTATATATTCTCCGTAAGATCTTCTAGAAGAGACCCGTATCTCCCAAAATATTCGTTATTTTAAGAAGATTCTCATACCATCGATTCTCATACAATCGCCAAATGGGGCTACCCTATCACAAGCGTTTCAATATACCAACCTTAAATTTATGTTATAGGAATGGCCGCTTATTAAGGGCCTTTTCTCCTACTGTTTCTCAAAAGTGACGGCAGTGGAGGCATTTTACACGTTTGTAGCACTATGAAGCCAGTTCTTAGAGCATCTTTCTTTCTTTATTACTTTCCTTATATACATAATGTATAAGGAAAGTATTGTGACGGGGTCGAAAATTCGAAATCGAGTTTTCGACGGGAAAGCACGTTTCAAGCATCCCTGATCACGAATCAAACATTTTTGAAGTGATGTCTGTGTGTGTGTGTGTGTGTGTGTGTGTGTGTGTGTGTGAGTGAAAGTATGTGTGTGTGTGTGAAAGTATGTGTGTGTGTGTGAAAGTATGTGCGTGTGTGTGTGTGTGAAAGTATGTGTGTGTGTGTGTGTGTGTGAAAGTATGTGTGTGTGTGTGTGTGTGTGTGCGTCAGTGAGTCTGTGAAGACGATAACTGACGAACGAATGGACCGATTTGAACTAAATTTGGTACAAAAATCACAATCCGTAAACAGTGGAAGCTTACTGTTTTTATACACAGTCGAATGTTCAGAACCCCCCCTAAATTTTCGAATGAAATTTTGAAAAAATCGTCAAAAAAAATCAAAACAACTAATAAAGTTGCACAAATAGACATTTCTTATGTAATTTTTCATTAGAAAACGATTGACATAAATTTTAGAACGCTAACATGAACCGTTCTCGAGATATTGCACATTTTTTAAAAAAATTATTAAAAAGTCATATAAAATGAAAAAAAATATATTTCCTATTGAGAAACATGTTCACTTTTCATATGTAATACCATGCGATAAATTGGATGACATCATTGTCGTGGATGTAGCTCGTTTCATTCATGAAAAAAGATACTTTGAGTAATACTTTTGTATTTGAAAGCCAATAGTCATTTATCTGCTGTAAGAACAACTTATTTCTTCGTCCATTACGCTTGGCGATATTTTGGCGACAAATTTGGCGGAATGTCGCCAACTTGGCGACTTTTTGAAATGTTGCCAAATTAACGAAAATCTCGCCAAATGGATAAACATGACGCTGAATCAATGATAATGACGACTAATTGTCGAAAATTCAATATCTTGGAAAGAATATTAGTAACTACTATAAGAAAAACCTATTTTTTTACTGTAAAAGTAGTAAATTCATTACATTATATAAGGAAAGTCATGTGTTGCCCACATCAGATTTTTTTTCAATAGTCCATCAATGAAGACCGGGCCAATATGGAGTACATAGGGTTGTCATTTTTTCTGATTATTATTGTTCCTTCACATGACCGATTTCGAATTTGCTTTCAAAAACAATTCATCTACTTGCGGGGGGTGCGCTATTCCCCTTGGTGGAGGACAGGTTCGAACTCGGAACCTGTAGCTTGCTGATCCTCCGCTGTACAGTTCAAAAGAATTCTTCGTGTCCGAAGGCATATTTTTCGGGGAATATCCCGATTGATATAAAACTCTGTCTTCTTGGATTAGTAGAGTTTTTTTTATGAATCGGGGGTATCTTTCGTAGCAGAGAGTGGCGCAATACAACCCTGCCACATACTCATCGCCCCCCCAAATTGCAGATCAAATTTTGTTCAAAATGTAATTGACCGTTCCAAAGTGATGCTTTTGCAAACATTTTGACACCGTTATTGAGTGACAAGCAGTCACTCAACAAGGGAGTTACGTTAAAATAAATATAATAATAAAGACTACTTAAAGAGCTTAGGCACGATAAGAGGACCATCCTTTGGACGAGCCTCACCAAACAGGTATGTAAAAAGAGGGAAGGTTCAATTTATGCGTCACGCTCTTCACCCGCCCCATTCTGCATAAAGATCTTATAATTGCCGACGCACATTCTAGTAAAATCTGTGTGATTTAGAATTTTTTTTAAAAAAAGAACATCAACACTATTAGTTAGAAATCAAGTTTCATCAAAATCGGATATGCTGTTATGATGCTCCTACAAGCATTTTGGCATTGAAGTCACCCAAGAAGGGAGCTACGCTCGTTTAGCTGATATGAAAAAAGGAATGCACGCAAGTTTATATTAATTATGGTTAACAGGGTCAACTAACAGCATAATAAAAAAATGTGCAACTTAAGCATTTCTCATTTATGGCCAATAAAACTTGACATAGGAAGTTTCAACTAAGCAGGTTATTTGTTTGTTATTCACTTCGAAATTGTAACGGGATTGAGTATGTTAAGGCTTCTTACTTAATATGTAGCGTTAATACGAGTTGATACTTATAAAAAAAAACCCACCAAAGCAATCTTTCTGTTAGTAAAATAATTTTACTGTGTTCTTGTCAAATAGACCAGTGTATTTTAACCGCCGGGCTCTGGCATCAATTATACCGCTCTTGAAATTTGTCGTTTTAGTTTTCTTTTTATGAATACGACAGTTATTTTTTATGAATATGTATTGCATAGTAGGGACATTCTAAGGAGAATAATATTAGCGAATATGTCGAAAAAACTTAGAACCAGAACGCCTTTAATTAACACCTGTGTAGCAAATTTCAGTGTCCAAGCTGCATTTCAATTTTAATATGAATAACAAACTCCTCAGCTTCTACCGTGAATTACAATGGATAAATATTTTTCTCTCTCAATACCGTTTTTTTTTTCAAACCAACATCAGTAAAATCAATTTAATAATACAGTACTCCATTTTATGCTGAATAATATCATAAATATTTGGAGATAAGGAATATCAATGAAATTCAGCACAAATTAATTTAATGATGTTGATCTGAGGGAATTACAATATGCTACAGGATTTCATTAGTTCAGTGATTGATAAATCTTTTAAATGTAATTTTATATTTATCAACATGCTAAGTTGTATACATACATTTACTAAACGCTTTATGATTATACCATGATTAATTATTAATACTTATGTTAGTTTATGTATAAATTTAAAAAAAAAATAGAAATATATTTAAGAGTTTTGTTGGGACCGGTCTTTTAAAAACAGAATATTCCGCTGTCTCACAAAGGTTGAGAAACACTGAAATAGACGAACACTTAACAACTTTAACTCAATAGACATATGCAACTTTAACTCAATAGACATATACAACTTTACTCTGGTATAATGGTAGTTATGTCACCATTATACCCATTGTTCACCCAACACCACTGACTTGTGTACTGCTCATTAAACTTATTTGACGCTCAATGAGTTGAAAAGCCCCCGTGTTAAATTAGAGCGATTAAATTATACTAACATCCCAGAGCACGAGTTTTCGTATATATTTTTAAAAAAATTATGCTTTGTTTATCTACCGTAAATATTCTAAACAAACATTCTACACATATTACAATTTCGTTTCCTCATCTATATATTATTGCATTCTCCAATAACTTATTATCAAGAAAGCTGCTTCAAGTGCAGCAAATTGGAAATACTAGAACAGGGATTATCGAGATCCACTCTTTTTTTTCGTTTTGCGCATTTTTAATCATTCAGTAATTTTGAAGGGATGGGTCTCTTGTTTGTACAGATAATGCCCCCAAATTTGATATAGTTATGATTATAAGTGTGTGTTTGGGCTCCCCCTCATAATGCAAGGCTCCCTGGTTCTTGGTCAAAGAAGCATTCTGTGAACGATTACTCTATTGATAACATCACGCCATATAGAATCGTAAACTCGTATTCTTTCAACGGAAATTTAATGTGAAAGCATCCATTTTGCTTTGGTCCGAAATTATTCTATTTATTCTTGCCTCTCACATTTTATACATAAGTATTAAATAGAAAATTTTATAAACCAAACAAACAAAATTATATACCCCCACACAATGTAAATAAATATAAAAAATCAATATCAACAAAAATTTCTTAAAATAATTTTTCTAAAACCGTTATCTATTAGCACTTTATTTTGTAATTTTTTCCCCTTTCGGAGCCCCCAACAGCTTTAAGCTTCTCACCATTACAGGGATTCATAGTATGTTAGTTCACCCCCCCCCCCCTACTCTTCCCCCATCGACTATCACCTTTGTTAGGAGAATTATCTTGTTTCTATATAATGCAAAGAAAATATTTAGAATAATTCGAGATTTAGTCATGAGAATTATTTAAAACTAACAGTATACCCATTTTTCGCATGGAATATATAATATAGAGAAACTTAAAATTCACAATTCGCGGTTAACTTTAAAATTTTGGAAGTCTTTCTTTTTGAAATTTTATAGTAATTCTAACAAAAAGGAAAGAAATGAGTTCTCCCATGTTTAGGTAATAAACAGACAGATTGAAGCAGATATTTCAATTTTATTTATATAAATAATAGCAGATATACCCGACGTTGCTCGTGATTATGCTAATTCCAGTAGTATTCTATATGGCATTGTTATTCAAAACATTCTATTGAAATATTAAATTTAATTATCCCTGAAAGAAGTATAAGAATATGTGATCTCACTATACAAAATTATCTTCACTGATATATCTAAAGAATGAAACACACAAATCCCGTCTGTAAAGAAATTTACAAAAAATATTCTATTTCAACAAATATTCTATTATTCTATTTCGTAAATTATTCTATTTTAACAATTTGCTAAACACAATATATGTGTCTGAAAAACTTTTGTCAAAATAAATTGGATGAAGTAAAAAACCGAAAATATCAATAATTTTCGTAATCTTTGAATCCTAAAACCGTAATTAATATAGTCATGTCAAAAATGCAATACCGTTTTTTTTTTAAATTTAATTTAATATCCACTTCTTTATTATTTAAATTGAAAAAAAAATAATAAAAATCGTTTGCAGTATGAACACATATGATATAGTTGCGTTGTTGAGCAACATGATCAAATTTCTTTCAAATAAAACATCGACTGGATAATGTTATTTCTACAGAATGTTTGATTATGCAGTTTTTATAGATATCTCAACAACCCCTGGTCCTAAGAACTCGAAATATGGATTAAGTTTGAAGTGGGGCTATTCCAAGGCTATCCCCAAAATTTCATGAAATTTAGTGCAGATCTTCTCACGTGAAGGTAAGATAGAGAGACAGATTTTCAATTTTATTTATACAGATTAACAGCAGATAGACCCGACGCTGCTCGTGATTTGAAATATGTGAAAATTCTAAATGCAATCATATTGCTTGTTTTATTTAAAAAGAAAATAAACCCATTAAAACATTAAATTTAACTCCCGGATAAAAAATAAAAATTATGTGCAGAGGCAAATCTGAAAAATAAATCATCCTTGTATCGTGTTTGTAAATCGATGTGAAGTATAGTAAATGTGCGACAAAATAAAGCATCTAAAATCATAACAAAAGTTATTCTCTAAGAATTCTTTACCCCTTTATAACAGTCATTTAAACACATTCGAAAATATATGAAATAAAAAAATCTTCTTCAAAGATGAAATTACCGTTATCTTCTATTCCATGGCCATAACTGATATCATAATGTAAAAAGTATAGCACCGTTTGTTTATTAAATTTAATTCCCCTAAATAGAATTATAAAATACTTTGTTCTCGCTTAAAAAATTATCTTAGCAGGCAGATCTTGCAGTAAGATATACCTGTACTATATTTATCCTGTTTCAACGATCGGTTAAACCCAAGGCAACACAGGAATTTATAAAATCTTTGCTCCCCGCAGTTTTCAGATTATCATACTCCTCCCTTAAAGCAATAAATAAAAGAAAAAAAATCATTGAAAGTATGAATTTAAAGTAAAAAAAAATCCCGTAATCTTATATCTAAGGAGTTAAGTTTAACCCTCTGCTTGTATTCCAAGGCTCTAACCATAGAGTTTGTTTACCTGCATCACTTAAAATCCAATAGAAAATGCAATACGGTTCATTCATAAAATTTATTTTTATATCCATGTTTTTATTATTTAAATCGGATTAAGTCAAACAAGAAAGACCAATCATGCATAAAGCATTGATTATGGAACACTTTCCAACTACAATGCAGTTTTATTTAAACATCTCTAAAATGCGATACATTTAGCGGCAATATTTTTAAAATTATCTCAATACTACAATAATTTATTACATTTGAAAACTTTATAAAAAAAAAATGAACTTTATTGAAATGACGTCATTGAAATATAAATTGCCTGGCTCTCCATGAAAAAGCAGTAAAAATTTCATTCATAAACATTCATTCTACCCTTTCATTCATCACAATACTACAATAATTTATTTTAGTTCAAAACTTAAAATCATGGAGGTAAAAGTGATTTAACTCTGTGCTTGAAACTTCACCCAAAAAGTCTGCTATAGTCTGTTCTCTATGTAAAATCAATGACTGTTTCATTCATATCAACTATATTGTAGACTCCAGCGCTAAAAAATTTTGCGTTAAAGAAATTCAGGAATTCTTATACAACTCATCTTACAACTTGGTGTGTTTATAATCTCCACAAGTGAAAAAAATCTGATGCGGGCAACACATGACTTTCCTTATATAATGCAATGAATTTACTACTTTTACAGTAAAAAAAATAGGTTTTTCTTATAGTAGATACTTATATTCTTTCCAAGATATTGAATTTTCGACAATTAGTCGTCATTTTCATTGATTTAGCGTCATTTTAATCCATTTGGCGAGATTTTCGTTAATTTGACAACATTTCAAAAAGTCGCCAAGTTGGCGACATTCTGCCAAATTCGTCGTCAAAATCTCGCCAAGCTTTACTGACGGAGAAATAAGTTATTCTGATAACAGATAAATGACTATTGGCGTTCAAATACAAAAGTATTACTCGAAGTATCTTTTCTCATGAATGGAACGAGTTAGATCCACGAGAATGATGTCACCCAATTTATCGCATGGCATTACATATGAAAAGTCAACATGTTTCTCAATAGGAAATATATTTTTTTTAATTTTATATGACTTTTTGATAATTTTTTTGAAAAATGTAAAATATCTCAAGAACTATTCATGTTAGCATTCTAAATTTTATGTAAATCGTTTTCTAATGAAAAATTACATAAGAAATGTCTATTTGCATAACTTTATTAGCGGTTTTGATTTTTTGACGATTTTTTCAAAATTTCACTCGAAAATTTAGGGGGGTTCTAAACATTCGATTACGTTTAAAAACAATAGGCTTCCAGTGTTTATGGATTGTGATTTTTGTACCAAATTTCGTTCGAATCGGTCCATTCGTTCGTCAGTTATCGTCTCCACAGACCCACTGACACACACACACACACACAGACATCACTTCAAAAATGTTTGATTCGTGATCAGGGATGCTTGAAACGTGCTCTCCCGTCGAAAACTCGAATTCGAATTTTCGACCCGTCACAATACTTTCCTTATACATTATGTATATAAGGAAAGTAATTAGGTTTCGTTGTAGATATAATCAAAGTTTGTTGATCATTTAAACTCAAATATATTGTAATTGCGATGTTTCAGAACATTGATGGAAAAGTAAAGAGGGTTTTAGAACGGATACAACACCAAATATAAATTAAAAAGAACTTTAAAAATCAGGATTTTGACGCAAGATGGATGCTATATTTTATTTTGAAGTGGGTCACGTGATTTCTTCATATAATGATTATGTGATCTCTTCATTTAATGGTTGTAATTAATATTTTAATTTTTATAAAAAAAAACTAATGAATATATTTTTCTGAATTTTTTTTTATATATTTTACGTGATAATTTGAATAATTTCTGAAACTTTCGAAGCAAGTTGCGAATTTTAAATTCGTTAAAAAAATGTTTGAAAATTTAGGTCCCATAGGGTTCAATGTATTTCATTATTTCATCCCCGGTTCAATCCAAAACTAATTGGGTGATATTATTCATTTATATTACCATAGGTATCACAGACCGTCTGAACAACATACTAAAATTTCATTTTGATAAAGTCATTTTTACAACAGTTATCTTGCTAACGGGCAGGCAGCCGGACAGAATGAACAAAGTCATAAACGCTTTTCAACTATGTTGTAAAGTGTTAATAAAAATGCCTGCAGATTTTAAACACATTTGAATTAATTCCGTTTCTAAGCAACCCCCCTGGTATTAGAAACTCGAAAAATAGATGGAGTTACAGCAGTAAAGTACAGACTAACCATACAAAATTTGACAAAAATCCGCCAAAAACTTATATACGGAACGAACCAATAGACATACTTTCTATTGTATGTATTAAAATATAGATTTTTACAAAATGTACCCATACATAATATTTCACGACAGTGGGATCATTCGGTTTGAAGTGTTATGTTTACACTTTACAGACACCCCTACGGACATGTACACACACATATATACACATATACACACATAAACGAACGAAAATGTATGTATTTCCAAAAAGTGTTTGAAATGTATTTAGGTGTTAAAACGCACGTGCTCCTGCTTATCCGTCAAAATATTTGGATATGAGCAGCACATGACGTTCCCTATATAATTCAATAAATTTTCTTCTTTTACAGCTTAACTGAATTAACTTTTATTTTTCGCAAATCTATAGCTTGATAATTGGAAATATAGTTAGTACCCACTAAGTACTATAGTTCGTAAATAAAATGGTTATAATAGTTAGAAACTTATACCACTTTAATACATGGTTTGCGTTCCAATCAATAGATTCCTTAAATTCACAATTTCAATTCTTATAATGATTTTTATATGTCAATTTCGCATTTGTTGTTTTATTTGGATAATGCAAATATTAGTACTATAACAACCATCTAATCATCGCTAAATGGGCGTATAAGAAACTGGATGTCAAGCCCACCATACAGATTGATACTTATACAATTCCCTATCGAAAAATAATTACTATATCACCCATTTAACAAGAAAAATTAATCATGCATAAAGCATTGATTATGAAACACTTTCCAACTGAAATGCAATTTTGTTTAAACGTCTATA
The DNA here is from genome assembly GCA_951213105.1 of Amaurobius ferox. NCBI lineage: Eukaryota > Metazoa > Arthropoda > Arachnida > Araneae > Amaurobiidae > Amaurobius > Amaurobius ferox. The sequence goes on from OX578143.1 coordinate 19,314,788, forward strand.
AAATGCGATACATTCAACGGAATATTTTTTAAATTATCACGATACTACATTAATTGATTATATTTGAAAACTTAAAATAGCATCGAAAATTTGAACTTTATTCAAATGATGTCATTGAAATATAAATCGCCTGGCTCTCTATGTAAAAACTGTAAATACTTCGTTCATACACTTTTATTCTATTACTTTCATTCATCTTAATACTACAATAATTTATTTTACTTAAAAACTTAAAACCATGGAGGTAAAAGTAATTTAACTCTGTGCTTAAAACTTCATTGAAAAAGTCTGCTTCACTATGTTTATTATAGTATTGTGATGAATGAAATGAATGGAAAAAAGTTATGATTGAAATGCTGCTATTATAGAGAGAGCCTGGCATGTTATATTTCGATGACGGCATTTGAATAAATTTCAATTGTTTTTGATGAAGTTTTCAAATATAATAAATTATTGTAGTGTTATGATTATTTAAAAAATATTACCGAGGAATGTATCGCATTTTAGAGATGTTTAAACCAGGCAATTTATATTTCAATGCCGTCATTTGAATGAAATTCATTTTTTCGATGAAATTTTAAGTTTTCAAATATAATAAATTAATGTAGTATTGTGATAATTTTAAAATTATTACTGAGGAATGTATCGCATTTTAGAGATGTTGAAATAAAATTGCATTGAAGTTGGAAAGTGTTTCATAATCAATGCTTTATGCAGGATCGATCTTACTTGTTTATTTTGAAGTGGATCACGTGATCTCTTCATATGATATGGGTGCAATTAATATTTTAATTCTTTTTAAAAAACTACTGAATATATTTTGATGAAATTTTTTTTATGTTTTTTACAAGATAATTTGAATATGTCCCAAAATTTTCGAAGCAATTTGTGAATTTGAAATTTGCTTAAATGTTTGAAAAATTAGGTCCTATAGGTTTCAATCTATTGTATTTTTGAACCCGGGTTCAATCTAAATTGGGTGATATTATTCATTTATATTCCCATAGGTCCCAGAGACCGTCTGAACAACATACTAAAATTTCATTTTGATAAAGTCATTTTTACGGCAGTTATCCTGCTAACAGACAGACAGATCGGACAAAGTTATAAACATTTTTCAACTATGTTGTAAAGTGTTAAATAGTTTACGACACCTAACCCCTCCCCCTTCCAACAAAACGCATCTGTCCAACAAACTGTGAAACTCACTATACTCTAAATGAAGAATATTAATTTCCCAGAAACGATAGGAATTAGCGAACAAATAAAACTCCATTTTTCAAGATATCGATTATTTGTTAATATGGCGTCATTTGGGTTAATTTAGTGTCATTTTTTCCAAATTGGCAAGACTTTCGTCAATTTGACGATATGTACAAAATGTCGTTATGTTTTGTTCAACTGCCACCAAATTTATCGACAGTCATTACAGACAGAGTAACAAATAAATAACTTTTTGAAAATTGTTGCCAGAAGGATGTTAACAAATTTGTTGCATAATATATATATATATATATATATATAGAGAGAGAGAGAGAGAGGGGGGGGAATTTCTATGTGAGAGAGAGAGAGGGGAATTTCTATGTGAGAGAGAAAGAGAGATAATTTATATGTGGGAAAGAGATAATTTATATTTGTGTGTGTGTGTGTGTGTGTGAGAGAGAGAGAGAGAGAGAGAGAGAGAGAGAGAGAGAGAGACATAATTTCTATGTATGTATGAAAATTAAATATCTGAACATCTCACTGAAAAGTACAAAATTAAGACCACAAATCTTGCTTAAACTTTAAAGCAATTACTGCAATCACATAAGAGAAAAATTTTACATTAAAGGGATCTCTATATTAGATTCCAGGATACGCCATATAAAATTTCTATTAGTGCATAAAAATAGAAAAATTATTCTTAGTCTTTTTTAAATACTATGAATTTTTGTTTTAAATAATGTGAACAAGAAGGTTAGAAAGAAGTTACTTTCCCTCTGCTGTTGCTATTTTGGAAGGAAAAACCAGTACATCGAAACTCAAATAATTGTTGGAAAGCGCAGTTATTTAATATTTCATACGTGAGCTCCGCGTAATTCGTGTTCCATTTGCCAAATGAGTGACTTCTGACTGAAAGAGAAACACATTCCCAGCCCAGCCCCATCAGGAAGCCGTCTTATTTTATTCATGATGCTTCCTGCGTTTCATCCACTAGTCTTTTGTAGATGACAGAAAACACATAAAAGGGAAAATCCAAAATAGACCTTTCTAAGTGAAATATCTGGAAGCGATCTTGATGAAACTTTTTTTTTCAAGAAATGAGGCTTAGTATAGGGAATATTCTTGATAGACCCGTTATCAACCTAAAATATCGTAAAATTACACTAAAAATTAATTACTTGGGAACCAAAGTTTAAATGTAAATGTTATTTCTAATGCGGGTAAGACACGGTAATCTTTGATCTGAAATATAAATGCTTAATTAGTTTGACTAGTTACTTGGTCAATTAAAAATATTAACCGCTAAATAACAGCCCCCTTCTTCAAAATAAAGAAGAAAACCAGTGGCGGCTTATGAAGTGACGCAGGGTAAGTGCTGCTTCACTTAAAGATATCGTCTGAATGGGTTATTATTATTATTATTTAGTTAGTTTTTCAGGCTCGCTTGGCTATTTTTAGATAAGATTTGACAACACTTGTGCCAGTAGCGTGATGTGTTTTAATGATGTTCGTTGTCCAAGAAGAGGGGGAATTCCGCCACTGAATCTGCTTCACCCATTCCTGAAGTCATGAGTTATCATCAATAAAGGCATAATTGTATCGCGTGATCCAGAAACAAAATCGCTACCAAAAATAAATAAATAAAACTGAAGGAAAACTCTGTGGGATGAAAAATAATAGTAAATGGATTCAAAATTCTTTATCGTTCATCCTTCCTTCCTTCTTAGTTTGCTTATCTAGTTCTTTTCTTCATAGATATTTCTTTCGAATTTTCCTTTAGCAACGATTTCCTTTCTGGTTCATGGGATACAACTACTTATTGACAGATGCACTCTTGCTGATGCTAGTGCTCGGTCTTTTTAATCCTGAAGTAAGAGGCTGTTCCTTGCCCAAGAAACCTGTTTTCAATCAATATCGCGCTTTGTTAAAACCGATGAAGTATTTATTTTGTATATTGATTCAAACAGCAATTTGAGCAAATTTGTATATTTAGAAATTTTAAAGTTTTACAGCACGAAGTCGTTTAAACGCTTTGTCCATTAAAAAGGCGCCAGACATCGAGATCATTCTATCCTAATACCCTCTTCTCCACAAAGAAAAAGAAATGATTAGATAAGAATTTTTCAATCCCCCTTAAGCACAGAAAAGAAAGATTTTAAGAATCGGATAAAATGTCTCTTCCGAATAATTGCGAAAAGGAGCGCAAATCGAGGCCATTAAAGTCCTCACGGATGCTGCAGTGTTGTTAAAGGTAAAAGAGAGGTTCTTCACAAGTAGTAACTCTGAGATCTTTAGCGAAATGGCGTCCTTCAGAGAAATACTTTTGTAATACTAATAGTTTGGTTGTTTTCTGTAACTATAACTGCGTTAAAAGTTCTAGTTAGTTTACTTTCAATACAATGCGCTTCAATTGTTCGCGTTCACTTATTTTTTAAAAGAATAATATAAATTTAAACTTATGCATATAACAATATAAGTAGAATTAACTAATTATTGGTTAAAATGTCGTTTAAATTTCGCCATTTAGTCAAAATGTTTTACAAAATGCTGCATCAAAAATTAATAATAACCTGCGGTTTGATTTCAAATTAAACAAGTTACAAGTTGTTTCTTTTAATTTGAAGTGATGCGCATTTTGTGCTGAAAGTAGCTATAGAAAGGGGGTTGACTGACAAATTGGGGAGGTGGTGCTGCTGATGACTCACGAGTGAGGTTATTGGAGGAGGTAATATTGTGAAATGAGTGTGGATGGTGTTATCAGCATGGAAAGCCAACGTGACCTTTGTTCTGAGGAGGTAAAATGGCCTTGAGTGGATATCGCAATGAGGTGAAATATTTGGACATTGATAATCTGGGGAAGAAGTTTGGACGATGTCGCAATGTGTTGAAATATTTGAATAGTTTATTTATCTAATTATCTGCGCGACGGAGGTGATCTTGAACGGATAACAGGAGCGCTGTGGACGACGACCTTCTCCTTCGGTGGTTAGTGACGTACTGACAATTCTTATCAGTCGGGACTTACTCAAAGTGAGGTGGCGCCCCTAGCGGAAGATTTGGGTGGTGGGTAATGAAGATTTTGGAGTGGCGCCATCTAGTGGCAGCTTGAAGCATCTCGCAGGCAGAATTTAAAAGAATACATTTCCGTGTGAAACTGGCAGGGTTCGATCTGGGAGCCGATAGATTGCTAGCTTGACGCGCTGACCGTAGTAGTATATATATGTACGTCCGAGCACACATATACTTTTCACACTAAAAACTTGATATTATAGCTTATTTTTATCTTTTTTATATAAAAAAAAAAGTCTCGATCCGTTTTAATATTAAAAACATGATTTTATAGCTAAAAAAGGTGTATATATACCTTTTTAAAATTTAAACCAAATTTTAACTTTTTTTAGTTAAACTGTAAAGAAAAAGAAGCTGTCACAATTAATATGCCTAAAAAAGATGAAGTTATTCAATTTAAAAATCATGAAAGAAAAATGAGAGTACCATATACTATATATGCTGATTTTGAATCTCTCTTACCTAAAATTGATACATGTGAGCAAGATACTGTGAAATATCAAAAACATGTAGCAGATGCATTTTGTTATTATATCAAATATGAAAATGAATACTTTAAACCTTCTGTTGTTTATAGAGGACTTTATTTATATTATTGAATTGAATGGATTAGGAGTTTTATATGTTATTTCAAAGAATTTATTCTATTGGTCACATTAATATGATTTGTATATAAAAGAGATGGTAGAAAGAGGTTTTACAGATTATGAAGAATGGATAAATTTATATTTATAAAAAAATGTTTACTAATAAATGGAAGAGTTCAATAGACTGAGAGGTTATCCCAAAACGTTTAAATTAAATGATTTATATCCTACACAGTAACTTTCTATAAAACGCGTCCGTAATTTCCGGACGCGTTTCATCATCAATAAAGCTCATAAATTCTAATATATTTGGTGTTATTTACTTAAAATCAAAATTTAGAGAGACATCATTACATTTTCCTGATGATAAATTAGATCTCATTACAAGAAAAGATGTATATCCCTATGATTATATGGATTCTAGAGATAAATACAAAGAAACAGAATTACCTTCAAAAGATAAATTTTATAATAAATTGAATAAATGTAATATAACTGATGAAGAATATAAACATGCTCAACGTGTTTGGAAAGAATTTAATATAAAAAATTTAGGTGAATATACAGATTTATATGTCAAAACAGATGTACTAATTTTAACAGATGTATTTGAAAATTTTAGAGATGTTTGCTTAAAAACTTATAAATTAGATCCAGATTGGTATTTTACTGCTCCTGGTTTATCTTGGGATGCAATGTTAAGAATAACAAATGTTAAATTAGATTTATTAAATAATTATGATATGATTCTCATGATAGAAAAAGGTTTAAGAGGAGGTGTTTCACAATGTTGTAATAAATATGGAAAAGCAAATAATAAATATATGAAAAATTATGATAATAGTAAAGAATCCAATTATTTAATGTATTTAGATGCTAATAATTTATATGGATGGGCTATGAGTCATTTGGCACGCATTTATTTTAATAGTCTAGCTTTTTAATATATTTAGAGGACTTCCATTCAGGTACTCTTTTTTCACGCATTTATTTTAAATAGTCTAGCTTTTTAACTAAAATTTGGTTTAAATGTAAAAAAGGTATATATACACCTTATTTAGCTATAAAATCATGTTTTTAATATTAAAATGGATCGAGACCTTTTTTTTATATAAAAAAGATGAAAATAAGCTATAATATCATGTTTTTAGTGTGAAAAGTATATTTTGAAGATTTTAAAAGGGCCTCGTTTCAGGGCCCTTTTAGCACGCATTTATTTTAAATAGTTTAACTAAAAAAAGTTTAAATTTGGTTTAAATTTTAAAAAGGTATATATACACCTTATTTAGCTATAAAATCATGTTTTTAATATTAAAATGGATCGAGACTTTTTTTTTTATATAAAAAAGATAAAAATAAGCTATAATATCAAGTTTTTAGTGTGAAAAGTATATGTGTGCTCGGACGTACATATATATACTACTGACCGTTATGCTATCATGATTCGGAAAGGTATGAACAATGGGAGATATGTTTTGCATTACGAATGAATATCTTGGGAATTTGAATGTATAGATACGAAAGAGAGTTATTAAAAAGAATTATATTCTGTACAAAGGAACCATATTTGGTAAAAATGATATTTTTTATAGATATGAATGAATACGGAGTTAAATCCTTGGATTACTAATAAATTTTTGATGTGCACAGGCGTGTGCGCAGTAATAGTTATTAATTTTAATAGTTATTAATAGTTAATTAATTTTTTTTTCTACGCTAACGGGTTTAATGAATGAATGTTCAGGGCCTACAAGAATTTTGTGTGTGAATGGGTTGCGTGATTTTAACAGTGCGTTTTAAAATCTACTGAATACGATTCGACTATTTTTAAATTGATCTTACTTTTGTATACTATGAGAAATTTTAACTTCGATGTGTACTAATACAAACATGTGTACATGATTAAACCGTGTTACTGATGTTAATTAAATTTGCTGCGCTAATGGCTTTAATGAATGTTTAAAAAAATGAATCTACTAATAAAAATGGGAATTATCCTTATGAATGATCAGAGAATACAAAAATTGTATGTGTTAAGAGGGTTTACGGAATTTTTTTTATCCCGTTTTATGTATCGACCGAATACGATTCGACTATTTTTAGAGTGATTTTGTGTGCCATGCGATTTTTATAATGCCAGGTTTCAGAACCTGCTGAACCCGTTTCGACTATTTTTATTTAGCTAAGAAAAATGTTAGTAATGATTTATTTTCAAATATGGAGAATACAAGACTTTGTTGTATTTAACAAAGTAGTAGTTTAAATTTTTTTAACTAGCATGAATACGAAATAAACAAGTTAATGTTAAAATAAGATTAATATATAATGGCAAATGTGCAATCACTATTAAAATGTACTCGACTCGAAAACAATATGTTTTAATTTTATGTTCAAAGTGTTGTAAAGTTTACTTGCCGCGTGCGGATTTGAAACCGGGACTAAAAAGCATCTGTGGGTCAGCTGCTGAACACGCTAGCAACCGACACATAAATGTTTGATAACAATCGACTATTTAATCTTCTCTATCATACTTAAACCAATTTTTAACCAATGAGATGGTCAGCGGTGCCCTCAATTGACAGAGAACTTTATTATTTATTCGAACATTTTTAAATTTAGTGGCATTATGAAGGGTGTTAATTTTTCGAATCACGTGTACATTGTATACATACCCAGCAATGAAGATGAAAAAGGATTCTGGGAGATTGATGCATATTGATTTAAAGATCGGATAATAAGATTTGAAAAATTATTTTCACGTGTTTATAAGAAGAATAAAACAGAAGAACGGCTCATTTTGAAAGATGGCTTCGCGTGAAGAGGTTATCGTTACGTGTGTATCTTTTTTCTTATTGTTTGTGGTATACATTGTATCTGAAATCTTACTGGGAGTGACATTACCAAGAGATATCCTTTTACGTGTCAATGACACTGTAAATATTTCTTTCGCGGAGTGATGGATTTAACATACCAAGACCCTGCCAGCTTTGGTGGGGTTGATGGCCTATACCGCCCTCTTCATGGAAAAGTGAGCACGAAGAATATAAAGACATGGTTGGAAAGTGTGGACGCCCACACTTTGCACAAGCCTGTTCAGCGAAAATTTTCAAAGAATAGTGTGATTTTACAAGGCATAGACCAACAATGGCAAGCGGATTTAGCCGATCTGTCTTCCTTGAAAAATCATAATGACGGTTTTCGATATATTTTAACCTGTATTGACATTTTATCCAAATATGCATGGCCGATATCTTTGAAACAAAAGCGTGGAGCAGATATTTAAGAGGCTTTTCAAACCATATTCGCAGAATGCATTCCAAAATCGTTCAGATGAACCAAAGTACAGCATTTTAATATAAAAAATTTCAGAGGTATTTAAAAGCGCATAAGGTAAGGTTTTTTACAGTCTTTAACACCAAAAAGGCCTCGATCATTGAGAGATTTAATCGGACCATAAAAATGAAAATGTGGAAATACTTTACCAGCCAAAACACATATCGTTATTTGGATATCTTGTACTCGCTGATGACAGTTATAACCACACTTTTCACTCTAACATTGAGAAAGCCACAGTTAAAGTGAATAGGGTCAATGAACGGGAAGTGTGGGTTACTCTCTATGGTAATTCCCCCACATGTGTCTCGAAATGCATTTTAAACGAGGGAGATGCAGTGCGAGTATCCAAGGTAAAAATGACCTTTGAAAAGGGGTATGAAACAAACTGGTCTGAAGAACTTTTTAGAGTAACGGAATGGGTTAAGAGAGAATCTGATGTTTACAGAATTAAAGATTTACTAGAGGAAGTGATTCAGGGGGCATTTTACTTGCAAGAATTGCAAAAAGTGAGAATGAAAGAGGAATACCCGATCGAACGTGTTTTAAAGAAACGATATCGAAAAAAGTATTTAGAATATTTTGTGAAATATCGTGGATACCCTGCCAAGTTTAAGCAGTGGATTTTTGCATCCGATTCATCCACCTTGTAAAAGAGGGGAGCTTTATCTTTAAAAAATCATTCGCCGAGATGAGTTTCTACGCGACATTACCGAGCGACAGCCCGATGAGTTTTTTTCCGGAGAATAAAATTTCTCATTTTATAATTCGATTTCCCTTCCCTATAGAGTTAAAGGGGGCGTGGGAAATAGACTTAACCGAGTTTTTATACCCGCATACCTGAATGAATATTACAAACGAGAATAATGTTATAGGATTTGATTTGAATGATGGAACAATGATTGGGCGGAGAATTCCATCTGGATTTTACGAAACCGTTCCCGATGTTTTAAAGGATATATTCTTTAAAGAATACCAGAACAAGATATCGTTTCATTACCCCTATTACGAAATGAGTTCCCATTAAAGTGAAGAATAGAGCCAAGGTGATTTTACAAGATGGCTTAACCCAAGTGTTGGGTTTCGACCCCATGGTGATTTCTTCGGAATCTGATCATGAAATGGTGGCTGAAGGAACCTATGTGGCCGATGCAAACGCCCATTATCGTGCACTGTTTGTATATTCATACATTGTGGAACCGCAAATTGTGGGAGACATGCAGGTGCCTTTTTTGCGTATCGTTAAAGTCACTGGAAATGATGGAGAATTGGTTTCCACGAAATTCGATCGACCTCACTACCTACCTGTCAGTAGAAAAATGATCGATACCCTGGAAATCGTTATGAGAACGCACACAGGAGCCCTGACGCCATTTGAACGCGGACGCTCCTACATGAAACTACTCTTTCGCCAAAAGCACCTGTCATAATGTATGTTCCCTACGAATGTTGTAAAAAATCCCTTGGAGACTATTATATGAACCAAACAGGCCAAGGTCTTAATTACTACCAAGGAAGCACTTTTCAGAAAGGATATGGCTTTGGAAGCCTTTTTCGCTCATTTTTAGAGCGGCTGTTCCAATTTTAAAGTCGGGGGCTAAAACCGTCGGAAAACAAATGTGGCACTGTGGAGTGAATGTGTTGAATGGCGTATCTAGAGGAGAGGATTTTAATTTGGCTGCCCAACGCCAATTTTTACTTTCATTAACTTTTGTTGACTTTCGTTTATTTTTGTCAATTTATACAAAAAAATAAGTTTTTTTTTAAATATACAGTTAAGAATATAATTTTATTTTGTAATTGCACTCCCATTACAAATAACAGCATTTGTGAATCGGTTTTATGCTTATTTTGTGCTCGTAAAAATGAAATACCTAATTCCTGCAATATCAGTAAGAAAACTAATTGCGCCACAAATTTTACCTAACTTTAAAAACGTCCTGTAATGATTTTCGTACGAAGTCCCAATAAAGTCGAGAGAATTATTATTATTTTTTTTTTGGGGGGGGGGGGGTCTAATAACAAAATATCTTGTTTCTCATTTTTCCAATTATAATTTTTACTAATTTCAATGGATTATGGTGGGTCTCTGGGGAGTTATGATCCCGAAATCCCCTCTTTTTTTAACGCCATTACCAATCTTTAAGAAATTTGAATCCGGCTGCATAACAGGTCTGATTTTTACCCGTATAGCAATTTTCTCGCTGCCATTGAAAGTATGGACGAGCGCATGTTAAGTGTAAAATTGGTATATGGATACTGTTGCGACGTAGCCTCTAGAATCTTAGTGTACTTTCAGGATACAAGAGTGCGTCCAAATTCCTGGATAACCAACACGTTTATTTATAAACAAAAATTAGCAAATAGCTCGATCGCTATCTCACAAGATCAGTAAACATCTGTTAAGCACAGTCAAACAGTAATTAAATGTTCCACTAATTTCATAAAACAGCCTATACTATTTTCAAAACATTGTTGTAGCTCACTATTCAGTGCAGCTCGTATCACGCCATCTGCTCTCCAACTGAGAGATGTCTCCTTTTATATACTTTCCGTAGAAACGTTTAGAAGTGGTCTTCTAAAGTATCTCCCAAAATATTCGTTATTTTGAAAAGGTTCTCGTTACTCCAAAAACTCGCCAAATTGGCGATAAATCGCCAAATCTAGAAACCCTTCACCGAATGTTCCCACATGGCAACCCTATACTGACTAAATAGGAAGGGTTGCATGTTTTTCTTTCTGGTTCTCAATAGAGTCTCCAGTGAAGGCATTTTGCATGTTCGTAACAATACTATTATCTGCAATCGGAGCGTTGTCCTCAAGTTGGGCCCTGTCGGCAACTCTGATAAATAGTTTTTGAACCTTAGAACTCAAATCGTTTAAAAATGTCGTTATTTAAAATGTCAAGAACAATCCCCAGGGGGGACTAAGAAACGATGCGGTATCTCTGCTCTTTCCAATCCTTAAAGGCGGAAAGGAAAGATTTTTCAAAAGCAGATAAAATATACTTTTGAATAATTGCGGCATTTGACGGCCAGTAAATTTCTCTTAGGTACTATGGTCTTAGAGGTAAAAGGGAGTTTATCACAGAAAATTACCCTCAATAATTATAGAAATAGCGTTTTAGAGAAGTACTCTTATAACATCAATAACTTTGTTGTTTTCGGTAACTATAATTACATTGAGACATTTTGGTCTTTTGTTTGACTGCAATATACCGGCCTTCTAATATAACTTAACTGCATAATTGCTTTTTTTGCTTTCCGTTATATAGTATATTACTTTCCCTACATGCATAGCACATTAATAAGTAAAACGACACTTTGTGCAAAAGGATAAGGAAAAGTGATCAATTTATTTAAGCACAAATAAAAAAATCTGATGTGGGCAACACATGACTTTCCTTATATAATGAAATGAATTTACTACTTTTACAGTTAAAAAAAATGTTATTCTTATAGTAGATACTTATATTCTTTACAAGATATTGAACTTTCTTCAATTAGTCGTCATTTTCATAGATTTAGCGTCATTTTTATCAATTTAGCGAGATTTTTGTTAATTTGGCAACATTTAAAAATGTCGCTAAGTTGGCAACATTCCGCTAAATTCGTCGCCAAAATCTCTCCAAGCGTTATGAACGGAGAAATAAGTGATTCTTACAGCTGATAAATGACTATTGGCGTTCAAATGTAAAAGTATTACTCAAAGTATCTTTTTTTATGAATGGAACGAGTTAGATCCACGAGAATGATGTCACCAAATTTATCGCATGGTATTACATATGAAAAGTGAACATGTTTCTCAATAGGAAATATTTTATTCTAATTTTATATAACTTTTTGATAATTTTTTTGAAAAAATGTGCAATATCTCGAGAACGGTTCATTTTAGCGTTCTAAAATTTATGTCAATCGTTTTCTAATGAAAAATTACAAAGGAAATGTCTATTTGCGTAACTTTATTAGCGGTTTTGATTTTTGACGATTTTTTCAAAATTTCACTCGAAAATTTAAAGGGGTTCTGAACATTCGATTGCGTATAAAAACAATAGGCTTCCAGTGTTTATGGATTGTGATTTTTGTACCAAATTTTGTTCGAATCGGTCCGTTCGTTTGCCAGTTATCGTCTCCACAGACACACTGACACACACACACACACACATACTTTCACACACACACACACACACTTTCACACACACACACACACACATACTTTCACACACACAGACACATACTTTCACACACACACACACACACATACTTTCACACACACACACACACATACTTTCACACTCACAGACATCACTTTAAAAATGTTTGATTCGTGATCAGGGATACTTGAAACGTGCTTTCCCGTCGAAAACTCGAATTCGAATTTTCTACCCCGTCACAATACTTTCCTTATACATTATGTATATAAGGAAAGTAATAATAATGCAGCATACAGCTGCTTCGAGGATATGCTGGATCCTGTGTAACCTCGAAACAGCTGTATGTTGCATTATTACTTTATGTGTGCTTAAATAAATACGTAGCAAGTTTTCCTTATATATATTTTTTCCACATATATATAGTTATAATGTATAGGAGAAGTAATGCAGCGAAAATTAGGGTTCGAGCTTTCGATGGGTTATGTTTTAACTTTTCCTGAACTTGAATCGAACGTTTTTAAAGTGTTATCTGTGTTAAATTTCAAAAGAAATTAGCATGATTATTACAACCAGCAAACACTAGATTGCTTTTAAACGTGAGTGAAAATTCTTAAATGAAAATTAAAAAAAAATCATTAAAATAGTAAGACATTCAATAATATTAAATCATTGTATATGTAATTTTTTTTATTAGAAAACGAAAGATTTAGACATTAGGTAAATAGCTTGAACCATTATCGAGATATTGTACGTCTTTTAAATAAATTTATGAAATAATTATGTAAAATTCAAAACTAGTAAATACAGTCCAATATGTCCTTTCCCCATATGTATGTGATAATATGTATGTTAACATTCCCATATGAATGTTAACATTTTCCTCCTAGATCTAGTTAATTCCATTCACGAGAGAAGATACATTTTGCAACTGTTCTGTATTTTGACACCGAACAATTTGCCAATAGTAAACTATTTCAAGGAATATTAATTAAATGTCAATTTCCTTTTTATGCGAATTTTGCACTTGAGTATAAATAAGTCATTTTGTTTTGACCAATAACAAAGCAGAATTTTTATCGCATAAATAAAAATTAGGCACTCAAATCGCCCAATGTCAATTATTTATGCAATGTTAATTCAGTATTAATATCATTGTGGTACATCTTTATTTATTTACGAGTATATTTGTCACTTTATGTAGGATGCTTAGAGGATTATCAATTTTGTTTACTGGACTTCATGCATTTCTGTTATATTCTCAGGTTAGATTTGAGCAATATATAGGTTAAATGGGTAAATTGAAGTTCTTTTACATGTTGCCATCAAGAAAATGCCAAATATTAATGGACAATTCAGCGCTATATTCAAAGCCTATTATTCCGCACATCTTGTATGTCATTATTTCGCTAAGGAATAAATAAAGTCATTGTATAATGTAGAAAAGTTATGTGCTACCTACAGTAGATTTGTTTAAGGTAAATGGCTGTTGTTGTTGAAACCTAGACCGTCCGATCTACCAGAAAGGTGTAAGGTAACTGTTTGGACGGCCGGGAAGTGGCACCCAATTTAGAGCAGAACCCAGTGGGGGAGGCATCCACAGGGACCGTACCCTCCATACCCTACCACCAACCTCTTGGAAGGACTTACGGATCCACATGTTTAGTGTGATCGTACTCCGCGTGAATACGGCGGCAGTTTTGGCAGTGAGGGGAATCGAACCCGGGTCTACCGAGTGCAATTCTAACGCGCTAACCACTGGGCTACCGCGCCCAAGGTAATGGTGGTGTAAATATTTATATTATTCAAATAAAATATTAATATTTCTCTTATAAACTCAATTTGTGAAACCATAACATTATTTTTTTTCTCTAAGCGAGCCTTACACGATAGGAGCAAAATAAAACAAATCTAATATGACAAAGACATTGCTATTTTCCTACATGCAAATGATGATTTACACAAAATTATAAGAAACAGGAAATCGGGAGATAAGAAATAAGGGAGCAATGTCGAAGACGGCTTAAATGTGCGTGTGGAAATTACATCTGAAGTTGACTGACATCCAACTTTTATTGGCTGCCACATCAGCTTACTTCTCACTTCCTTTCTGTAAACAGAGAGTAACAGTGTGTATGTTGTTAGGTATATTTATTAGAATAGTACATCGTACTCTTGCTGCAAAGGTGACATAACAAAAAATTAAAACTGAAACGTTGAAAATAAAAAAAATCTGTTGTGGGCAACACATGACTTTCCTTATATAATGCAATGAATCTACTACTTTGACAGTTAAAAAAATGTTATTCTTATAGTAGATACTTATATTCTTTCCACGATATTGAATTTTCTTCAATTAGTCGTCATTTTCATTAATTAAACGTTATTTTTATCCATTTGGCGAGATTTCTGTTTATTTGACAATAATTAAAAATGTCGCCAAGTTGGCGACATTCCGCCAAAATCTCGCCAAGCGTTATTGACGGAGAAATAAGTTGTTCTTATAGCAGATAAGTGCCTATTGGCGTTCAAATACAAAAGTATTACTCAAAGTGCCTTTTTTCATGAATGGGACTAGCTAGTTCCACGAGAATGATGTCACCCAATTTATCGCATGATATTACGTATGAAAAGTGCAAATGTTTCGCAATAGAAAATATTTTTACTTTCCTTATATACATAATGTATAAGGAAAGTATTGTGACGGGGTCGAAAATTCGAATTCGAGTTTTCGACGGGAGAGCACGTTTCAAGCATCCCTGATCACGAATCAAACATTTTTGAAGTGATGTCTGTGTGTGTGTATGTGTGTGTGTGTGAAAGTATGTGTGTGTGTGTGTGTGTGTGTCAATGAGTCTGTGGAGACGATAACTGACGAACGAATGGACCGATTCGAACCAAATTTGGTACAAAAATCACAATCCGTAAACACTGGAAGCCTGTTGCTTTTATATGCAATCGAATGCTAAGAACCCCCCTAAATTTTCGAATGAAATTTGAAAAAATCGTCAAAAAATCAAAACCACTAATAAAGTTATGCAAATAGACATTTCTTATGTAATTTTTCATTAGAAAACGATTGACATAAATTTTAGAACGCTAACATGAACCTTTCTCGAGATATTGTTCTTTTTTTAAAAAAAAATTATCAAACATTCATATAAAAAAAATTCCTATTGAGAAACATGTTCACTTTTCATATGTAATACCATACGATAAATTG
This sequence comes from Amaurobius ferox, assembly GCA_951213105.1. Taxonomy (NCBI): domain Eukaryota; kingdom Metazoa; phylum Arthropoda; class Arachnida; order Araneae; family Amaurobiidae; genus Amaurobius; species Amaurobius ferox. The sequence continues at coordinate 19,330,353 of OX578143.1, forward strand.
GGTTACATCATTCTCGTGGAACTAGCTCATTCCATTCATGAAAAAATATACTTTTAGTAATACTTTTGTGTTTGAATGGCAATAGTCATTTATCTGCTGTAAGAATAACGTATTTCTTAGTGCATAACGCTTGGCGAGATTTTGGCGACGAATTTGGCGGAATGTCGCCAACTTGGCGACTTTTCGAAATGTTGCCAAATTAACGAAAATCTCGCCAAATGGATAAAAATGACGACTAATTGTCGAAAATTTAATATCTTGGAAAGAATATTAGTATCTACTATAAGAAAAACCTACTTTTTTTTACTGTAAAAGTAGTAAATTAATTGCATTATATAAGGAAAGTCATGTGTTGCCCACATCAGATTTTTTTTTATTTTATATGACTTTTAGATAATTTTTTTGAAAAATGTGCAATATTTAGAGAACGGCTTATGTTAGCGGTCTAAAATTTATTTCAATCGTTTTCTAATAAAAAATGACACAAGAAATGTCTATTTGCGTAACTTTATTAGCGGTTTTGCTTTTTTGACGATTTTTTCAAAATTTCACTCGAAAATTTAAGGGGGTCTGAACATTCTATTGCGTATAAAAACAGTAGGCTTCCAGTGTTTACGGATTGTGATTTTTGTACTAAATTTCGTTCGAATCGGTCCAATCGTTCGTTAGCTATCGTCTCCACAGACTCACTGACTCACACATACTTTCTCTCTCTCACACACACACACACACACACACACACACATACTTTCACACACACACACAGACATCACTTCAAAAATGTTTGACTCGTGATCAGGGATGCTTGAAACGTGATCTCCCGTCGAAAACTCGAATTCGAATTTTCGACCCCGTTACAATACTTTCCTTATACATTATATATATAAAGAAAGTAAAAATAAATAAAAAGCCAATTACACTGTAGATCATTGTCTAATTAGTAGGAATTGAAACCTGGAACAAACGAAACGCGTATATGGAAGGCATTAAATACCATTCATACTTGATTACTTGCTAGATGCGCTGCCATGCTAAAATACTGTAAAATGTATTCGAGCTATTCAGGAGCGTATGCAATTAATGCCAATGACGTAGTGGTTATCTGTGAGATAAAAGATGGGACTCCATAGACTCACTGACACACACACACAGACAAACTTTCAAACACACACACACACACACAGATATCACTTCAAAAATGTTTGATTCGTGATCAGGGATGCTTGAAACGTGCTCTCCCGTTGAAAACTCGAATTCGAATTTTCAACCCCGTCACAATACCTTCCTTATACATTATGTATATAAGGAAAGTAAAAGCAGTTTTTTATATACCCACTTTTTATGAACGTCCTAAATAGTAGATTTGTGGTTACAATTGCAAATTTTAACAATGTTGATATGTAGATTAAAAGTGGGCGGGTAAGAACAATTCTCAATATTAAAATTATTTTTATAAAGTAGTTCAAAAATATTACAATAAATAATAACTTCATAAATAGAGCATAAATACAGAGAAACTAGTGTTACACTAGTAGCATTGGAAATATCTCCAATGTAATCTTAATATTAGGCAAATATTAGGGTTAGATTGGCCTCAAATATTGGCTAAGCTTTTCATTACGATATTATGCCAATATTGGTGTTACATTGGAAATGTTGTTCCAATATTTGGACAATTCCGCCAAAATGTCCACTTTTCATATCAGTCCAATATCCAATATTGGATTGTTACTAGGGTGTTAGTTTTAACCTTTTGCTTACGGGTGGGACAGCGTCCATCCGAAAAGAAGAACCTCTCAAAAAGATGGGTAATTGACATACCCTATCCCAAACAGTTCGAATCCCCTTTTGCAGACATTGGCGTCCTCGCCGACAGAAGTATTGCATCTACGCAACTTTTATAATCTGACTTTGTTCTCAATCGATCGTTTCATTTCTTTTAATGCTCAATTTGGAGTCGCTTTCGTTGCTTTAGGTCCATTTTTATAAATATGGCGATGTTTCGTCAAATTTATCGCAAAATTCATAGATTAGGTCGCCAAAAGTTTTGGGAAGTAAAATTTGACTAAACTTTGAAGCAAAAATACATCACATGAAGTGGATTTTTATTTGCGTATGTAGTTTGAATGAATGTAGGTAAAGAAAGAGAATTTCACAAAATGAAGAAAGTAATTTTGACAAATGATTGTTGAATAGTGAGACAGTGTACTGTACCAGTACCAAACAAAGGAGGACAGACACGGTCTTGCCCTTATCAGTACTGGTACTCTCTCTCATTTATCCCGTGGAAGATCTTTTTTAACTTTGAAACGGCTGATATCGCTTTGTAGGATTTCGTAAAATGGTTTTTAATAAAGATGCAAACAAATGTTTATTAATTTATAAAAAATGAGTTACTAAATTTAATGTTTCTAATAAATTACAAAAATATCTGTCCAATTCTAGTCTCAAAATAAAAACTTCATTTTGATATGTGCATTCGTTTCGAGTTTTCATTGTCCACACACACACGCATATTCACAAATACGAGAAAATCACATACACCATTGCAAGTTTTTGAAAGAGTTTTGATTCCTAAACGTAAATCGTTCGGAGCATTAGAAAAAAAAATGCTACTAGAATATCTTAATTCACATGTCTTTCAGATACCGATGTATCAAGGATTTTTTTAAAGATAGTTTAAAGTGAAAAAAGAGAAATAAATGGCTACCTGCTCTGATCCAACTCTCACGATACATTTCCTGACCTCACATGAAAATCGCCGAGGTTCGTTGCCAGGTAATGGAAGAGACAAAACTGTGCTAGAGCAAAGACCTGTACAGGTATACATCGTCATGCATATTCGATAAGGTTTAGAGAGGGTATTGGCTTTGTAGTCTAATGGATGATGCGAAGGATTGGAGATTTTTGATGCGACGGAAGCTTTATTTCATTTTGTAATGAATTGACAATTTCTATGATACTTTATACTTTGTGGAAAATAAAAATGTGAAAATTTGCCCCGAGAGGTCTTTTTAGAAAGACTGAAACAAGGTATGTTCTGTAGCATAGTCAGCTGTAGACTACGAAATCACAAGTTAAGAACCTTTTCAAATAGCGACCGGGTTGAGTGCCAAAAATACGGTTATTATTTTTTTATACTTCGCGATTCCATTGCTTTATACATCCACCATCCCATTTTTGACACTTTCACCATTTACAATTTCATCATTTCTTTTCTTCACCCTTCGATCATTCTATTTCGTTACCTTTTCACCATCCCATTTTTACTTTCCTTATATACATAATGTATAAGGAAAGTATTGTGACGGGGTCGAAAATTCGAATTCGAGTTTTCGACGGGAGAGCACGTTTCAAGCATCCCTGATCACGAATCAAACATTTTTGAAGTGATGTCTGTGTGTGTGTGTGTGTGTGTGAAAGTATGTGTGTGTGTGTGTGTGTGTCAGTGAGTCTGTGGAGTCGATAACTGACGAACGAATGGACCGATTCGAACCAAATTTGGTACAAAAATCACAATCCGTAAACACTGGAAGCCTATTGTTTTTATATGTAATCGAATGTTCAGAACCCCCCTAAATTTTCGAATAAAATTTTGAAAAAATCGTCAAAAAATCAAAACCGCTAATAAAGTTACGCAAATAGACATTTCTTATGTAATTTTTCATTAGAAAACGATTGGCATAAATTTTAGAACGCTAACATGAACCGTTCTCGAGATATTGTACATTTTTCAAAAAAATTATGAAAAAGTCACATAAAAAAAATTCCTGTTGAGAAACATGTTCACTTTTCATATGTAATACCATGCGATAAATTGAGTGACATCATTCTCGTGGATCTAGCTCGTTCCATTCATGAAAAAATATACTTTGAATAATACTTTTGTATTTAAACGCCAATAGTCATTTATCTGCTGTAAGAAAAACTTTTTTCTTAGTGCATAACGCTTGGCGAGATTTTGGCGACGAATTCGGCGGAATGTCGCCAACTTGGCGACTTTTTTGAAATGTTGCCAAATTAATGAAAATCTCGCCAAATGGATAAAAATGATGCTAAATCAATGAAAATGACGACTAATTGTCGAAAATTCAATATCTTGGAAAGAATATTAGTATCTACTATAAGAAAAACCTGTTTTTTTACTGTAAAAGTAGTAAGTTCATTACATTATATAAGGAAAGTCATGTCTTGCCCACATCAGATTTTTTTACCATTCGACCATCCTACTCTTCCAGCAATTTATTTCCTTATACTCCCACCACACATTTACTTATACTTTCACCGTCCCAAATACTTGCGTTTGCACCCTCCTATATTTTTTGCACTTCCATATGCTTATACACTTTCACTCACTTCCCCAATCCAATTTTTTTTTTTACACTTCCACTATTTCTTTATACTGATAGTGCTTCTCCATCCAAAAACTCATGATGCAGTTTTTTAAATATATTTATATATTGACTACTGATTGATCAGTCTAAAGTCATTGAGACTGAAATGAAAACAATATAACAAATAGTGAGAGTCCTTATATTTAGTATCAAGGACCCACATCAATAATCTCTGTAAAGAGTTGATTATAAAATATATTCGTTCCCACCACACATTAAAAATAAAAGAAAAATTATTTGTACAGCTGAGCAATTATATAATTTAATGATGATGAATTTGCTTGTTGACGGTGATTTCATTTATTGAAAAATCAGATAAATGAAAATGAAACGCTTAACAGCAAAAATTTTGTTCTTTACAATACCCCCTTTTACTATTTACATGCAACTTAAATGTACGAAAAATGTATTTATTAAAATGTATGTAACCTAAATGCATGAAAGGCAATGGCATATCAAATTTGGAATTTGTAGCTGCTTCAGTTTTCGAGTTAGTCTCCCACAAAATTAAGCACATTTCTATATAGGGCTAAAGTCAGGTTGGGCCGGTAGGGTTCAAAGTCCAAAGATTAAAACGTACCACGAAAGACAACGATATATGAATTATGACGTTTCTAGCTACTTCTGATATCTATTTATTCTTGAAAAGCGAAAGCATTCGTATAGCTAGCTCAGGACGGGTTATTCCGATAAGGTTCAACATCCAAAGAACTAAATTGTACCACAAAAAACAACGGAATACCGATTTTCATCTTACTATGATAAATGGAACCTATTTAGTTAATGCCTCAAATATTTTAATCACACTGATAAGCAAACACCAGGCCAAGTAAATAAGAGGTTGTAAAAAAATCTTATGCATATAAACAGGAAATCAAAATGCTGTCAATTTTTACTTTCCTTATATACATAATGTATAAGGAAAGTATTTTAATTGACTACGACTAAAAAGGATACGTGTGATTTGAAGGAGGATTAGGATCCTTCAGCAGGGTACACTAGACCTGAAAATTCATTTTCGGATCTGGAAATTTAATGTAAACTATTCTGAGATTTCATATCGTGGATTTTTTTAGTAATTCGAGAATTTGGTGAATATTATAAAGAACAAAGAATAAACATAGCACAATTTTAGAGTCAAAAAAACTTTATGAAAGCCAGTATATATGTGGCCTTGCTTATTTAAATAATAAAGATATCTCAAACCAAAATACACTACCAACAGTTTGGAAAATTACTGCTTATTTAATTTATTTTATTATTCTGGTACTTAATATTTGTATTTTAATTGAATTTAAAATTTCGATACATAGACGAATCAAATAAAGGAAGACAGTCTAATACATGGATGGCAGTTTTTAATTTTATGGAGTGATGTTTTTATAAGAAACACAGATATGAAGATATATAAGATTCACATATATGACCTGAAAGTACAGCTTCAGAGCTGTGGAAACTTGATGCAAACTATTTTGAGATTTCAAAACTTTTTTGAAAATGAGGTATTTGTTTTTTGTACTTGGCAGGGAAGTTTTTATTTTAGCATGAAGTGGTGTTTTTTATTTACGTTTTATTTGATATTTCAATACATTTTGTAAAAAGATTTACCAACATAATTAGGGAATAATGATATAGTAGATATTGCAAATTTTATTTTACCACCGAGCACTGTTTAGTTATGTTTTATTAAAATTTGAAATTCTAAATTAAATGTGTATCCTCAAGTTTTAAAAGAAAGGTTTGTATCTGTCACCCGAACACATGAAATGAGCCATGTTGAATCAAATTGGTCTAGTGATTTAAGCTGCAAGGCGGAAAAAATATGGGTTTAACTATAGTGGTTTATACTGGGGAATATACAGACCGCTGAAAATCGGGTATTGTTACGTCACGTTTAATATACACTTATTGGCTGCGGATTTGGACATGACGACTTGGCGGAGAGAAACGCTTCCTCGTTCCTAAACAGAGGATGAAACAGCTGATAATTATTCAAAATTTTAGAGCTGGAATTGGAGCGCAAGTGTCTATTTAAGTAAAATTGCCTCTTAGGTAAAACTGGGATTTAAATTTTCTATATGGAGCTTGAATTCATTAAAAAAACCCCAAAAATTGTAGCCTCAATATGTAAAGTGATGTATTCAAATTACCATGCATGAAACATTGAATCGGAACAGTGACCCAAAGTCAACATAATCGAAAACCGAACTCAAACTATTTGGATTGAAGTCGACGCCGATACCAATGTGTCAGGCTGGCACGGCATGATATAACTTATTTCGAAGTTCACACTTCCTGCACAAAAATTTTGGAAAGGAGCTTTAACCAATTAACTTTCGAAAATTTATTTTTTCCCCGATGTTTCTGTTAGTTCTAAACGAAATTTTTTCTTTGTCAAATTTGATATTTCTAGCATCTAGACATAAAGTTGAGAATTTGTGCCCGTTAATCAGCCATTTAGTCACATCCAGTTATGTATATATATGTACATAGAGATGATAGATAAGATAAATTATATTTATTCAAAAACTCTGAGCTGGAATTAGAAGGCAACAGAAATCAGACGTAAAATTGCTTTCCATGTGTAAAATTAAGATTAGAATTTTCTAATTAGTGTTTGTATTAAGACCCTCCCCCTACAAAAAATATGCCCAACATTATATATTCAAATTGCTTTTAAAACATTAAATCAGTGAAATACTTTAACTCCAGCGCAACCAAGAATCTAACTCTAGCAATTAGGATTGCAGACGGTATCTATACTAAAATGTGCTATACAGGCATGCCATGAGGTTACTTATTTCTGTATTTGAACTTCTTACGCAAAAAATGGGGAAAAGAGTTTTGACTTTGAAGTCATGTTTTCTTAATTTTTCGATTAGATTAAATCAAAAGTCTATCTTCATATCGAATTTGGCATATGTAGCATCTGTGGATCGAATTGTGAATTTCTATTAGTTAACCAGCTATCCGTGTACAATTGTATTTATATGAGGATATTTCACGAAGAATAATACAAAAAAAAATTGATTCTATACTGTGTAGAGTATTTTTGCTTTTTGCCTCGATCGGACTGATGGTAAATTAATGTACCTTGATTAGCACTCTATTATACGGATTGTTAATTTAGGTTGCCGGATTACTTATCCGTACTTACTTAGATCTGTCACACACAGTGGCGTAACTCAAACATGGTATAACTGGATATAGTGGATACATGGTATAGCTGGATAACTCAAACATGGTACAACTGGGGCAATAACACACTGATGCAATCAGTTAATTAAACACATTTATTGTGCATTTCACTCAAATTATAGCAGCTGGCTGTTTAACTAAAATGAAGACATATACTAAAAATCAATATAGCACTTGCCCATAAATAAACACAAATATATAATTCAATGCACTTTTACGACCATGGTGATATTTTGATAAACGGCAAACTAGTTAGAAAGCTTAGACGCTTACCCAACTCTTTTCTTTGCCTCGAAATTTAGTTTCGGCTAATCCGGGATACTAGACCCTTCTGATCATAGTGGTATCCATTAGAGAGGGTCACCATATCCTAATTCATACATTCAGCTTAATCAGCCTCACCTCGTTTCACCATCTAGCTTACAGTCAACTAGGCTGTCTTCCAACTTTCTAGGTCATCTTCTAACTCACATCTCTACTTGTCTAACTCGCGATCCGAAATTTAACCTTGTTTCCATCCCAGGATCGCAGAAATGTTACTTGGTTCGGTGATTGATCTATCTAAACAAACTAGGCAGAATTCTTCATATAAAGTCAACATAAATTATAATGAAAACTGAGGAAAATAATAACGAAAGGTTATATAGTCTTCACAACTTTAAAAAAATGAAACCTACTCCAGATAAACAATGAGAATTTATCATATTCAAAATATAAAAACAAACCAAGTTTCTAAACTTAGACAGTATGCTGTTTAAGATAACTCTACAGAAACCGCAATTCTTTGAAACTCAAACGCAACTTCTTGAGTAAAAATGTTCACTGCTTTCATGATTTATCAGTCTAAAAGCACAAAATCCCACATAAAAACGGAAACATTAACGAATAAAAAACTGTATATGTGGGGGGGGGGGGGGTAAACAGGAAGAAGTATTGAAGTCGGAAACTAAAATGAAAAAGCACAATTTCATCAAAATTTATTTGCCACAGGAAATGGTAAAATTCTTTTATATATTATTTTCTCCCAAATGTCGTGTAGATACGTTTATTGTCTAAATCTGCTTCTCTGTCAGTAATCTTAGCACGTTTCATATTCGTGACGGCATAGAAGTAACGGATATGATTACCTTGTAATCCTCCGTGTAGTCATAGATAAGACTGTGATAAAATAGGTTTTATGTGTGGGATATTATCAATGAATCAAATGAAACAAAACAATTGACAGAGAAATTACCTTTTTACATACCTTGACAAGAAAAACTAAATGTGCGCATATTTCATTCAAGAAAATTCTATTCTCATAATAATATAAACTCTATAAGAAATGTCTATTTCCTAACTTGAGAACTCATTTAATTTTAATTTGATTTACTAATTAAATGATTTGATTTTAAAAAGTTATTCTATGGCTTAGTGTATAACATATATGCTTGTGTAGTTTAAAATAAAAAAAAATCACTAATACTTTAGTTAAGTTTCAAGTAAAATTAAAAAATAAATAAATATTTTGAAATATATTTTTTTAATTTAAAATTGAAAATTAAAATATTGAAAACACTTCTAAGTTAGGTAAAAGTATATTTAATTATTTAAAATCATTTACTTTCTTGGCTGAAAATATATTTTTAATTAATAAAGAAATTAATTATATGATAATTCAACTTTGTTTTTGAAAATTTTCAAATTTTTATTTACTATTAAAATCACCATATACTGTACAAAAAGAAAAAAGTAAAATATTGTAGGTCAAGGCTGACGTTAAAAGTCAGTCTACCCAGTGGAATCAGCTTATGTACTACCAGGGGTACAGTCTATTAAAGAGTTCAAGATTATTAACATAGTTTGGTCAGTATTAAAATGTTTGCTCAAAGCAGAACTAGAACCAAATTTTAATGTCTCAATCCGGTGAGAGTTTTCTATCAACTGAGATACGCCGACAGACAACTTCATTTTCAGAAAAAAATCTGATGTGGATAGTACATGACTTTCGCTACATAATGCAATGAATTTACTTCTTCCACAGTGAAAAAACTCCTTATACTATGTATATAGGGAAAGTAAAAATCTGATGTGGACAGCACATGACTTCCACTACAGACTTAAATACATTTTCTCGTTACTTCTTTAATAATTCATTACATTAAGTTTAATTGCACAAAATAACACATATAATTATTTGAAATGACACCAAATTTCCACTTTTATATCATTTTTACAGTTAATGTATAGGGAAAGTATTGGAATCATGCCAAAAATAACAACTCGAGTTTTCGATGGATCTACACGTTTAAGGACATATAGAACTTGAAGAAACTGTTTTTTTTCTTAACGCCTGAGTGTGTGTCTATATGTCTGTGTATGTGTATGTGTCTGTCTGTCTGTCTGTACAATGTATGTATCCACTCTAATTTAAGAACTAAATGACCAAACTTCGTAAACCTTTTGCTTACGGGTGGAACAGCGTCTATTTCAAACGAAGAATCTCTCAAAAAGACAGGTATTTGACATTCCCTATCCCAAACAGTTCGATCCCCCTTTGCAGACATTGGCGTCCTTGACGCTGTCCCACCCGTAAACGAAAGGTTAAAATTTGATAGATAAGTCACGTGGGGGTTACCTTAGTGTTGATTAGACTTTGGTACGATTCGTGAAAAAAGAATCTGCATTTTTTGCGAAATTGCCCGCAAATATTGTATATATATATATCCACTCTAAATGACAAACTAAATGACTAAATTACACAAAATTTGGTAGATAAGTCGCTTGTGGGATACTTTGGTGCTGGACAGATTTTAGTATGGATCGGAAAAAAATAATCTGTCTTTTTTGTGAAATGGCCCACAAATCTAAAATATCCCATCTAAAATAAAATACTGCGTATGCTCAAATGTACCAATTAAATGCTTCTTTTATACGTATTTTTTGACGACAAAATGAATAAGATCAACCCCGTTACTCTTTGATGGACAATTCTAGAGATGCTAAGAGTGGTGACATACAAATTACCAACAAAGGACAAATCTCACAGATCCAATAGTCATTTTATTTTAAAATCATCCTACAGACGTAAAAATAATAGCCAAAACGCTTTCGGACATTTTACATGTCCATCCTCAGTGGCAGTATAATTAAAAATGCTGCCAACGTTCTTAAATACACTTCAATACTTTCAAGAAAAATTTGCATAACATGAAATTGTCAGTTATACAAAAAGGTGGGTTATGAGTCAGATTATAATTTATACAAAGCTCAAGAGCAAATACTCCAAAAAGGTTTAAAATATGTGATTTTTAAATAACACAATAATTATAAATCAATATAAGTATGCAACGGCTTAACATGAAGGGAATCGAGAACGAGTCGTCATGCATAACTTAGAACCTGAACAGGGTCAAAATTACAAATAGATAAACGGTATAAATAAATAAAAAGGAATTCATAAAGCAAGATCAAACGGGGGCTATTACAGCTAACTAAAAGAAAAGTTTTTTCAAAAAGAGGGCGAAAATTATCTTTATTCGCGAGCTGGGCAAGGCCAGTCGTTAATTTACCATTTTTTATGTCTCTTTCATGTTCAGACAAATGGATACCAACCGTACGTTAAGTACTACCGATATAAAATTTATAGATATTATCCAGGGAAAAGAGGGGTACAACATACACCCCAGCAAGATTTTTAAAGTTAATATCATCCTTAAACTTATCAGTTCGAATGCGATTGAATAAATTGGTAACAGTTGAACGAGCGGGTTTAAATTTAAATTCAGTACAAAAATTAATAAGGGGGCGAAACATTTTAGGATGGTAAGGACAACTAGCTTTAAAATTTAAACGATCGTTAATAGGAATAAGACTAGAAAAGAGTTGTAAGAGAGTTGGTTGTATTAAGATCCGCCAAAAGTTTTTACAACCCTTTTCTTACAAGTGATTATCTACCAAATTTTGTGAAATTTTGTATTAGTTTTTAATCTAGAGTGGATACAGTCATTTCTGCGGGCCATTTCGCAAAAAAGGCAGGTTCTTTTATCCCTATACATTACCGTGTATTGCAGAGAAAGTAAAAATGTGATGTGGACAGCACATGACTTTCCCTACAGACTTATTTCCACGTTTTCTTTATTTTAATTAAATTTAATCCACTTTTAATTCAATTATCGTTCTCATTTGGTAACTGGACTTATTTTCAAAGGTGCCGTAGAGAAAATACGAAATAACTACAATATCTCGAGAACGGCTAGTCCTCGTATAATGGGGTTGGTCTTATTCTTTTCTTCGTTAAAAATTACGCATAAAACAAGCATTTATTGCATATATTTGAGCATACGTAGTTCTTTATTTTAGATTTTGACGAGTTTTGCGGGCCATTTGGCAAAAAAGTGCAGGTTACTTTTTCCGAATCGTACCAAAATCTAATCAGCACCAGAGTGACCCACGAGTGACATATCTGCCGAATTTTGTGAAATACGGTCCATTAGTTTTTTAGCTAGAGTGGATAAAACTTTTGCTGGCCATTTCGCAAAATAAGGCGGGTTCTTTTATCCCAAATTGTACCCAAAGCTAATCAACACTAGTTTCACCCACATGTGACTTACCTACCAAATTTTATGAAATTCGGTCCATTAGTTTTTTAGTTAGAGTGGATACAATATCTGCACAGACACACAGACAGACACACATACACACACACAGACGTCACGCTAAAAATGGTTTTTTCGTATTCTAGAGGTCTCGAAACGTGTAGATCCGTCGAAAACTCGAGTTGCGATTTTCGGAATGATTCCAATACTTTCCCTATGCATTACCATGTATTGCAGGGAAAGTAAAAGTTGAATTAAAAGTGCAAATTCAGTGTCGTTTTGTGCATTTAAACTCAATGTAATGAATTATTAAAGAAATATAAAGAAAATAAATTTGAGTCTGTAGTGAAAGTCATGTGCTGCCCACAGCAGATTTTGCTCCTTCTGGGCACAATGAAAAGAAAAGGGAGAGAGGAGGAAAGGGAAATTGGTGCAATAAGTTTTAAACTGTGTAGGGCTTATAAGATTTCTGGATATTTTAGATCTTCTAAATCTCTCCCGTTAAGATAATAGTGTTGCTGAAAAACTCCAATAAACTTTATTGCACCAGACGTATTTTTTCAAACTTCAATTTTATCCAGACATGTTTTTCTTCTCATCTTTCTGTTGCTGCGAGTATAGAGGAGGACACTTTTATTGCGTGTGCTTAGTGATTAAGGGTCGAATGGAACGTTTTCCAAGAGAATGTCGTGTCTTATGTGGAATACTATTCCATTATAATTACATTTTCAACTCCTGCGCGTGATTCTTGGCAAAGTATTTGGCCGTTGTTACACCTTGAAATTGATAGTAGTGAATGTTGTCAGCAGGTTCTCTTAATGTGTTTTCGCTCTTAATTACTGGGTTTATAACTGTGATCGTAATGTTTTCTATAGCATGTTAGATATAATATGTGTTTTCACTCTTAATCACTGGGTTTATAACTGTGACCGTAATGTTTTCTAGAGTATGTTAGATATAATGAGCACTTTAACAGCTGCGCCCAATGTTGATTTTACAATAATTTTCACTCTGGAGTAAAGTTAATACAAAGAAATACATTCAAAATTACATTGCAGTTCCCTGAGCTTCTTACATTGTAAGGTCCTTCCATAGTAAAAGAGATCGTCCGCAGTCAAGTTGTAGATTGCTATAAGGACACTCTGTCAAATGTCATTGACAACCTATATACGTTTCTGACTTTCATTTCTTCTTAGTACGTAATGTCAATAAAGTGCAGTTTAAACAAAAGAACACCAACTCTAAAACTGAAACCTTAGAATTAAATAGTGTATTGTGTAATTTGGATGACTAGACTTATAAGTTATTCTAAATTTTCATAATTTTTCTTCATGAAGAAATTATGTTAGTCCATGAAAAAGAAAATGGTTATAGTAGTCTGTACAATGAAATAAGTTTGATTGCCAAATAAGGAAACATTAAATAACTTGTAAAGAACCTTGCTGCCCTTACCGGGAATCGAACTAAGGATCTTCGCACAGGTCAGTCAGATTGTCAAGTTGCACGTCAATGTGACATTAGAATTGTTCTACAGTTGAGCTATTGAAACGGAATTGCAAGCTATTTTCATCGAAGCGGAATCTACATTCTCTTCCCTCAAATGTCAAATTGGCGGGAGACTGACCACCTCCTGCTATTTTTGCTTCAGGTTAACTTTCTGTTTTTACTACTTTTACTTTAGGTTAATATCCTCCATGACCATTGATCCCTTGATTTGTCCAATATGGCAGAACCTTCTCAATCCGTGCTGTTCGTACTAGGGTCGTTTTCAGGCCTTCGAAATCTTTGCACTAACTTACAGGGTTGATTTGTTCTGACTCCATTGTGAAAAACCTTGCTGTCCCAACAGGAAATCGAACCACGGATCTTTGTACTGGCCATCTAACACTGGAATCGAATTGCAAGCTCTTATCGTCGAAATGGTTTCCCCAGGCTTAAAACTAAATTACGTGCAAAGGAAATCATTTTTAACGATCCATTTTCATCATTCTAATATTTGCCCTAAATGCTATTTTTTAATTGCGCAGAACTGCTAAAAGATATACGTAAAACGTCTGTAAAATGTAATCGGCGTGAAATATTTTATTATAAACAGTAAATCATAAAAAAATAATCGTATCAATCAGTTTCAGAAGCAAAATGCGCTCCTTTCTTCAGAATAAAATGAATAAAAGGAGGCAGTTCCTCGAGCAAAATCTGCATCTACTTGGTGCCCGGACATTACTTTATAGCTTCCGCTTTTATTCAAATATATTTTTCTAGGTGGTAGAACTGGTTTCTTTTTAAACATAAACAAATATACAAAGAAATCATACAGATAATATAATACAATTGCAATGTGTATATGCAGAAATTATGGAGGTGTCTATTATATAAGACATTGATCATTATGTTTAAGATCTGAGCAATGAGGAATTTGAATGCAAATGTGTGAAAAGATTGGATGGAAACGCTCAGCTGATATTTTTAAGGATAATTTATTCTCCGTTATACAGCCAAATTATCTGCCTGTTTCTCTTGTTTAGTAACACATTAAGTATTTGGTACAATATTACCAACTTGGCGATTTTTTGGAAATGACACGAGGTTGGAGATACTTCAATAAGTTTAAATTTCATTTCGTTGATAATCTGTGTTGCTCTGTTTAAATTATTGATTTAATATTGGGGACAGATATGCTTATACTCGATTTAACGATCGTTAAATTGAGTGTAATCAACGCTCTGTCACTAAAAAGTATGCGCATTGATATTCTTCTACGTCACTGAATTGGCAATTCACAAAACCACATTCATAGGAAAACTGGAGCAAAATATCGCACTTCCGCATGTAAAATAGTAAAAAACAAATATGCGTGAGTTGCGTTTAAAAATTAGCATAATGCAGCAATTTTAGTGACCTAAAAATGTTTTCTTTACTTCAGCACTGGGCTATTTGACTTTTTATGGTCACTTCAATGTTATTAATAAATTTTAAGTCTTTCATAAGTATCGATGTTTATTGCGTCATTCTTTGCGCATGCCTAGAAAACGGTAATTCATAACAAGTCATGGCTGTTTTTGTCTTCAGTCCTTATAAAAATATACAGGTTTAAATCAATACAAATTTTCTACGCACATGCAACAGACAATAACATGAATTTTGTCATAACTTGTCTTCTGCGCATGACTCGATGTCGATTGGTGGTTTTCATATAACGTCACATATGACGTAGCTTCTATACTTATGAATAGGAATGTACTTACATAGGCAAATTACAGGATCATACTTTTTATCAGTGGTCGGAAGTAGCGCGCTACAAGTAGCGAAACTACAGTAGTCACTACTTTTTATCGTAGCTTGTAGTGTAACGCGCTACTTTTAAAAAAAATCTGATGTGGGCAACACATGACTTTCCTTATAAAATGCAATGAATTTACTACTTTTACAGTTAAAAAAAATGTTATTATTATAGTAGATACTTATATTCTTTCCAAGATATTGCATTTTCTTCAATTAGTCGTCATTTTCATTGATTTAGCGTCATTTTTATCCATTTAGCGAGATTTTTGTTAATTTGGCAACAATTAAAAATATCGCCAAGTTGACGACATTTCGCCAAATTCGTCGCCAAAATCTCGTCAAGCGTTATGGACGGAGAAATATGTTATTCTTACAGCAGATAAATGACTATTGGCGTTCAAATACAAAAGTATTACTCAAAGTATCTTTTTTCATGAATGGAACGAGCTAAATCCACGAGAATAATGTCACCCAATTTATCGCATGGTATTACATATGAAAAGTGAACATGTTTCTCAATAAGAAATATATATATTTTTTATTTTATATAACTTTTTGATAATTTTTTTGAAAAATGTGCAATATCTCGAGAACAGTTCATGTTAGCGTTCTAAAATTTATATAAATCGTTTTCTAATGAAAAATTACATAAGAAATGTTTATTTGCGTAACATTATTAGCGGTTTTGATTTTTTGACGATTTTTTCAAAATTTCACTTGAAAATTTAGGGGGTTTCTGAACATTCGATTGCGTATAAAAACAATAGGCTTCCGGTGTTTACGGATTGTGATTTTTGTACCAAATTTTGTTCGAATCGGTCCATTCGTTCGTCAGTTATCGTCTCCACAGACTCACTCACACACACACACACGCACACACACACACACACACACACACAGACAGACATCATTTCAAAAATTTTCGATTCGTGATCAGGGATGCTTGAAACGTGCTCTCCCGTCGAAAATTCGAATTCGAATTTTCGACCCCGTCACAGTACTTTCCTTATACATTATGTATATAAGGAAAGTAATAAGTAGTGTGGCGAGTAGGGCATACAATAAATCAGAAGTTTGTATCGAGTTTTGACGCTACTTTTAACGTTACTTCAGTAAACAAACAAGGTGCCATTCTACATATCATGTGATCACCCTTTCTTCATTTGTATGAAATTTAGTGTTCTCCGCAACGGTGTACGATGAATATCTGCAGGGATGCTGCAGGGGAAGGCCATTGCCTCATGAAGTTGATTTTTTATAGGGATATATTCAGATGCGTTATATCCCAAAAGATCCTGCTTATCTGATTGCAATTTTGAGATGCAAATTCTACTAAAAATGAACAAACATGTTTTTTAAATAAATAGTTTTCACTTTTATTTTATTTTATACTTTTAATAAATAAAATGGATAGACGTCAACTTTAATTAAACTTTAAAATCAAAGACAACCAAAAATAGGTTTAAAAATCCTTTAATAAAATCTCCTTTCCTCGACGTACAAAAATTACACAGCCGAAGCGCTTTCGGGCATCACAATGACCTTCATCAGTGGCTATCACTGATGAAAGACATTGTGATGCCCAAAAGCTCTTTGACCGTGAAAAACGCAGACCACACGACAGACCCGAAGGCTTACTGTAGCTAAGTGTGTGGCCGGAGCGTTTTGACCGTTGTTGTTGAGACCCAGACCGTCCGACCTACCAGAAAGATGTAAGGTAACTGTTTGGACGGCCGGAAAGTGCCACACAATTTAGACCGGAACCCAGTGGGGGAGGCATCCACAGGGACCGTACCCTCCTTCCCTTATAGTGTCGAAAGCCCAGACCACCCGGCTCGTCCGAGGACTTGGAGCAGCAGATTGGATGGTCGGGAAAAACCTTCCCTTATAGTGTAATTTTTGTACGTCGAGGAAAGGAAATTTTATTAAAGGACTTTTAAACCTATTTTTGGTTGACTTTGATTTTAAAGTTTATACTTTTATTTTATTTTACTGTTTTCAGAAGTAGATAAAAGCGTAAAGATTGGAAGTTGATCAGTCAATTTTAATTATTCAGAATAAGCCTGTTAAATGACTACAGTATACCCACATCCTCAACTTTTTGTGAAAATTGAAGCTGTGGCAAAATTCGTTTTATAAAAGTAGTTATGTAGTGACTACATTTTAAAAGTAGTTTATAATCACTGCATTTAAAAAAAAAGTAGTTGTAGTTGTAGTTAACTACATTTGTCATAATGTAGTTGCAGTTGTAGATCCCTACAATAATAAAGTAATTTTTTCCACCACTGCTCAGATGATCTTATAATATGTTTGACGATTATGACGTAGATGAAATATATCTATTGCAAGAGAGTTAATACGAGATTCTTAGGAAGGTCCTTAAACACTCGCAAAACTTTGTAAGGAAAGGCCCATGAGTGTATACTTTAGGTTTATCTACAGTAAAGTGACCATGTTTAATCGAGTAAAAGGAATTTCAGCATCCCTTGCGAAGTATGTTAAAAGTTAGTGTAAGTGTAACCGACTCGGCAACAAAGCGAGATAGATAGAAAAGCCAATTACGGAGTTGTAGAGCATTGTGTAATAAGTAGGATGCGACCCGAAAACTGTTACAGAAAACATTTAATTCACACAATAGGGTTACCGGCCTCTCAAATAATTTCTTTAAGCCCTTTGGGTCAGTCGAGAGGTCTGGGTCTGCAACATAATAGGGTTAATGACTGTCCTATTCAGGAATGCTAAAATTATATGCCCATCTTTTATCTCACAGATAGCCACTACGTCATTGGCATTAATTGCATACGCTCCTGAATAGCTCGAATATATTTAATAGTATTTTAGCGTGGCAGCGCATCTAGCAAGTGATCAAGCATGAATGGTATTTAAAACCTTCCATATACGCGTTTCGTTTGTTCCAGGTTTCAATTCCTACTAATTAGATAATGATCTACAGTGTAATTGGCTTTTCATTTATTTTTTTTTATCTTGCTTTGTTGTTTAGTTCATTATTCTAACTTTTTCAGTTTTTCACTAGGGACGCTGCAATTGCTTTTGTTCGATCGAGTTTTGCTACTTTACTCTATATAAACTTAATGTATACACCCATGGATCGTTGCCGCCGTGTTCACGCGGAGTACGATCACGTTAAACATGTGGGTCCGTAAGTCCTTCCGAGAGGTTGGTGGTAGGGGAAGGAGGGTACGGTCCCTATGGATGCCTCCCCCACTGGGTTCCGGTCTAAATTGGGTGGCATTTCCCGGCCGTCCAAACAGTTACCTTACACCTTTCTGGTAGGTCGGACGGTCTGGGTAACAACAACAACAACCCATGGATCGTTCTTTATAAAGTTATTGGGTACTTATGGATTTTTTTGGATATTTGTATGCTATTATAACTTACACCAGGGTAAGATTATTTCAGTAAAGCTGAAAAATTGTAAGGAAACAAACAATCATTTTATATTTATAAATATTTCTTGTACATTTATAGATTTTATCAATTTATTTTTCATCTGAGCACGCCCAAAAGTTAGTTAAAACTATTATAAACAGTTATATATGATATAGAGTAACATTTTTTCAAATATAATGTTTGAAGTATTTTCTGTTACTTGTTTTGCTGTCCAACTCTTATAATACGATCCACATTGAAATATAACTACAGTTACGCTTAGTAAAAGGAGCGGAGGGGAATGCTAATTATAACAAAAACATAATATGGCCATGCTGTCAAAAAATCGATGTCTTGAATGATTTTCTGAGGAAAACTGCGCAATATTTAAATCTCATGCAAATAATACCACTAAATTCTGTCATCGACAAACAGTTTAAACAGACCCTTGATTTACGGTTCGACTTAAGGTTACCGAAAGTGTAAAAACTGTGAAATATTTTACTTACAAAAATGGGTTTTGATTATCCGAATATCAGTCTACTTTTTAAAAAAGTTATATGAGTTACTAAAATGAAATGTTGATACTTCAGTGTGTAATTAAAGTAAGAAATATTGTTTTTTAAACGCTTGTGATAAAAGATAAAACTATAGGTATTTATATAAGATTTGAAACGATAGAGGTATAAGATTGAACAGAGGGATGATATTATATAGCATGCTTTGTTTTACGCCGTCGAATAATAATTATTTCCCCAAACTTTGTTTTTTAAACCGTTTAATAAATGCAAATGATTGCGCATTATTTTAAAAGGACGGTGGACGCTGAATATTTTTTAATTTATTTATTGACTTAGAAATATCCAAATTTGTATAAATATTCTTCTTAACATTACTATATAAAATACCCCACCGAATGCTAGATTTAGATAGAATTTGCTGCCGAATAATTCTAGTTCTAATCAGGAAAATTAGCAACATTTATCTAGATCTAGTTTCCTTTATAAAATTTGAAAGTGGTAGAAGTATTCGTTCTTGAGCCATCATATCCACGACTCAATGACATACACATATAAACACACACACACACACACATACACTCACGCATAAAACAAACACACACACGCATAAAACAAACACACACATACACGCACAGATTGACATCTTAGCGAAAGTAATCGAGTTGTGTTCAGGAGGTTTTGAAACATGCTCAGACAAATTTTTAAATTTGAAAATTTTCCATAAAATTATTTTTTAATTTTAAAATTTTCATTTCTTTTCTATACCATTGAATGAGAAAGTAGAAATGGGAATTTTAATTAATCACTGAATAATTTTCCACTCATTTCTAAATTTGTTTCGTTATCTTAAAGGCGCTTCTTTGTTTCTTATAAACTGCGCAATAAATGAACAGCGAATAGATATGCCTTGCATCTTGCTTATCAAAAAGTGTAAAATTTTTAAATTAAGGAATTTTCTACGATGTAATCTTTAATGAAATTTATATTTCAATTGAAGTTCTTTTGATTACCTTTAGCCACTAAAATGAATCTGTCGGTCAAAATTATATTCCATTTCTCCACAAAGATGATTAAGCAGATAAAAAGCAGATAAATAAATGTTCACAGATTTTGAAACTGCTTTAAAACATTTTGAATACTTAACTAATTTTTGTAAATCTATTTTTATTCATGACGAAATTGTCAACTTAAACTTTATATTGGAACCAAAATTCAAACTTATTCACTGAAGCATTTTAAACATTAAATTTAATTAAAATATTAATGTTTAAAATGCTTCAGTTTTATATATTAAATATATTTTCAACTTTTTACTTATTATTTAAAACCTTGACCTTTTAAAAGTTTTACATAATATAGGCAATTAAAGGCTAGTTCTCTTAATATCTGGATACTAATAGATGACCTATTATTGTAAATTACTCTGATGAAATATAAATATAATATTTAAAATTTCAAATGTTAGATTAAAAAATATTTAAATCTATTCAAAAATATGGTAACAAAATATTTAAATATTTCCAATCAAATATGTTAACAAAAATAATTTCCCCCGATAACTACTGTATTCTCGCAGAAATGTATTCTGCTATCGTAGCAGTAGGGGAAATATTTCCCCTACTCGTAGCAGTAAATTACTTCGAAATGAAAGTTAAATCAAGTTAATTCTGCTATTTCATAAATCATTTCCTTACTTTTAATGTATAACATATTTTTGATGAAGCAGGAATGGTTGAACGATGAAGATTAGTAACAAACCTCATCCAAATAAAAGTTAAATATTTGCGTTTACTTAATTTATAGAAAACGATACTTTTACCATACTGTTATATAGAAAAATTATTGTTTACCAGAAAATTTCGAATTCGAAATTTTAACTGGAAAGAACATTTCAAGAACCCCCGATATCATTTCGAACATATGCCCTCCGTTTCTCTCTCTCTCACCGTGTATACATGTTTATGCCAGCAAAGTGTGGACACAATAAACCAAAAACTACGCTTTTGAAATTTTGTGTATTTTTATATATTATACAAAATTCTTCAACTGGATAGAATTCTTTTAAATTATTTTAAATTTTAATAGTATTATTTTAAATTTCAATAGTGTGATTTATTAAAATTATATGCGTTAATAAAGTCAATCAATATACCCAATTTTATCTGCGTCATTCAACTGTTGCCAACTTAAAAAAACAAAATTTTAATTTTTTCAGAAAAAAATACTTGAACCAGTTTTTAGAGAATGACATACACGAAAGTTCATGAAAATATCCATGGTTTGTCGATTATAGTATATATTATTATACAAATGGACTCTAAACAATATGTGGAATATAAAAACAGAAGCAAATATGGAAACACCTTGATATTTTTTTAAATGCCATTTATTATTTTCTTTATATCGTTCTCTCTTGATAAAAAATTTACACCAACGCAAAGAAGTCACTCCTTTCAGTCCCGCAAGAAGTGTGGGCAACCATGCTCTTTTTTTGACAAGAAAAGTTTTGGAGTTTCTGCGCAATCAAATATCTTGCGTACCCATTACCCCAATCATTGAAATTCCATGCATACCGTTACAGGCAACTAATGTAAAAGTCATCGATTTTACACTACATGGATATTTTCGTTCTCAAAATGACCAGTTTACTGACAAGGGGTGCGTGCTTGGAACCTACGCACTTTTCAAGGCTAACCCCACCCTAGCCCCTCCCGTCAATAGTTCAACTCCAACTCTCTCGGTATTGGTATGCAATTAAAGAACTATAATTTCTAATATATAATAAGACTTACCGTGCAGCCGCAGACTAGATCTTCAAGGGAATAGGGAAGCAAATCCGGATTTTGTATCCAGAAAGCGGGAAGTCGTTTCAGTGTTCGTCAGGAAAATTTGTCTCCCGTTTTCTCCAGCTCTCTGGCAATCGACCACTGCAGTGTGTCTCGGCGCACTCTTCGATGCGCAAGTTCCCTTCATCAGATTGACCACTAGGGGGCGGGAGCATGCTTTTCCGCAATACATGGCACCTTTACATTAAAATAAAAAGAACCTAAAGGAGGGAAAAATACGGAAAAAGAATTATTGTTTTTTGTTGTGGGAAGAGTTATTAGATCTGTCATTATTAAAGAATTCGAATAAGGAAGTTGGGAAAATGTTTATAAGTCGTACAATTAGATTCGATGTGTTTGTGTTGCGATTTGTGGCATTTTGCTCGCAAATTTGTTTTTCTAATCTGACATGAAAAATATATTAAGTGTCAGTATATACTTACGATGCGAGAAAAATGTTACACGCTGACATGATTCTGTATACGTTTTTAATAAATATATTAAAACATTGCATAATATTTTATTTTCATGCGAACAAGGTCAGGGCATAAACATGACCAAAAGAGTTACCAGGTTAACCAAATTAAGAATGGCCATTTGAAACTAAAATTAGGTATATTAAGAAAGACTTAGGGACTCTGGAGTATAACAACTTGATATTTAACTAATTTTCTGGTACAATATTTATCAAATTACAATTAAGATAATTTAGATATTATTAAAAGTAAGAAATATGTACGCCTTATAATGAATGAGCCAGCATTCTTAGTTCAAAATGAATTCAACCTGTACACTGCAAGTAATACTCTAAACTTTTGTGTATGACAAAATTCTATTCTTTCTAACTTATTTTAAACCAATGTTATCTTTATAGCTTTATCTACTTTTATAGGGGAGTGATCAGGAACCTTTTTTACACATAGCAAAAATTCCTTGCTTCGCCGCAGAACATGAATGTTTAAAAATGCTTTCATATTTAAAAAGTTTCATATTCAGTAAAATATGACTAGAATTTTTTTCTCATTCAATAATATGAGACTTCTAATAAGATACTTCTGATAGGAATGTACTCATGCTTCTGATAAGAAAGTACTCATGTTGCTGTTACTCATGCTTCTGATAAGAATGCACTCATGTTTCTGATACTCATGCTTCTGATAAGAATGCACTCATGTTTCTGATACTCATGCTTCTGATAAGAATGCACTCATGTTTCTGATACTCATGCTTCTGATAAGAATGCACTCATGTTTCTGATACTCATGCTTCTGATAAGAATGCACTCATGTTTCTGATACTCATGCTTCTGATAAGAATGCACTCATGTTTCTGATACTCATGCTTCTGATAAGAATGCACTCATGTTTCTGATACTCATGCTTCTGATAAGAATGCACTCATGTTTCTGATACTCATGCTTCTGATAAGAATGCACTCATGTTTCTGATACTCATGCTTCTGATAAGAATGTACTCAACTTAAGATCATTCGATAATCGATTTGAAAGCTAGAAGAAAATTACATGTTATTTTATTATCTATGATATTCTGATGAATAGCCACGTTTTCAGATCTCCTGAATATATTTTAAACACATTTGAAATAATATTTATCTGTGTGTATGTCAGCAAGGTGTGGAGACGATAACTGGAAAACAGATTCAAATGTTGGCATGAAATTAATTGTGCAGATGCATCGTGTAAAAACTAGAACAAATTTATTCGTGTTTTTCATTATTAGAGATCAGAATATTCAAACTTAATTACAGATGGAATAGGTAAGATTTCTATGGCAATACTTACTATATAAAACAATGATTATTGCCGAAAAAATAGAGTTAGTGTTTAAGGAGGAAATTGACAACTTAGATTGTGCATGTTAATGACTTCAAAATAGCTTATATTATAACATATAAGCCCACAATACATATAAGCCCACAAATACATATATTAGCGTCTCCAAACTGTTTCTAATTAAAATAAATCTGATGTGGGCAGCACATGACTTTCCTTATATAATGCAATGTATTTATTACCTTTAAAGTAAAAACAAAATAGGTTATTCTTATAGCAGATACTTATACTTTTACCAAGATATTGAATTTTCGTTAAATAGTCGTTATTTTCATTAATTTGGCGTCATTTTTATCCATTTGGCGAGATTCTCTTTGATTTGGGGTAATATTTAAAAAGTCGCCAAGTTGGCGACATTCCGCCAAATTCGTCGCCAAAATCTCGCCAAGCGTTATGGACGGAGAAATAATTTATTCTTATAGCAGATAAATGACTATTGGCGTTCAAATACAAAAGTATTACTCAAAGTATCTTTTTTCATGAATGGAACCAGCTAGATCCACGAGAAAGATGTCACTTAATTTATCGCGTGATATTACATATGAAAAGTAAACATGTTTCTCAATAAGAAATATTTTTTTTTATTTTATATAATTTTTTTTGTAAATGTGCAATATCTAGAAAACGGTTCATGCTACCACTCTAAAATTTATGTTAATCGTTTTCTAACGAAAAATTACATAAGAGATGTCTATTTGAGTAACTTTATTAGAGGTTTTGATTTTCTGATGATTTTTTCAAAATTTCACTCGAAAATTTAGAGGGTTCTGAACATTCGATTGCGTATAAAAACAAAAGGCTTCCAGTATTCACGGATTGTAATTTTTGTACCAAATTTCGTTCGAATCGGTCCATTCGTTCGTCAGTTATCGTCTCTATACACAGACACACATATCACCTCAAAAATGCTCGATTCGTGATCAGGGATGCTTGAAACGTACTCTCCCGTCGAAAACTCGAATTCGAATTTTCGACCCCTTCACAATACTTTCCTTATACATTGTTGCATATAAGGAAAGTAAAAACATATTTAAATGTTTACGAAATATTTTAAAACTACAACTTGGACAAAGAATAAAAAAAAAATGCGTAAATCTTTTTATTTTAATAATGATTCTGATACAAGTATACTTTTGAATCGTCCCAGTATCGTTTGGAACCAAATATCCTTTGGAGTTGTAGGTGCATTTGCAGAATGTAATGAAAAGCCCAAATGTTTAGGTAAATAACTCTCATAAATAAGTTTAATAAGTAACGTAATGAATAAATTTAAAAGCATCAATAAGCGTAAATAGAAACAATATACTGCTCATAATTTTCTAGTTAAGCCGCAAAATAAAGTACAATAAACAATCATTATATAATTACCTTTTGCACAAAACAGAAGATTATATTCTCAAAATCATAATTGTATTCACAATTTGCTTATACCCAAACCACTTCAACAATATCTGAGCGATGATCAACTTATAACCCCCTATGTAAAATTCTGAAAAAAAAACCCACGTAACTCGTAAAGTTTTCGACCAATCTATAAAATTCGAGAAGTTTCCAGAACTCGTCAGAAGTTAACAATTTGGCGATATTTCGCTAAATTGGTTTAATTGTCGACAAGGTCAAGCATCGTAATGTCACTAAGGAATGTGAATGTATGAGAAAATCAAGTGGCGTTCCTGATAATTTGACATTAATTTTTAACAGTATAGAAAAAAAATTGTTAATCTCTAGAAAACTTAAAATGTGTTGATAACATCGTTTTTTTTTTTAAAAAAGGCCAAAAATGCTTTATTGTCAATCAAACATATTATATACGGAATTTAACACAATGGAACTGTTTTCTCACTTGTGTAATTTGTATGTACTTTATCTATAAAAAAAATCTGATGTGGGCGGCACATGACTTTCCTTATATAATGCAATGGATTTACTAGTTTTGCAATAAAAAAAAATGTATAAGATCCACGGCGCTGTGTTTTTATCGTTGAATTGTACATTGGGCGATTTGCAGGATGAAACTATGTAAAACTGTTTCAAAATACTCAATTAACTTATACTTCGCGCAACTCTAAACAATCACCAATATTGATAGCATCCTCAATAACCGATATTGTCCATATATTAAAATACTTTAATAATTACTTCATCATTTAGTCGTCATTTTCATTGATATAGAGTTATTTTTATCAATTTGGCGACATTTTCGTTAATTTGGCAGCATTTTAAAAAGTCGCCAAGTTGGCGACATTCCGGAAAAATCTCGCCAAGCGTTATAGGCGGAGAAATAAGTTATTCTTGTAACAGATAACTGACTATTGGCATCCAAGTACAAAAGTATTACTTAAAGTATCTTTTCTCATGAATGGAAGGAGCTAGATCCACGAGAATCATGTCGCTCATTTTTTCGCATGATATTACTTATGAAAAGTGAACATATTTGAACAATATATAATATCTTTCTTAATTTTATAGGTTTTTTTTATTTTCTTTTTAAAAATGTACATTATCTCGAGAACCGTTCATGTTAGCGTCCTAAAATTTATTTTAATCATTTTCTAATGAAAAATTACATAAGAATAGACTATTTACGTAACCTCATTAAAGGTTTTAATTTTTTGATGATTTTTTCAAAATTTCACTCAAAAATTTAGGGAGGTTCTGAACACGTGATTGCGTATAAAAACAATTGGCTTACAGTATTCATGGATTGTAATTTTTGTACCAAATTTCGTTCGAATCGGTCCATTCGTTCGTCAGTTATCGCCTCCGTAAACTCAGTGACACACACACACACACACACACACACACAGACATCATCTGAAAAACGTCTGGTTGTGCTCAGAGATGTTTGAAACGTGCTTTCCCGTCAAAAACTCGAATTCGAATTTTCGGCCCCATCACAGTACTTTCCTTATACATTATATGTATGTAAGAAAAGTAATAAGAAGCATATTTGAGTAGCTCAGAGGCTCATGCAAGAGTGTCGCCTCATGTAAAGAATGCAAGCCTTTTAAAATAAAAAAAACTTTTGATAATCAATAAGTATCACTAATATTTACATAATAAATTAATTAAAGAGAACTGATCAAAACTGTAAAAAAGACGGCATTTTGATTACATTTATTTTTCATTAACGTAAATACATTTTCAGATGCTAAAAGGCTTTTGAAGGATCTTTGGGAGTAAAAACTTAATTAAGCCATTAATGGGAGTTTAATTAGGGGAATGCGTGTTTAATGAACAGAGAGCATCGTATTAAGGAATAATTTCTCGCCAAGATTTTATTTTCATGTTCGAAATGAAGGGAATTTCTGTCGAAGAACTGTAGAGAATGCCGGGTTTTGTAATTCTATGAGTAGCATGAAAATATTTGTTTGCCAAGAAAACATGATGCGTATAGTGTTAATGCTATGGAATTGTTTTCTGAATTGTATAATCTGTATGTAAGATGATACTTTGAAAGAAGAAAGAAGATGTGCATTGAAGTGAAGATATGCATTGAAATAGCTTGGTGACGCGCTAGCCGGAAATGAGTGGCTTATCTATACATAGTATTTCATATAGATATACTTGTATATCGTACTTACTGTGCATCGATAATTATCGCATTAATAATTTTCCTCTGTAATCATAATTTATATTTAGTGTTTCTACTTTACTTACATACAATAATGTATAAGGAAAGTATTGTTGACGGGGTCGGAAATTCGAATTCGAGTTCTCGAAGGAAGAGCACGTTTCAAGCATCCCTGATCACGAATCGAACATTTTTGAGGTGAGATCTGTGTGTGTTTGTGTGTGAAAGAATGTATGTGTGTGTGTCAGTGAGTCTGTGGAGACGATAACTGACGAAGGAATGGACCGATGCGAACGAAATTTGGTACAAAATTTACAATCTGTGAATACTAAAAGCCTACTGTTCTTATACGCAATCGAATGTTCAGAAACCTCTTAAATTTTCGAGTGAAATTTTGAGAAAATCATCAAAAAATCAAAACTTTTAATAAAGTTACGCAAATAGACATTTCTTATGTAATTTTTTCAATAGAAAACGATTGACATAAATTTTAGAACGCTAGCATGAACCGTTCTCGAGATATTGCACATTATTAAAAAAAATTATCAAAAAATCATATACAGAGACATCAATAGGTAATATAAAAAAATATTACCTATTGAGAAGCATGTTCATTTTTTATATGTAATATC
The DNA here is from genome assembly GCA_951213105.1 of Amaurobius ferox. Classification (NCBI taxonomy): domain Eukaryota; kingdom Metazoa; phylum Arthropoda; class Arachnida; order Araneae; family Amaurobiidae; genus Amaurobius; species Amaurobius ferox. The sequence continues at coordinate 19,358,598 of OX578143.1, forward strand.
ATGCGATAAATTGGGTGACATGATTCTCATGGATCTAACTCGTTCCATTCATGAAAAAAAGTACTTTGAGTAATACTTTTGTATTGGAACGCCAATAGTCATTTATCTGCTATAAGAATAACTTATTTCTCCGTCCATAACGCTTGGCGAGATTTTGGCGACGAATTTTGTGGAATATCGCCAACTTGGCGATATTTTTAAATGTTGCTAACACGTTTCAAGCATCCCTGATCACGAATCAAACATTTTTGAAGTGATGTCTGTGTGTGTGTGTGTGAAAGTATGTATGTGTGTGTGTTTGTGTGTGTCAGTGAGTATGTGGAGACGATAACTGACGAACGAATGGACCGATTCGAACTAAAGTTGGTACACAAATCACAATCCGTAAACACTGGAAGCCTATTGTTTGAGTAATACTTTTGTATTTGAACGCCAATAATCATTTATCTGCTGTAAGAATAACTTAGTTCTTTACCCATAACGCTTGGCGAGATTTTGGCGACGAATTTGGCGGAATGTCGCCAACTTGGCGACTTTTTGAAATGTTGCCAAATTAACGAAAATCTCGCCAAATGGATAAAAATGAAGCTAAATCAATGAAAATGACAACCAATTGTCGAAAATTCAATATCTTCGAAAGAATATTAGTATCTACTATTAGAAGAACCTATTTTTTTTACTGTAAAAGAAGTAAATTCATTACATTATATAAGGAAAGTCATATGTTGCCCGCATCAGATTTTTTATTATAGTTTATCAATGAAATTTTTATAGTTTTTGTGGTAGCAACGGTAACTAAATTGAGTTTCAAATACCGAAATAGCTTGTCGATTATTCTTTAATCAAACGATTGAAGTGCAGTGATCGATGATGCAATATTGTTTAACAAACAGAAATTACCATGTTAACAGAAAGATAAAATTTGCGCCATTTTTATGATTCAATTTGAAACGTTTTTTTTTCTTATATTCATAACTTTTGTTAAGTGTGTAAACGTCATATTTGGTTACTACGAGCTACTTAGCTCCAGCGAAGCGTAGGTGAAATTGTCTAGTATAAAATATTTATGTGTGAGAGAGTAGTGTGGAGTCACCGACTCCACATATTTGAAATGCTGTGAAACATGCGATACTCTGCAATAACAAATATATGTACTTATTTGTTCTACTATATAAGTTATCTTTTTGAAGTCCAACTTATAAAAAAAATCGGAGGTGTCTCTAGGCCGATGGAGATGAAATGGTTTTGTATGAATAATATTTTGTAGAAAAAACTCAACTTTTGTTACACACATATATATATATATATGTGTGTAACATATATATATATATATGTTACACACATATATATATATATGTGTGTGATTGGGTTATATATATATATATATATATATAACCCAATCTAAAATCTAATTATATACACCTATAGGGCTTTAAAAACTATAAATTCTTGCTTATTGTTTATAGCTATCGCTTTTAGTTTATATTATATAAGCATTATACACTTGATAAACCTAAAATTTTCATACTTCAACTTAACAAGACGATTACACGAAAACTATAAAAGCTTTTTATTAAAAATGCAGCTTTAGAAACTAAATTTCTACATACACATTTCAGTCGCTTTTTATTTATATCTACCTTTTATAGTTCCGAAGATATTTCAAGTGAAAGTATGAAAAATGAAAAGAAAACTCGTTTGGACAAATATTGTTTAAAGTGTTTTTCCAAGAAATAGAGGTCAATCCAGAATCCAATTATATAAGCTTATAGGACTTTTAAAGAGTTACACATTCTTGCTTATTCCAAACTGTTACCTTACACCTTTCTGGTAGGTCGGGCGGTCTGGGTTTCAACAACAACAACATTCTTGCTTATAGGGCGTGGTAGTCCAGTGGTTAGCGCGCGGGAATTGCACTCAATCTGACTTACCACTTTCTAATACTTTTACTTCAGGTTAGCCTTCTGATACTACTATTTTTACACAGGTTAGTACCCCAACTGCCGCCGTGTTCACGCGGAGTACGATCACGTTATACATGTGGGTCCGTAAGTCCTTCCGAGAGGTTGTTGGTAGGGGAAGGAGGGTACGGTCCCTGTGGATGCCTCCCCCTCTGGGTTCCGGTCTAAATTGGCTGGCACTTCCCGACCATCCAAACAGTTACCTTACACCTTTCTGGTAGGCCCGACGGTCTGGGTCTCAAGAACAACATTCTTGGCTATACCGGCCGTCCAAATAGATGCTCTATGCCCTTGGATGAGTCAGACGGTCTAGGTCTTCAACATTCTTGCCTATTGTGCAAAGAGGAGCTTTTTTAGTTTTTGAAACACAACGATTACAAACTACAAAAACGGAAAATTTTCAATCTTCTTCAGCTTGACGATTACTCGAAAACTATAACAGCTTTTTTAAGTAATAAATATAGATTTTGATACTAAATTTTTACTGCACATTTTTGTCCTTTACTATTTATATCTATCATTTATAGTTTGTTACATATTTTGAGTGAAAGCTAGAAAAATGAAAAAAAAAAAAAAAAACTCTCGCTCGGAAAACTTTTCGATTTTACGATTTTCCGAAGCAAAAAAGTTCAAAATATAAAAATATTGAAATTATTTTTATATATTTATAATCTGGACCCGTTGTTGGACAAACAAGAAAGCTATCTACATTTTTATCTATTAGGTTCGGAAGTATAAGCGTCCAAAGTGTTCTCAATTTCCTTAATGCTCCGTTTTTCCGCTACAGAAAGCTTAACCATAGATGTTATTCACTTCCAAAAACCACTTAAAATTTAGTAGAAAAATTGGGAAAAAAATTACAAAAATTTGAAAAAACAGCTAATGTAACAAATATTTTTACTTTTCCTACAATATACGGCAATGTATAGAGAAATTATTGGGATCATGTCGAAAATTGTAATTCGAGTTTTCTAAGGATCTGCACGTTTCGGGACCTCTAGAATACGAAGAAAAATATTTTAAGCATGACATCTGTGTGTCTGTCTGTGCAGTGTATGTATGTATGCATCCACTCTAACTCAAAACTAATGCACCGAATTGGCCCTGGTGCTGATTACATTTTGGTTTGATTCGGGATAAAAGAACCTGCCCTTTTTGCAAAATGGCCCACAAAAATCGTCAGAATCCAAACTAAAAGATTGCGTATATTGAAATGTATCAATTAATTGATTTCATAAGTAATTTTTGAAGATGAAAGGAATAAGACCAACTCCGTTAATCTAGGATTAGCCGTTCTCGAGATATTTTATTGCTCTGGTTTCGAAAATACGTCTAGTTACCAAATAAAAAGGAAAAAATTGATATAAAACTGCAAATTTAGCGTAATTTCAAATAATAATGCTCGTTATTTTACACAATTAAACTCTATTCAATGAATTATTAAAGAAATAAAGAAAAAATGAATTTGAGTCTGTAGGTAAAGTCATGTGTTGTCCACATCCGATTTTTAGCTTAAAAATTATTCTTGAGAATTACATGTTATAAACAAAATAAAATCAATATCTATCTATATTTAAAGCAAGATTTCGGGCGCGAGGCATTTATAACTTTCTTACACGCTGGCAATAGCAACTGGAAAACAACTTCTACAGGCGTTAGCTGCCACTAAACAATGTGTTTGGGAAGTCCCACAAATAGCATGGAAAATCTTTATATTATATATATATATATATATATATATATATATATACATATATATATATATATATATATATATATATATATATATATATATATATATATTATATATATATATAATATATATATATATATATATATAATATATATATATATATATATTATATATATATATAATATATATATATATATATATATAATATATATATATATATATTATATATATATATATATATAATATATATATATATATATTATATATATATATATATATATATAATATATATATATATATTATATATATATATATATATATATATATATATATATATATATATATATATATATATATATATAATATATATACAGTCACGACGTCACATAAAGTGTCAAAATAACCACAATGCTTTAATAGACATATATTTAAATACTTAAATGTTGTAAAGTGTTTATATTTTAAAATTTTTTTTAAACATTAATATTTGTATCACTTTTGAATTTTTACTTTCTCATACTATGTGATATAGTATACAGAAAATATTGTTTTCGCGAACATTTTTTAATTCGAGATTTTGATGCCAATATTACATATTTTGATTACAAACAGCTCCATGGTATACCCATGGGAGGTGGGTGTTCCTCCATTCTCGCCGACAAATATGAAGAGGGCACACACATTTTAAACGAATTGCTGTTCATACGTTACGTTGACGATATCCTTTTTGCCTGTAAAGAAAAATATTTTTTATTGGATTTTGGATTCTATCCAAAATGTTTAACTTTAACCGAAACACCATATAACCCTGATGAAAGTCTTAATTTTCTTGATTTGTCTTTGTACAAACTTCGTATGGATCAACTGGATTTCGTCTCTACGATAAACGTAGAGATTTTAAATTTAATATAAATTTTATTGTTCCTTGGTGTTCATGCTTACATAAAAATGTGTACAGAAACATAATTTTGAACCATCTTTTGCGAAGCAAAAGAATCAACTGTAATGTTAATGATCGTTACAATAGCGATATTAACTTCCTCCATGGTGCTATTGCAGAGGGTTTTCCGAAGCGTTTCCTGTGTAATATTATATGCAAATTTTATAGTATAACCGTAACTGATAGCTATCACATATATTTGGATGCCGAACCTCCCGTGTGTTGATTACGTTAGGGAGTCTGAGCCATCTTTACACAGGTTATGAATGAGGGCGCGGTAGCCCATTGGTTAGCGCGCTGGAGTTGCACTCGGTAGGCCCGGGTTCGATTCCAGCCACTGCCAAAACTGCCGCCGTGTTCACGCGGAGTACGATCACGTTAAACATGTGGGTCCGTAAGTCCTTCCGAGAGGTTGGTGGTAGGGGAAGGAGGGTACGGTCCCTGTGGATGCCTCCCCCACTGGGTTCTGGTCTAAATTGGGTGGCACTTCCCGGCCGTCCAAACAGTTACCTTACACCTTTCTGGTAGGTCGGACGGTCTGGGTCTCAACAACAACAACAGGTTATGAATGAGTACACTCTTATATACAATAGATAATAACAAGCAGATGGATTGATACTGGATTCGTCATGGTGAATAGTACATCTGGGTTATGGTACAGTATCTACTCTGGAAATTAAAATCTATATGTTTGTTTCTTATTGCCTTTAGTTTTGTGAGAGTTAAACTAATAGTACAGTTTTAAAATACGTGTCTTCTGGGTACTCCACACTTTCATGTTTTGTAACCTCCTTTTTAAAAAAAAATTTTTGATACTTCGGTATTCATATTTGTGCAATATATCGGCTTCCGGGAGTGTTGTCTAGACGCAAAGCTGGCTTAACCGGGGAGTGGGGGTCACAACCCCCTCCCCCAGCTATTCTTTGATATATTGCTTTCTTTCATTTTTATACTTTTCTGGTATGATATTAAAATCCACATTGTAGTGCAGCATAGCGCCTTATTCGTGTGATTACAGGAATTTTTTAACTTTCATTCTTTTATACATATTTATTTATATATATATATATATATATAAATACAGTCACGACGTCACATAAAGTGTCAAAATAACCACAATGCTTTAATAGACATATATTTAAATACTTAAATGTTGTAAAGTGTTTATATTTTAAAAATTTTTTTAAACATTAATATTTGTATCACTTTTGAATTTTTACTTTCTCATACTATGTGATATAGTATACAGAAAATATTGTTTTCGCGAACATTTTTTAATTCGAGATTTTGATGCCAATATACGGACCTCCTGATGACGTTTTGACTATTTTTGGAGTGATGTCCGTCCGTCTGTCTGTCTCGGATCGATTTTTTGTGTGCACAATAGCGACCAGAAATAATAATGGACTATCACGAACCTTTATATCCGAATTGATTATGAAAAAATCTAGAAATAGATGGAATTTTTTGAAATTCTAGTAAAAACTTTGAAATTTATTCGAAATTTTATATTTTTTAACATGGCAGCATGGAAGAAAATTTGACATAATCATGCATAAAAGGTATTGAATATGGCTCAATGACCACGATACTTTATAGCTTCAATCATTGTTGTGAAAAATAGCCGCGATATAATTTTTTTGTTCATGACGTCATTAGCTCCCCTCGGGAGCAAACCCCCTCCCCCCCGAGTACATTGTCAAGTAATGTATCAATTGAAAGATTGTTTAAGTCCTTTAAAGTGAAGGGTAACACGCCATAATTGTAATCATTTGAATCCATGACACCGATTTTTCAAAATTTTTCTTGAAAAATTTGAAAGAATAAAATTACTATAAATGGATTCTACTATGAGAAAGTCCAGTTGAGTCACACTTCAGTTATTTTTTTTTTTACTTTCCCTGCAATACACGGTAATGTATAGGGAAAGTATTGGAATCATGTCGAAAACCGCAACTCGAGTTTTCGACACATCTACAGGTTTCGAAACCTCTAGAATACGAAAAAACTACTTTTAGTGTGACGTCTGTGTGTGTGTCTGTCTGTGTGTCTGTGCAATGAATGTATCCACTCTAACTAAAAAACTAATGGACCGAATTTCATAAAATTTGGTATGTGAGACCCTTGGGTGTGACCCTGGTGCTTATTAGTTTTTGGTACAATTCGGAAGAAAGCACCCGCTTTTTTTGCGAAATGGCCCGCAAAAATCTCTTGTTTTCACTCTAGCTGAAATACAAATCGACCAAATTTTACAAAATTTGGTAGATAAATCACATGTGGGATACTCTGGTACTGATTAGATTTTGGTACGATTCGGAAAAGAACAACCTGCCTTTTTTTACGAAATAGCCCTTAAAAATCGCCAATATCTAAAAAAAGACTACGTATGTTCAAATGTATCAATTAAATGCTGGTTTTACACGTAATTTTTGACGAAGAAAAGAATAAGAACAACTCTATTACTCTAGGACTAACCGTTCTCGAGATATTTGAGATTTTTCGTATTTTTTGTGCCGCCTTTGGAAAAATGTCCAATTACCAAATAGAAGCAGAAATTGAATTAAAAATGCAAATTTAGTGTCATTTTGTGCATTTAAACTCAATTTAATGAGTTCTTAAAGAAATAAAGAAAAAATGAATTTGAGTCTGCAGGGAAAGTCATGTGCTGCCCACATCAGATTTCTTTATTTTATATTTAAAACATTTTTGTAAATATAGAGAATATTAGGTACATATCTTATGGTACTAGATATTTTATTATTATACTGGTTAATTTGAGCAATATAGTGTATAATGCAAGAGACTGTAGAGTAAAGCAGCTTCTGTGGAATACTGTAGTTATTTGAAAGCTAGAAAAAACCCAATCTTGCCACGCTTTTTAATTTGCATACATTTAAACAAATTCTTGAAAATTTCTCATAAAACTTACAAGCTCTTACACAAGCTTATTATATTAAGTTAACACACAAGCTTATTATATTAAGTTAATAATTTCATGGGGAACTAAATATCCACAAAATCATTAAAATTTTTATTACCTATATATAATTATTACAAGTAAAATTATAATAATTTTGAAGTATTATAAAAATTTGTTTTATAATTAGTTATAGTTCTTTTAGATTTTAAATTAGAACAACGGTTGATTTGTTAAATTTTAATTTCAACATTTTTTCAATAATCGTTTCCTCATGAGCTGACAAATCGATAACACTACAAATTTTAAGCGATTCAAACGTAATATTCATTGGTGAACTAATATTATATGTTCAACAACTGATTTAATAGCATCAACTCTTTACAAAGAAAAACAGTCAAGTTATGGTAATTAGAACGTTAAGCTAAAAGAAATGGATTTGAAACCATAATCATCATTTTTTAGTTATCTCCCCCATGGAGAGTTTAATTACAACATAAATTAACGGCACGTAGGCAAATTTAATAAACGAACAGGTTCGTTATATTTTTTAAAACATTAATGTCTGCATATCTAAAACGAGGGTTCGTGAGCGCAGCGAGCAAGGGCAGGAAACTCCTAGTGTCAAAATAATCGGCGGTGGTTCTAACACGAAGAAGTCAAAATGGTTTTGCTTGAATATGATCCAGTAAAAAATGGCTAACATAATGTTAAATAGGTTTCTTTTATTATTTTTAATCTCATTTCTTTCGTTTATAACGAATATTATAGGCCTAGTGTAACTATCATAAAATATATTATTGAAGCCACTATTATAAGTACTATATTTCGAAAACTAAGAATCGGATCAAAGATCCAATTACATATCCTAGCATGTCTTTCTAAATGGTTACAACTTACTCTTTTACTATTTACTCATAGTTAGCATTTTTATTTTTCGAGATACAAGCATTACATGCTTCAAAACGAAATTTTTTCAATCTCCCTCAACGTGACAAGATGGTTGCATAAAAACTATAACAGCTTTGTAAAAACTAATTATTGATCTAGAAACTGGACTTTCTTTTGAACATTTTTGCCGTTTATTTAGAAGATATTTCGAGAGAAAGTAAACAAAGTGAAATGAAAACACGATCGGACAAAAACCTTTCATGCTTCTTAAAGAGAAAAATAGTTAAAATATTAAAATTATTTTTACATAATGTTACAGGTACCCTATTTCCGGCAAAATAGGCATAAATTGTTTCTATTTTAATCTATTAGTTTTGGAGATAAAAGTGTCCAAAGTGTTTTTATTTTTCTTAAAGCTCCGATTTCAACCGCATACTCCGATCGCAGACGTTATTTCCGTTAAAAAATACGTGCAATAAATTGAAATTATCGGTATCAAGAATTTATCATTGAATGGATATTATCATTGAATTTATCACTTATATCGGTATCAAGAATTCATCAATCATTGAATTTATCCAGTATCAGAAATAAACTGATAAAATAGAATTCGTGAACTCTACTGCGCATTCAAGGTATCGATGCATGTAATTTATTCCTGATCATTTCTTTCATTTTAAATCAAAAACATATTCTTAAAAATATTAAAATTGTATGGAAACACGTCAAAACAATCAATACTTTAAAAATAAAGACAATCAAAAAATTGGCCATAATTAAAATTTATTATTACCATGTCCAGAAATTACCATGTCCTTCATCAATGACAAATTGCTACTAATGAAGGGCATGGTAATGCCCGAAAACGCTAAGGCTGTGTGGTTTTAGTACGTCGTAAAAGGAGATTTTAATAAAAGACTTTTAATTGTGGCCAATTTTTTGGTTATTTTTATTTTTAAAGTATAATCTCAATAACTGCACGTATTAATCTATATAAATAAAATTGAAAATCTGTCTGTTTGTCTGTTGCGTCATCACGGGAGAACGACTGAACCGAATTTGATGAAATTTTGTGGGTAGCCTTGAAATAGCTTCACTTAAAATTTAGTCTATGTTTCGAATTTCTACGACCAGTGGTTATCGTGATATTAGTGAAAAACGAAATATTTTTCCAAGTGATCTACTCTCTAACTCCTTCGTTCCTCCAAACGAATAGGTTGGAAATAGTTTGTTTAAAACGCGAAAGTGAATTAAAACTTTATCTCTGAGTTTGGTATGAGATTTTTGGGCTAATAATTCACTTTCTGAAAGCATGAATTACTTAAAACATGAATTTAAATGGAAAATCTATCATCATGGTTTATTTTTCACAAGCTTTTACTCAACAATGAAAAGTATTAAGAAATAAAAATGATTCTATATTATATCATGTTGCTCGACGACTCAATTAAATTAAATGTGTTTCTTAATGTTTATTATTATTTTTTCAATTTGAATAATAAATAAATGTAAGTAGTGTATATATGCACGTATGAGCGCACACATATTTTTTTACACTAAAAACATGATTTTATAGCTTATTTTATCTTTTTTTTTTAAAAAAAGGTCTCGATCCATTTTAATATTAAAAACATGATTTTTATAGCTAAAAAAGGTGTATATATACCGTTTTTACATTTAGACAAAATTTAAACAGTGAATTACTGAACTTTTTTAGTTAAAAAGCTAGACTTATTAAAAGTATGATATCACAATGAATTATTTAAAATAAATGCGTGAAAAAGAGGACCTCCAAATGAATGGAAGTCCTCTAATATATTAAAAATGTGTATATATACCTTTTTTACATTTAGACCAAATTTTAACAGTGAACTTTTTTAGTTAAAAAGCTAGACTTATTAAAAGTATGATTTCACAGTGAATTATTTAAAATAAATGCGTAAAAAAGAGGACCTCCAAGTGAATGGAAGTCCTCTAATGTATTAAAAATACCCCTGTTTTTAAAGGGTGGGGTTGAGACCCCCCCTTTTAAATCATCTAAACATTTTTTTTATAAAATTAAAAAAGAATTATAAAAATATCAAAATTAAAAAAGAGAGGACCTGACCTGGTCAAGTTTAGATAATAACTCTAAATATATTGATGATTTGACACGATCCCAAAATAGGATCGATGATATCTTTTTAAAGACTGTGATAAATATAAAGAAGAATATAATATTATAAATTATATAAAATATAGAAAATTGATAAAAAAGAAATGATAATTACAAATAATATACTATATATAATAATAAATTTTTCAGGTGGGGAAACATTTCCCCCACCTAAATATGATACAATTAAAGAAAATCTTCATAATCTTTAAAAACTCATAATTTTAAAAATGATTAAGCTTTCTCTAATTCATATTCGTATTTATCATCAATCATGTCCGAATACTTAAATATGTATCTTCCTTTATTGATTTTATTTAATGATTCATTAGAAAGTTTTGCATGTTTTTTCGCAAGGTAATACTCTTTTTCTTCATTTTCCACATCTAACTTAACGATTAATGTATCTCCATATTTAGTAATAATTTTACTCAATGATATCAGATCATATTTCCCAGGATTTAAATCATATAATTTAAACGTTTTGGGATAACCTCTAAGTCTATTGAACTCTTCCATTTATTAGTAAACATTTTTTATAAATATAAATTCACCCATTCTTCATAATCTGTAAAACCTCTTTCTACCATCTCTTTTATAAGTTTTTTCTGTATTCTTCATCAGACTTTGACTCTCTAAATATTTTTTCAGCTATAATATTTTTTGTTCATTATCAGAAATTGTAATAGAAACATCAGGATCAAATCCATTTAGTACATTAATTATTCTAGTTACTTTTCCAACAAAACATTAATCATCTCCCGCTTTTAGTTCATCTTTTAACACTTTTATTATTTCGTTTTTATTCTCATTTTTTAAAATTTTATTAAACACAATAACTAATATCTCTCTAAATTTAATATTATGGAATTCTTCCTCTTGTAAGTCTCTTTTAATTTTTATACCTAAAATATTGTACCTATTGTAATATTACTTTAATGCATTCATCTAAATCATATTTAATTTCTGTATTTAATAATTTTTTGATTGTGTCTCTCAATGATTTTTGAATATATGTATTATGCACATTTTGAGAGTCATTATATACATTATTATGAAATCATTGTCTTCTTAAAATCGGGGGTAAATTTATTTTATCTACATCTTACCATACTTCATTTATTCTTGACAAAAATATTAATTCATTTAGGGATGTAATATCATTTTCTCTACAATATAATTCTTTTAAATTAGTTGAATTTCTATTCCTTCAAGTGACGTTAATTTATTTACTCCACAATATAATCTTTCTAAATTAGTTAAATTTTCTATTCCTTCAAGTGACGTTAATTTATTTACACCACAATATAATACTTCTAAATTAGTTAAATTTTCCATTCCTTCAAGTGAAGTTAATTTATTTTCTCCACAATATAATTCTTTTAAATTCGTTAAATTTTTCATTCCTTCAAGGGACGTTAATTTATTTTTTCCACAATATAATTCTTTTAAATTCGTTAAATTTTTCATTCCTTCAAGTAACGTTAATTCCTTTTTTCCACAATCTAATATTTCTAAATTTATTAAATTTTTTATTCCTTCAAGTGACGTTAATTTATTTCCTCCACAATACAATTTTTATAAATTTATTAAATTTTTCATTCCTTCAAGTGATGTTAATTTATTTCCTCCACAAGATAATATTTCTAAATTTCTTAAATATTCTGTATCTACAAGTGACGTTAATTTATTTCCCTCACAATATAATTCTTTTAAATTAGTTAAATTTTCTATTCCTACAAGTGACGTTAATTTACTACTCGTTAAATTTTCTATTCCATCAAGTGAATTATAATTTAATAAAAAAATAGATATCACTTCAGTAGGATTCTCTATATTTAAGAAAGAGATAAATGTTTTTTATACCATTATTATATATAACATTCATTTATTTAGAAACATTTTTATTAAATATTTATTTTTCATCTTTTCTCAAAAGATAAACACATTCGTTCAAGATTTTTTTAACTTCACAAATCTCTTCAATAATTTTTTCTCTATAAGGTTCTTCTTCATAATGACCAAACTTTTTATTTAATTCACTCATCTGTATCGCTTGTATTTTTTTCCAATGAACATTAAAAAAGTGATCAGGTAATAGATCAAATTTGTATTTAATCAAATAACAAAATTCTAATTTATCTATAAATTCTTCTATAAATGTTTCACTAAATGTCTGATATCTAGCTATATACATCCAATTTAAATCATCTTTTAATTCTCTCATGGTATCTTCTGTAAGATTTTGAAATATTGATACTTTATATAAATCTAAATAATCAGAACATTTTATGATAAATTCGTTACTTAAAGTTTGATATTGAGAAATGTTTACCCAATCTACTTTATCTTTAAATTTTTCTATAAAATCTTCTGATAATTTTTGATATCTAGAAATTTTAGGCCAATCATCAGGTTGAGCACACAAATTCCTCAATAAAAGATTCAGACAGTGATGAATATTGAAAAATTAAATCCCAATTTACATGATCTTTAAGATTTCTAATTACATCTTCAGATAAATTATTTCTGGAAAATGCATTCCAATCGATATCCATTTAATGATGAACGTATTTTAGAAAGGGACTTTTTCAATATTCATATAAGGTTTTAAAGTGTTTGAATTACCATCGGATCCTATCCATAATGTGATGATATCATCACGTTTTCCATAAGCAAAACAGGTTACTGTATCTGTACGAGCTTCTAAAAATAACTTACCATTGAAATCTAGTGATATCAGTGGATCTTGACTTTTAGCATATATATATCTACTTTCTACTGTATCATATATAACTATATATATAGAAATTTTCATATGCATATCTGTAGTTAATTGCATCTCTTGATCCAGTAATTTAGAACTCATCATGTTGAAATTTGCTTTTTTTAATTCCCAAATTGTAAAGTTTGAAAATCCTCTTCTATGGTAACCCAGATATCTCTATTGTCTAAACATATTTTATTGACAGCATCATTATCATTTTCAGTTTCTGAAACATTCGTAATTATTTTATTTTTTGCATCAAATTTATCATTCTGTAATATTAACGAATTCTTTTCAAAATATCTTTTATTCACAACATTTTCATCATCTTTAGGATCTGCTACATTTCCTATTCTTTTTCCTTTTGCATCGTAAGCTTTTCCTTCTAAAGAATGTAAAGTTGTTTCATTTAATTCCTTTATTCTCTTACATGTTTCTTCAGTAAAGGATAAAAAACCCTCATCATATTTAGTTTCTATAAGATCTCTCAATTCAAAATGATTATTCTCTATTTTATTCAAAACGAAACTTTTAGTGGTTAAATCTAATTCATCTATAGGATTTTCACAATTTTTTAAAATTCTATTTTCCATATCATAATTTCCATCATCCATTAATTTAAAACCTATACCAGGAGGTCCAATAGGCCCTTCTTTCATTTGATCATCATAAGGTGAATAATAAGCACTCATTTATTATAGCATTAATTTTATGATTTTAAACTCTTAACCATTGTTATAGTTTTATTTTTCAAATTTATAAAACATCTCTTTCTTTCTTTAAAAATAAAATAAAACTTATATTCCTTTTGAGTATTCATTAATCTTTCCCAATTAAATTAAATATCTAAATTATTTAAATCGGTATAGTTTTCATGATTTGATAAGTCAAAATAAAAAATAGTATACAATTTTCCAAAATTCTTCTTATTTATCAAACATCCTGTTTCTGTATTAATATCATTTAATCCTGCATGTAAAAGAGCTTCATACACTCTATTATAATCTTTATTTGCAAAATTCGTTTTGTAACGCATAAGAGGAATTTGTCATGCATAAGAGGAATGAATTAATCATCAACCAGCATTCAGTCATATCTATATTATCAAATATCATATTATTTTTTTCATAATCACCATCTCTTTCAACGTACTGAAGAATAACATAGACACCTAAAACTTCATCAGAGGCTGTTGTAGCTGTGACAGATCCACTATCACTTTTATATGGACCTACCATCTTAAATCTATATCGATCCCAATTTACCTCTATATCTTTATCAGTTAAAAATGATTCCATAAATACGCTTTCTGCAGAATTTTTAAATTCTATATAAAGGTAAATGTAATCTATCTGTAATCTATCTGTAATCTATCTAAGTTCTATCTAAGGTAAATGTAAGGTTAAACCTTCAACTATTACTTTATAATTAACATTTGCGATATCAGTATATATCATATTCTGATTTTCATTTCTTTGAATTTCTATTTTCACTTCAAAACCTGAAGTTACCTTTTCATATTTTCTAAAGAAATCGATTATATCTTTTAAAGGTGTCCATATTTTAATGACATTGCTATCTTTCGTTAGTTCCCATCACTTTGTGAATCCTTCGTTATAATCTTTATTCATTTTCAAATTATTAAAAAATTCAGTTATTTTAGTAATATCTTCTAAAGTACCTTCATATTTTAACTCTTTTCGGTCTGTTGAATCAGCTGCATTTAGATTAAAAAATTCATCTTGAGCTTGTGATGTATAATCAGGAGTATAATGAGTTAATCTTAAAGCATGATTCATGATTGAAAAATTTGACTGTGTATTTGATTCAATTTCGGTATCTCCTATATGTACTTTTAAAGTTTTGATAAAACCTCCGCCATTTACCAGACTCGCATTTTCGTTTCCGATGGATGATTTATCATTTTTTGTAATTTTTAATTTTTGTTCAAGATATCCTCTAGAATATAAAATTTTTGCTTTAGTATCATTAATATGAAAAACATAGGTGGCATTCTCATCTGAACTATGTTCTTTTGGGTGAATTTCTCTTAATTCATAACTTTTAATTTGATCATTATGATAATAATGAGTATCACTCAAATCATAAATCTTTTGCATTTATTTAGGAAGAATTTTTAAACCACCTCCTTTCTTTTTCATTGAAAATATTTCATTTAATTTATTCCCAGGTTTAGTTTTCAACCAAGCATTTAAAAATCCTTGTATTTTTTTACTTTTTCTATATAATCTATGTTTATTCATTTATTTATGAAGAAAACCCTGACCTAACAATTGATATATTTTTTTAACGTAGTTATCCTCATAAATAGGAATAAAATTAAATTCTACAGCTCCTTTATTTAAATCAATTAATTCACCTTTTTGATTAGTATTCCTCATTTTTATTCTTTCAACAGGATCCGTTTTAACAGGAAAATATATCCAATTATTAAATTCTTTTGAAATTATACTACCTGGAGGATTTTTATTAATGAAAGAATAAATGACTTCTGAATTTGATTGATTTATTAAAGATCCTTTTACAACATCACAATGAATATAAATATTATCATTTCCATTGGATATATCAGCTATATGTTCACCTTTTACCTCTGTTTCTTCATCATAACTTACATATGTCGGTTTTAAAAAGACTATAATTTTATGAAAGTTACTTTTTGTAAAATCAATTACCCAACTTTTTTTCAGTTTAACAGCTATTCTTTGTCTTGCTTCAATAATACCAAATTTCACAGGTGGATCCTTACCGAATATTTTCATCATATACTCATATAATCCTCTTACAGTATAATTACCATTTGAGATAGTAATTGTTCTATCTGTGCCTAATTTATACATTCTAAATGTGTTATTTCCATAATTCTCACTTATATTAAACCATGAAACTTCCATAGAAAACGACTGTAAAGCTAATTTTTTTAATTTTAGAGGTGTAATAAAATTTACAGTGAATTCCTCTGATTTCTCATGACCTTCAGATTTTAATATTATCATTTATACAGAACAAAATTTTCATTATAGTCTCTGGGTTTTTGTGTAGGAAATGATTTGAGAACATCTTTAGGTGATTTACCTTTATTCCTTTCTCTTATATATTTCATACAAAATAAACTACATTTCACAGATGTAAGTTTCTGTAAAAAACTATCATTATGACCTATTTTTGGTTTTTTATTAGATGTAACAAGAAATGATTTAATATTTTCAGGAATATAGTTACCAAACGGATCAAAATATTCCACATATTTATATTTAGGATCATTATAATAACAAACCCAATGAGTTCCGGGACCTGTTGATACATCTAAATTAATGATTCCATTTTCAAACTTTCCTATTGTTTTAGGTAATAAATCAGAGGTAAATACACCTCTAAATCCTTTTTCATTTTTTATATTTTCTTCAATCATTTTGTTACTAATTCCCAAGGTTGATATATTCCCTTTCCACGTTTTTTTCCCATTTCCTTTCATTTTTTTTGTACAGCTGAACTAGCTAATCCAGATAAAGCACCTGTTGCTAATGCTGGAACTGCAAATTTAGCAGCTGTTATTAAAGAGGGTATAAGTGCTGCTAGAAATGGTAAAAATCCTCCATTTTTATCTAATTGCGTTTTACTGATAGTAATTCTTTTTCCATCATTAATATGATTAATTTGAGTTTTAGTTAAATACATCTCATGATTAGGAGTTTTAGATTTATCTATTTGTAATGTTAATTCTTCTTTATTTCTAAAAGCTGATTTAAGTTTATTTTTCTGACCTTCACTCAAATAAACTTTATTTTTTATCATTTATTAACAGATAAATTGTTTATGATATCGTTGTACATCATTATAAGTCATTTCTCCATTTTTTAATAACAGATCTAACAATAAAACTACTTGATTATACAATTTCTTTGATTTACTTCCATTACATATTTTTCCTGTTAAATTTGATAATACATCCATTCCTTTACCTACCTTCATATCTTTACTACTTCGAATCAGATTTAATCTATACATATAAATTTGCAACATATTTTCTTTATTTTTGATTTCTTCTATTTCGTTCTTTTTCTGATTTAATTCCTCCTCTGAAATATTTTTAGCCCTAGAAATTGTACTTTTTAAGTTGCCTCTTTTCTTCGATAATCCTTCTTTTAGATGTTTAGCTTTTGCATACATCTCCTCTAATTTTTCTTGATCGTTTAAAAATACTGAAGGTCTGTATAATTTTTCCTGTTTTAAATATTTTAAATTTAAATTTTGATCGATATCGTAAGTATCAGATACTAATTCTTTCACAGCTTCAATAGGCTCTTCTATAGATGGAAATGAAATATTTTCAACAACATTTTGAATACTTTTTACAACTTCTTTATTTGATTTTTCATATTTTTCAATTTCTTGAGTAACTGGTTTATGAAAATCCTCTAAGGTTTTTTGAATACCTAATTTTTCTTTCAGTTGATCTTCACTATTCTTTCTTATTTCTTTTTCTAATTTTACTAATTTAATTGAATCTTTCATTTGCTTTATAAACTTGTGTTTTCGTTCTTTTTCTAATTCTTTCATTTATATAATATTAATTTTTTACTGCAGCTAATTTTATTTTTTACTGCAGTAAATTTTACTGTTATATAAATGATAAAAATTAAAGATTACACGGAACCAGATGAGTTACCTGATCCTAATCAACATCCTTTGTTACCTAAATATCCATTTAGATTGCTTATAACAGGGCCTTCAGGTTCAGGTAAAACAAATTTACTGTTAAATATGATTTATGATTTTTTAAATTTGGATGCACTATATATATGTGCAAAAGATTTATACGAACCTAAATATTCTAAATTACTAGAAATATATACAATGTTTGAAGATATACAAAGAGAAGATATTTTGAAATGTAAGAAGAATAAGAAATTATTATTAGAGTTATATGATAAATACAAAAAAGAAGTATTCTTTTCTTCAGATGATTTTATTACTGTAGATGATTTAAATCCTACATTAAAGAATTTAGTTATTTTCGATGATTGTGTGACTGAGAAAGATCAAAAAACCATTCAGGAATTATTTATCAGAGGTAGAAAGAAAAACGCATCCATAATATATTTATCGCAGTCTTATTATTCAACACCTATCAATATAAGAAAGAACTGTAACTTTATATTTTTCAATCTACAACCAAAAGAATTTCAACAGATTATAAAAGAGATAGATGGTAAATTAAGTACTGAAGAATTCAAACAAATATATAATAAAAGTGTTCAAAAACAATACGATTTTTTAATGTTAGATTTAGTTAATCCAAAAATGAGATATAGAAAAAAAACTGATCCTATATAAATGAAATGGAAGAATATTTAGAAAAAAGATTGTATGTTTACAGAAAGAGTAGAAATTTGTATCAAAAGATAAATATTTCATTATCAGTAAGTAAGGTCATTCTAAGTGGAACGGGTTTATCAGCAATAGCCTTTCTTCCGCTTGCTTTTTTGAGTTTATCGGTTGGAATAGCAGAAGCTATTAATCTTGCAATAAAAATAGCAGAAAGGAAAGAAGAATATAGACATTGTTATAATTTTTATAAAGAACTCATAAATTCGTTTAAAGCTAAGGAAATGACAGAAGAAGAAATTTATATGCGAGAAAAGGACTTCATAAAAAGTTTAAAGTTTAATCCAGTTGAAAAATATGTAAAACAAATGCAATTGAATGGATATAAATTTATTCATCCTAAATAAATGAAAGGTGGTGATATTGTTGGGTGGTTACAAGATAAAATAAATCCTCCAGAAATGCATTTACCAGGATATGAATATTGCGGTCCATTTACAAAATTAGGAAAAAGATTAAAAAGAGGTGATCCAGGAATAAATAGAGTTGATAAAGCTTGTAAAACACGATATTTCTTATAGTAAAACAAAAGATACAAAACAGAGACATGTTGCTGATCAAGAATTAATAGATGATTTAAATACAATACAAGATCCAACATTTCGAGAAAGATTAGATAGATTAATTATTAAACCTATTATTAAAGCTAAAAAAACTTTTGGGTTAGGAATTTCTCCTAATATGTATTGTGTCAAGTGTAAAAAGAAAACCGAAACTAAAAATTATTATGAAACTACTAAAAATAATGAACCAGTTGGTAAAGGTATTTGTACAATTTGTGGAAGTAAAAAGAATACTTTTTTAGGAATTTAAAAGAGACATATTATAAACCAGAAACAGGTTATTGTGGTATTCAAGAATTGAAAAGAAAAACAGGATTACCTAATGTTGAAGAATTTTTACATGAACAAGATGTATATACTAGATATAAACCTGTCATTCGTAAATTTAAAAGAAGGAGAGTTTATGGTCCAAACAGTAATAATCAATTTGACGCTGATTTGTTATTTATAAAAAATTATAGCAAATATAAGGATGGAACTAAATATTTGTTAACAGTTATAGATGCTTTTAGTAAATATGCTTGGGCTTCCCGTATAAAAAGAAAAACATCTGAAGAAGTCGTACAAGCTTTCAAAGAAGTTTTTAAAGAAAGAAAGCCAAAATTCATTTTGACAGATGAAGGTACTGAATAGGAAAAGTTACACAAAAATTATTCAAAGATAATAATATACATTGGTATACAACTTATAATAAAGAAATACAATCTGCAATAGCTGAGAGATTTAATAGAAGTATAAGAGAAAAAATTATAACATATATGCATGCTAACAATACTAAAAGATATATTGATGTATTACCTAAATTACTAAAAATTATAACAATTCATATCATAGAGCGATAAAAATGACACCCGTTGAAGCTAGTCGAGACGAAAATGAATCTCTAGTTTATAAAAATTTATATACGAAAAAGATCATGAAAAAACCTAAATTTAAGATAGGGGATAGTGTAAGAATATCAACAATTAAAAAACAGTCAGGAAAGTAGATGATTCTACATTTACTGAAGAGGTTTTTATAGTATCTGAAGTATTAAAAACAGATCCAATTACTTATCAATTAAAAGATTTAAACAGTAAAGAAATTGAAGGAACTTTTTATGAAAATGAAATGGTAAAATATAATAAAAAAGATGATGTATATAAAATTGAAAAAATCATAAAAAAGAAAGGAAATAAATATTTTGTAAAATGGTTAGGATATCCTGATGAATTTAATAGTAAGATGAAAGATGTGATAATTAAAGATGAAAAGGAATTAAAGATGTGATAATTTAGAAAATAAAAGCTGTTATTAATAAGATTTCGTAGTAAATAAATGATTGTTAACTTTTTTGATGGTGTTGAAATGGCTAAATCGATTGATATTTCAGATAATGAAGTTTCAGATAATGAAGTAGCGCATAATTTAAAGGTGAAATTAATGTATTCAGATGATGAATATTTTTATATTATGGATTACTAGAGTTTAAAACAAAGAAGTAAAAGTAGAATTAGTTATTTTAATCGAATAAAAAGGAGGTATAATATTATTCAAGAAGTTGAGGAAAAGTTTTTAAAGTTTTTAGATTTTATGTATTATGAAAAATCAGTTAATTATTATTATTTTATGAAAAAGATGTGATATTTTTAAAATTGAAAATAATATAAAGGTCCAAAGACTTTGTTATAAAGTCAAAAAGAAATATGAAAAAATCTGGAATGATTTCAGTGAAATCCCCTTATAAAAATAAATCTTAATAAATGGATGTGACAAGAATATGCACACACTGTAAGATTATAAAACCAATAGATGATTTCTATAAACATCGTAATTATGGTAAATTTAATCATGACAGTATTTGTAAAATTTGTAAATCTAAGATTAGTTATACGAAATATAATTGTGAATGTGGAAAACAGTATACATATCTTCATAAACAAAGACATTTGAGAAATAATTATCATATCAAGCGAGTTGTGAAAAGTATTTAAAAAAATATTTCCTAATAAATGGAAATGCAACTGAGAACAAAGACTATTGGTGAACTTAGAAAAGTAGTAAAACAATTGAATATTAAACAATCTAAAGGTTGTAAGAAGGATGATTTAATTAGATTATTAATTAAATATATCAGAAAAACAGGTGAATATAAACCTGTTTTAGTAGATTTATTAAATCTATATTTGTCAGCATACTGAGATAAAAAGAAAAAATATTTATTGAAAAACCTGAAAAACGTAATAAAATTAAGAAAATTTTTGATTCTTTTAGTTTAAGATTTGATAAAAATAGTAATGATCTAGATAATGATAGTAAATTTCATTATCTGAAATATCAATCGATTTAGCCATTTCAACACCATCAAAAAAGTTAACAATCATTTATTTACTACGAAATCTTATTAATAACAGCTTTTATTTTCTAAATTATCACATCTTTAATTCCTTTTCATCTTTAATTATCACATCTTTCATCTTACTATTAAATTCATCATTCTTTGTTTTAAATCTGTAATTTTCTTTCCTGAAGAAAAGTTATTTACACTAGAAGAAAATCCTGAAAAGTTATTTACAAAAGATAGAAAATGTCGTATATGCGGTAAATATTACAAAACTGAAGATGAAGAAAAACATATAAAGAAAGACTTAATGAGTAAAAGATCAAAACAAAAGAGAAAATGTATTATTTGCGGTATATATTATAAACATTTAGAAAATCACATATCAAGTCGAAAACATAAAAAAGCATTATTAAATGATGAAGGTAATGTAGAAATTAAGAAATATGAAACTGCTTATAAATCTAGATTAAGATCATATAGAATTAATAACTGTAATAATATTAAAATCCCTCTAGAATTTTTAGAAGAGAAAAGAAAGGTTGTAATAGAAAAAATAAAGCAAATTTTGAAAGAATATAATGGAATAAAGGTAAATTTTAAATTGTTTTGTTTGTATAAATTGAATGAAGAAATTCAAGAATTTACATTCAAAACTGAGAATCAAATTATATTAAGATCTAATGATTTACATACTTTTTATGATTATGTTATTGACAAATTAATAAATGAATCTGATGAGTTTATATCAAAAGGATCTGGTTGGAGTCTTGAAGAAATTAAATTTTTGGAATTGAGAAAATAAATAAGTATCAACCCTTGATAGGATCAAGTTATATTGATATACCTGAAAACATTAAATCTAAACAAGCTATAATAAATGTAAAAAATAAAGATAATAAATGTTTTATGTGGTCTATATTATCAGCAATTCATCCTGTAAAAAAATATCCTCAAAGAGTTTCAAAATATGAACAATTTAAAGATGAATTAAATTTTAAAGGTATTGATTTTCCTGTTTCATTAGACAATATTAAGAAATTTGAAAAATTAAATAATATATCTGTAAATGTTTATAGTTATGATGGTTCAATTTATCCACTTAGAATAACTAACAATAAATTAGAAAAACATGTAAACTTGTTTTATATGAAAGATGAAAAAAATGATCATTATTGTTGGATTAAAAATATGAATAGTTTGATCATATTACAAATTACTAATCATCATATATTTTTATGTGATAGATGTTTAAATCATTTTTATTCTGAGGAAAGATTAAAGATACATGTGGAATACTGTAAAGAGAAAGAAGCTGTCACAATTAATATGCCTAAAAAAGATGAAGTTATTCAACTTAAAAATCATGAAAGAAAAATGAGAGTGCCATATACTATATATGCTGATTTTGAATGTATCTTACCTAAAATTGATACACGTGAGCAAGATCAAACTAAATCATATACTGCGAAATATCAAAAACATGTAGCAGATGCATTTTGTTATTATATCAAATATGAAAATGAATACTTTATATACCTCCTGTTGTTTATAGAGGATCTGATACAATCAAAAGTTTGTTTCTATGTTAAAAGAGGATACTCTTAAAATTGAAAAATTTATAGAAGGAAAAACTAAAAAATATGAAAGTATCAAATCAATGATAGAGTTCGATGAAAATCATTATAAAAGAACTAATATATGTCATATATGTGAAAAACAAATCTTAAAGGATGAAAAAGTAATTGATCATTGTCATTTAACTGGAAAATAAGGGGGTCCTGCTCATAATGTTTGTAATTTAAATTATCAAATTCCAAAATTTATTCCAGTAAAAATCCATAATTTAACAGGTTATGATTATCATTTGAGAATCATAAAAGAACTTGGATTTGATAAATCAAAAATAGATGCTATACCTAATACTGAAGAAAAAAATATATATTTCAGCAAAAAAATTGGAGGTATGAAATTGAGATTTATTGATTCATTTAAATTTATGTCTTGCAGTTTAGATAATTTATCAAAAAACTTGAGACCAGAGAATGAAATAAATAGATGTCCTCCAAAAATACGGAAAATGAAATATATTAAATACTTAAAATCAAAATTTAGAGAGACATCATTACATTTTCCTGATGATAAATTAGATCTCATTACAAGAAGAGGTGTATATCCCTATGATTATATGGATTCTAGAGATAAATACAAAGAAACAGAATTACCTTCAAAAGATAAATTTTATAATAAATTGAATAAATGTAATATAACTGATGAAGAATATAAACATGCTCAACGTGTTTGGAAAGAATTTAATATAAAAAATTTAGCTGAATATACAGATTTATATGTCAAAACAGATGTATTAATTTTAACAGATGTATTTGAAAATTTTAGAGATGTTTGTTTAAAAACTTATAAATTAGATCCAGATTGGTATTTTACTGCTCCTGGTTTATCTTGGGATGCAATGTTAAAAATAACAAATGTTAAATTAGATTTATTAAATAATTATGATATGATTCTCATGATAGAAAAAGGTTTAAGAGGAGGTGTTTCACAATGTTGTAATAGATATGAAAAAGCAAATAATAAATATATGAAAAATTATGATAATAGTAAAGAATCTAATTATTTAATGTATTTAGATACTAATAATTTATATGGATGGGCTATGAGTCAATATTTACCATATGGAGAATTTAAATGGTGTAATGATTATGAAAAAAATTATGTTAAACGTGAATTATATAACAATAAAATAAAAGATGATTCAGAGAATGGATATATACTTGAAATTAGTTTAAGATATCCAAAAAAGTTACATGATTATCATTCAGATTTACCATTATGTCCTGAAAATAGAATTCCTGAAAATTCGAAACAAAGTAAGTTATTAACAACTTTATATGATAAAGAGAAATATGTAATTCATTGTAGAAGTTTAAAACAATATTTGAAAATGGGTTTAAAGGTTGCAAGAGTACATAGAGTATCACAATTTAAACAATCGAATTGGTTGAAAAAATATATAGATTTAAAC
The DNA here is from genome assembly GCA_951213105.1 of Amaurobius ferox. Classification (NCBI taxonomy): domain Eukaryota; kingdom Metazoa; phylum Arthropoda; class Arachnida; order Araneae; family Amaurobiidae; genus Amaurobius; species Amaurobius ferox. The sequence goes on from OX578143.1 coordinate 19,383,257, forward strand.
ACTGAAATGAGAAAGAAAGCTGCTAATAATTTTGAGAAAGATTTTTATAAATTGATGAATAGTTCAGTATTTGGGGAAACTATGGAAAATATAAGAAAACGAATCGATGTAAGATTATGTTGTAATTATGATCAAGTTAAAAAATTAATTGCTAAACCTAATTTCAAATGTAGAACTATTTTTGATAAAAATTTGGTAGCTGTTCACATGAAAAAAACAAAACTATTTTTTAATAAACCGATTTATGTTGGAATGAGTATATTAGATTTATCTAAACATTTAATGTATGATTTTCATTATAATGTCATGAAACCGAGATATAAGGATAATATTAAGTTATTATATATGGATACAGATAGTTTTATATATGATATTAAAACAGATGACTTTTATGAAGATATGAAGTCAATGATTGATTATTTCGATACATCTGATTATCAAGTAAATAATCTATATAATATGCCTAGATGTAATAAAAAAGAATTAGGTAAAATGAAAGATGAAAATAGCGGTGTGATTATGGAAGAATTTGTAGGTTTAAGAAGTAAAATGTATTCAATAAGATTAGAAAAACAGAGTGTTGAAGAATACAATAATAATGAAGAAGATAAAGAAAACCATAAAAAATTTGAAACTAAGTCTAAAAGAACTAAGACAAGTACTGTTAAAAGCAGAATATCATTTGAAGATTATAATGACTGTTTATTGAATAAAAAAGATCAATATAGAACACAGAATTTAATTAGAAGTAAGAAACATGAATTGTATACAATTCAAGTGAACAAGATAGCTTTATCAGCAAAAGATGATAAAAGATTTATATCAGAAGATGGTATTTATACTAGAGCTTTAGGACATTATAAAAATGTTTCTAAAAATAATTCAATATAAATGGATGAGTGTTTAGGTGATATTCGAGCTTTAAATTTTACAAATTCTGAAGAAATTTACTATTTGACTTATCGTTGTAAAGAATTGTATGATTTGTACATAAAATTTGATCATACTAAAAAACTATTATCAGAAAGTTTTCAAAGGATGACTGAATTAATTGAAAAGGAAGAAAATGAAGATATTAAATTGAATGGATTAGGAGTTTTGTATGTTATTTCAAAGAACTTATTCTATTGGTCACATTAATATGATTTGTATATAAAAGAGATGGAAGAAGAGGTTTTACAGATTACGAAGAATGGATGTATTTATAAATAATCATCGCTCATTTACTTCAAGGCTATCTCACTTCCTCTTAAGCACATTACTTGATAGACGAGTTCGTTTTATAATAGCTATTTCCGGTAGCGATTTCATTTTCTGGATCTCGGCGTATCGAAGCACTTCAACCAAGGCTGGAATATCACATATATTTAAAAACCTTTCTTCTTTATATTTTACTTATAAAAAATGTTTACTAATAAATGGAAGAGTTCAATAGACTTAGAAGTTATCCCAAAACGTTTAAATTATATGATTTAAATCCTGGGAAATATGATCTGATATCATTGAGTAAAATTATTTCTAAATATGGAGATTCAGTAATCGTTAAGTTAGATGTGGAAAATGAAGAAAGAGAGTATTACCTTTCGAAAAAACATGTAAAACTTTCTGATGAATCATTAAATAAAATCAATAAAGGAAGATACATATTTAAGTATTCGGGTATGATTGATGATAAATACGAATATGAATTAGAGAAAGCTTAATCATTTTTAAAATTATGAGTTTTTAAAGATTATGAAGATTTTCTTTAATTGTATCATATTTAGGTGGGGGAAATGTTTCCCCACCTGAAAAATTTATTATTATATATAGTATATTATTTGTAATTATCATTTCTTTTTTATCAATTTTCTATATTTTCTATAATTTATAATATTATATTCTTCTTTATATTTATCACAGTCTTTAAAAAGATATCATCGATCCTATTTTGGGATCGTGTCAAATCATCAATATATTTAGAGTTATTATCTAAACTTGACCAGGTCAGGTCCTCTCTTTTTTAATTTTGATATTTTTATAATTCTTTTTTAATTTTATAAAAAAAATGTTTAGATGATTTAAAAGGGGGGGTCTCAACCCCACCCTTTAAAAACAGGGGTATTTTTAATACATTAGAGGACTTCCATTCACTTGGAGGTCCTCTTTTTCACGCATTTATTTTAAATAATTCACTGTGAAATCATACTTTTAATAAGTCTAGCTTTTTAACTAAAAAAGTTCACTGTTAAAATTTGGTCTAAATGTAAAAAAGGTATATATACACATTTTTAATATATTAGAGGATTTCCATTCATTTGGAGGTCCTCTTTTTCACGCATTTATTTTAAATAATTCACTGTGATATCATACTTTTAATAAGTCTAGCATTTTAACTAAAAAAGTTCAGTAATTCACTGTTTAAATTTGGTCTAAATGTAAAAAAGGTATATATACACCGTTTTTAGCTATAAAAATCATGTTTTTATTATTAAAATGGATCGAGACTTTTTTTTTCAAAAAAAAAGATGAAATAAACTATAAAATCATGTTTTTAGTGTAAAAAAATATGTGTGCGCTCATACGTGCATATATACACTACTAATGTATATAAAAATATATCTTATAAATGAGCAGTTTGATTTTTCTTTTAATAATATCGATTGCGGACTGCGTACATCACTTTCATTTATTTTCGCAAAGAGTTTTCAAGCTTATATATCGTGTTTAGCTGATAAACTCATATATTATGTTTAACCAATAAATTCATTTAGTCGATTGTTGAAATAGAAAAAGAGTAGAACTGGTATATCTTCTAATACAATTTTAGTCTTTTCATTTAGTATATACAAACGGGATCCGGATGTTTTATTCAGATCTGCATATTCAGAGCTACGAATTTGGCGATATATCGCTAACTTTGCCACTTTTCTAAAATGTTGCCAAATTGACGGAAATGTCGCCAAATTGTTAAAAACGGGCAAATCAATGAAAATAAATTTGTTTTGTTAGAAGTACTGAAATGATGTCTCGTTAGCATTTGTCTGTCAGTTTAACCGTCCTACTTAGTAACACATTTAGCGAATTTTCAAAATGTCACCAAATTGATGAAAATGTTTGTAAATCCATAAAAATGTCTTGAAATTCATAAAATTGCGGTAAATAAATGAAATGAATTGTGTTTTGTTTGGGGATAGTATTGTGATAATGTTTCATCTATTTGTCGCCAAGTGGGACTAGTTTTACAGTCCCACTTGGCGATGAATTTGGTGATTTTTTAAAATGTCGCGAAATTGACGAAAATGTCGCCAAACCTTCCATAGAGCATTATTCAGACGATATTTTTTTCACCAATTTATTTGAAGGAAATAATATCATGTCGCTTAGCAAACGGATAAAAATCCAATGTGTTTATGCGGCAGACGATTTTTATAAAATCTTTTTCGATTTGAATAATGAAGATATGTACATAAAATAAATTTCATTGACTCGGCATTTTTGACTGGATAATATCAATTACGGTCTTCAGGTTAAAACATTATTATTATTGATATTTTCGGCGATTATTGTTTCAGAGATTATCGATAATTTTAAGTTAGGGGAGAGTCGGTAAATGCCGTACACATTTTTTAAATGTCGTCTATCGTTGTTAATATTCCAGAAATAGTGGCTGTATTGGTCTCATATTTACCTCTGATTTGTGTCGAAGTAAATTATATTTGAAATTGGCTAAAAACAGCATTGCCTTTTTTTAAAAAAATTAAAAAGTGAAAGTGGTGAATGTACGGTATTATGCGACATGGTCGGAAAATACCGTACAGTAAAATATTCGCGAAATGAAATGACGATAAGTCCGTATTGAACTAAAGAAAATGTTTATTCTTAAAAAACACAAATGGAAAATTATTTTTGGCAACTGTCGCACTCGTATAGTCCCACTGATGTACCCAAGCCATCAGTGCATCCCTCGTGAGACCATCCTCTGCATTTATGGCATTCAATCCAATCTTCTGATGGCGGCTCTACGTATGGCTCTCCACAAACTAAGCAACTGAAATCTTGACTTGGAAGATCTCTAAGTTTCTCCTTCTTATTTTTAGTTCCTTTCTTTCCAGACGCAGAAGTGATTTTTCTTTTCTTTCCAGCTTTATAAACATTTAGCTTTCGTTTTGTGGTTGTTATTCTCTTTGGTTTCAGCTTATCCAAAAGCTTGTTCTTTATGGGCGTGGAAGTCAGAATTTCAGAGGATTGAGCAAGTATTTTCCTGTTTGTTAATGATGGCAACGCTCGAGGCAGGTTTAGTGGCGAAAGATCCATCTCTTTTGGAGACTCATCTATGACTGATCCTTCTCCTGGTGGTTGGGCACTGTGGGCAGCTTCTCCTGATGGTTGGGTACTGTGGGTAGCTTCTCCTGATTGTCCAGCTTGTGGAACTTCCATGGCTTTGGCAACGACAAAGTCCTCATCACTGATTCTTCATCCTATTTTAGGATAAAATCCTAAAACAAAATCCTGATAGCACGATAAAATCCTAAAACAATATCCTGATATCAGGATAAAATCCTAAAACAGTATCCTGATATCAGAATAAAATAAAATATAGCCTGAAAACTAATAACTGTTTGTTTAATAACACTATTTTTGAAAAGATAAAAATTAAATTTTGGAATGGTTCAAAAAGCTTAAATATAAGATTTTCGAATGTTACTATTATAACTGGCCACAATGGCCTGTTTTATGGCTACTACTTCCAGAGGAAATTCACCAGCCAACAGTAATGAAGAATCGTATAGTCTCATTTTCGAATAAAATATACCCGAAGGCAAATACCGTACACAGGTGGGTAATGCCGTACACAGTGTACGGAATTACCCAACCTGATCCTTTATTTTCTTAAGCCTAACCACGTTTAAATGAAGCAGAAATTGATTTCATCTACCACTTTACCATTAAATTAATCGTTTAAACTAACAAAAAAATTCCGAGACAACAAATAAATTGGAACTGGGTGGTCTCTAGCAGCTAGCAAACATAATTAAAATAAAATTTCCAAAAGAGAACTTACCTTAAATCGCAAATATTTCGGCAGTTTTTCAGCGAAGGACTTCGTGGCGAAAACAAAACATTTATGGTACAGAAGAAGACTAGACGTAATAAATGCCGTGCTGCCACCTACTGGCATTATTCAGAAATAAGAGTGTACGGCATTACCAGCCGTACGGCATTTACCGACTCTCCCCTATTATGTCATTGATTTATTGACAAAAATTTCAAAATCAAGGCCGCAGGGCCCATCAATGGTTAGCAATTGCACATTGAATTTTCATATTAGTAATTGGTGAAACACTCCTTGGTGGCAATGCATGCTTGTATACGTCTAAGTAAGGAATGATAAAGTTTCCTAATGCCATCCTGCGATACGTTCTGCTCAATTGTTGCTCCAGATCTGCTACATTTCGGGGTGCCCGAATCTTGCTGCCTAGCATGTCCCATACATGCTAAGGGTCTAATGGCCTTGCTGGCCAAGGAACAGTATCAACAGCACGGAGACAGTCGACAGATATGCGAGCGGCATGTGGCGTGGGATTATCTTGTGGAAAATGTCCCTAGAATAGCGTGTCATGAAGGGTAATGCAAACGGCTGTTGGATTTTATCAACATATTGTTGATCTGTTAAAGTTGTACGCAGGATGACTAGGTGCGACTTGCTGTCGTAAGAGATAGCTCCGCACACGGTTACACCAGGGGTAATGACTGTGTGCCTGTGTAAAACAAAGGCTGATTAAGACCACTGGCCCTGGCGCCATCACACACGTATCCGATGCTCATCTGCTTAAAGACTGAAGCGTGATTCATCGCTGAATACTGTGCGATGCCAATCTGCTGGCAGCCATGATGCTTGGCTACGACACCACTCCAAACAACTCTGTAGATGTTGTGGGGTTATGGGCAGACGCCTTAAAGGTCGCCGTGAGCGTAACCCCACATCATCCAAGCGCTGTGAGATGGTGGAAGGTACCACTTTGTGGTATGGAAGAGGCTGTAGCTAGTTGGATGGCGGAGAATGATGTCGTTGGATCAGTTTGGGTCTGTCACACAGTCATCCGATCTTGCCCGGCATTCGTGCACCTTGGCCTATCAGAGCCTTCATTCCACCGATGAGTTCCTTGCAGCAATCATTTCTGCCAGCACCTTTCCACAACAGGGTCCTTTCGGTGCAGGCGACAGCCTATTTCTCGGTATGACCAGCCAGCTTCACGCATCCCGAATATACGTTCACGTTCGAACTCGTCAAATTGCTTATACGGTCTTCGGCAACGTCGTAACGGCATTATTGGTTGTGTCTCCACAGAACTACAGCGGCTATAACGAGCAAAGATAAACCGTCCACATTTTTAACCAGTTTTATAGATTGCTAGTTGCCAGTAGTAACGTTCGCTATGACCGAAGTTAACACTTACTAGCCTTGCAAATTTAATTATTTGCATACTTGGTAAAAGGAAATTTGCATGCAAAATTTCTAGATGATCGGATTAATTTTAGTGGTGCTTCGTTTTTTTTTTTTTTTTTTTTTGCAAAAGAGTCTATAAATCGCCTGACTCTCTATGTAAAAGCAGTAAATCTTTCATTCATACACTTTTATTGCATTTTTTCATTCATCACAATACTACAATTATTTACTTTACTTAAAATCTTGAAACCATGGAGATAAAAGCACTTTCTAACTCTATGTTTAAAACTTCATCGAAAAAGGCAATTACATAAAAGCGTCTAATTTTCTATGTAAAATCAATGAATATTTCATTCATATAATCTTTATTCCAGAATCCAGAGCTAAATAATATTGCGGTAAAAAAAAATCAGGAATTCTTATAAAACTTGTCTTACAGCTTGATGTGTTTACACTCTGCATACTTTAAAACTAGGCTTCGTTATAGAAATAATCAAAGTTTGATGATCATTTAAACTAAAAAATATTATAATTGCGTTGTTTTATAATATAGATGCACAGAAAGTAAGCAAAAATAAACCGGTTTTAGGACGGATACAACACTAAATATATATTAAAAAGAACTTTAAAAATCATAATTTTGAAACAAGATGGATGTAATATTAGATTTTGAAGTGGGTCACGTGATCCCTTCATATAATAGGGGTGTAAATATTATTTTAATTTTTATTTAAAGAACTACCGAATATAATTTGCTGAAATGTTTTATATACTTTATGGGACAATTTGAATATTTCCTAAACTTTCTAAGCAATTTGTGTATTTTAAATCCGCTTAAAAAATTCTTGAAAAATTAGTTCCCATAGGGTCAATGTATTTCATTTTTTCAACCCGAATTCAATCCAAAACTAATTTGGGTGATATTATTCATTTACATTCCCATATGTTCCACAGACCGTCTGAACAACATACTAAAATTTCATTTTGATTAAGTCATTTTTACGGCAGTTATCGTGCTAACGGACAGACAGACAGACAGACAGACAGACAGACAGACAGACAGACTGAACAAAGTCATAAACATTTTACAACTATGTTGTAAAGTATTAAAAAAATGTATATTAAATAAATTTTATCGACATTGCTTTTTGACTGGATTATATTTAATTACGGCCTTCAGGTTTAAAGATTACATTGGGATTATTGATATTTTCAATTTATTATGTCATCTGTTTTATTTTGGCAAACAAGGTTGAAACTCATATATTGTGGTACGGGTAATCTTCTATTAGTACACGGGCATATCTTCCAAAATATAAGTAGCACGGTTATACCTTCCCATACAATTTTAGTGCTTTCATTTTAACATTGTATGTTGGAATCAATAACATGTATATAGTAAATTTTATGCTTTTTATATTATATATTTGTACGAAGAACGGTTATGTAGAACGGATAATCTTTTAACAAGAAAGATCAATCGTGTTTAAAACATTGATTATGAAACACTTTCCAACTTCAATGCAATTTTATTTTAAAAAGTCTAAAATGCAATACATTCCTCGGTAATATTTTAAAACTTATCACAATACTAAATTAATTTATTATATTTGAAAACTTAAACTTTCATTGAAAAAAATGAACTTCATTCAAATGACGGCATTGAAATATAAATTGCCTGGTTTAAATATCTCTAAAATGCGATACATTCCACGGTAATATTTTTAACATTATCATAATACTACGATAATTTATTATATTTGAAAACTTCATCGAAAACAACTAAAATTAATTTAAATGACGTCATAGAAAAAATAACACGCCTGGATCTCTCTATAAAAACAGCATTTCATTCATGACTTTCTCCCATTCATTTCATTCATCACAATACTATAATAATTTATTTTATTTAAAAATTAAGACCATGGAGCTACAAGTAATTAAACTCTATGCTTAAAACTTCATCGAAAAAAAATCTCCTTCATTTTGTAAAATAAATGAATATTTCATTCATATCAGCTATGCAGACTCCATGAGCTAAATCATTTTATGTTAAAGAAATACAGCAATTTCAATACAACTGATTCTACATATTTTGCTGTTTACATTTTACATAAGTGAAAAATAGGCTTCGTTGTAAAAATAATCAAATTTGGATAATCATTTAACCTCAAATATATTGTGTTTGCGTTGTTTCAGTATGTAGATGCACAGAATTTAAGCAAAAATAAAGTAGTTTTAGGACGGATACAACACTCACTACTAGATACCTAGATATAATTCTCAAACCATTATAGAATTTTCAAGCGTTTCATTCATAGGAGTTTTATCTCATTTCCATCTCCATGGTTTTTCTTATAGTTATTTTAATATCGCTTATATCGTTGTATACTGCTAATAAATTAAATGGTGTATACTATTGTTGGGATTATAGGCTACAATAGTGCATATCATAGTTGATGTTCTACTATTGAAATCGCAATAGCTTTGATAAAGTTTGTCCACGAGGATCATTAATAGCATGAAATCAAATTCTTGTATACTTGCAAAGTAGAAATACTAAAACAAGTATATATCTAACAAGAAAGATCAATCATGCATAAGCATTGATTATGAAACACTTTCCAACTGAAATGTAATTTCATTTAAAAATTTCTGAAATGTGATGCATTCAGTGGTGATATCTTTTACATTATCACAGTACTATAGTAATTTATTATACTTAAATATTTAAAACTGTATCAAAATATAAATCATCTGATTCTCTATGCAAAATCAATGAATATTTCATTCATATAACTTGTATTCTAGATACCAGAGCTAAATAATTTTGTGTGAAAAAAATTTAGCAATTAGCAATTCTTATGTAACTCACCTTACAATTGCTTGAGATATTTGCATTATGCATAAGTTAAAATTAGGCTTCGTTGAAGAAATAATAAAAGTTTAGGGATCATTTAAAATCACAACTATTGTAATTGCATAGGCAAGGAATTTAGATACACAGATAATACACAGATACACAGAAAATATATGTGGGTGTGTGTATGTATTCAAAGTATTGGAATCGTGCCGAAGATCGGAACTCGAATTTTTGAAGGATCTACACGTTTTGGGACTTCTAGAACACGAAAAAACTATTTTTAGGAAGACATCTGTGTGTGTGAAGATGTATCTGTGTATGTTTCTGTGTGTCTGTGAGGATATTACATCCACTCTAATTGAAAAACTAATGGACCGAATTTCATACAATTTGGTAGGTATGTTTTTTGTGGGAAATCCTGATGTTCATTAGATTATAGTACGATTCGTAATAAAAGAATCTGCCTTCTTTGCAAAATGGCCGGCAGAAATTGCCTTTATCCACCGTAGCTAAAAACTAATGGAACAAATTTAACAAAATTTGGTGTATAAAATTTCAATAACCTACAAGTGATTTATATACCAAATTTAACAAAATTTGGTATATAAATCATTTGTGGGTTATTCTAGTACGATTCGGGGAAAAGGAACGGGTTTTTTTGCGAAATGGTCCGCAAAAATCATTAAATATAAATAAAATAAAAGACTACGTGTGCTCAGTTATATCAATTAAATTCCTATTTTATACGTGATTTTTGAGAACAAAAAAAATAAGACTAACCCCATTACTCTAGGACTAGCCGTTCTTGAGATATTCTAGTTTTTTCGCGTTTTCGCTACGCCACCTTTGACAATAAGTCCAGCTATCAAATGAGAACCAACTTAAGTTTAAGGTGCAAATTCAATGTCATTTAAAATACTTATGGCTGTTATTTTGTGCAGATAAACTCAAATTATTATTGAAGTAATAAAGAGAACGTGAATATGAGACTGCAGGGAAAGACATGTGCTGTCCACGTCAGAATTTTTAACAATATTACAACAATGATTTATAGAAGTGAATGGAGATTATTTGCAGGCCATTTCGAAAAAAATGTATGATCTATATTTAAAGATCCACCAAATTTTTGTAGAATGAAATGTTCAACAAATTTAAGATGTGTACCAAATTTGAACTCTCTAGGACGTAGGAAAGTGCATTGAAAATGCCATCAAATAAGTATATCATGAAGAGTTATATAAAATTAAAAAAAAAATTGAAAAATTGGTATCTACCAAATTTATTTTAAAATGTGAAGCCTCTCTCATATACAAAATGATTAAACTTTTGGAAAGATATTTAATATATAATATATATGTCTTTTTTCTTTCTGGAGGATATCCCAAAAGTCAGAATTTAATAGAATTTGTTTTTTCCCTATATTAAATAATTTTTAATTAAAAAACTACTTAATATATTTTACTGAAATGTTTTTTATATATTTTATGGGATAATATGAATATTTCCTAAAAATTTCGAAGCAGTTTGTGAATTTTAAATTTGCTTAAAAAATGTTTGAAAAATTAGGTCCCATAGGATTCAATGTATTTCATTTTTTCAACCCGGGTTCAATAAAAAACTATTTGGGTGATATTATTTATTTATATTCCCATAGGTCCCACAGACCGTCTGAAAGACGGTTAATAAAATTTCATTTTGATAAAGTCATTTTTACGGTAGTTATCGTGCTAACGGACAGACAGACAGACAGACAGACAGAATGAACAAAGTCATAAACACTTTTCAACTTTGCTGTAAAGTGTTAAAAAAAGGCAAGGATATATTTTCTAATCTACGAGATTGTAAGTAGTAGTGGTGCATCTTCCCATACATTTTAAGCACTTTCATTTTATCATATATTGTCAGCAATTACACGACCTTTGGATTTAAGGATTAGGGGATTATTTGAATATTTTCAACTTATTGCGTTATCTGTGATTATTTAGCAAATATAGTTGAAACTCATATATTGTAGACGGGTAATCTTCTACTGATACACAGGTATGTATATCTTCTAATATTCGAGAATTATATGCAGTACTGGTATATATCTTCCCATACAATTTCAGCGGTTTTATTTTGACATATATTGATTAAATTTCATATGTTTTGTAAATTTTTTTACTGGCAGAACCAGGATATTTTTTTTTGTCAGATCATCCTAGGAAGATAATTTTGTATAGTAAGAACATATATTAATAAATATTTTTAGGAACATTAATTTAAATATTTTAATAGAATTCTTTGAATAACGATGCCATTTAGAATATTATAGGAATTTACACATGATTGTGAATTTTAAGTTTTTTTTATATTATATACTATCAGCATACCCGTTCTTCGTACGGATTACATAATATAAAGAAATTTATAATTCAAAATCATGTGCAAATTATGTTAAAATATTAAGTTATTGCTCCTAAACAGAAGTTCAACAATACCTGTTCTCACTATGCAAATTATCTTCACTGGCAGATCTGAAGAATAAAACATCCTGGCCCCTTTTGAAAACAAATATATAAAAAACATGAAATTGAATCAATATATACAAAATAAAAGAGCTAAATTTGTATGGGACCCGTACTACTTGTACACTCGAATATTAGAAGGTATAACTTGTATTAGTAGATTACATGCATAAATTGAAAATATCAATAAACCCGTAATTGATTCCAAAATATACCAAAATGACAGCACTAAAATTATATATATATATATATATATATATGTATCCCCGCACTACTTATATTGTCGCAGTAAAAATGTGCCTGTGTGTAGTAGAAGATTACCTGTATTACAATATGAGTTTAAAAAATCTTTGCCAAAATAAAACAGATGACGTAATAAACTGAAAATATCAATAATCTCAGTAATCTTTATACCAGAAGGTCGTAATTGATTCCAATATAAGCCAATACACCTATACTACTTATATTCTCGTATATTAGAAGATATACCCGTGCATTTGTAGAAGATTACTCGTACAACATACAATATATGAGTTTAAACAATTTTGTCATAATAAAACAATGGCATAATAACTTGAAAATATCAATAATCCCTGAATCAATCATCCCCGAAAATATCAATAATAATAATGTCTAACCTGAAGACCATAATTGATATTATCCAGTCAAAAATGCAATGTCAATGAAATTTATTTAATATACATATCTTTATTATTCAAATCGAAAAAGATTTAATAAAAATCGTCTGCTTAATACATTGGATTTACATTCATTGCTAAACGACATGATATCATTTGCTTCAAATAAAATGATGGAAATCATATCGTCTGAATAATACTATCTCCATGGAAGGTTTGGCGACATTTTCGTCAATATAGCGATAATATGAAAAATCGCCAAATTTATCGCCAAGTTTGACCGTAAACCTGATAGTCCCATTTTACGACAAATTGACGAAACATCATCACAATACTATCCCCTAACAAAATACAATTAATTTCATTTATTAAGCGCAATTTTATCAATTTCATGAGGTTTTTATGGATTTACAAACATTTTTATCAATTTGGTGATATTTTAAAAATTCGCTAAATGTGTTACTAAGTAGGATGGATGGACTGACCGACAAATTCTACCTAAACATCATTTCAGTACTCTCTTCTGAAAAAACGAATATAATTTCATAGATTTGCTTCGTTTTTATCAATTTGGCGACATTTCCGTCAATTTGGCAAGTTAAAGAAAAGTTGCCAAGTTAGCGATTTTCCGCCAATTTCGTAGCTCTGAATTTGCAGATCTGAAGAATAAAACATCCTGATACCGTTTGTATATACTAAATGCGAGCACTAAAATTGTATTAGAAGATATACCCGTTCTGTACTTTTTTTGTTTCAACAATCGGATAAATGAATTTACTGGTAAACACAATATAAAAGCTTAAAAACTCTGTCAAAATAAATGAAAGTGATGTACGCAGTCCGCAACTAATATAATTAAAAGACAAATCAAACCGTTCTTTTCTAAATTATATTTTTATATCCATTTATTAACACTCTACAACAAAGTTGAAAAGTGTTTATGACTTTGTTCATTCTGTCTGTCTGTCTGTCCTTTAACACGATAACAGACGTAAAAATGACTTTATCAAAATGAAATTTTAGTATATTGTTCAGACGGTCTGTGGGACCTATGGGAATATAAATGAATAAAATCACCCAATAAGTTTTGGACTGAACCCGTGTTGAAAAAATGAAATACATTGAACCCTATGGGAACTAATTTTTCAAATATTTTATAAGCGGATTTAAAATTCACAAATTACTTCAAAAAATTTAGGAAGTATTCAAATTATCCCATAAATTACATAAAAAAATGTTTTAGCAAAATATATTCAGTAGTTTTTAACACTTTACAACAAAGTTGAAAAGTGTTTATGACTTTATCCATTCATTCTGTCTGTCTGTCTGTTTGTCCGTTAGCACGATAACTGCCGTAAAAATGACTTAATCAGAATGACATTTTAGTATGTTGTTCAGATGGTCTGTAGGACCTATTGGAATATAAATGAATAGTATTACCCAATTAGTTTTGGATTGAACCCGGGTTGAAAAATTGAAATACATTGAACCCTATGGGACCTAATTTTTCAAATATTTTTTAAGCGGATTTAAAATTCACAAATTGCTTCGATATGGAATAATCAAATTATTCCATAAAATATATGAAAAAAATTCAGCAAAGTATATTCAGTTGTTTTTTAAATAAAAATTAAAATAATAATTATACCTCTTATATGACGCGATCACGTGATAATGATATGAAAAGATCACGTGATCCACTTCAAAATGACATATAGCATCCATCTTGTCTCAAAATCGTGATTTCTAAAGTTCTTTTTAATTCATATTCAATGTTGTATCCGTCCTAAAATTGCTTTATTTTTTCTTAAATTCTGTGCATCTACATACTTGTAAATTATTAATGCATATCATATGTTTTTAACCCAAATCTCTGAATATATTCATTTAATTTTCATTCTTCATTTATTTTAAATTAAAAGTAAATTCAACAGATTTTAAATTGTGGTGAAATTTTTATGTGTAAATTGCATAGATATAATTTTATATAAATAACATTACGCGATCTCTCTTCAGAACTTCACTTTCAGCTTATAAAAAAATATTTTATGCAAAAAAGGATAATTTTTTCGTTTCATAGAAACTCAAACTCTTAAAACCCGTCTACTGAACAAAAGTTACTTGATTATAGAACTGATTGCATATGTTTACAAACAAGTAAAGTCCATAACAGTGCCTGCCAACAGATAACCTTTTATTTACAATGTGTAAGAAAACTGAAGCATTTATCTTTATTACTTTCCTTATATACATAGTATAATGTATAAGGAAAGTATGGCGACGGGGTCTAAAATTCGAATTCGAGTTTTCGACGGGGAGAGCACGTTTTAAGCAAAGCATCCCTGATCACGAATCAAACATTTTTGAAGTGATAGCTCTGTGTGTGTGTGTGTGTGTGTGTGTGTGTGTGTGTGTTTGTGTTTGTGTTTGTGCGTGTGTGTGTGTGTGTCAGTGGGTCTGTGGAAACGATAACTGACGAACGAATGGACCGATTCTAACCAAATTTGGTATAAAAATCACAATCTGTAAACACTGGAAGCCTTTTGTTTTTATACGCAATCGAATGTTCAGAACCCCCCAAAATTTTCGAATGAAATTTTGAAAAAATCGTCAAAAAATCAAAACCAATAATAAAGTTACGTAAATAGACATTTCTTATGTAATTTTTCAGTAGAAAACGATTGACATGAATTTCAGAACGCTAATATGAACCGTTCTCGAGATATTGCACATTTTTCAAAAAAATTATCAAAAAGTCATATAAAATAGAAAAAAAAATATTTCCTATTGAGAAACATGTTCACTTTTTATATATAATATCATGCGATAAATTAGGTGACATCATTCTCGTGGATCTAGCTCGTTCCATTCATGAAAAAAGATACTTTGAGTAATACTTTTGCATTTGAACGTCAATTTATCTGCTATAAGAATAACTTATTTCTTCGTCCATAACGCTTGGTGAGTTTTTGGCGACGAAATTGGCGGTATGTCGCCAACTTGGCGACTTTTCGAAATGTTGCCAAATTAATGAAAACCTCGCCAAATGGATAAAAATGACGTTAAATCAATGAAAATGACGACTAATTGTGGAAAATTCAACTTCTAATAAGTTATATATATATATATATATATATATATATATATATATATATATATATATATATATATATAACGTATTTCTTCGTCCATAACGCTTGGCGAGATTTTGGCGACGAAATTGGCGGAATGTCGCCAACTTGGCGACTTTTTGAAATATTGCCAAATTAACGAAAATCTCGCCAAATGGATAAAAATAACGATAAATCAATGAAAATGACGACTAATTGTCGAAAATTCAATATCTTGGAAAGGATATTAGTATCTACTAGAAGAAAAACCTATTTATTACTTTCCTTATATACATAATGTATAAGGAAAGTATTGTGGAGGGGTCGAAAATTCGAATTCGAGTTTTCGACGGGAGAGCACGTTTCAAGCATCCCTGATCACGAATCAAATATTTTTGAAGTGATGTCTGTGTGTGTGTGTGTGTGTGTGTGTGTGTGTGTGTGTGTGTGTGTGTGTGTGTGTGTGTGTGTGTCAGTGAGTCTGTGGAGACGATAACTGACGAACGAATGGACCAATTCGAACCAACTTTTGTACAAAAATCACAATCCGTAAACACTGGAAGCCTATTGTTTTTATACGTAATCGAATGTTCAGAATCCCCCTAAATTTTCGAATGAAATTTTGAAAAAATCGTCAAAAAATCAGAACCGCTAATAAAGTTACGCAAATAGACATTTCTTATGTAATTTTTCATTAGAAAACGATTGGCATAAATTTTAGAACGCTAACATGAACCGTTCTTGAGATATTGCACATTTTTCAAAAAAATTATGAAAAAGTCACATAAAAAAAAATTCCTATTGAGAAACATGTTCACTTTTCATATGTAATGCTATGCGATAAATTGAATGACATCATTCTCGTGGATCTAGCTCGTTCCATTCATGAAAAAATATACTTTGAATAATACTTTTGTATTTGAACGCCAATAGTCATGTATCTGCTGTAAGAACAACTTATTTCTTAGTGCATAATGCTTGGCGATATTTTGGCGACAAATTTGGCGGAATGTTGCCAACTTGGCGACTTTTTTGAAATGTTGCCAAACTTATGAAAATCTCGCCAAATGGATAAAAATGATGCTAAATCAATGAAAATGACGACTAATTGTCGAAAATTCAATATCTTGGAAGGAATATTAGTATCTACTATAAGAAAAACCTATTTTTTTACTGTAAAAGTAGTAAATTCATTACATTATATAAGGAAAATCATGTGTTGCCCACATCAGATATTTTTATTGATTTAGCGTCATTTTTATCCATTTGGCGGGATTTTCATTAATTTGGCAACATTTACAAAAGTCGGCAAGTTGGCGACATTCCACCAAATTCATCGCCAAAATCTCGCCAAGCCTTATGGACGGAGAAATAAGTTATTCTTACAGCAGATAAATAACTATTGGCGTTCAAACACAAAAGTATTACTTAAAGTAATTTTTTTCATGAATGGAACGAGCTAGATTCACGAAAATGATGTCACCAAATTTATCGCATGGTATTACATATGAAAAGTGAACATGTTTCTCAATAGGAAATATATTTTTTTATTTTATAGGATTTTTTGATAAATTTATTTGATTTGAAAAATGTGCAATATCTCAAGAACGATTTGTGCTAGCGTTCTAAAGTTTATGTCAATCGTTTTCTGAGGAAAAATTACATAAGGCATGTCTATTTGCATAACTTTATTAAAGGTTTTGATTTTATGATGATTTTTTCAAAATTTCACTAGAAAATTTAGGGGGTTCTGTACATTCGATTGTTTTTAAAAACAATAGACTTCCAGTATTCCCGGATTGGGATTTGCGTACCAAATTTCATTCGAATCATTTCATTCGTTCGTGAGATATCGTCTCCACAGACTCACTGACACGCGCACACACATAGTTTCACCCACACAGACAGTACCACAAAAATGTTCGATTCGTGATCAGGGATGCTTGAAACGTTCTCTCTCGTAGAAAACTCGAATTCGAATTTTCGACCCCGTCAAAATACTTTCCTTATACATTATGTATATAAGGAAAGTAATAAAACGACAATTTATTTTTTAATCGATATAATCCAGAAATTTCGATAGAAAACGTCCTACTGTATTTAAAAATATTTTTGATTTGAACATTCATACATTCTGTACAATTTGATAAAACAAAAAGCTCTAAAATGCACTCAAGACAACACATACGAAAGATTGAGCGCGCGATTGAAATCACCTTTCTGCGTACTAACAGGCAACTGGAAAACAACTTCTACAGGCGTTAGCTCTGCATAGATAGCGTGTGTTGGGTGTTACGTAAAACGCATGTGCAGTTAATCAGAATGAATAAAATATCATGTAAGGCATAAATATAACAATGCTATAACAGACATATATTTGAAAAAAAAAAACACGCAGAATCCGCCTATATATCTAAATATTAATTTCTTTATATACAAGAATAAAAAGATTTACGCATTTTTTTTTTATTCTTTGTCCAAGTTGTAGTTTTAACATATTTCGTAAACATTTAAACATGTTTTTACTTTCCTAATATACAATAATGTATAAGAAAAGTATTGTGACGGGGTCGAAAATTCGAATTCGAGTTTTCGACGGAAGAGCACGTTTCAAGCATCCCTGATCACGAATTAACAATTTTGAGGTGATGTCTGTGTGTGTGTGTCTGTGTGTGCGCGTGTATGTGTCAGTGGGTCTGTGGAGACGATATCTCATGAACGAATGGAGCGATTCGAATGAAATTTGGTACAAAAATCACAATCCGTGAATACTGGAAGTTTACTGCTTTTAAACGTAATCAAATGTTCAGAACCAACACAAATTTTCAAGTGAAATCTTTAAAACATCATCAAACATCAAAACCTTTAATAAAGTTACGTAAATAGACATTTCATATGTAATTTTCCCATAGAAAACGATTAACATAAACTTTAGAACGCTAGCATGAACCGTTCTCGAGATATTGCACATTGTTTAAATACATTTATCAAAAAATCTCATAAATTAAAAAAAATATATTACCTGTTGAGAAACATGTTCACATTTCATATGTAATATCATGCGATAAATTGGGTGACATCATTCTGGTGGATCTAGCTCTTTCCATTCATGAGAAAGGATACTTTGAGTAATACTTTTGTATCCGAACACCAATAGTCATTTATCTGCTATAAGAATAACTTATTTCTCAGTTTATAACTCTTGGCGAGATTTTGGTGACGAATTTGGCGGAATGTCGCCAACTTGGCGACTTTTTAAATGTTGCCAAATTAACGAAAATCTCGCCAAATGGATAAAAATGACACTAAATCAATGAAAATGACGACTCATTGACGAAAATTCAATAACTTGGAAAGAAAATAAGTATCTGCTATAAGAAAAATCTATTTTTTTTACTGTAAAAGTAGTAAATTTATTGCATCATATAAGGAAAGTCATGTGTTGCCCACTTCAGATTTTTTTTAAATTTGTAAAATTTCCCCATATTTGGAAGATGAAGCTTAAGAAATTTTCTTTTTCATTTTAATAATGATCGTCATACAAATGGCACTTAATGGATCTGTACGAGAAAGTCAAGCGGAGACTCAATCAGCAGATATTTGAAATTAATTTATGCAACATTCTACAGATATGTTAAATCAACATATTACACAGGTTGAATCTTAAATTTTATGAAAGAAAAATAAAATTTTCCAAATTTCGAATGCCTAATATAAGTTCCGGGTGATATGGAACACTACAATTCCATATAATCTAGCTCCACTATATTCTATCAGAAATTATACTCGACCAACGCTGCATGCAACTAGAAACACAAAACGTCTCATAAATACCTATTTCAGCAATATATTCTGATGTGAATTCAACTCCATACACAGTACCTCAGTAAAATTGTTTGGAACTGTTAAATATTTGATACAATTTAAAGATGTCTACCAATGTCATGCATCGACAAGAAAGATCAATCATGCTTAAAGCATTGATTACGAAACACTTTCCAACTTCAATGCAATTTTATTTAAACATGTCTAAAATGCAATACATTCCTCGGTAATATTTAAAACTTATCACAATACTAAATTAATTTATTATATTTGACACCTTAAACCTTCATCGAAAAAAATTAACTTCATTCAAATGACGGCATTAAAATATAAATTGCCTGGTTTAAACATCTCTAAAATGTGATACATTCCTCGGTAATAATTTTAGAATTATCATAATACTACGATAATTTATTATATTTGAAAACATCATCGAAAACAACTGAAATTCATTCAAATGACGTCATAACAAAATAACACGCCTGGCTCTCTCTATAAAAGCAACATTTCATTCATAAATAATTCCCCCATTCATGTCATTCATCACAATACTATAATAATTTATTTTATTTAAAAATTAAGACCATTGAGCTACAAGTAAGTAAACTCAATGCGTAAAACTTCATCGAAAAATATCGTCCTTCTCTTTCTAAAATCAATGAATATTTCATTCATATCAGCTAAGCAGACTCCATGGACTAAATGATTTTGTGTTAAAGAATTACAGCGATTCTAATACAACTCATTCTACATATTTTGCTGTTTGCATTTTACATAGGTGAAAAATAGGCTTAATAGTAGAAATAATGAAATTTGGAAGAGCATTTAAACTGAAATATATTGTCATTGCGTTGTTTCAGTATGTAGATGCACCGAATTTAGGCAAAAATAAAGTAGTTTTTCGAAGGATACAACACTCAATATGAATTAAAAAGAACTTTAAAAATCACGATTTTGACACAAGATGGATGCCATATATCATTTTGAAGTGGGTCATGTGATCGTTTCATATCATGGACACGTGATCGCTTCATATAAGAGGTGTTATTATTATTTTAATTTTTATTTAAAAAACAACTGAATATATTTCGCTGAATTTTTTTTTATATATTTTATGGAACAATTTGAATATTGTCTAAAATTTTCGAAGTAATTTGTGAATTTTAAATCCGCTTAAAAAATGCTTGAAAAATTAGGTCCCATAGGGCTCAATGTATTCCATTTTTTCAACCCGGGTTCAATCCAAAACTAATTGGGTGATATTATTCATTTATATTCCCATAGGTCCTATAGACCGTCTGAACAACATACTAAAATTTCATTTTGATTAAGTCATTTTTACGGCAGTTATCGTGCTAACGGACAGACAGACAGACAGACAGACAGACAGACAGAATGAACAAAGTCATAAACACTTTTCAACTTTGTTGTAAAGTGTTAAAAATGGGCAGGATGATCTAAGAAGAACTAGGAAAAGTGTGTTAGTATTTAGAAATTGTTTTAGTGGTTATCATCTGATTGTATCATTGCAGAGGAAAACATTCAATATTTTTTAAACTTCCTCTACATAATATTACTTTCCTTATATGTATACAATAATGTACCTGTATAAGGAAAGTATTGTGATGGGGTCGAAAATTCGAATTCGAGTTTTCGACGGGAGAGCAAGTTTCAAGCATTCCTGATCACGAATTGAACATTTTTGAAGTGATGTCTCTGTGTGTGCTTGTCAAGTGAGTCTCTGGAGACGATAACTGACGAATGGACCGATTCGAATAAAATTTGGTACAAAAATTAGAATCCATAAACACTGGAAGTCTATTGCTTGTATACGCAATCGAATGTTCAGAACCCCCCTAAATTTTCAAGTGAAATTTTTAAAAAATCGTCAAAAAATAAATACCTCTAATAAAGTTACCCAAATTGACATTTCTTATGTAATTTTTCATTAGAAAACGATTGACATAATTTAGAACGCCAACATGAACTGTTCTTGAGATATTGCACATTTTTTAAAAAAAATATCAAAAAATCATATAAAATAAAAAAAATATATTTCCTATTGAGAAACATGTTCACTTTTCATATGTAATAACATGCGATAAATTTGTGACATCATTTTCGTGGATCTAGTTCGTTCCATTCATGGAAAAAGACACTTTGAGTAATACTTTTGTATTTGAACGCCAATAGTCATTTATCTGTTGTAAGAACAATTTATTTCTCCGTCCATAATGCTTGGCGAGATTTTGGCGACGATTTCGGTGGGATATCGCCAACTTTGCGACTTTCTTCAATGTTGGTAAATTAACGAAAAACTCGCCAAATGGATAAAAATGACTCTAAATCAACAAAAATGACGACTCATTGACGAAAATGCAATATCTTGGAAAGAACATAAATATCTACTATAACAATAATCTATTTTTTTTATTATAAATTCATTGTATTATATAAGGAAAGTCAAGTGCTATTTTTATAGCATGGAAGTCATTAAAAATACATAATACATTTTCAAGAATACCGAAAAATCCTCACGTTACCAGTTATCTATTTATAATGTATATAAAATACATTAACATTGTGACTAATTGATCTATCTGATTTCTTTAGGTGGTATATATACAGATAAATATCTTTGGTCGATATCTCATATTACTTTCCCTACATGCATAATATAACGTACAGAAAACGTATTATGACGGGGTCGAAAATTCGAATTCGAGTTTTTGACGGAAGAACACGTTCAAATTATGCCTGTGGGTAATTTTTAAATAATTATTAATTTATAATTAAAAAACAGGTTAATTTTTAATTTAAAACAGTTAATTTTTAGGTAATTTTTAATTAGAAACAGATATTCAAACTTTAGAATGCTAATATTAAACTTTCTTGAGATATTGCACGTTTTTTCAAATAAATTTAACAAAAACGTTTTATAAAATTAACAAGAAAGATCAATCATGCATAAAGCATTGATTATGAAACACTTTCCAACTTTAATGCAATTTTATTTAAACATCTCTAAAATGCGATGCATTCCTCTGTAATATTTTTAAAATTATCACAATACTACATTAATTTATTATACTTGAAAACTTAAAACTTCATCGAAAAAAATGAACCTCATTCAAATGACGGCATTGAAATATAAATTTCCTGGTTTAAACTTCTCTAAAATGCGATACATTCATCGGTGATATTTTTAAAATTATCATAATACTACAATAATTTATTATATTTGAAAACTTCATCGAAAACAAATAAAATTTATTCCAATGACGTCATCGAAATATAACACGCCTGACTCTCTCTATAAAAGCAGCATTTCATTCACAAACTTTTTTCCATTCATTTCATTCATCACAATATTATAATAATTTACTTTCTTTAAAAAATTAAGACCATGAAGGTACAAATAATTAATCACACTTTAATGCTTAAAATCAATTTTAAGCATTAAAGCTTCATCCAAAAAATCGTCTGTTTCTCTGTATAAAATCAATAAATATTTTATTAATATCAGCTATATTGCAGACTCCATGAATTAAATAATTTTGCGTTAAAGAAATGCAGCAATTCTTTTACAACTCATTCTACATCTTTTGGTATTTACATTCTCCATAAGTAAAAATTAGGATGCACAGAATGTAAGCAAAAATACATCTGTTTTGGGACGGATGCAACACTAAATATGAATTGAAAAGAACTTTAAAAATCACGATTTTGACACAAGATAGATGCCATATTTTACTTTGAAGTGGGTCACGTGATCTCTCCATATAATGGTCACTTGATCTCGTCATATAAAAGGTGTAATTATTATTTTCATTATTATTTAAAAAGCTACTGATTATATTTTGCTGAAATTTTTTTCATATATTTTATGGGATAATTTGAATATTTTCTAAAATTTTTGAAGAATTTAGTGAATTATGTTTGAAAAATTAGGTCCCATAGAGTTCAATGTATTTCATTTTTTCAACCCGGGTTCAATCCAAAACTAATTGGATGATATTATTCCTTTATATTCCCATAGGTCCCACAGACCGTCTGAACAACATACTAAAATTTCATTTTGAGAAAGTCATGTTTACGGCAGTTATCGTGCTAACGGACAGACAGACAGACAGAATGAACAAAGTCATAAACACGTTTCAACTATGTTGTAAAGTGTTAAAATGTAGTAGGCATCATGAAATTTGTCCCCTTTCCATGTGTATTATTATGCAACATCATTCTCGTGAATGTGGATCATTCCATTCACGAGAGAAGATACTTTTTGTAATAGTTTTGTACTTTTGTAATAGTTTTGTATTTTGATGAGGATTTTGCACGTGAGTACAAATAAGTCATTCGTTTGGATAAGTAAGTTGTCAAAAGCTCCCAATTTTAATTTACGTGGTATTAATTAAATGCCATAATTACTATTCTATGGATCTTGTACACCATTATTTCGCTGCAAAAGAAGTAAAGTCATTGTATTTATGTAGGGAAAGTCGTGTGCTACCCACATCAACTAAAATATCTGATTAGGACAGCACATGACTGCATGCTGTCATTTTAAAAATAAAGCTAACAAAATATTGCTTCAAATTTATATATAGACTAGCAGTATACACGTTCTTCGTATGAAATATACAATAAAACGAAACTCAAAATTCATAGTCATGTGCACATTCTTATAGTAATCTAAATGAAATTATTGTTTAACGTATTCTACTAAAATATTTAAATTAATGCTCTAAAATAAATTTAAATTCTGTATTCTCGTGATACAAAAGTATGTTTACAGACAGATCTGAGGAATAAAACATCCTGGTCCTGTTTGTAAACAAATTTACAAAAATGTAAAATTGAAACAATATATGCCAAAACGAAAACGCTAAAATTGCATTGGAAAATATACCCACACCACTTATATTCTGGTAGATTAGAAGATATACGCATACTGCAATATACGAGTTTGAAATCCATTTGCAAAAATATTACTAATGACGTAAACAAATGAAAAACATCCACAATCCCTGCAATCTTTAATCTGAAAGCTGTAATGGATATAATAAATCCAGTCAAAAATGCAATTTCGAAAAAATTTATTTTATATACATTTCTTTATTAATATTTGAATCAATATTTGGTAAAAATCGCCTTCCGTATAAACACATTGGATTTAATTCCGTTGCTAAGCGACATAATATAATTTTCTCCAAATAAATTGGCGGAAAAAAATATCGTCTGCATAATGCTATTTTTATGAAAGAATTAATTTCTTTAAAAATGAACTCCAAATAAATGTTGATTGATTGAAAAAAGATAATATAAATTCCAATGATTAGATCTCATCAATATATTAACAGCTATGGGTTCTATTATAGTTTTTGGCCTTTAGCTTTTTTATTATTTGGAATACAGAAGAGAGTTTAGTATAAAACTACCGGTCATAGAGTTTAGTTGATACGAATTGGGTGAATCTTGAGGTGTGGCCACTCATGCGCTATTCATGAAAAACTCACTGCGCATGCTCTTATTCAGATATATGTCTGTTTAGCCGTGCTGCGTAATTTAAACACATTTTAAAGTGCTCTATCATTAAAAAAATTGTTTTGAATTTTTGAATTATTCCGTTGCATCTTAACCCTTGATTCGAATTCTCAAAATATCAGATATTTTTCTTGACTTGGAAGCTGAGACTTGTCAAATGAGATCAAAACCGAAATTCCAACTGAAGTAGAAGTGTTCGATAATTGAACAAAAAGGTTTCAAGTTTTTTCATTTCCCTGAATCGTCACTCTCGAATTTTTGAAATTTTAGAATTTTCGGTTAGTTTAGTCTTGAAGCAGATATCACACACCCCTCTTCATTCACTCAGTTAGTCTGTGAGTTCTATGCATATTATATAGATAGTAACAGAGTACATTTTTCTCGCGAAATTTCATAAACTTTAATTAATGAAACCGAATTAATAATATTTATATCATAACTTTATTTAAAAAACATTGAACAAAAAAATTATCTACCAAAACATGGTGTTTTGATTAAATTTTATCTTTTGCGAAAAAACGTGGGGAGAAAACACAATTAGATGATAAGATTTCTTTCGCATTATTTGAAGTGATTTAATTAAACTACAGAGGCGAGTTTAATTATGAGGATGCGTGTTTAACAAAGGGATGATCCGAATTAAGGAATAGTTTCTTGCCAAAATTTTATTTTTATTCTCGAATGAATGGAATTCCTAAGACTGTAGAGAACGCGAGCTCTTTTAATAGCTTTATCCATACAATGGGCACATTTTTATTTATTCAGAATAGAAATATATTTATATATAAAGTGCAGTACTCTGGAGTTTTACGCTGCGTATGACATCAGATAAAAAAACAAAGCTGGACATTAGACTCCTTTTTAATTTATTTACAACAATGAACAATTCTTGACCTTTGCATTGTGTATGACATCAGATGCTAAAAACGAAGCTGGATATTGGATTCATTTTTTGCTTATTTACAACAATGGAGAATTTTGGAACTTTACGTTGAGTAATGACATCAGATACTGAAAACGAAGCTGGACATTAGACTCATTGCTAATTTATTTACATAATGGACAATTCTGGAACTTTACATTGTGTATGACATTAGATACTGAAAACGAAGCTGGACATTAGACTCATTGCTAATTTATTTACATAATGGACAATTCTGGAACTTTATATTGTGTATGACATTAGATACTGAAAACGAAGCTGCACATTAGACTCATTATTAATTTATTTACATAATGGACAATTCTGGAACTTTATATTGTGTATGACATCAGATACTGAAAACGAAGCTGGACATTAGACTCATTGCTAATTTATTTACATAATGGACAATTCTGGAACTTTATATTGTATATGACATCAGATACTGAAAACGAAGCTGGACATTAGACTCATTGTTAATTTATTTACATAATGGACAATTCTGGAACTTTACATTGTGTATGACATCAGATTCTGAAAGCGAAGCTGGATATTGGAATCATTTTTAACTTATTTACAACAATTAAGAATTCTGGAGCTTTACTTTGTGTAATTATATCAGATACTGAGAACGAAGCTGGATATTGGACTCATTTATAATTTATTTAAAACAATGGATATTATATATCATACCTCATTTTGTGTTGTGGTTACCCAGACAGTGATTGATTGTTGTCCTTTATTATCGCAGATTCTATGAATAAACCGGTTTTAAAGTTACTTACGGTAAATTGCCCGAGGGCCTTACTAGTAAAAAAATCTGATGTTCGCACAGCATGACTTTTCCTGCAGACTCCTATTCACGTTCTCTTTATCTCTTCAATAATTCATTACATTGAGTTCAATTTTACATAATAATACCTATAATTATTTTAAATGGCATTGAATTTGCGCTTTTAATTCAATTTTCATTTTCATTTCGTAACTGGACTTATTTTGCGAGCCATTTCGCAAAAATGGCAGTTTTTTTTAATCTGAATCGCACCAAAATTTAATCAGCACCAGGGTAACGCATGAGTAACTTACCTATAAAACTTTATGAAATTCGGTCAATTAAGTTTTGAGTTAGAGTCATATATTGCAGACAGACAGACACACACACACACACGCCATGCTGAAAATAATTTTATTGTGTTCTAGAGGTTCCAAAACGTGTAGATCCGTTTAAAACTCGAGTTGCGATTTTCCGTATGATTCTCATACTTTCTCTATACATTATAAAGTATTGCAAGAAAGTTTGAAACGATAGGGATAATATTGTTATACATTTCTAAGGTATCTTCACAAAATAGTATCTGTTCCGGAGGAAAATCAACTTTTACAGGTAATATTATTTGAAGGACCAGATCGTTTGCCCTTGGAACACATTTGGTACTTTCGGCGATACTTTTAAAAATTGTTAACATTTGGTACTTTTAGAAATTTTTCGAACTCTATAGATTGGTTAGGAATTTCTCGAGTTAGGCTTTTTTACTTTCCCTGCAATACATAGTAATATATAGGGAAAGCATTGGAATCATGTTGAAAATCGCATGTGGAGTTTTAGACGGATCTACATGTGTTGGGACCTCTGTAACACGAAAATGCTATTTTTAGCATGACGTCTGTGTGCGGGTCTGTGTGTATTTGTCTGTTCAATGTATGTATCCACTCTAACATAAAAACTAATGGACCAAATTTTATAAAAAATTTTAAGTGAGTCACTTGTAAATGACCCTGCTGCTTATTAGATTTTGGTACAATTTGAGATAAAAGAACCCGCTCTTTTTGCCAAAACCTCCGCAAAAATTGACTGTATCCACTCTAGCAGACAAATTAATGCATCGAATTTCACAAAATTTGGTAGATAAGCCGCTTGTGGGGTGTAGATAAGTCGCTCGTGATGCTGGTTAGATTTTGGTACAATTTGGAAAAAAAGAACCTGCCTTTTTTGTGAAATGGCCCGTAAGTAAAACTAACCCCGTTACTCTAAGATGAATCATTCTCGACATATTTAAATTTTTAATTTTGAGAAACTGAACGCGTTTTTCACTGTAGTTAAAAATATTTAATGAGATTTCTTAATACTTAGTAGTGAAGTCGCTTGACCGTTATTCTAATGCTTATTAGATTTCGATATGATTTGGAAAGATATAATCGAATTTTTTGCGAAGTATCAGAAATGATATAGTTTTATTGGTAAGTCAATAGTGAAAATCTGAAATAAATGACTAAAATTAGAGAATTACGATTATGTACTAGTTTTTCAAGTAAGTTTTGATAACAAATCGGATATGACTGACTTCATGACTGCAGAACGAACCGTTCTCAAGATATTTTACTTTTTCGAATTTTGAGGAACTGAAGAACTTAAAGTAAATTAAGTTGTCAAATGAAACGAAAATACATTAAAAGGACAAATTGAATATAATATCAGACATGTATCCATATTATTTTCTGCAATTAAACTCAATACATAATAAAATTAAAAAAATGAATTTGAATTTGCAGAGAAAGTCATGTGTCGCCCACATCAGATTTTTTTCCAGAACTTTTCACAGAGAATATGATATAAAGTGATCATCATTCCATTGTTTAATTGGAGTGACATGAGTACAAGTGAGTTATTAATATTTTTCTGGTGAATGCAGTGTCTTGAGAAGATAGTTTTCTGTTTTTAACACTTTACAACAAAGTTGAAAAGTGTTTATGACTTTGGTCATTCTGTCTGTCTGTCTGTCTGTCCGTTAGCACGATAACTGCCGTAAAAATAAATCAAAATGAAATTTTAGTATGTTGTTCAGACGGTCTGTAGGACCTATGGGAATATAAATGAATAATATCACCCAATTAGCTTTGGATTGAACCCGGGTTGAAAAAATGAAATACATTGAGCCCTATGGGACCTAATTTTTCAAACATTTTTTAAGCGGATTTAAAATTCATAAATTGCATCTAAAATTTTAGATAATATTCAAATTGTTCAATAAAATATATAAAAAGAAATTCAGCGAAATATATTCAGTAGTTTTTTAAATAAAAATGAAAATAATAATTACACCTCTTATATGAAGCGATCACGTGACCATCATATAAAAAGATCACGTGACTCACCTCAAAATGATATATGGCATCCATCTTGCTTCAAAATCGTGATTTTTTAAGTTCTTTTTAATTCATATTGAGTGTTGTATCCGTCCTAAAACCGCTTTATTTTTGCTTAAATTCTGTGCATCTACATACTGAAACAACGGAATTACAATATATTTGAGTTTAAATGCTCATCCAAATTTGATTATTTCTACAACGAAGCCTATTTTTCACTTATATAAAATGTAAACAGCAAAATATGTGGAATCAGTTGTATTAGAATTGCTGTATTTCTTTAACATAAAATTCTTTAGCTCATGGAGTCTGCATAGCTGATATGAATGAAATATTCATTTATTTTACAAAAAGAAGGAGATTTTTTTTCGATGATGTTTTAAGCATAGAGTTTAATTACTTGTAGCTCCATGGTCTTAATTTTTAAATAAAATAAATTATTAAAGTATTGTGATGAAAGAAATGAATGGGAAAATGTATGAATGAAATACTGCTTTTATAGAGAGAGACAGGCGTGTTATTTTTTCTATGACGTCATTTGAATGAATTTCTGTTGTTTTCGATGAAGTTTTCAAATATAATAAATTATCGTAGTATTATGATAATACTAAAATTATTACCGATGAATGTATCGCATTTTAGATATGTTTGAACTAGGTAATTTATATTTCAATGCCGTCATTTGAATGAAGTTCATTTTTTTCAATGAAGTTTTAAGTTTTCAAATATAATAAATTAATGTAGTATTGTGATAAGTTTTAAAATATTACCGAGGAATATATTGCATTTTAGACATGTTTAAATAAAATTGCATTGAAGTTGGAAATTGTTTCATAATCAATGCTTTAAGCATAATTGATATTTCTTGTTTTTTAATGAATTGAGCATTTAGTTGCTGTTTTATTGTACCTGACGATTACGATAGCTGAAGCATTGTTAGTTGTACTAGTTTTTAAGCTCGTCAAAGGCAGGTAAACTAACACTCACTTTTGTAATTTAAGTTAACACCATTTGTTTAACAATGTATTAACAATAGTTGTATCAATTGAAAATTGGCCAAATTAGGTTCTGCCTTGTGGTCGAGATTGAGCCTTTTATGTTCCTGTGGGGGGTTCCTAGAGACTTTAATTATTCCCCATTTTGTCCACTCTGGAGGGAAAACAAAAATCCGGTGATCAGTACAATTAGTCCAGTGACCTATACAATTAGTCCAGTGACCTATACAATTAGTCCAGTGACCTATACAATTAATCCAGTGACCTATACAATTAGTCCGGTGCAATAAGAGTGCAGTTCAGCCATCTAAATTACCAGAGAGGTTCTTGGAAACCATAATTTACGCCCCAGAGGAGAGGTGATCGAAAATACAACGTTAAACGCTGTCTGATGGTTGATACTATGCAAAAGGAACTATATACTATATACTTCTATGTCAGAGGGCTTCTAAAGAATCTGAAGACTTTTCAAAGAAAAATTTTTCAGATTCTTCAGAAGCGTAAAGTGTGTAAATATTCTAAGTGTGTAAAGATTCAGTTTTCTAGGTCACCAGGGAAATTCTGGTCGTAAAGAATTTTCGAGATCCCCCCACTCCCCGCATTTTCTCTGCTGCCGGGGAAGTAAATCGATAGTCTGGTTCTGTTAGGTTCTGTACTCTAGTCGGTACTATATGTGCAAAGATTCAGCCATTTTTGTCAACAGAGGGACTTCCGAAGGGTCTAAGAAGATTTTACGAACCCCCTCCTCTTTTCTACTCTCAGGGAAGAGAGGGTAAATAAAAAAACATGACTCCGTTAGGTTCTGTACTGTAGTTGACAAAGATTAAGTCTTCTCAACAGGAAGGGGGAGGAGGCTTCTGAAAGGTCTGGAAAGATAGAAACACGTTATACATACATTAGAAAATTATATATTGGGATGATATTATTCCTATTTACGCTTATTCTTATGTTAAAATAAGCGTTAGTTATCTAGGAATTCGTACTCCTTATATTCTGCGAATATACTCACGATTATATAAATCACACCAATAATCAATTGCAGAATTAAATTTCAATCCTTTTGAACTGATACCTATTGAGAGACTCAAAAATTAGATCCTCGATTTGCTCTACTCACCGAGTTTACTAAGTTTGGAAAGACATACCCACATACAAGTTTTAGGTAAATGTCAACGGCATAATAATAAAATTACAGAAGCTAGAGCGCATCGTGCATGCTTACTATTCGGAAGATTATTCCCAATGTGTGCTGTTAAAAAACTTGTTTATCGTGACCTCACCATCTTATCATGACGTAACGGTTTACTATTGACACTGTTCTTCCCTACAGAAGATGAACTCGTTGATTTTGGTTCTAGATCTTCATGCAACCTCGATCTTTATGGTGACCTAATGGCCATCATCTTTTCGTGACGTAATAGTCATCGTTGACACTGTTCTTCACTACAGAAGATGAAGCCATTGATTTTGGTTCTTGATATTTATGGAGTGCCAGTGGGAGTTTGAGTAGCTTTCTTAACAAGCAGCGCAAGAGAAAACTACCAAAAAAAAAGTAAAAATTTAGATAGTATATGTTAATGTGTACAATCGTTATTGGTCAATTTCTATTTGTCTATTCTATCCAACTTGACGAAAAATTTGGCGATGAGTTGAACTCGGTTAGAATTTGCGTATTTTAAGGGTTTTGATAGGTGTTGTATAGAATTGCGAGAGATCGTATAAGAATTAATATTACTGATCAGTCTAGGACGCGTGTTCAGGTATTTTTGGAGCTGAAATGTTGCAAGTGAGTATATAAAAGAAAACAGTTTATGCAATGGAATTCCATGCTCTTGACGTTCAGTG
The DNA here is from genome assembly GCA_951213105.1 of Amaurobius ferox. Taxonomy (NCBI): domain Eukaryota; kingdom Metazoa; phylum Arthropoda; class Arachnida; order Araneae; family Amaurobiidae; genus Amaurobius; species Amaurobius ferox. The sequence continues at coordinate 19,415,080 of OX578143.1, forward strand.
AAACTTCATGTGACGGGCTAACAACTAGTAGGTAATAATTACAAAAATCTTCGTATAATGACATATAGTCTTCGTATAATGACATATTTATTGAAAAGGTCAATATTTTCCTTTTATTAAAAAGCAAAATAATGTAAATAGATTTTCGGAAGGTTGGAAAGCCATTTATTATCTCTCCCATTATTGCGCGTAAGAACTTAATTACGCTATTTATGATGGATAACTTAGGAGAGAGAGAGCGTGTTTAATTATCAGGAGCATCGTAATAATGAATAAATTTCCGGAAAGATTTTCATTTTTATTCTCGACCGAGTGAAAATATTGCATTTGATTATAAATAATCCATGCTTTCCTAATCGTGTTTATCCCTAACTTTCCACACATTTTACAAACAATATATATAGGTTTCCCCGGAAAGTCCTTAAGCACCCAAATGACTTTTCGGAATGAAAAATCCCCAAATTAAAATATACACGTTATACAAGGTAGGATCAAAAAGTTCGGAGACTGTGCTGATATCACCAACCCTGATTGGAGAAGAAGGGGAACTATTTTACCGTGGCGTAGAGGCACATGTGACGCGAAATGTGGAAATGAAGAAGCAGGTCCGCAGTGCAGGGGTTTTCCAGACAATGCATGTCAGTCAACTATGGTCGTTCGCGTTCGTCGAAAACGGAAATGACGTTTGAAGAACAACGTGTGAATATCACATTGTGCCAGCGTTTAGGGAAATTGCCGACAGAAACAATGCACCCGCTGCAGCAGGTGCAATGTTGATACTACCTTTTTGATCCTACCTTGTTTATAGATGAGTACTTACAATAAAATGCTCCGCTGAATAAAAGTGATTGCAGCGCCCTTAGCGGAGAATCGAAAAAGTTGAGAACAGGAACTCGGCATCAAAATGATATAGAGGAAGCATGTCAATCACAAAGTTATAGAGCATTGTGTGGCAAGTAGGAATCGGCGTCCGTAATGCATAAAACGTGGTCATGGCAATAAATACCCTTTATCGATTACTAAATTATGTAACCCATTAACACCTGTAATGCTTGTCGCACTGCTCGAGCCTATTCATTCTGTATGTAAAATGTGCCTTATTGCTGACGGAGGCATTTTAAACAAGATGTACATTAGATTCCCGTGCATTAAATTTTGTTTATTTTAATACTCTTGAATACGACAGCCATTCACCTATAACCCTACTGTGTCAAATAAATGCCATCTAAGGATAGATTCCTTCTAGTTACGCAATTATCTGCAACTTTATCGTAATTGGTTTTTGTAGTGTATCTGGATTAGTTGCCGAGTTCGTTATCATAAATTTTTTAATTATCTGCTTGGGATGTTGCAATCACTTTTATTCACGCGGTCATAGACGCTTAGACCTAACGCGTACCCACACATAAGTAGACCTTTCCATACAAAGTTATTGGAGTATACAAAGAATTGTAATGTATATAAAAAATAATAAAATAAGATCTAGAAATGAAATTCGAGATTTCTACAGATCTGCACGTTTGAAGAATTTTTAGAACAATCATTTTTACTTTCCCTGCAATACATGGAAATGTATAGGGGAAGTATTGGAATCATGTCGAAAATCGCAACTCGAGTTTTCGACGGATCTACACGTTTCGAGACCTCTAGAATACGGAAAAACTATTTTAGCGTGACGTCTGTGTGTATGTCTGTGTGTCTGTCTGAGTGTCTGTCTCTCTGTCTGTGCAGATTTTGTATCCACTCTAACTAAAAAACTAATTGACCGAATTTCATAAAATTTGGTAGGTAAGTCACTTGTGCACGAATCTGGTACTGATTAGTTTTGGGTATGACTTGGGTTAAAAGAACCCGCCTTTGTTTGCGAAATGGCCCGCAAAAGCTTGTATCCACTCTAACTGAAAAACTAATGGACCGAATTTCACAAAATTTGGTAGATAAGCCGCTTGTAGGCCACCCTGGTGCTGATTAGATTTTGGTATAATTCGAAAAAACATAACCTGCCTTTTTTTACAAAATGGCCCGCAAAAATCATCAAAACCTAAACTTAAGAACTACGTATGCTCAAATATAGCCATTAAATGCTTGTTTAATACGTAATTTTTAGCGAAGAAAAGAATAAAACCAACCCCATTACACTAGGACTAGCCGTTCTCGAGATATTTTAATTTTTCGTATTTTTCCTACACCATTTTTGAAAATAAGTCCAGTTTTCAAATGAGAACGAAAATTGAATTAAAGGTGAATTAAATTTAATTAAAATAAAGAGAACGTGGATATAAGTCTGCAGGGAAAGTCATGTGCTGTCCACATCAGATTTTTTTTGTATTGGAGAGCTCATGGCCTAATGACCTAGTGGTCAATGGCTTGGCATTTGTTAAATAAATAATAAAACTTTAAAAATCACGATTTTCACTCTGGAGAAAATATATGGATGTCATATTTTATTTTGAAGTGGGTCACGTGATCTCTTAATTCATAATGTCATTATTATTTTAATTTTTATATAAAAAAACTGCCAAAATATTTTGTAAAATTTTTTATAAATATTTTATAGGATAATTTAAATATTTTCTAAAATTTTCGAAGCAATTCGCGAATTTTAACTTTGCTTAAAAAATGTTTGAAAAATTAAGTGCCATAGGGTTCAATGTATTTCATTTTTTCAACCCGGGTTCAATCCAAAACTAATTGAGTGATATTATTCATTTACATTATTTAATGTCATTATTATTTTAATTTTTATATAAAAAAACTGCCAAAATATTTTGTAAAATTTTTTATAAATATTTTATAGGATAATTTAAGTATTTTCTAAAATTTTCGAAGCAATTCGCGAATTTTAACTTTGCTTAAAAAATGTTTGAAAAATTAAGTGCCATAGGGTTCAATGTATTTCATTTTTTCAACCCGGGTTCAATCCAAAACTAATTGAGTGATATTATTCATTTACATTCTCATATATACCAGAGATCGTCTCAATAACATAATAAAATTTCATTTTGATAAAGTCATTTTTACGGCAGTTATCATGCGAACGGACAGACAGACAAGCAGAATGAACAAAGTCATAAACACTTTTCAACTATGTTGTAAAGTGTTAATGAAACCACTTTCATTACACTTCCGATCCGGCATAAACCGTTCTGGCTACAAATGCACCAAATCGGCAATTGAATTTGACATTATTTTAAAGATTCAAATTCACCACATAACTTCAAGTATTCCATGTATTTCAAGGTTCAAAGTAATGTATATAAATAAAATAACATTCAATTTGAGTCTGTCATCTGTTGTCTACATCACACCATTTGATTGACACTAAAATATATATTTAATGCAAATTTTTAAACTATGAAATTATTTTATCAATTGCAGATTTTAAATTTGTTAATTGTAAAATATGGAATGCAAATACATTCAGCTCTCCTGTAGGAATAAAAAATACAGCTTTCCAGTAGGAAGTAGGAAGTCTTCTTAATGCATAAAGAAAAATAAATTTATGGAGGAGTCTTCAGAATGTGGCAAGTTATGTCTACGCTTCATTTTTTTAGAACTTTTATGTATTTTTATTTTCTTTTGTACACGTCTTTTGTACACGTCCAGTCATATGAATTTTCAAAACAATCGGAAGTGACATCTTCATAACAAGAAATAGAAACCCAGTGAACCCATATACACACTCTCGATTTCGATATTGAGTTCATATCAGTTATCTATCAACAGAAAATTTTAGAGAAAAAGGTCAAGAAAATTTTTTGAACTGGAAGTAGGAAAAAAACTGGAAGTAGAAATATTTAATGAACTATCTCTCTTCACTTTCTCTTCCAGAATTGGATACTAAATCTAAATAAGTTATAATCTGAGTTCGAACTATAGCAGTTCCTAAGAAATAAATGTTTCAAAGAGAAAATTTCTTAAAATCTTTCCTTTATATCTTCAAACACAGTGAAAAAAAACTGAGTGAAATACCGTATTATGATGACATTTACTTTCTACCAAACAGTGTTTCAGACACTAAGACTTCTCTCATTTTATTTTCAGTCAGAACGTAATTAAGATGTTAATGATAGTTTAATTCCGAGAACGTGTGTTTAATTAAAAGAGACAACGACATAAGGAATAGATTCTCGCCAAAATTCCACTTTCATTATCGATCGAATGAATAGAATTCTCGATTAAGATTGCGGACTAAACAAAGTTTTCTATGTATGTTCATGTGCAAATGTTTTTCCTTCACAGAACAGAAATTTCTTAGATTTAAAACGAACGGAATACTTTTATTAATGAGAATTCAATTTGCCTTCTATGTTTTTAGTAAAATGTTTTTCAAGATCTAATATAGATGGAGATAATGACAAATATGTATTTAGCATTAAACTTTGAAGGAGGTTGAATATTTCGACAAGGATTTACACTTCCGATTCTTTTTCCATTTTCGGTTCAATTTTGTTTTATTACTTTCCCTGAAATACATGGCAATGTATAGAGAAGTATTGGAATCATGTCAAAAATCGCAATTCGAGTTTTCGACGGATTTACACGATTTGATACCTCTAGAATACGAAAAAACTATTTTTAGCGTGACGTCTGTGTGTGTGTCTATCTGTGTGTCTGTCTGTGTGTCTATCTGTGTCTGTGTCTGTGTGTCTGTCTGTATGTCTGTACAATGTATGTATCCACTTTAACTCAAAAACTAATGGACCAAATTTCATAAAATTTGGTAGGTAAGACCCTTGGGTGTGACCCTGGTACTGATTAGTTTTTGGTACAATTCTGAAAAAAAGAATCCGCCTTTTTTTGCGAAATGGCCCTCAAAAATCTCATGTATTCACTCTAGCTGAAATACAAATTGACCAAATTTCACAAAATTTAGTAGGTAAATCACATGTAGGATACTCTGGTGCTGATAAGATTTTGGTACGATTCGGTAAAGAACAATCTGCCTTGTTTTGCGAAACGGCCCGCAAAAATCGCCAATATCTAAAAAAAGACTACGTATGTTCAAATGTATCAATTAAATGCTTGTTTTATACGTAATTTTCGACGAGGAAAAGAATAAGAACAACTCTATTACTCTAGGACTAACCGTTCTCGAGATATTTAAGATTTTTCACGTTTTCTATGCCGCCTTAAGAAAAATGTCCAATTACCAAATAAAAGCAGAAATTGAATTAAAAATGCAAATTTAGTGTCATTTAGACGACATTTTCTTCAATCTGGAGCGAACTATCACTAAATTGGTGATACTTCCCTAAATGAGTTGGCAACATCACCAAATTTATCGCAAGCATTACAGACATAACAAGAGAAGAGCTTTTCTTATAAATGACTATTGGCGAATTTTTTGGTGCCAAAATACAAAATTATTGCTCAAAGTATCTTCTCTCGTGAATGGAGGAGCGCTAGATCAAAGAGAATGATATTAACACATTTATTGCATAATAATATTATATATGAAATGTAAACATATTTCACAATAGATAACTTTTTTAATTTTATGTGATTTTTTTATAAATTTGTTTGAAAATATGCAGTATCTCGCGAACGGTTCATGTTAGCATTCTAAATTTTGTGCCAACCATTTTCTAATAAACAATTACTTAAGAAATGATCATTTATGTAACATTATTGAAGGTTCTGATTTTTAATGATTTTTTTTAATATTTCATTTGAAAATTTGGTAACCATCCTAACATTCGATTGAGCTTAAAATCAATAGAGTTTCAGAATACACAAAGTGTAATATTCATACCAAATTTAGTTTTAAACACTTCTTTTGTTTCCGAGCTATCGCACACACACAGCCACACACAACCTCATAAACGTTCGCATTTAGAGATGTTTGAAATGTGCTCTTCCGTCAAAAAGTGATTATCGATTTTTCTCACATTTTTTCACAATATTTTCCCTATACATTATACTATATATATAAGGAAAGTATAAAGATCGAAATTTTTTGTCTAATTCATTGGTTCCTCTTAAAGAAATTTTTGAAACATAATTCTTCACAAGATATATTAACAAGCAAAGCCCAAAGCCAAAAATACTAAAAATAAAAATATGTTCGCACCTTCGAAAACTTCAATGACTCCCATGACTGTACAGAGGCTGCGTCAGATTTGATATATTTACCTTCAAAAGATGCTACATTTTAGTCAGGAAATAAATAGACGAATTCCGGCCTGCGGCTACCTCAATTAATCAACTGTCACGGATATTTAATAGTTGGGTTTGGGAGAGTGTTTACATTCGATTAAACTGCATTATATATATATAACATAATATGTAGGGGGAACTCTGTTGAGGGCAGCATATGACTTTCCCTAAATAATGCAATTACTATCCTACTTTCGCTTCGAAATAATAGTTTTGATAAGTCGCATCCTCTAGAATATCGGGTGTCCGAATTTATGGATAATTAACACGTTTATTCACCATCACAGCGTAAACAGGAACGATGTACAGCGAAACAGCACTTAAATGCTTCATTAATTTTACAATACAACCGATACTATTCCCGAACCATTGACATATTTCATTGCACAAAACAGTGCTATTATTCTTAGAATATTAACGAAAATCACAGTTCGGTGTAGCTCGTATCACGTCTACGACTGAGTGATGACTCCTTTTAGAGACGCTCTATAAAAACTTTCGGGAATCCCTCATGTCTCGTAGAATATCGGTTATTTCGATGTATTTCTCGAACCTTCGAAAAGTCACCAAATGTCGCAAAATTGGCGATAAAACGACAAATTTGACAACCCATCTTCGAATTTTGGCATATGGTAACCCTAGGTTCCTATCATGGGAAAGGATGCCTGTACGGGCGTTTTTTCCCGTCTCATTTTCCAAAAATACTCATGTGAGAGGGAGAAAAAAGACGCCAGAGCAATTTACATGTTCGTAACAGTATACATCCACAGCACAATGTACTTGGATTAGTACCACGTAAATTTAAATTGAGTACTTTGGAAACTTATATATGAGTTCAAACAAAATTATTTTTTCATGCGCACATACAAAATTCTCATCAAAATGCAACATACATGACTATTAATGAATAAATGATTAATAAATTCTTGGCCGTCATAATGTATCTTCTTACGTAAATGAAACGAACTAGATACACGACAATGATGTTAACAGATTTTCTGCATAATATTACATATGGAGAGTGAACAAACATATTTCACAATACTTACTACTTTTTAATGTTAAGTAATTTTTTTTTTTGGTAATTTTTTTTTTGAAAATTTTCAATATCTCCAGAACGGTTTATACTAGCTTTCTAAATAAAGATTGAGTCATTTATTTTATGATGAAACATTTTGTCTGACATGGTTAATTATTTAACATTATTGAAGGTTCTGATTTTTAAATGATTTTTTCTATTTGGAAATTAAGAGAGGTGGTGGTGGTGTGTGTGTGTGTGGGGGGGGGGCTTTCGAAATCTTGATTGCGTTTAAAGTCAATGGGGTTCTAGTATTCACAGATTGTAATAATCGTACCAAATTGTGTTCAAAACGCTTCATTCGTGAAATATCGCCTCCACAGTCTCACGGACATACATACTAGCACACTTACACTAATATAGTACATACACACTCACTAGCATACATAAACACATAGAACTATATCGCCTCAAAACTTTCGATTAGAGTTCAGAGATGCTTAAAATGTTCTCTAGTCGAAAATTCGTATTCAAATTTTCTACCCCATCACAATACTTGTTCTATGCATTATACTATAGGAAAGTAAAAATTTAACACAATTTCAAAATTTTGAACTCGATACCCTACTCTTTTACTTATTTTACATTTAGTGAGTAAAAAATGTTTGATGTGCCCAGGTAAAACTTTCCCTACAGAATTAGGATGTGAGAAAACAATAACAAAATTAGAACTTTGTTAAAATTCGATATAGTTGAAAATCATTATGCTTATTTTTATTAACGCTTAAATAAGACCACCAAATTTCAAACAAATCCTTTGATTCATTCGAAAGATTTCGCGCTCCCCGTAGAAAAGTAAAACTTCTAACATCTCCAAAACACACCATGACTTCTAAAAAGTTATATCCACTAACTTCTAGTTTAAAATACTTATATCATTCACTAATTTGGTACTTGATCATACTGATTTGGTAATTACTCATTCATTAATTTGATACTTCCTCATTGACTAATCTAATGATTATTCCACTAATTTGATACTTCATCATTGGCTAATCTAATGATTACTCTACTAATTTGATACTTCACCATTGACTAATCTACTGATTACTCCATTAATTTGATACTTCACCATTGACTAATCTAATGATTATTCCACTAATTTGATATTTCATCATCGACTAATCTAATGATTACTCCATTAATTTGATACTTACTTTGAGAATATTTAATCGTTTTATTTTTTTCATTTAAGATATTCAGGGAAATGAGCAATATCTCAAAAACAGCGAATGTTTGCTGCCTATAAATCTTGCAATTGATTTCTAAATAAATCATTGCCATTTATAAAGAAATAGCCATTTATAAAAATAAAATAAATATAATTTATATTTTATTTTTTCGTCTTCAAGGGAAAATGTCAGAAAATTTAAGACTCTGAACCAATCATCTTCACAATAAATAGTACTTTTACGTTTACAATTGAAGACGAACAATCATATAAAATTAATTTTAATAGTTCAATTAATTTGAGAATTATCTTGTCCATAGACAGACTAACACATACATATTATCTGAAAATTTGTACACTCGCATGTAGACATACCAGAAACGTGTAAATTCATGAAATAACTAGAATGGGAATTTTGACCTTATCACAAATTTTCCATCAACAATATACAGAAATTAATATAACTTCATTTAATATATTTTCACCACCATATTCCCACATGAAAATATCCACCTTAAAATTACGACGACGCCCAATAATAGTACAATCAGGGATGAATTTGATATACTTAACTCCAAAACTGTATTACTGCAAGTTGGCAGATTGATAGAAGATGAAGTTCCGGTCTTCGGCTGCATTAGTCAACTTTCAAAGCTCCTTGTAGCAGTTCGTCTTCTTAGACAACCCGGGATTTCGTCTTAATCCTAGCAAAACAGTAAATAAAGGATTATATGTGTAGATAAGTAGTGAATACGTAAGCATGTTCTTTGAAAAAAATTATTTACTATGAAAGAAACCGGTATTTAAAATATAAACCACATAATAAATTCTCTAACTGGCTTTTGTCTTTACTGAACCCTCAGAAGCCACTATAGGTTACCTCTAGAATACACTTTTTTGCGCGCTAATAGTATAGACAATGAGACAGAACCTTATGGAACCGAATTTTCGATTCCCTTCCCTCCCTGGAGGCAGAGAATATGAGTCAGAAGTTTTTCCAGACACTCAAGAAGCCTTCCGATGACACAGAAGTCTGAATCTTGAATCTTTGCGTACTTAGAGTATTGACCGCATGAGGTAGAGCAGGAATTGCCATTCCTTCCCTGAGGTAAAGAAAATGGGAAGAATTTCATAAAGATTTCCAAACCCTCCAGAAGAATTAGAAGACTGAATCCTTGCATATACTTATAGTATCTGTCCCGTGGGGTCAAAGGAATTTCTGTTTCTCTCTCGGAGACGTAAAAATTGAGAAAGATTGCTGAAAGTATTTCCAAGCCCTCCAGAGGCCTTCCAAATGACCTAAAAAGCTGCATCTTTGTATACTAATAATATTAACCGCATGGGACAGATACTACAGAGAAGGAATTTCTATTTTTCTCCTGGATGCGTAGAAATTGGGAAGGACTTCAGAAATCCCTTCCAGACACTTCAAAAGCACCCATGGTGAACAAAAAAAATTTAGATTTTGCTCACTTATAGTATTATTATAGTATTATAGTTAGCCAATTTTTGATTAAGAGCCAATTTTGATTTGGTTTCTAAATAAAAGAATTTATAAACATATTAAAAATGCAACATTCATTCTTTCCTTATATACATATTGTAATGTATAAGGAAAGTATTGTAACGGGGTCAAAAATTCGAATTCGAGTTTTCGACGGGAGAGCACGTTTCAAGCATTTCTGAACATGAATTAAACGTTTTTGAAGAGATTTGTGTGTGTGTGTGTGTGTAAGTGTATGTATGTCAGTGAATCAGTGGAGACGATATCTGACTAGCGAATGATGAAGCGATTCAAACGAAATTTGGTACAAAAAATTGCAATCAGTAAACACTGGAAGTCTATTGTGTTTCAACGCAATCAAATGTTCAGAACTACCCTAAATTTTGAAATAAAATTTTGAAAAATTCATCACAAAATCAAAACCTTTCATAAAGTTACGTAAACAAACATTTCTTGCGTAATATTATTCATTAGAAAACGATTGACACAAACTTTAGAACGCTAGCGTAAACCATTCCCGAGATATTACATTTTTCAAATAAATTTATCAGAAAATCACATAAAATTAAAAAAAAGTATTAACTATCGTGAAATATGTTCACTTTTCATATGTAATATTATCCGACAAATTTGCTATCACCATTCTCGGGGATCTAGCTCGTTCCATTCACGACTGAAGATACTTTGGATAATAGTTTTGTATTTGTAAGCCATTAATCTTTTATATACTATAAGAATAACTTATTTCACCGTCTATAACGCTTGGCGACATTTTGGCGCGACGAATTTAGCGGAATGTCGTCAACTTGGCTAATTTTTTAAATTTTGCTGAAATGACGAAAATATCGCTAAATTGATAGAAATATCAGTAAATCAATGAAAATGACGGCTAATTGATGAAAATTCAATATCTTGGAAATAACATAACAAAGAACTATAAGAATAACCCATTTCTCATTCCGTCCGTAATGTGTGCCAAAAATTTGGGGGTATGTAGCAAATTTGGCGACATTTCAAATATTGTCAAAGTGACAGAAATGTCGCCAAATTGATAAAAATGACGCCATATGGGAAGCAATGTTTCGCAAATTCTGATTTCCGTCATACTGTGCGCGAAAAAAGTATAAGGACAACGTATAATTGAATGAAAATATACTTTATTTTCACTTTATCAAAATGAATTTTTGATTTTTCTGGCCTCTAATATGAAATTATACAATAACATTAATAACACATAAAACAGCAAATATGAACCGTACAAAAGTTGACCTTTTAAAGATTATCACTAAAGAAAATATAGAAAAAAGTATAAGGACACGTTCTGTGGCATATAAAATTAAAATTATTTTAATTTATAATTGACATTAATTATTATTAATCATTAAAGACATGGCCGTTGATCTCATAAAGAGGAATTAACATTTAAATCGTACATCGCTCGTTGTTGTGCCGCAATAAACCCTCCAATTATTTTTACCTTTTGTGTAAGTCCTGAAAAGCATTATTAATTAATATAACAAGATTAGACTATTTAAACTTAAACAATATAATTTATTAACAGCATCAATTTATCAATAACACCAATTTTCATCAATATCAACTTTCAATTATTATCAATTTTCCTTTAATTATTTTAGCAAGGGGAGATATGCGACCAGAATTATTAGATTTGCAATAGTGTCTAGAACCTGTGATATTTTGAGCACATGCCTTCCAGTTTAGTCTTGGGCTCATCATCTCGCTTGCATCAGTCTTATACTGCCATAACTCTGTGGTGTGTGGCTCCTCCTCGTATATCTCACTTCGACTGATACTTCATATCTGCAACTGCTAGGTCATGGTTGTGTAATACTCGTGATTCGACTCATTTTCACATCTCTTACTCTTAAGTCATGATAGTATAAAATACTCGTACTCTAACTGCAACTCCTAAGTCATGTCTGCTAGGTCATATTCACTTCGCTCATTTTGTAAAAATGTTTTAGACTTGTGGTTCCTTCGGCGGAGGGGGGGGAGGGGGAGCTCCGCCCTTCTTCCCCTTGGCGCTCATTGGTTCCTCTGAACCCAATGGCATCACTACACAGCCCCTCTCAGCCCCTGTGGCCTGGCACACCTAAATTTATAGCATTTGACTTAAAAGTTCAAGTCCTCATAAACTTCGGTGCCAGCCAGTCTGCACGTTTTGTTCGGCGTTCTGGCCACCATAAATACTCAAATAAAAGTGTCTCATGTGAGAACATATTCTGGTCTCGCACGTTCTAAATCACTTAATATTTATTTTAATAATCAGGAAAACAACATTTTTGTCAATTACTTGAATAAGCCGAGAGGTCATCGATACTGAAAGCTATTTTAAAGTGTCTATGGAAATGTTATTCCAAGCTTGTTTGATGGCTAACACAAGATCCTGTTTACACTGATATTGTGTGTCATCTTTATAAACTTCTCGGGCTAGAAGGCCCCATAAATTTTCTATTGGATTGAGATCGAGACTTCTCGCCGGCCAATCCAGTAAATTTACTGAATTAGCTTCAAACCAGAGTTTTGCACTCTTAGAAACGTGTATGGAAGCGTTATCCTGTTGGAAAATATAGTCTCTTGAAGTAATTAGTGAGGCCTCAGGTAACAAATATTCGCCTAACATATCAACATATTTATCAAAGTTCATTTTGTAGTTAATAAAGACGATAGACATGGTTCCGTTTGCTGCAAAAGCACCCCAAAGCATTACTGTGCCCCCACCGTATTGACGTTTGAAAAAAACTTCTTTGGTTTTGCGCAGATTATACCAAAAATAGCGAAAACCATCTGGCCCATCAAGATTGAACTTCTTTTCGCCCGAAAAGATTACATCAATCCATTTTACACCGAGAGAAATGCATTTTTTTGAAAATTTCTCTCTTCATTCCTTATGTTCCTTTTCAAGAAGTGGACGTGATATTAACTTTCCATACCAAATATTCAGATGTTTATTCAAGATATTTTGAATTGTTCGTGTGGAACATGGCAAATCCAAATTTCTAACTTCATTTGCAGTTTCTTTTTCTCGCAAGCTCTTCTGACAACCATTATTTTCTATCGATGGGTTAGAATTTCTGATCTTCCAGTTCGTTTTTTCATCCCATATATTCCAGGTTCTTTTAGAAAATTATAAACTACAGTTTTAGGTCTTTCAATTTATTTCAAAATTTCATGCCCACTCAATCCACATACTTTAAAAGCAAGAATTTCCCCTTTTTCAAGGTCAGACAAATGAGTTCCTTCTAGCATCATACAAAAATCGTGAAGAAATGAGGCAAGTGTGAATTTTGTTTAGAAACCCAGTATGTATATTTGAAATGATCATTTTCTGCTTTCAAATATGCAAATTTTACTATAATTTTAGATGAAAAAACAGTTGTCCTTATACTTTTTTCCAAGATCACATGGGTTTAAAATTTATAAAGTAAATTTATACATATTTATTTTTGGAAAATGTAACTAATTTACATGAATAAGAACTTAATTTTATCAATATTTTTAATTAAAAAATTTGCATACATTTCCGTCTAAAAGATTTCTAGATTTGGTGAGTTTTCGCTTGTCCTTATACTTTTTTCGCTCACTCTATGACGGGCATACTTTCTAGTATACTCGTATAAGAAATGCTCTTCTCTCCGTTTGTTTGTAACATTTAACGATACATATGATGAACTTTGCGAATAATCCAGCAAAATATCGCCAACTTGGCAATGTTTAACTCCAGATTGACGAATATATAGTCAGAATTGCAAAAATAACGCCAAGTTAATGAAAACGATGACTAATTGATGCATTTATTGTAAAAATATTTTAAGATATGGACTATATTGCTTATTCAGGATGCTATCAATATTGATACTTGTTAATTTAGAGTTGTGTGAAATATAAGTTTATTGCGTACGAAATAGCTTTACATGTTGGCATCCGGAAAAGCGCCAAATGTACAATTCAACGTTACAAACACTGTACCGTGAATCTTTTTATCATTTTCTAACTGTAAAAGAAGTAAATTCATTACATTATATAAAGAAAGTCATGTGCTGCCCACATCAGATGTTTTTTAAGAGAGTTTATTTCCCTGTCTTGAGAGCCTTAAATACTAGTTTTACACAATACTAGTTTCTTAAATACTAGTTTTACACAGTACTAGTTTCTTAAATACTAGTTTTGCAAAATGCTAGTTTGTTAAATATTAGTTTTGCACAATACTAGTTTTGCACAATACTAATTTGTTAAATACTAGTTTTGCACAATACTAGTTTGTTAAATACTAGTTTCGCACAATACTAGTTTGTTAAATACTAGTTTTGTACAATACTGGTTTGTTAAATACTAGTTTTGCACAATACTAATTTGTTAAATACTAGTTTTGCACAATACTAGTTTATTTAAATACTAGTTTTGTACAATACTAGTTTGTTAAATACTAGTTTTGCACAGTGCTAGTTTCTTAAATTCTAGTTTTACACAGTACTAGTTTCTTAAATACTAGCTTTACACAAAGCTAGTTTCTTAAATACTAGTTTTACACAATGCTAGTTTCTTAAATACTAATTTTACACAATGCTAGTTTCTTAAATACTAGTTTTACATAATGCTAGTTTCTTAAATTCTAGTTTTACACAATATTTAAACATTATAATATTTGAAAGATAGTCTGAATTGGTGTTCATAATGTCATTCACTGCTATTTAAACACATTACATCCTTCTTTGCAAAAACTATATTGAAATATTAATTTTACAAATTAGCGTGCGATTGAATTTTAATTTTTACAATTTTCATCTAGTTTTAGTCATTCATTAAGCAAATTCATTCACAAAGTTTTCCGGCTCTACACACATTTGTTTTTGTGTCATTTTCCTCACTCTTCAAATATACTTTACTAGAAAATGTACCCGACGTTACCTGCGAGTAAAAGTCAAGATTGATTGAATTCAATGATCTAAAAGCAGACGGGCATTCTTTAGTTCAAAAGCATGTGCAGTCACATGCTGCAATTCGCCAATTTGGACGTAACACGCAAACGATAACCACTATATTCTCCAGCATCAGACATTCTTGATGAATCCGCTGCCACGATAAATAAATTGATTTTGAAGCCAAAAGTGAAAATATATTCATATTTGCAATTTTAAACAATGCACGTTCAATTTAAATCAAAATCTCAGACCGCATTTATAATAATGAAATATTCCAAAGATTGAAAATTAATATTTAAAACCTGCAAAATTAGAAAATTGCGAATTTAATAGCACTCAAAATCTGAGACATTGTTCGCAGACATTGTTCGCAGAAACACTCTCGAAAGAAATTGCTCCCATTCAAACAAAATATATTCTGCTCAATAAAATGATTAGAAATTCAGAATTATCGGTCGAAATTTAGCTTGAAAATTTAAAACTTTTAAACTAATTCGTATTTTTAAAAATTCTCGTCGAGCCGTATTGTTGGAGGACCTGAAATACATCTACACCGGCACCTATTATACTGAAATACACTTACCGACTGAAATACATCTATACCAACATCTATTTTGACACTTTGATTTTCGGCAACAAAAGACACGCATATCGCCAGAAGACATACATATTTTATTATATACTAGAATGATTTAGTCGGCGTTGCCTGTGTCCCAAATAAACGCCCACTACTTAAATAATGCAATTACAGAATCGCCTCTTCAAACCGCTTTAATTTTCAGATTGTTAGAATGCGAAGATATACACACAACTTTTGCCAAACTATAGATTGTTCTAATTTTCATTTTCTGAATGCCTGAATGCAACGAAAAAGCATCAGAAAACCTGAAAAATGCAAATTTTGATGTACCAGTGTGCAAAATTTCATGTTCCTACGTCGTTTAAATCTTCCGCTACAGGCGACATATACAGGCAGACAAATACTCAGATATATATTATTATAGATACACACATTTGGCGACTTTACCTAAGATCATAGGGTTGAAGTGATAGATTCGTTGTTGATAACTATTTTCAAAATTAATTAACGAAATATATTATTGACTTATAAAATCACATAATTTAAATTTGGATCTTGAATTTTAGCAATCCATTGATTAATATATAAAACCGATGCTTTGAGTTCCAATTTTTTTTTTAAATTATTAAAAGTATTTTACGTATATGGCCTATATTGCTTATTGCATGATAGTCATTTTTCTCATATCTGTCTATACTATTGCATTGCTACTTGAATGCATTGTAGACGCTATGCCGTGCTAGTAACTCAGAATTTCTACACTCATTATGTGCACTTTGTCAAAATGGTTTCCATAGCAACTGAATATTTTAGCATCAATTTAAAATATTTTTTTTTTAAGGAATATAGCAAAAAAGAGCTTTGTTTTAAATATTTATTTTAGAAATTGATTAATTTGAACTCAAACAATCGGTTTCATAAAAATAGTCTTAGTTTTTAATTAATAATAGCAAAGGTAATGAATACCTGAAATAAGTCCCACATAAACCGCCAAGTTCCATGTATTAACTCATGTATAATGTCTTTTTATTCAATATTCATAATGCGGAGACATAATTTCATAATTCATTTCATTATTCAACTTTGTTTAATTAAAGGATTTCTTCGTGGTAGGTAGAAAATTAAATATTTTACAAATCTTTTATTTCATTTAGAATTGAGAAAATATACAATTGCAGTGTAGGAAGAAGTGGCAAGTTAATATTTATTAATTAAGAAACGACAGAAATTTACATTTCGTGTTAACGACACAGTTGTGATTGAAAAGACAACGTAACTTATTTTTTTAAACATTTCTTAGTTAAAAATATCTTAACATTCACACTTCAAGTTAAACATGCATCGATTAAAAGATCAGTTTTTAACACTTTACAACAAAGTTGAAAAGTGTTTATGACTTTGTTCATTCTGTCTGTCTGTCTGTCTGTCTGTCTGTCCGTTAGCACGATAAGTACCGTAAAAATGACTTAATCAAAATGAAATTTTAGTATGTTGTTCAGACGGTCTGTAGAACCTATGGGAACATAAATGAATAATATTACCCAATTAGTTTTGGATTGAACCCGGGTCGAAAAAATGAAATACATTGAGCCCTATGGGACCTAATTTTTCAAACATTTTTTAAGCGGATTTAAAATTCACAAATTGCTTCGAAAATTTTAGGTAATATTCAAATTGTTCCATAAAATATATAAAAAAAAATTCAGCGAAATACATTCAGTAGTTTTTAAAATAAAAATTAAAATAATAATTACACCTCTTATATGAAACGATCACGTGACCATGATATGAAACGATCACATGACCCACTTCAAAATGATATATGGCATCCATCTTGTTTCAAAATCGTGATTTTTTTAAGTTCTTTTTAATTCATATTGAGTGTTGTATCCGTCCTAAAACTACTTTATTTTTGCTTAAATTCTGTGCATCTACATACTGAAACAACACAATGACAACATATTTGAGTTTAAATGCTCATCTAAATTTGATTATTTCTTCAACTAGGCCTATTTTTCACCTAAGTAAAATGTAAACAGCAAAATATATAGAATGAGTTGTATTAGAATTCCTGTATTTTTTTAACACAAAATAATTTAGTCCATGGAGTCTGCATGGCTGATATGAATGAAATATTAATTAATTTCATAAAGAGAAGGACGATTTTTTTCGATGAAGTTTCAAGCATAGAGTTTAATTTTTTGTAGCTCCATGGTCTTAAACAAAATGTTTAAATAAAATAAATTATAGTATTGTGATGAATGACATGAATGGGAAAATTTTATGAATGAAATGCTGTTTTTATAGAGAGATCCAGGCGTGTTATTTTTTCTATGACGTCATTTGAATTAATTTCAGTTGTTTTCGATGAAGTTTTCAAATATAAAAAATTATCGTAGTATTATGATAATTCTAAAACTACTACCGAGAAATGTATAACATTTTAGAGATGTTTAAACCAGGCAATTTATATTTCAATGCCGTCATTTGAATGAAGTTCATTTTTTTCGATGAAGGTTTAAGTTTTCAAATATAATAAATTAATGCAGTATTGTGATAAGTTTCAAAATATTACCGAGGAATGTATTGCATTTTTGACTTGTTTAAATAAAATTGCATTGAAGTTGGAAAGTGTTTCATAATCAATGCTTTAAGCATGATTGATCTTTCTTGCTGATTCATGCTACACTTTCTTTTCTGTATTGTATTATACAAACGAACACACCATGAATGAGTATTGTAAATAAAATTTTAATTTATATATATATATATATATATACACTCTTTTGCACAAAAAACGAAGCACCCCTAAAAAACAATCCGATCACCTCAAAATTTCGCATGCAAGTTCTTTATACCAAGTTTGCAAATAATTAAATTTGCAAGGCCAATGAGTGTTAACTTCGGTCATAGCGTGCGTTTCTAATGCACAACTAGCATCCTATAAAACAGGTTAAAAATGTGAACGGTTTGTCTTTGCTCGTTATCGTCCTTGCAATTCTGTGGAGACACACCCAATAATGCCATTACGAAGTTGCTGAAGACCTTATAAGCAATTAGACGAGATCGAAGGTGGTCGTATAGGCGTGTTGCATGGTGTTGTCAACCCCATACACAATGTTAAAGTTAATGTGTGATGGTATTAATAATTATGTACCAATGTTCAAAGGTTAAGAAAAAATATTGTATTATATTTATGAAGCTATCAATAATGATGAAAAATGTTGGATTAAGGAGGAAAATAATTGTGCTAAAAAAATACTGTGAAATTTGTACAAAAAAAAAATGTGTAATTGTGTTAAAAGTATCAAGAGTTAGATGACTAGGTATGTAACATTTCAAAGTGATTGTGCATATGTTTAAAATAGTTTTAAAATAATCAGAATTTAATTGTGCTTCAGTTGAAAGCTTGACCTGATGGATTTGATGTGTGCATAACTTTTGATATACTGGAATATATGTGTGTTAAAAAAACTTTTGTAGTGATCAAACAAGACTGTGGACGAACTTTGTCCAACGGACTTCTGGACGAACTTTGTCCCAGAAAAACGAAATGCCAATTACAGAGTTGCAACCTTTTCGAACTTTTTTTCGAACTTTATTGATGTTGTGTTTTTTTTTTTTTTTTTTGTCCGAGGGGAGATATGTGAGACCAGAAATAGATCTCACATTTGCTGAGACAGGTTTATATGTGTAATTTATTGTGGCCAAGACGACAAACAATACTACAAGTCTGGATGACGCCGGGTTTTACAACCCATGAACTTAGAGGTCACAAAATCATAAATTTAGGGGCACAAAGACAGGAGGGACGAGGGGGCCTGTACGTAGATGTGGAACGGTTCCATTGGGTAAATAAGTATCCAATGGAAAAGGATGCTTGTTACGTCACACTGAATGCGGCCTTCCCGGCCGTCCAAATAGTTGCTCAAGTCCATTGGATGAGTCAGACGGTCTGGGTTTTTAACGCTCAATGCGGCAAATGGAAGAAAATGGGGAGTGACACCCAGAGGGGAAAATATAGCCGCAGCCTGTGACTTGAGAACGACACTGAGAACTGATAATAAGAATTGAGATGTGACTGAAAGAGGAGTTCGACATTATTATGATGAGCAACAAGATATTAGACGGTGATGTAACATTATGACTTAACAGACACGACTTCTATTATTAGCATGGTGACATTAGATGTTGACATGAAAGTATGACTTGTGCAGATAATAAGAAAAAGCAATAAGTGCGGATGTGCGCGCCATGAGTAAAAGTTATCGTTGATATCACGAGTCGGTGAAAGAATACTGAGAGTTATTTCAGTGAGATGATCGGCAACTTACGTAGCGGTGACAAAACCCAAGACAGAGTTGGAGGTATGTACCTATCATTAATCAAAGGTCATAGATACATTTTAAGTAAATTTAATAGTACTGGTCTTGCATAGCTCCTCCGCCGCAATAATTAATGAGAAGAGCTGTTGCAAGGCATTTAATTAATAATATGATAAATTGTTCTAATTGAGTAGTTAAAGATTTATGTTTTTTAATGAATGTTAATGTTAATGTTAAATTGGTGTCATCCTTTGGGTAAAATATTAATTAATATAATATAATTATACATATAATATAATATAATATGTATAATTCCTTTACAGGACTCACACAGAGGTTAAATAATTGGAGGGTTATTGTAAAATACAAAGCACAACGTAATGATAAATAATGTTAATCATTAATTTAAATTCTTTTACTTTCTTTTAGCACACCACACTTAAAAAGGATTCATTCTTTTTTTTTAAAGTAAAAACATTTAAATGTTTCTGATATTTTCTAATATAAATCAGATAAATTTTTGGAGAATGGTGCGTAATAGCATTCTGTAAAGGATGTCATACGTTCTAAATAAAAAATTTCGTAGTTATTTCTGAAACGTTTTGTAACATGATTATCTTTTTTAAATATTTTATTGAATTCGTTATGACCTATGGTTATCTGTCTGTCTGTTTCAACTTCTTTAATGACATTTTTAACCTACTTTTCTACGTCCTAAAGATCTGAAATTTGGTAAACACCTTAATCCAATGGAATATTCTATTCTGTTAAAATTTGACAGATCTTCGGAAATGGAGTCGGCATTTTTTGCGTAATGGTTTACAAAAAATCTCCCTTCGTTTATGTAGAAATATATAATCCTATTGTAAGATAATTAAAAATATATTTAAAAATTGAGGATATTTCTCTAGTCCATTCACTTTTAAAATCAATCATCTGATATCCATTCATTAAAACAATCGTATTAAATTTTATTAGGCTCCCCTAGTTGTATTTGAGAGTTAGCGCGAAACATATAGATCTATCTAAATCAGCGAGTATGATTTTTTATCTTATTACAGCTCTTTCCCTTTAGATACTATGTATTACAAGGAAAGTGAAAAGAAACTTATTTTAAAACTTTCAATTTGGTATAACTTCAAATTAGTATGCATTTCAAGCCTTATTCTGAGCTATCAAGTTATTATACCGGATTCATAGGAAAGCCCTTAACCACCCTAAAAACTTTGCAAGGAAAGGTCCGTGAGTGGAACACTTGAAGTTTATCTATAGTACAGTAGCCATGACTGATCGAATACAAGGAACTGTAACGCCGCTAGAAGAGAATTTGAAAAAGTTAGGATTATGGACTCGGCAACAAAGCGAGTTAAACGAAAGAAACCAATTACAAAGTGGTAGACAATTGTTGAATAAGCAGCAATCGACTATGAATCTGTTGTAGAGGTAATTTATTTGACACAATAGGATTATTGGCAAATGGCTATCTTATTCAAGAATGCTGGAATAAACAACACTTTGTAGAGTCCACTTCACCAATAAGAGCTTGCAATTCCGGCCCAGTATCTCAACGGTAAAGTGTGTGCTGGCCAGTTCGAAAATCCCGTGTCCGATTCCCGGTTGGGACAGCAAGGCTCTTTACAATATCGCTAGTACGAATTAATCCTGTAGATTGGGGCACAGATATCGGAGGTCTAAAAGTGACCTTAGTATGACTAACACGGAATCAGTGGACTTATTTAAAATCGTGAAGTCAACAACCACACAGGATACTAATCTGAATAAAAATAGTAGTATCAGTAGGCTAACCTGAGTAAAATAGTAGTATCAGTAGGCTAACCTGAGTAAAAGAGTAGTATCACTAGGCTAACCTGGGGTAAAAATAGCAGGTGGGGCCCAATCAGATTTTCGGTTACATGTCAATCTGACATTAGAGTGTGGAGAATGCAGAGTCCACATCGACAATAACAGCTTGCAATTTCGTCCCAGTAACTCAACGGTAGAGCGGCGGTTGGCCAATTCGAAGATTCAGGGTTCGATTCTCGGTTGGGACAGTAAGGCTCTTTACACTTTGCACGCACACGAATCTAATATACAAACTGCTCAACATGACATCATTCAAAAATAATGTGCATTTGAATGTGAGAAAGAATATCAACGCGTACTTTGACACTTGAGAATATGACAGCGTTCTTTGATTAATATTATAGGTGTCACCGTGTTACGATCCCTGGTGATTCGACTTTTTGACAGGAATTTATTGCCTTTCCACATTCGTTTTTCATTCATTCCTGTTGTCAATCCATAGTTATTAAATAATCCTCTACATATATCTCGAGTCATTAAATAATCCTCTATATCTATCTCTAGTCATTAAATAATCCTCTGCATCTATCTCTAGTCATTAAATAATCCTCTACATCTATCTCTAGTCATTAAATAATCCTCTACATATATCCCCAGTCATTAAGTAATCCTCTACATCTATCTCTAGTCATTAAATAATCCTCTACATCTATCTCTAGTCATTAAATAATCATCTACATTTATCTCTAGTCATTAAATAATCTTCTACATATATCCCTAGTCATTTAATAATCTTATACATCTATCTCTAGTCTTTAAATAATCCTCTACATCTATCCCAAGTCATTAAATAATCCTCTTCAATCAAATAGTAAAATACACTTTGTGCGAAGAATAAGGAAAACTTGAACAACGAATATAAGTACAAATATAAGCACAAATAACACAAAATGATGTAGCAAAATATTTTCTGCTATTTGTGCTTATATTCGCTGCTCAAATTTCACTTAATCCTCTACAACTTTATATTACCTTTTTTCTTATATGTCGCTTTATGGCAGAGTTCGTTATTCTAACTTTTCATATTATCCGCTAGGGGAGCTGCAAGTCCTTTGCTATAAATACACCTAACGTGTATATTCATGGGCCTTTCCTTACAAAGTTATTGGGTACTTTACTTTCCTAGGAAATCTGTATATAAAAACAGAAGTATTAAAAATATAATTTGAGCCTGTAGAGAAAGTCATATATTGTGCATATTCTATTTTATTTTTTTTATTTTTCATAGATAAGAACATTTTAGATAAATGGAAAAAAATAATTCTCAGAAAAGAATCCTTTCGTCTAGAAATTGGATTGGTTTCGCTTTTCATTGATTTTTCTCATTGCTTATCAGTTGGAAAAACCGTTTATTCTTTGTGAGATGTGCATGTTTTTTTGATAAGTTGGAAGGACTGCGAAGAATTTTGTTGCTCTGAAATATTTTATAAATAAAATATGTGAGCAAAAGGCAGTAGAAAGGAAAGTTAAATTGTTTTCCGTCCATTTGTTATGTATTTTTTCAAGTTTAAAATTAAAATGCACTTTCATTACCATTTCTCGAAACGTTCGAAATTTTAAATCAATATGATTTAGTTCGATAAAAGTCTTTGTACTAGGATGCATATATGCAATATAATAAATGACTTTATAAAAGAAACAGTTATTTATATCTGTGAGACCAGAATACAAGTAGACAGTTTTATGTGATTATTTATGACATCTAGCAGGTCAGACATAGGAGCCCGGTCTGGTTGACGCCAATTTTACAGCGGCCCTGACCCGAGAGCTCAAAAAAGCCATAAAAAGAGCTAAAGATGAATCCACAAGATTGGTTCAAAGTTAAACCAATATGGAAGATGTATTGTCGCATCGCCCAGAGGTCAACCAACGATAGCCGAAGAGGTGTTTGTTTGTTTGAGACCCAGACCGTCCGACCTACCAGAAAGGTGTACGGTAATCATTTGGACGGCCGGGAAGTGCCATCCAATTTAGACCGGAACTCAGTGTGGGGAGGCATCCACAGGGACCGTACCCTCCTTCCCCTACCACCAACCTCTCGGAAAGACTTTCAGACCCACATGTTTAACGTGATCGTACTCCGCATGAACACGGCAGCCGAAGAGGTGTTGTTGTTGTTGAGACACAGACCGTCCGACCTACCAGAAGGGTGTAAGGTAACTGTTTGGACGGCCGGGAAGTGCCACCCAATTTAGACCGGAACCCAGTGGGGGAGGCATCCACAGGGGCCGTACCCTCCTTCCCCTACCACCAACCTCTCGGAAGGACTTACGGACCCACATGTTTAACGTGATCGTACTCCGCATGAACACGGCGGCAGTTGTGGCAGCGTGCAAATCCAGCGCGCAAACCACCGGGCTACCGCGCCCGAAAGGTGCCAACAACACGCGGTGTTTCCAGGTGGTCACCCACCCAAGTTCTAACCGCGCCCGATGCTGCCTGACTTCGGTGATCTAACGAGAACCGGAGCCGAAGAGGTGTGAAAGCCCCAGGCCGTCCGGCTCGTCCAGAGGACTTGGAGCAACAGGATGGACGAGGGCCGAAGAGGTGTATTAGACCTCAGGCAAAAAGAAGTGGCAACCGATAGAAGGTTCTAGAGATTCATATACGAGATTCAGAGATCTGTAAGAGACAGAGTAAGAGAAGAGATTCAGAGATGCAAGATACAGTTGGAGAATATAGTTGATAGCAGTTAGAGTCGGAATGCAGATATGCACTAAAGTCGGCTCAGGTGCATAAAAATATGCATCAATGTTCTCATGCAGTACAGTCAGAATAGACTAGATGCATTAAGTTCCACACAGCCTCAGACGATTTTGCATCAAGATACTCATACAGTGCAGTGATGATGCGGGGGTTCAATAACCAATGATCCATAAACGTCTAACGACAACAAGAAGGTATGTGCTTAACAACATATATAAAAGTTTATAGTCAGTTTAGGAATTTTTGTATGCCTGGTCTCACATATCCAGTCTCCTCCGTAAATATAAGTATAGTTATTGCAATCTAAATATGATTATAAGGTAATAAATAAATATATATTTTTTAAAGTTAAAATGGGTAAAGTTAATTGCGTGGTATTATGTTAATATATTTCATTCCAGGAACTCGTACTAAAGAATTAAATGGTGGATTATTAGCGTCATTTCGAAGTACCAACGCAATGTGTTTATATAACTTACTTCAATAATCTTTTATTTTTAACACCACAATATCTACGTGCAAAATTCATAGAAATATGTAATTGGAATTGGAATTTAGCGACTTCGTTGGCGCCGCTATACAAAATATTAATTACAAAATATGTTCTAACTAGATATGTCGTTATAACTTGAAGAAGTCACACGTTAACTGCAATGTTATCTATATCGGTTTGTGACGTAATACTCTATATGGTACTCTACTTTTTAACCATATTTTTACATTTAAAATTTTATAATTTATTCTCTATCATATCCACAAAAGAAATTATCCCAAGACCTTCTACTACTTGAAATACCCGGACTCGAAGGGAACCTCACCTTTTTTTATGTAACCGAAACATGTAATATCTCGAACACTTCATGCTATATGCAACATTCTTAAATTTGTATGGTAGGTGTTCTTGGAGAAGTATGAAAGTAAATTTTTCATTCACTAACAGGTAACATTTAAAATGCGAAACTCCTCTGCAAAATATCTGCTGAAATTTGGATGTATTTATTCTGAAGTTTTGTCGTTGCTTCTCAGTCAATCTGTCTTTTTGTGTAGAATTTAAATATTTCGGAATTATAGTCGTCACAGAACATACTACGAGCAAATGTAGGCTGAACGATCAGTATATTTGTGGACTTTCTAGCCCATAAAGGAATTTTTCACCTAGAAAAGCAAACGTCTTTGATAAAGTTCAATATATCACGTAAATTTTAACTTCAATTGATTCCATTGACTCGATATAAACATTATTGAGTTTAATGCCATCTATCGGAGATTTGCAGTACTTATCGGTACTCTATGTATTACAAGAATTGCCTGATAAATAAGATGCAGGTTACAATTGCATGCATCTTGCTTATGTCACTACATTAACAGATGTTAACAGAACTACATACAAACGGTTACTTCTGACGTAGTCATAGGACACATTTAGACTCCTAAATATATAGGCTGGCGCAGTCGCCATTATGACTCTAACCGGTCCAATCAGTTATCGTCTGCTTGTGCTATTTCAATGGCCTGCGCACGTTAACGTGGCTGATATTTGATACGCAATTTAGCTATAAGTAAAGTGATTTTTTAACTTTAGTACACATTAAGACAGTTC
Organism: Amaurobius ferox; assembly: GCA_951213105.1. Classification (NCBI taxonomy): domain Eukaryota; kingdom Metazoa; phylum Arthropoda; class Arachnida; order Araneae; family Amaurobiidae; genus Amaurobius; species Amaurobius ferox. The sequence goes on from OX578143.1 coordinate 19,441,009, forward strand.
ACTACATTAACAGATGTTAACAGAACTACATACAAACGGTTACTTCTGACGTAGTCATAGGACACATTTAGACTCCTAAATATATAGGCTGGCGCAGTCGCCATTATGACTCTAACCGGTCCAATCAGTTATCGTCTGCTTGTGCTATTTCAATGGCCTGCGCACGTTAACGTGGCTGATATTTGATACGCAATTTAGCTATAAGTAAAGTGATTTTTTAACTTTAGTACACATTACGACAGTTATCTCAGTGATCAACGAGTTTCATGGTACCGTTTAAGATTACTGAAGGTCTGCTAATCGTCAAATTCCGGTACCTTCAATCTTCGCCCTTTCCTTATCAAATCTTCGACAAGGACACAACTGTCTTTCGTGTGCGACGTCTTTGATATTCCTCTGTATTGCTTGGGATCATTATTCATTTTCGTTTGACCATTTTAAAATTTCTCGCACAACACTTACATCCCTTTCGGGCTTAAAACGTTCTGTCTATAAACATTCACTAACCTACGATGAATATCCCTTTGAGTGACGTCTTCCGCTTGTAACAATCTGCTGATTACTCAAACTTCTAACTTGAAATGCGTTTCAATCACACCATCCAATTCCCTCCTTTCGTCAATCGGCAACCATATATATAAGGTTGTGCCGCCAGTCAGGCCATGCAATCAAAGAGCGTTAAAATATGATACTCCGCTTCCAATTAAAGATTAAATTGCAGAACATTTCCAATTGAAATTGCAGAATAACATTTTTTGTTGTTAAATTTTTGTAACATAATTGTTTTAAATTATCAGCGATGATGCAAAATCTTCCATTTCTAAATAATAACAAGAAAATCTGATGTGGGCAGCACATGACTTTTCTTATATAATGTAATGAATTCACTACTTTTACAGTAAAAAAAATAGGTTTTTCTTATAGTAGATACTAATATTCTTTACAAGATATTGAATTTTCGACAATTAGTCGTCATTTTCATTGATTTGGCGTCATTGACTGTCATCTTACTCCACCAACGTCACTAAAATTAATTGAACGTCACTGGATCCTGTGTGTACAACACAATTTAAAATCTTTCCGCAAGTTGTTTACGCCTAGATATTGCTACTTCAAAATTAACAAACAGTTTTTAACTGTAATAATGCGAAAACTTTTTGTATTTTGGCAACTCCTCTTAAATTTTACTCTGGATCATTAATTTAATTCCCATGACGTCAAGCTGACAACTTTTTCATTAGTTACCTGACTAAGTGCTCAACCCTATATTAAAGAAATGTGCATTTCAGGAAGTTCGTATGTTAGACAAAATTGGAGTTCCAGTAAAAACGAATATTCTGGTCTTTGATACCAAGATTTTAAAATTAACCATAAGAAAATACAGTTAAACAGATATTTTAATGGTTTTATACAGTTATATTTAAAGTTTTATTAAATATTTTTATTAACTATTTATACAATTATATTAACATTTTATACAAAATATTTAAAGCTGCATTAATAAGCACTTACTACTTTCATAGAACTTTCATTTATCTGCGTTAGATATTATGTTGGGATAGATCGATTTTTGCTCTTAGAGATTTTTATCATCCAAACAAAAAGCATTGCACGGCAAGAATATGAGTGAAAATCTTCAAGCAAAATCTTCGAATGAAGGTACTCATCTTGATAAGAACATTTTTTCGGTTTCTACAGGAGTGCTTAAAACTATTTTTTTTTCTTTGATAACTGAGATAATGTAAAAAAAATATTTCTTTAGTGTCTGCTTGTTTGGAAATTGGATGTAGTTATCGTTCGTTATTGTTTTTTCTCATTGCTTATCAATTGGAAAATCCGTTTATTCTTGGTGATTTGATTAGCTGTCAGTCTTTTTTAGTTTTCTGGTTTTCAACATCTTTTCTCTTTTAAGGATTTTGTAAATAAAAAATCTGATGTGGACAGCACATGACTTTCCCTGCAGACTTATATCCTCGTTCTCTTTATTTTAATTAAATTTATTTCACTTTTATTCAATTTTCGCTCTCATTCGGTAACCGGGCTTATTTTCAAAGGTGGCGTAGGGAAAGTACGAAAAACTAAAATATCTCGAGAACGGCTAGTCCTAATGTAATGGGGTTGGTCTTATTCTTTTCGTCGTTAAACATTACGTATTAAACGGGCATTTAATGGATATATCTGAGTATACCTAGTTCTTTAGTTTAGATTTTGAAGATTTTTGCGGGCCGTTTTGCAAAAAAAGGCAGGTTATTTTTTTCCGAATCGTACCAAAATCTAATCAGCACCAGAGTGACCTATACGTGACTCATCTACCGAATTTTGTGAAATTCGGTCCATTAGTTTTTCAGCTAGAGTGGATACAAGCTTTTGCGGTTGAAAAGTGGCGTAGGGAAAGTACGAAAAACTAAAATATCTCGAGAACGGCTATTCCTAGTGTAATGGGGTTGGTCTTATTCTTTTCGTCGTTAAACATTACGTATTAAACGGGCATTTAATGGATATGTCTGAGTATACGTAGTTCTTTAGTTTAGATTTTGAAGATTTTTGCGGGCCGTTTTGCAAAAAAAGGCAGGTTATTTTTTTCCGAATCGTACCAAAATCTAATCAGCACCAGAGTGACCTATACGTGAGTCATCTACCGAGTTTTGTGAAATTCGGTCCATTAGTTTTTCAGCTAGAGTGGATACAAGCTTTTGCGGGCCATTTCGCAAAAAAAGGCAGGTTCTTTTATTCCGAATCGTACCCAAAACTAATCAGCACCAGCCCCGCCCACAAGTGACTTACCTACCAAATTTTGTGAAATTCGGTCCATTAGTTTTTTAGTTACAGTGGATACAAAATCTGCACAGACAGACAGACACACAGACAGACAGACAGACAGACACACAGACAGACAGACAGACAGACAGACACACAGACAGACAGACAGACACACGCACAGACGTCACGCTAAAAATGGTTTTTTCGTATTCTAGAGGTCTCGAAACGTGTAGATCCGTCGAAAACTCGAGTTGTGATTTTCGGCATGATTCCAATACTTTCCCTATACATTACCATGTATTGCAGGGAAAGTAAAAATAGAACAGAAACAGCGGTAAGCTGCTTTTCCTGCATTTTCTGAAACATGTTGCATCGTATATATTTTACGCATTTGCTACTTTCCCCACATACATAGTACAATGTATAGCAAAAGTATTGTGACCGGGTCGAAATTGGAATTCGAGTTTTCGACGGAAAAGTACTCTACAAGCATAAACTCGACTTGAAAGTTATTACGATAGTGTGTGAGGGTTTTTGTGTGAGGGTGTGTGTGTGTATGTTGGCGTCTGTGTGTAAGAGTGTGTGTGTGTATGTGTATGTATGCGTTTGTGTGTGTGTGTGTTTGTGTGTATGTGTGTGTGCGTTCGTATGTGTGCGTTTGTGTATGTGCGTGTATATGTGTATGCAATCTCACGAACGAATGACACGTTTTGAAAATATTTTAGTGCGATTGCGATTATTATAATTGAAATCCTGATTTTTAAAACACATTACAGCAAGAAAACTTGCGGTATGTGTAATTTTGAAAACCTGTGTGATTTAAAGTCAGTAACACCACAAAACCGATTTCAAAGTTAAAGATGATTGAGCACAGACTGCATCAGGCTACTATGGTCAAGTTTAAAATCACAGAACCTGCTGATAAGAACGCTCACAATTCTGACACTCAACAATTTTCTTTCTGCCTGTGAAGTTGTCGGTCATTGAGCACTAAAAATGCGAAATCGTTCCACGAATACTAGTCGCTGCACTGGGAATATAATTCCGTGATTTGTAACTTCCCCTATTGGTAAGTTTTATACTATGAAACACTTATTTAACTCAACTATTTCAATGACAGAATCACGCTCCAATTGCTGGTAACAGCATCCATGCGCCGGTTTTGTGCTTATTATGCACTCGTCAGCATGCAACAGACAATATCTGCAATGTTAATAAGAAAACTTGCTGTGTGCCATAATTTAGTGAACCTTTTGGAAACCGAAAAATTCAGTCCTATTATATTCAAGTATCTATTTTTATTTTCTCATGCGTACTATTGAGAAAGTATTGTTTTCTCAAAAATTTTCGATTTCGAGGCCAATATATGTGTTGAGACCTCCTGAACACGCTTTGACTATTTTTTGGAGTTATGTACGTCTATCTGTATGTATGTCTGTCTGCCTGATGTCTCTGGTCGATTTCTTGTATATATACAAATATTTATAGATTTTCACAAAACTTTATATCCGGCTATTTTATTAAAAAAATCTAGAACTACTTGGAATTTTTTTTGAATTCGAGTTAAAATTTTGAATTCTATTCGCAATTTTATATTTTTTAACATGGCAACATAGGAAAAAATCTGATGTGGGCAACACATGACTTTCCTTATATAATGTAATGAATTTACTACTTTTACAGTAAAAAAATAGGTTTTTCTTAAAGTAGATACTAATATTCTTTCCAAGATATTGAATTTTCGACAATTAGTCGTCATTTTCATTGATTTAGCATCATTTTTATCCATTTGGCGAGATTTTCATTAATTTGGCAATATTTCAAAAAAGTCGCCAAGTTGGCGACATTCCGCCAAATTCGTCGCCAAAATCTCGCCAAGCGTTATGCACTAAGAAAAAGTTATTCTTACATCAGATAAATGACTATTGGCGTTTAAATACAAAAGTATTATTCAAAGTATATTTTTTCATGAATGGAACAAGCTAGATCCACGAGAATGATGTCACTTAATTTATCGCATGGTATTACATATGAAAAGTGAACATGTTTCTCAATAGGAATTTTTTTTTTTTTTTTTTATGTGACTTTTTCTTAATTTTTTTTTTAAAAGTGTACAATATCACGAGAACGGTTCATGTTAGCGTTCTAAAATTTATGCCAATCGTTTTCTAATGAAAAATTACATCAGAAATGTCTATTTGCGTAACTTTATTAGCGGTTTTGATTTTTTGACGATTTTTACAAAATTTTATTCGAAAATTTAGGGGGGTTCTGAACATTCGATTACGTATAAAAACAATAGGCTTCCAGTGTTTACGGATTGTGATTTTTGTACCAAATTTGGTTCGAATCGGTCCATTCGTTCGTCAGTTATCGTCTCCACAGACTCACTGACACACACACACACACATACTTTCACACACACACACACACACACACACGGGCCAACGGCCGTACCGTGCTGAAAACACCGGTTCTCGTTAGATCACCGAAGTCAAGCAGCATCGGGCGCGGTTAGTAACTTGGTGGGTGACCACCTCGGAACGCCGCGTGCTGTTGGCCATCTCGGGTGCGGTATCCCCGTGGTTTGCGCGCTAGATTTGCACGCTGCCACATTTGCCGCCGTGTTCATGCGGAGTACGATCACGTTAAACATGTGGGTCCGTAAGTCCTTCCGAGAGGTTGGTGGTAGGGGAAGGAGGGTACGGTCCCTGTGGTTGCCTCCCCCACTGGGTTCCGGTCTAAATTGGGTGGCACTTCCCGGCCGTCCATACAGTTACCTTACACCTTTCTGGTAGGTCGGACGGTCTGGGTCATCAACATCAACACACACACACACATCACTTCAAAAATGTTTGATTCGTGATCAGGGATGCTTGAAACGTGCTCTCCCGTCGAAAACTCGAATTCGAATTTTCGACCCCGTCACAATACTTTCCTTATACATTATGTATATAAGGAAAGTAAAAATGTGACATAATTATGCATAAAAGGGTTATGTATATAAGGAAAGTAAAAATGTGACATAATTATGCATAAAAGGGTTATGTATATAAGGAAAGTAAAAATGTGACATAATTATGCATAAAAGGGTTATGTATATAAGGAAAGTAAAAATGTGACATAATTATGCATAAAAGGGTTATGTATATAAGGAAAGTAAAAATGTGACATAATTATGCATAAAAGGGTTATGTATATAAGGAAAGTAAAAATGTGACATAATTATGCATAAAAGGGTTATGTATATAAGGAAAGTAAAAATGTGACATAATTATGCATAAAAGGGTTATGTATATAAGGAAAGTAAAAATGTGACATAATTATGCATAAAAGGGTTATGTATATAAGGAAAGTAAAAATGTGACATAATTATGCATAAAAGGGTTATGTATATAAGGAAAGTAAAAATGTGACATAATTAAGCATAAAAGGGTTATGTATATAAGGAAAGTAAAAATGTGACATAATTATGCATAAAAGGGTTATGTATATAAGGAAAGTAAAAATGTGACATAATTATGCATAAAAGGGTTATGTATATAAGGAAAGTAAAAATGTGACGTAATTATGCATAAAAGGGTTTATTTACGGCAAATGATCACGAGGCTCGGTAGTTGCAATCATTGTTGAGAAAATAGCCGCTATACAAATTGTTTTTGTTCCTGTCATCATTAACCCCCTTTTGAGGCAAGTTACCAACCCTTGGGGGAAGTCACAGACCCCCGGGATGCACATTGACAAGTATGGTATCAATCGGAAGATTTTTTTAGCTCTTTAAAGTGAAGAGTAACACTCTATAGATGTACTGCAAGCCTTCGGGTCAGTCGTGTGGTCTGGGTTTTTCACACTCTATAGTTGTAATCATTTTTCCTTTTACTATCCACACCGAATCATTTGGACCCACGATGCTGATTTTTCAAATTGTTTCTTGTAAAATTTGAGGAAAAAAAATGAATTCTGGTATGAGAAAGTCGAGTTAAGCCACACTGCATTTAATTACTTTCCTTATATACATAATGTATAAGGAAAGTATTGTGACGGGGTCGAACATTCGAATTCGAGTTTTCGACGGGAGAGCACGTTTCAAGCATCCCTGATCACGAATCAAACATGTTTGAAGTGATGTCTGTGTGTGTGTATGTGTGTGTGTGTGTGTGTGTGTGTCAGTGAGTCTGTGGAGACGATAACTGACGAACGAATGGACCGATTTGAACCAAATTTGGTACAAAAATCACAATCCGTAAACACTGGAAGCCTATTGTTTTTATACGTAATCGAATGTTCAGACCCCCCCTGAAATTTCGAATAAAATTTTGAAAAAATCGTCAAAAAATCAAAACCACTAATAAAGTTAAGCAAATAGATATTTCTTATGTAATTTTTCATTAGAAAACGATTGACATAAATTTTAGAACGCTAACATGAACCGTTCTCGAGATATTACACATTTTTCAAAAGAATTATTAAAAAGTCATTTAAAATGAAAAAAAATATTTCCTATTGAGAAACATGTTCACTTTTCATATGTAATACCATACGATAAATTATGTGACATCATTCTCGTGGATCTAGCTCGTTCCATTCATGAAAAAAGATACTTTGAGTAATACTTTGGCATTTGAACGCCAATAGTCATTTATCTGCTGTAAGAACAACTTATTTCTTCGTCCATAACGCTTGGCGAGATTTTGGCGACGAATTTGGCGGAATGTCGCCAACTTGGCGACTTTTGAAATGTTGCCAAATTAACGAATATCTCGCTAAATGGATAAAAATGACGCTAAATCAATGAAAATGACGACTCATTGTCGAAAATTCAATATCTTGGAAAGAATATTAGTATCTACTATAAAAAAACCTATTTTTTTACTGTAAAAGTAGTAAATTCATTACATTATATAAGGAAAGTCATGTGTTGCCCACATCAGATTTTTTCTATTTATATCAGGCTTCACGAGTCTGTACCGACTACGTTCGTAGTCACATGATCCACTTGTTGGGGGGGGGGGGGGGGGGGAATCCTAAATTTAGAATTACTTTTCCATTTCAGATAACAGCATACATGGCCGCATATTTCAATGTCAAATTTAATGTTCAGCTGCGTTCAACTTTTAAATCTCGACATCAAAAAACCTAGATAAATACACTGCTGGCCATTGAAATTGCTACACCATGAAGGCGGCAAACGTCAAATTTGCGTGAAAGGTACTACAAACTGGGATATACCAATGATTAGCATTGTAGCGCATGCGAACAAAGCAGGTATGAGTAATGCCCTCTACATTCTGTATAAAAGGGAAGATTACACAGCAGGTTTCTCATTCGGAAATCACATTTGAACGTTGGTTGTTTGTGTGAAGGTCGTGTTATGCCTCGTGTAAGAAGGAGAAACTCCTACCAGCACATGTCAAAATTCGACCGTGGTGAATCGTAGCTTATCGGGACTGCGGTTTATCGTTCCGAGATATTGCTGCTCGTGTTGGTCGGGATCCCATAACTGTCAGGCGAATATCGATGGGTTCAGGAGAGCCATACTGAACGCCATGCAGGATCTCAGCTGCCTTGGGCCACTAACTCCCGAGCCACGGGCTTTAACACGTCAAAAATGTAACGGCAGCTGTCCACATTACCTGCTATGCGAACAAGAGGTAACCGGGATGTGTACCCAATGGCACCCCATACCATCACGCTAGGTGCTGGGCCCGTATGACGATGACGAATTCAAGGTAGCAACGTTCGTTCTCCTCGATGCCTCCACACACGGATACATCCATCATGATGCTGTACGTAGAACCGGGATTCGTCTAAAAAGACGACGTGATGCCACTCCAGTGTCCAGTGTTGTCGTTCGTCGCACCACTGTAGGCGCTCCTGTCTCTACTGCAGCGTCAAAGGAAACCTCAGCAATGGTCGCCGTGCTGACAGTCCGCGGCAAGGTTATCCGCGCGGTACTGCAGATCTCGTAGCACTGTCCATGCGGACACTTCTCGTCCTTCAAACTAGCCAAGTTCCTGACTCAGGGCACGTGACGTGGCTATACGATCCCGTAACGCCGAGAGGACAACATGGCTGTCCTTGCGGGCGTTAGTGGTCCGGGCCGCTGAGATCCTGCATGGCGTTCAGTATGGCTTTCCTGGATTCATCAATTCCATATTCGCCTGACAGTCATGAGATCCCGACTAACGCGAGCAGCAATGTCACCGAACGATAAACCGCAGCCCCGATAGGCTACTATCCAGCCACGGTCGAATTTCGACATGTGCTGGTAGGGGTTTCTCCTTCTTACACGAGGCATAACACGACCTTCACACAAACAACCAACTTTCAAATCCGATTTCCGCATGAGAAACCCCCTGTGCAATCTTCCCTTTTATACTGAATGTAGATGGCGTTACTCATACCTGCTTTGTGCGCATGCGCTTCAATGCTAATCATTTGCATATCCCAGCATGTAGTACCTTTCATAAAAATTTGACGTTTGTTGCAAGCCGCCTTCATGGTGTAACAATTTTAATGGCCAGCAGTGGACATAAATAAAAGTTACAATAACAATATATATATTTCATGGATGATATTGGTGGAATCCAACTAATATATATTTATTATACGTTCTCGGCATAATTTGATTTGGCTCTGAGGGATTATATAAATCCTAGCAAAAGATAAATGCAAGGTTGAACCTACAGAAGATAAATTTACTTAGATGCTGCTGAAAGAAATGCTGGTCGTAAGATCTTAAAACTAAATCTCCGAAGAAAAGAATTAATTTCGATAAAAATATTTTGAATTACGTTTTGAAAGGGATAGAGGTCATTTTTCTTTCACTGATAAATGAGGAGAAAGTTGGTGTTGGGAGGAGGGAGAAATCGCCTGCAGTTTACTCAGCTGAAAATTGAATTTGGCTATATATTCGTCATTGGTTTTACCCATTGCTCATCAGGTGAAAAATCGATTTATTCTTTCAGTGGGTATGTACATGATTTTCTTCTCCTATAATACACTGTAAAGAGGAAGTGCTGTAATGACGTCAGAAATATAACATTCAGATTTGGATCGATTTATATGTTTTGAATATCGCTGAATACAAATCAACAAGTTTTACTATCTCGCCGACCTGGTGGCTGAGTGTTTCCAGCCTAAGACAAGCGTTTTCTCGTGCTCTCTCGGCTGCCGAGTTGTGAGTCTCACATTTAGGCATGGATGTTGTTGTTTTCATTAAAAATGTAGTGTGTTCCGCCCTCTCTGAAGCTCTGGGGCAACGCCATGTGAAAACAAAATGAATCACGATTTGGCCGCCAAAATTAGGCGAAAGATTAGACGATCAAGAGCCTGATCATTAAAAAAATCACTATTTCAAACAGAAGCAATATTGTTTTTGAAATTCAAAATTTTTACGGATAAAACCGTTTTAAGTCGCGCTGAATACATATGGAACATTTTTGGGAAAATGTTCGTTTATGCATCTGTGCGCGCACGTGTGTATGTGTTATGAGAGAAAATGTACGTGTCTATGAAACATGGACAAGTTAACTTAGGAACAAACGCCCCTAACGTTAATATGTGTATTTATATTTTATGTGTTTCTGAGTTATGTTTTATGAGTCATGCTTTATGTGTTATATTTTATGTGTTTTATGAGTTATGTTTTACGTGTTATATTTCATGTGTTTTATGAGTTATGTTTTACGTGTTATATTTTATGTGTTTTATGAGTTATGTTTTACGTGTTATATTTTATGTGTTTTATGAGTTATGTTTTATGCTGTATGTGTTTTATGAGTTATGTTTTATGCTGTATGTGTTTTACGTGTTATATTTTATGTGTTTTATATTTATACATTATGTGAAAATCTTAAACTTGATAGAATTTTTTAGTAATTTTGTTAATGAGGAAAATTGAGGATATATTTTTTCTATGTATGACGGTATAAAAAGGAATTTGGTAGGTTTAGTCGTTCTCGAGTTATGTATAAAAGAATGCTAGAATAAAAAATGCCATGATATTTATACATATTTTGAACACGATTTTTGATTTTTCCAATTATTTAAAGGTCAAGTCCTACCGTGCATGAAAAGTTTCAAATTTCTATCTTCCGCAGTTCAGACTGTGTAATATATTCCTTAATCAGTCGGTCTCACTTATCTGTATGGTATAGATAAGAAAGTCGAGTGAAGATTTAAACTCGAGATATTTCCATTGATTTGGTGTCTGTCTGTGAATCTCATGATGCGATATTCATTGAACGCATTTAATTAGTCAAACAAAACGTAGAAAAAGCCTAATGATAAAACCTAATATAAAAAAAACCTAATAATTTTCAGGCTATAAGAACCTACGTTTTTGGAATGTTCGAAAATAAAAAACATAAAACTATTTATGTTAAATGTTCTAAAATAAATACTCATTTTTTTTTAGGTTTTTATTTGAAACAGAATGACATCATTTATGGGACGCTAACAAGCACAGTTCTCGAGATATCGGACGTTTCGGATTTAAAAATAGAACTTTGAAAATAAATGCTATTATAAAATTAGTGTATGTATTCTACGTACCAGAAATGAATTGAAATAATTTTTGACCTTATTACGAGCCTTTCTCGAGATATTGCAAAACGTACTTTTCGCACGGTAAGCGTAACATCTCTCAAAATAATCAAATGATTTCCATTCGAAAACATGTATGCTTATCTATACAGTTACCAAAAGTTTTATACAGTCCCCAGTTAACCGTCGAAAACTTTACTGAATGATATCTAGGATTATTTTGATGAAAATAATGAAATAATGAAAATAATTAAATAATGAAAATAATTAAATTTTTTAAATAAAGTTCATTTTAAGGGTCATATATAAAAAATTACACTACGTACATTTTTTTACTAAAAAGCATCACATGATCAAATGTTGTATATGATTGTAGTCTACCTTTATTTAATGCCTTTCTTAAATTAGAACAGTAGATCTACGACCCAAATTTCAAGAGATATTAAATCGTGCAATCGTTTTAAAACACCCAGTATGTGCTTATTACTTTCCCTACATACATAGTACACTATATAGAAAAGTATTGTGATGGAGCTGAAATTTCGAATTCGAGTTTTCGAAGGAAGAACACGATTTTATTATCACTGAAATCGAATCGAACGTTTTGTGGTGATGTCTGTGTGTGTATATTAATGTGTATATAGTATGTTAGTGTGAGTTCGTGAGTCTATGGGCGCGATATCACACGAACGAATGAGGCGTTTAGAAAATATTTTGGTACGATTATTACAATATGAATACTGGAGACCATATTGATTTTAAACACGATCGAATGTTTGAAAGGATCCCCCCCCCCCTCCCTTTCCAATTTTTGAATGATTTTTTTAAAAAATTCATAAAATGTCAGAATTTTTCACAACATTTCATAGTCATTTTAGACCTAATTGTTCGTTATAAAGCGAATGGTTCAAACTTTAGAACATTATCACGAACAGTTCTCAAGATATTGCACGATTTATGAATTAACTTTCGAAAATAAATCATATAAACTGTATAACACCATCATGAACAGTTTACGAGATATTGCACGTTTTTCAAATAAATTTAACAAAAAAATTATATAAAATCACAAAAGTAGTGTCTTTTAAATGTTCACTTTCTATACACAATATTACACAACAAATTTCTTAACATCATTCTCATAGATCTAGTTCGTTCCGATCATGAGAGAAGATATTTTTTATAATTTTATATTTTATATTAATATTATTTTTACCATAATATTTCATATTATAATAATTTTATATTTTCACGCTTAATAATTCGTCAATAGCTCTTCAATTGCATGAGGATTTTACAGATATGTATGAATAAAATGCACACACTTAAGTATGAATAAATATTTAAAAAATCGTATGTGCTGCCCACATAAGATTTTTTAAAACTATAACAGTAATAAATCTAATTATTTTCAGCGAGATTGAATCATACTGAAGTTTTGCCATGTCAGAATATCAACATGTACTCATTTGTTCAAAAAATTCTGTGTTGCACACATCAGATTATTTCTTTCACTAATAAATTGAAAGAAAGTTGAAACAAAAGTTTTCTGAAATATACTCTGCTGAAAATTGGATTAGGTTACGCATTCGTCATTGGTTTTCCTCAGTTGGAAAATCCGTTTATTCTTTGCGGGGGCGTAAATGTTTCTTGATTAGTTGCGGGGAATGAGATTTATTTTCTTTGAAATATTTCATAAATAAAAGATGTGAATAAGAGAGAAAAGTACGAATTGATAAAGGGTTTCTTTCTGTATCGCGTGGCGTCGTACAGATTTCACACAATTGTTTTACATTGTTGCTTTTTGATGTGTAAAACATCTAAAGTCGCCCTCAAAGCGGAACAGTACAAAATACGTAAACACTTTAGATACCGTAAGACAACACTTCTAATGTTTTTGTACTGGACACACCCAAAACATGCTAATAAACGAAAAAATATATTGTAATTTATTCTTAACGTTGTATATTATTTGTAAAAATTATGTTGCTATCCACTCCCGCCAACACTTACTTTATCGAGCATCATTCCTTGTGACAATTTTCTTGTAAACTGATTACTTGAAAATCGATGCAAATCAAGATTTTTATTTGAAAATATTAATTCCATTAGTTTGGTGGTGATTGGACAATGTCTTTAAAGATGTAAGCCCGTGCGATGAATCATCTAAATAGTAATATTTGCATGAACATAATACTTTCAACAGATCACTTACGAACTAAAGACATTTTTCAAGTAAAAGGTATTATCCTTAATTTGTCTTCAGCATATTTTAATGTTACTGTTAAGAAAAAATCTCATGTGGGCAGCAAATGACTTTCCCTGCAGACTTATATTAACGTTCTCTATATTTTAATTAAATTTATTTCACTTTTAATTCAATTTTCGTTCTCATTGGGTAACCGGACTTATTTTCAAAGGTGGCGTAGAGAAAATACGGAAAACTAAAATATCTCGAGAACGGCTAGTCCTAATGTAATGGGGTTGGTCTTATTATTTTCGTCGTTAAAAATTACGTATTAAACGAGCATTTAATGGATATATCTGAGTATACTTAGTTCTTTAGTTTAGATTTTGACGATTTTTGCAGGCCATTTTGCAAAAAAAGGCAGGTTTTTTTTTTCCGAATCATACCAAAATCTAATCAGCACCAGAGTAACCCACAAGTGACTCATCTACCGAATTTTGTGAAATTCCGTCCAGTAGTTTTTCAGTTAGAGTGGATACAAGCTTTTGCGGGCCATTTCGCAAAAAAAAGGCGGGTTCTTTTATTCCAAATCGTACCCAAAACTAATCAGCACCAGACTCGCTCACAAGTGCCTTACCTACCAAATTTTGTGAAATTCGGTCCATTAGTTTTTTAGTTAGATTGGATACAATATCTGAACAGACAGACAGATACACAGACATACACACAGACGTCACGCTAAAAATGGTTTTTTCGTATTCTAGAGGTCTCGAAACGTGTAGATCCGTCGAAAACTCGAGTTGCGATTTTCGGCATGATTCCAATACTTTCCCTATACATTACCATGTATTGCAGGGAAAGTAAAAATAAGAATTTAAAACAAAAATATTGAAAAAGTTATTTGTATATGAGTAATTTATGTAGTAAAATATGTAAATTCAAAATTTACATTTGAATGTAAATATCCTAAAGACAAATTAAAGTTTACTTTATAAACAAATGTTTCAAATTTTGTAGTTCTGCCGTATTTAATTTAAACTTTAAACTATTCAAGTATTCAATTTCTGATAAAGTTCTGTTTTATACGACGTCAGTTAATCAAGTTTTTAATTTTAAAATTTTTACTTTCCCTGCAATACATGGTAATGTATAGGGAAAGTATTGGAATCATGTCCAAAATCGCAACTCGAGTTTTCGACGGAGCTACACGTTTCGAGACCTCTAGAATACGAAAAAACTATTTTTAGCGTGACGTCTGTGTGTGTGTCTGTGTGTCTGTCTGTCTGTGTGTCTCTCTGTGTGTCTGTCTGTGTATCTGTCTGTCTGTCTGTGCAGATTTTGTATCCACTCTAACTAAAAAACTAATTGACCGAATTTCATAAAATTTGGTAGGTAGGTCACTTGTGCACGAATCTGGTGCTGATTAGTTTTGGGTACGACTCGGGTTAAAAGAACCCGCCTTTTTTTGCGAAATGGCCCGCAAAAGCTAGTATCCACTCTAACTGAAAAACTAATTAACCGAATTTCAAAAAATTTGGTAGATAAGTCGCTTGTAGGCCACCCTGGTGCTGATTAGATTTTGGTATAATTCGAAAAAAAATAACCTGCCTTTTTTTGCAAAATGGCCCGCAAAAATCATCAAATTCTAAACTTAAGAACTACGTATGCTCAAATATAGCCATTAAATGCTTGTTTAATACGTAATATTTAGCGAAGAAAATAATAAGACCAACCCCATTACACGAGGACTAGCCGTTCTCGAGATATTTTAGTTTTTCGTATTATTCCTACACCGTTTTTGAAAATAAGTCCAGTTTTCAAATGAGAACAAAAATTGAATTAAAAGTGAATTAAATTTAATTTAAATAAATAGAACGTGAATATAAGTCTGCATGGAAAGTCATGTGCTGCCCACATCAGATTTTACTTTCCCTGCAATACATGGTAATGTATAGGGAAAGTATTGGAATCATGCCCAAAATCACAACTCGAGTTTTCGACGTATCTACACGTTTCGAGACCTCTATAATACGAAAAAACTATTTTTAGCGTGACGTCTGTGTGTGTGTCTGTGTGTCTGTCTGTGTGTCTGTCTGTCTGTCTGTGCAGATTTTGTATCCACTCTAACTAAAAAACTAATGGACCGAATTTCACAAAATTTGGTAGGTAAGTTACTTGTGAGCGAGTCTGGTGCTGATTAGTTTTGGGTATGATTCGGAATAAAAGAACCCGCCTTTTTTTGCGAAATGGCCCGCAAAAGCTTGTATCCACTCTAACTGAAAAACTGATGAACCGAATTTCACAAAATTCGGTAGATGAGTCACTTGTGGGTTACCTTGGTGCTGATTAGATTTTGGTACGATTCGGAAAAAAATGACCTGCCTTTTTTTGCAAAATGGCCCGCAAAAATCGTCCAAATCTAAACTAAAGAACTGGGTATACTCACATATATCCATTAAATGCTGATTTAATACGTAATTTTTAACGACGAAAAGAATAAGACCAACCCCATTACACTAGGACTAGCCGTTGTCGAGATATTTTAGTTTTTCGTACTTTCCCTACGCCACCTTTGAAAATAAGCCCGTTTACCGCATGAGAACGAAAATTGAATTAAAAGTGAAATAAATTTAGTTAAAATAAAGAGAACGTTAATATAAGTCTGCAGGGAAAGTCATGTGCTGCCCACATCAGATTTTTACTTTTCCTGCAATACATGGTAATGTACAGGGAAAGTATTGGAATCATGTCGAAAATCGCAACTCGAGTTTTCCACGGATCTACCTGTTTTGAGACCTCTAGAATACGAAATAACTATTTTTAGCGTGACGTCTGTGTATGTGTGTGTGTTTGTCTGTCTGTCTGTGTGTCTCTCTGTCTGTGTGTCTGTGCAATGTATGTATCCACTCTAACTCAAAAACTAATAGACCGAATTTCATAAAATTTGGTAGATAAGACCCTTGGGTGTAACCCTGGTGCCGATTAGTTTTTGGTATAATTCGGAAAAAAAGAACCCGCCTTTTTTTGCGAAATGACCCGCAAAAATATCATGTATTCACGCTTGCTGAAATACAAATTGACCAAATTTCACAAAATTTGGTAGATAACTCACATGTGGGATACTGTGGTGCTGATTAGATTTTGGTACGATTCAAAACAGAAAAACATGCCTTTTTTTACAAAATGGTTCGCAAAAATCGATAATATCTAAAAAAAGACTACGCATGTTCAAATGTATCAATTAAATGCTTGTTTAATACTTAATTTTTGACGAGGAAAAGAATAACTCTATTTCTCTAGGACTAACCGTTCTCGTGATATTTGAGATTTTTTGCAATTTTTTATGCCGCCTTTGAAAAAATGGATAAATGTCCAATTACCAAATAAAAACAGAAGTTGAATTAAAAATGCAAATTTAGTGTCATTTTGTGCAATTAAACTCAATTTAATGAGTTCTTAAAGAAATAAAGAAAAAATTAATTTGTGTGTGAGTCTGCAGAGAAAGTCATGTGCTGCCCACATCAGATTCATTAAGTTTTGTTTATGGGGACTAGACTGTAAAGTTTGAGCCTTTAGATCAGATGAAGTTGGTCTATTATGCTATCCTGATTGGACTTCATTGTGAAGTATGTAGCTGGCTTAGTAAAGATTGATTACCTAAAAATGACACAACTAAAAATTTTAGTCTCAAGTCAAACTTGTCTTACTACCAAGGGAAAACACACACAAGTTATTTCAATCTAAACTGTCTATTATAACAACGTATCTGATACAGCAACAGGCTGTAAAACTGAAGATGTCTGTATACAAAACATATATTAAATTACACATGCCCATATAATAACTGAATATTATTATTTAGATAAAATAGATAAATTCGGGACTTCATGATCAGACGAAAGTTGGAATAATGGTAATAATAGAATACGGAGTGCAGATTCTTACCCAATTCATCAGGGTAAGTCTGGAGAATTCAGAAGACACTCTTGTGGACAAGATCCTTTTGATCATCGTTATACACATCTCGACTAGTACCTCTTGTTAGATTATCTGTCAACCTACCGACTTAGCTTACACACCAAGCTCCTTTTAGATCTCTCGAACGTGGGAACTCAACTCTACTGCTAACATGCACATGCGCTGCCTAAGCCAAGCCATTCTCTCTTACCCGAACTGAAACTCCATCCTGTTCTATTGCAGGATCGCAGAAATTGTCAGCTGGCTCAGGATTGGCCTACATAAACGAAGCTTTTAATTTAAAGTAAATCATGATTTAGAACGTAAACTAAGCGAAATCATAACCAAAGATTATATAGACCTCACAATACATGTAACTATGCATGATTATACATGAAAATATTGTAATATAAATAGTGAGAAACTCTTACTTGTTATAGATTGATGGAAACATCACTTCTTTCGCATATTTTGATTGGCCAAATGTCCATGTGTTTATGTGTATGTAACGATGTGATGACGTACCTATTGAAATATTTCGATATTTTTAACACGCACACACACACATATATATATATATATATATATATATATATATATATAAATATATATATGTATATATATATGTATATATATATATATATATATATGTATATATATATATATATATATATATATATATATATATATATATATATATATTATTTTAAGTTATACAGTTTAGATAGATTAATATAAGGCAGTTTATTTTGCCCGAATTGGACCCCAAACAATGAAGTTACCGGCGATGAACAAGTTGGATGTCATGTTAGCAAGTTACTCTATTGGGCGATCATACGATCGGTGCAAACGATAAGCACGTACTGAGGTATAGATCACATGTTGAGGTACGGATTTCGCAGTTTTCAAATTTAATCTTTTTAAACTTTTATACCAGTATTTTCTATCACTAAATTTAAAATTTTTGCACCGTTCTAATAGTACATCTTAACGAGTATATATATTCAGAAATAATCAGAAGAAGACTTATAGATTGTGTTCTGCATTGGATTTAGCAGATACTTTGACTCGTATCCTGTCAACAACGGAATTGAATGATGTCGAGCTTTTTTACCATACTCTTTGCCAGACCAGAATTTACGTAGACTGTTTTATATGTGGATTTATGATGTCTAGTATGCCAGACAATGGGATCAGGCTGCAAAACGTCAATGTATTGCAACCCTGACTCGAGAGGTCAGCAAATGCCATAAATGAGGGGGCTTCAAGTACAGGTTGAGTCGAGCCAGAGCAGTTATTGGAAGCTAAAAAAAAACATGGGATTGGTTAAAAGGTTAACCAATACGGAAGTGTTACCGCGTCTCCCTGAGGTCAACCAATGGTCGCCGAAGAGGCGTATCAGACCTCAGGAAAAAAAGAGGTGGCAACTGAGAAAAGGTTCTACAGATTCAGATATGACACAGACAGGGATAGAACAGATTTAAGTGAGATCAGTAGTAGATCAGATTCAGCGTAATGTAGTGAGGAATGTAAGTTAGAGTAAGAGAGAGATGAGTATAACAGTAACAGGCTACCATAGTAAGAAGGGAAATATTCACGAAGTTACGCGCACGCAGTGATGATGTATCAGCGTTCAGATGAGAGTCAGTAGTGTGCCGTCATAAAATGGAGGCAAAGGTTGCCGAAGAAGCAATGTGTAATTGCAAGTTTTGCAAGTGCCTGTATGAAAGACAATAGGTTGTGTGTCAATGACCAAAGACAAAATAAGAGGTATGTACCTGTCAAATATTGCAAAAGGTCATAACCTGTTTCGTAACAATAAGTTATCTGGTCTCACATGCCCAATCTCCTCCTTAATTATATGTGATAATTGCTGTAATTAATTTAATAATGAATAGAATGTTCTTAATAAATAACGTTATTTTAAAGGTAAAATGGATGCAGTTAATTGCGAGTAGTATTATGTTAATATATTCTATTCCGGAACTCATACTAAAGATAAATATGGTGGGTTATTGCTGCATTTCAAGGTATCAAAGCAGTAATTATTTAACTTCAACAAAATTATTATTTTGAGCACCACACCCTCAGTGGAAAGTTTTGTTAGAAGCACGTAACTCGTGAAATTCTTTGCCAATCTATAAAATTCGAGAAGTTTCTAGAACTTTCTCAATACGTCACTAAGATCGCCGGTCAATCACCGCAAATATATAAATTATAATAATTGTTTTCTGTTATGTATTCGTGACAATATGATGTCACTTCCGTTTCATCTAAGTCACATTTCTTTCAAGATTTGCTCTATTCAGCGCTCTAAAGTTTTCACATAAAAAGAAATTACATTATTTTGAAGTCTATCAACAATCTTAAACTCCTTTAAAATACGATTCATTATGATATAGGGGCATCATAAAATCACAGAATCATTAAAAAAATGTCACATGAATTTTGTTACTCAATATATTCTGATTACAATGCATTCTGCTAAATGGAAATGAATGTTAAATAGGAATTAACCCTCGACAGCAGCAACTAATCTTAACTAACTTCAAATCAATAGCTAACTTTCCCACCTAAGCCTCCGTGAATCATTCTGTTAAACTCGAGTGGAATGATTCTAACGAGCTTGTGTAGTCAGCACAACCATTTTTCACCCAAGTTCTTTACGTATATTTGACCTTCAGCCTATATGTTAATAACTATTTCTGTTAATAGCCCCTTGTTTGGTTCCGTACAATTGAGGCATCGACCGGCAATGTAAATCAGTTTTACAGAGCTTCGAAAATAATTCGAGCACTCTGTATCGATCGAATTATGGGTGTGTTCTAAACCTCGGATCAATAACAGCACGCACTTAAAGGATGGGGCAGTTTATATTGTTTTAAACATGACTAATCTTGAATCAAAATCAGTTGTAACTTTACTGTTATAGGTAAAACTGTAACCCCTCTCATATTAAGTTATAGAGTTTGCATCTATTAAACGCTATTGGTAATTAAAAACTGAAATGTTAGAAACTGTCTAAATATCGAAGCAGTATCAAATCAACTGATTTCTATAATTCAAATTTAAAATTACACCCATGTTTCTCATTTGCATAAAGAGAATAATTCTGGAGACTTATATTGCGTATGACATCAAATACTGAAAACAAAGCTAGATATTGAACTATTTTTAATTTATTTACAACAGTGGATATTATAATAATATCTGGAGCTTTACATTGCGTATGACATCAGATACTGAAAACGAAGCTAGATATTGAACTATTTTTTAACTTATTTACAGCAGTGGATATTATAATAATATCTGGAGCTTTACCCTGTGTATGACATCAGATACTGAAAACGAAGCTAGATATTGGACTATTTTTAACTTATTTACAACAATGGATATTATAATAATCTCTGGAGCTTTACATTGCATATGACATCAGATACAGAAAATAAAGCTAGATATTGGTATATTGGACTTTTTTAACGTATTTACAACAATGAATATTATAATAATCTCTGGAGCTTTACATTGCGTATGACTTCAGAAGCTGAAAACGAAACTAGATATTGGACTATTTTTAATTTATTTACAACAATGGATAATTATAATAATCTCTGGAGCTTTAGATTGCGTATGACATCAGAAACTGAAAATGAAGCTAGATATTGGACTATTTTAACTTGTTTACAACAATGGATATTATAATAATCTATGGAGCTTTACATTGCATATGACATCAGATACAGAAAACGAAGCTAGATATTGGTATATTGGACTTTTTTTACGTATTTACAACAATGGATATTATAATCGTCTCTGGAGATTTACATTGCGTATGACATCAGAAACTGAAAACGAAGTTAGATATTGGACTATTTTCAACTTATTTATAACAATGGATATTATAATAATCTCTGGAGCTTTACATTGCGTATGACATCAGATACAGAAAACAAAGCTAGATATTGGTATATTGAACTCTTTTTAACGTATTTACATCAATGGATATTATAATAATCTCTGGAGCTTTACGCTGCGTATGACATCAGATACTGAAAGCAAAACTAGATATTGGACTATTTTCAAATTTATTTTCAACAATAAATATACAAAGTATACACATATATACAAAGTTTCAAGCTTTTACCTTCAGCAGTTTAGGGTATGGAGGTGTCCCTTAGTCAATCAGTCTCATTGGTCTCACCTAGATGTATGTATATGGCGTCAATAAAATAATTATTAATAGAAATGTATAGGAGATGATAGTTATGGTTAGTATTAACAGTAGTAATAAACTAAATATAGTGACAGTGAAATACTCTATATTTCAGTGCCATGATGTCGGAGAATGTAAAATCTATGTAATAATTGTCTAAAGTGTTTGTCTCGTTCAAGAGCCTACAGAAATTCCTTGATGGCCTAGAAAATTACATTTTTATAGTCTTACAGCATCCAACACAGAACAGAACCTAACGGAGTTGGATTTCATATCGCCCCAGGAATGAGAAAAAGTTTCCTTTAAATTTTTCAAACCCAACAAAAAATAGGCTCCCCCACTCCTCCTCCAGTGACTGAATCTTCACTTTTATAGTATAAACCACGAGATTGAGCCTAACGGAAACTGATTTTCAATTTCCCTTCTATTAGCGGATATATATATATATATATATATATATTCCTCAAGTACAATCAAAATGAAATATAAAATATAAAATCCTAGGAATAGTAAGGCGCATTTGCTGCTCTATCTAAGCCTCAAAGTACAATAAGAAAAAATGAGATTGAAAATGGATTAATACAATTAGAAGTTGTGTGTTTACGGGGTTGTAGAGAGGTCAAGGGTGATTGCGACCCCTTTTCCTGGTTTAAGCATGCTTTTAATCCCAGGACACACTCCCAGAAACCACTACACGCCCGAAACAACAATCAACAGTATGCCAGGGGAAAAAAACGGAATCCCGAAATGGAGATCTTAAAGTCACAAGAACATATAAAAGCATATAAAATGAAACAAGAATGAATAAAAATATATTCTAACCATGTATAACGTTTTAAAAAGGATGTTCGTAGATGCGCTATGTCGTTAGAAGTCCATAGAAGAAACTCATGATAAATTCCAGATGTAGAGATAGATAAGCTCATGGTTACAGAGTATCTAATTCCAAACGGGTAGAGTTGAGTTGTAGCAAATTATGATGATTTGCTACAACTCAACTCTACAACATTTATTACTTCATTTCGGGATTCTGTTATATATATATATATATAATATAATATACATATAATATATATATATATATATATATATATATATATATATATATATTATTTTTTAAGCTCTCTCAACCCGCTAATAGCTCTAGAGATTTTGAAGGCTGAATTTTTGCACAGTTATAGAATCATTTTTTTTTTTTTTTTGCACACTTATAGAATCCCGGCCACACAAACAGCTACCATAAGCTTTCGGGTTGGTCGTGTGGTCTGGGTTTTCCGCACTTATAGAATCGACCATAGTACAGAACCTAACAGAACAGGATTTTCTACTTCTACCCAGGAAGCGGACAGAATGAAAGGACCAGAAAGAGTCTTTTTAGATCCTCCATTGTTGTTGGGCGATATTATTGTTAAATAAATTAAGACTTATTAAAAAAATATGTAACTTATTATTTACCTTGTGTTTGACAAACTTAAATACTGGAACATATTTATTGCAATAAATATTGCACGTTGATTACCAATGAAAACTAAACTAAATTTTATTTCAAAACTAATATCCTGAAATAAGGTTGTTTGTGTCAGTTTCAATAGGGTTTTTTTGATTGACACGGGAATAATACTAAACGCATAAAGTGCATGGATTTCTATAGGAGCGGGTTCCAGCTGTTCCTGACAATTCCCAAACTAATTCGAAAAATTTCGAATGCAAAAAATTCTCTCGCTCCGGCAAGATCATAAAAATATATTGCGAGGTTTTTAAACTTCCAAACTTGTCAAGATTTCTAATGCTTTTCTCATTTTTACTTTCCTTATATACATAGTATAATGTATAAGGAAGGTACTGTGACGGAGTCGAAAATTCGAATTCAAGTTTTCGATGGGAGAGCACGTTTCAAGCATCCCTGATCACGAATCGAACATTTTTGAAGTGATGTCTGTGTATGTGTGTGTGTGTGTGTGTGTGTGTGTGCGTGTGAGACTGTAGAGACTATATCTCACGAACGAATCAAACGATCCAAACAAAATTTTGTACAAAAATCACAATCAGTCAATACTGGAAGCTTATTGCTTTTACACGCAATCGAATGTCCAGAACCCTCCTAAATTTTGAAATGAAATAAATAAAAAATCATCAAAAAATTAAAACATTCAATAAAGTTACGTCAATAATTATATATAATTTTTCATAAGAAAACGATTGACATAAACTTTAGAACGATAGCATGAACCGTACTCGAGATATTTCAAATAAATTTATCAAAAAATCGCATAGAAATA
This sequence comes from Amaurobius ferox, assembly GCA_951213105.1. Lineage (NCBI taxonomy): Eukaryota > Metazoa > Arthropoda > Arachnida > Araneae > Amaurobiidae > Amaurobius > Amaurobius ferox. The sequence goes on from OX578143.1 coordinate 19,464,953, forward strand.
AAAAATATATTAACTATTGTTAAATCTGTTCATTTTTCATATGTAAATGATCATTATTTTCGTAGATCTAGCTCGTTCCATTCACGAGAGAAAACACTTTGGGTAATAGCTTTGTAATTTGATGCCATTAGTCGTGTATCTATCATAAGACTAACCTATTTCTCCATAAAGAATGCTTAGCGAATTTGGCGGAATATTCCCAACTTGACAAGTTTTTTAAATGTTGCCAAATTGACTAAAATATCGCCAAATTGATAAAAATGTCATCAAATTGATAAAAATGGCGCCAAATCAATGAAAATGAAGACTAATTAATGAAAATCCAATATCTTGGATTGAATAAGAATCTACTATAAAAGAAGTTACTTTGGGTAATAGTTTTGTATTTGGACGCCATTAGTCGTTTATCTGCTATAAGAATAACCTATTTATCCGAACATAATGTTTGACGAAATTTTAGAGACGAATTTGGAGGAATATCGCCAATTTGGCAAGTTTTAAATGTGGCTAAATTAATGAAAATGCCGCCAAATTAATAAACATCTCGCCAAATTGATAAAAATGACGCTAAATCAATTAAAATGACAACTAATTGATTAAAATTCAATATTTTGGAAAGAATATAAGACTTTTAACATAAGACTCTGTTTGTAACGCCTGGCAAAATTCTGGCGACGAATTTTGGAGGCATATCACCAATTTGGCGATTCTTTAAATATTGCCAACTTGACGAAACTGTTACCAAATTGATAAAAATGTTATCAAATTGATAAAAATGTTGCCAAATCGATAAAAGTGACGCCAAATAAGATGCAATATTCTGCAAATTTTTAATTCCGTCATATGATGGGAATACCTTTTTTTATACAAGAAATGCTCTTCTAAATATCGCCAACTTGGCGATATTTGGTCCCACATTGCCGAAAATTTCGTCAAAATTGCATAAATGACGCCCAATTAATGAATATATTATTAAAATATTTAAATATATGGACTATATTATTCATTGAGGATGCTATCAATATTGACTATTGTTAATTTAGAGTTGCGTAAAATATAAGTTAATTTTATACGAAATAGATTTAGATGTTGTCATCGGGATGTAAAATTTACCGCGCCAAATGTGCAACTTAACGTTGCAAACACTGTGCCGTGGATCTTTCCATCACTTTTTCACCTTTAAAGAAGTAAATTCATTGCATTATATTAGGAAAGTCATATAGTACCTACATCAGTTGTTTTTATTATTATAGAAAAGTTTGGCGAAGGTTTTAGCGATGAAGCCGAAATGGTTTATCGTGAATAGCGTCTTGTAAAATAAAACACCAATAAAATTTTATTAAGTTTATTCGCTGTTTTCTGTTTCATTTACAATATGCAAAAAATGCCAATAGTAATTAAAGTAAGATATATAATTGAAACAATCAAATATTTCTAAATTACGAACACATAGCAAGTCTGTACAAATTTAGCTTCACGTAGTAGATGTTATCAGGATGGAATGCAAGTTTTTAGCTGAACAGCGCTCGCATAAAGTCTAATAACTTTGCATTTTCTGGTTTCTTAACCCGTCATTGGTAGTGCTATGATAATTTCGCTGACGACTCTAAAAAGAGTACTCACACTCTAAAAAGAGCACCACTTATTTGGAAGTGATACTCGGGTTTCCATCTTCGCTCTAATTAGAATCTTCTCAACAACCTGTCATCAATTCTGATATATATTAGCGACTATTTGGTCTTCAATCAGTCTGCTATTTGCTCCTATGTGCTATATGTGATTATTTTTCTCATCAAGTGACCTTTGGAGTTAGCGTCACGTGAGAGCTTTTCTCATTATTCTTCTACTCGATTTTGTGTTCTATATTCTCATATAATGCGATGATATGAGTGCGTTTATTTTTCTAATTTTATTTGTAACTTTTTGTTCGTTAGCAGCGCATTTTGAACACCTGTGCTTTTGCTCACTTTTAAGAAAAATATTTTTTCATTGTGTAAAAAACTGAAATATCGAGTAACGAGCTGCGATTGGTGCAGTTGGGACTGGTGCAAAGTGATGAAGGATCGAAATCGAAAATAAACATTACATCCTCGTATCAGCAAAGTATATGATGCATATAAAGAATATAGGAAGACGAAAACGGGCTGCTGTACTTGTAAGATACTTATTTGTTTGTCGAGCATTCATCATGCATGTGCCTGAATACTGTGTCGACAAAAACATCACGAATGACGTTTTATTGAACCAGGCACACTTCACCTGTTTCATGAGACTTGCAGTCCGAGGACTTATTACATTTAAATAACATGCTTCATTTGTATTTATTTTGATTTGAGGTATGAATTCAATTTTTGTTTTGTATTTTCGTCGTTTAATTTCGTCATTAAATACCCAACACAATATTTGGGAAAAAATTATTTTTCTTGGAATTTCCTTGTCCGTGATTACTAAATATTAACTATATACCTTGCAAAGAAAGAATTCACGAGAGTTATTATTAAATAGACTATTTAAAACAGCCGAAAAATATAGTGGGGGAAAAAATTCTAAAGCACTGGCGCTGCTCAAACTGTAGCCACCAATGATGGGTTGATGTCCACATTAAAATATCTAACTAATAAGATAGATCATATTTGGATCGCCGAAGTTCTTTTCTGATGCAGGAGAGACACAAGAATTGCATTTGGAGGACAGTTCGATTCCGAGTGCTACCCAAACTATACCTGAATCTACTATACCTGAGTACCGGCACATTAAGTCTGTGTCTGCGAAAGTTATTTCGAGAGGTTAGTCGTAGTCGAGGAGGGTACAGTCACTGTGGATGTCACCTTACTGGGTTTCGCTCTAAATAGGATAGTACTGTCCCTGCAATCGAAATAGATACCTTACATCTTCGGGTATGTTTGGCGATTTGCGCCAAAAGATAGAAAGCAGTTCTTAGCTATTACAGCAACTATACAGGATGTCCCAAAAAGATTGAAACGCGCTTTAATTCTTTACCTGTTGGAGATAAGTGAGCAATGTAAATTGCAACAATGTTGAAAGTAAGGTAGAAAATAAGACTACGTTAATGAAATAGTCCTTCCATTCATTTTCAAAATGTTACACTTTTTAAATACTTATACGACCCCCTTAACCAAATTTGGTAAATCAGAAATTTTTTACTTTTAATGCAACAAGATTATTAAAAAACCGCATATCTGTATCTTTAAAATCAACTGAATTATGATAAAGGAAAAATCTGACTTATGCCACTTTTCCGTACCATGTGAAAGGCTATTTCATCAGTGAAAATAGGGATCATAAGCAAATTGACGATGAAAATCGTTTAGAACAAAAATACGTTAATATGTGTCAAAATTTGTTATCGCAAATGCATCTAAATAAATCATTACACAGGCAGAGATCATATAAAACAGTGGTACTCACTACGCGGTTGGGTATCCTATGTATTATATCAACCGGTTTTAACTTTTCTGTGATATGTCACAAATTTATATTTCTAATTTGATATAGGGTCCCCATTCATAATGTTCAATTTTCAATTTAATATAACTCGCTCAATTTTAAAGATACAGATATGCGTTTTTTTAATAATCTTGTTACATTAAAAATAAAAATTTTCTGATTGACCAAATTTGTCTAAGGGGATCGTATAATTTTTTTAAAAATGTAACTTTTTGAAAATTAGTGGGAAGACTATTTCATTAACGTAGTCTTGTTTCCTACCTTACTTTCAACATTTTTGCAATTTGCATTGTCCACTTATCTCCAACAAGTAAAGAATTAAAGCGCATTTCAATCTTTTTGGGACACCCTGTATTTCAATAACTAAGAATCCGATATAAAATCCAATTATGTATCCTCATAGGGTTGTTAAAGAGCTATAAATCACTTTTTGTAGTTTATAATTGGAAATTTTACAAGGGAGTTTTTTTAATTTTAAGGGATAGGCATTAAACCCTTTAAATATGAAATTTTTCAATGTACTTCAACTTGATAAAACGATTGCTCAACTATTACATCTTTGCAAGAATAAATAATTGATCTAAAAAGTAGATTTTCTATTGAATTTTTTGTTGTTTACGGCTTATATCTATCTTTAATAGTATAGAAAATATTTCGAATGAAAATAATAAAACAATTAAACAAAAATTCACTCGGACAAAAGAATTTTTTTCGAAGGAAAAACTCACAAAATATTAAAATTATTTTTATATTTTCATAGAAAGGTACCCTATTTCCAACAAAGTAAGTATAAATTGTTTAAAGTTTTATGTATAAAGTTCGGCGATATAAGTACATATATACGTTTTCCGTAATGCTCCGATTTCAGCTAGATGCTCCAACTATAGCCACTGCTCACTTCAAAAATATATTGAATGAATGATGTGAGATTTGCAATTCGGGAACTTTAGTGACTTTTAACCTCACAATACAAAGCTAATGCTAAAAGCGATGCATCTGGAGAATGGCGTATGCTAATTGCAAGGTAATAATAAGCAATTTATCATGCTGGATCACAAATAAGAATTCAACTACGATAACCATGTATGTCACATTTCGAATTTTTTATTCATTTCTATTATTCAAAATTAATTTCCTTCAACATTCCCTTAAACTGCATATGCGCCAAATTAAAAGCTATGTGACCGATTTAGTCATGTACTGCGTTACGGCACATAGACAAGTTTTCTTGCTGTCAGTACAGTCAGCGGTTAATAGGAAATGAAGAGAGTAACAAAGGAGAAACCGATTCACTGATGCTGGATCCTGCACTGGAAGATTTATTTTTAGTTTTTTACGTTTTTTAGATAAGCATTGAACAGCGACATACATCAGTTAATTATTTTTTTACTAAAGTTCAAAATGCTTGTAAAAATGCGCACAAACCTAAACCCAAATTTTCTATAAATTCGAATAAAAGGAACCCTAATGTATTAATAATATACCTTGATTTATCTGTATATCAATCTATCTATCTCTGGGTAACGCTTTGCGAGAATTTTGGCAACGAATTTGCGAGATATCGACAACTTGGCGACTTTTTTAAATGTTGTGTAATTGACGAAAATGTCGCCAAATCGATAGAAATGACGTCAAATCAATGAAATTAATTCTGTTTTGAAAGGGGATAGTATTGTAGTAATGTTTCGGAAGCATTTATCTATCAGTCCAACCGTCCCACTTGGCGACAAATTCGGCGAGTTTTTAAATGTCGTCAAATTTATTAAACCATCGCCAAATCGATAAAAATGTCGCCAAATTGATAAATATGAAGCAAAATTAATTAAATTAATTGTGTTTTGAAAGGGGATAGTATTGTAATGATGTTTCGGTAGCGTTTGCCTGTCAGTCCTACCGTTTCACTTGGCGACAAATTTGGGTAAATCTTTAAATGTCGACAAATGAATTGAAATGTCGCCAAATTAACGACAATGTTAGCAGATAGATAAAAATGTCGCCAAATTGATAAAAATGACGTCAAATCAATAAATTAATTGTGTTTTAAAAGAGTACTGTAATGAGGTTTCGGCAGCGTTTGTCTGTCAGTCCAACTGTCTCACTTGGCGATAATTTTGGCAGGTTTATTAAAATGTCTCAAAATTGAACAAAGTATCACAAAAAAATCGAAATATCACCAAATCGATGAAAATTCAATATCATGGACGGAATATAAAAATCTACTGTAAGAAAAAGCAATTTTTCTGTTCGTCCGTCCGTGACGTTTGGCAAAAGATATGGCAAAGAATTTCTCTTGATGTCGCCAAATTGATAAAAATGACTCCAAATGGGAGGTAATCTTTTGCAAATTTTAAATTCCCTCATATGACGGGCATACCTTCTAGTTTGCAAAATATTCATGATTCAAACATAATTCTTAACTGTTGGGAAAATAAACAAAAATAAATCTTCACTTAAGTTTTTATTACAAACAACATACAAAGCCGTGGAAACGGCCGATTAAAATAACCTTTCCGCACACTAACAACAGTAACTGGAAAACAACTTCTACAGGCGTTTGCATCGGATAAGCATAGGAAGCAACACACGGCCGACGAATCTTTGGATGACGTCACATAAAGTATCAAACTACTAAGGTGACGATACTAAAAGATGCATATATAGACGAACATTAAAATTTTTAAATTCAGAACTTATTTATATTATTTTTTAAAGCATTAAATGTGTTTTGAACATTATCTTTTTAATTAACTATATTTTGAACATTAAATATTTTTCAAAACAATAAATATATTTTGAACATTAAATATTTTTTAAAACATTTAACATATTGTGAACATTAAATATTTTTGCAAAAATAGTAAATATATTTTGAACATTAAATATTTTTAATACATTAAATATAGTTTTAACATTAATTATTTTTAAAACATTAATTACACGTTTAACATTAAATACGTTTTTAAATATTAACTACAATTTTTATCATTAAATATATTTAAAGCATTCAATATGTTTTGAACATTAAATATTTTTAAGGTATCAAATATATATTTTTAATATTGAGCAATTTTTTAGATATTAACTACTATTTTTAACATTAAATATTTTTTAAACATTAAATGTATTTTAAACATTACATCTTCTTTTATAAAAATCAGCTACATTATGTATTTTTAAACATTATTATTTAAATACTGTTTAATTTAAATTATTTTATTCTAATCTAGATGATTGTATAAACTGATTAAGTATGAACCATTTTATATTTATTCTCTTGAAGAACTGAATTTTGTTAGCATTACTTCAAGGAGCAATTATCCAAAATATTGAAAAGTACATATTAACTCTTTTAATTACCTCACTTTATTTAATTTTTCGGTTATCACATCAAATGGAAGACTTATTTAAAACATTTAGGAAGAATTAATTATAGTCGTATCCGTTGCAATTACAACTACATAGATTTTCAAACCTTTTCGTTAATTGCGCTATTTGAAAGGATAGATTACCATACTTAAGCAACGTTCAAAATTAAATAACTTTAACACTTTATTCAAATTTGTTTTTTATTCAATTCTCAGAAATAAAGTTCCGGAATAAATAAAAGTAATGAAAGAGAGCATGAATATATATATATATATATATATATATATATATATATATATATATATATATACAGGGTGTCCGGTGCTATCGGTGCCCAATGACTATTTCCTCAACCGTTAGTCACAGAGATACACTTCCAATTGCAAACATGTTTTAAATTTTAAAATATATTATCTTAGAAACAGTTTAAATCAATAAATGCATTTTTGAAAGAAATACGAAATATAAATGTTTATACAGTCCCCCGGTCCTACCAATTCTATTTAAGAAAAACATCCTCATACAATTTTATGCAAAATAAAAAAAAGCCATCCTTTTACGACCAAAATTAACCGAAATATAGCTGTTTAAAGTTGGAGCATTTTTTGTGCTGAGAAATTGTCAGTACTGTCCCTGATTGGTTGGTCGCCTGAAGAAATGGTCAATACGGTCCCTGATTGGTTGGTTGCTTGAAACAGGACAATTTTATGAGTGGAAAAGTGACTTAAGTTATAAAGTTTAATGCTTCGTAATTCGGTGAATTTTGGTCGTAAAAGTAAGATTTTTTTTTATTTTGCATGAATTTGTATGAGGGTGATTTTCCTAAATATAATTGGTTGGATCGGGGGACCGTCGAAAGCCCAGAACGACCGACTCATCCGAGGACATGAGCAGCGGATCGGGGGACCGTATAAAAATTTATATTTCGTAATTCCTTCAGAAATGTATTTATTGATTTAAACTGTTTCTGAGGTAATAGATTTTAAAATTCAAAACATTTTTGCAATTGAAAGTATATCTCTGTGACTAACTGTTGAGGAAATAGCAATTGAGCACCGATAGCACTGGACACCCCGTATATATATATATATATATATATATATATATATATATATATATATATATATATATATATATATATATATATATATATATATATATATATATATATATATATATATATATATATATATATATATATATATATGCATATGCATGTATATATGTATATGCATATGCATATGTATATATATATATATGTATGTGTGTGTGTGTGTGTGTGCGTGTGTGTGTGTGTGTGTTTATGTGTGTATGGTGATCAACACAGACATGAATACGTTGTGTAAATAACAATTTTTTACATAGAGGTCTACACTATTTTTATTCTAGAAAAGATCAGGGTAATTTCAATGCAGAAGTTTGTTTGAAAATGTTCCATTTTGCCTTTTAGTGTTTTTAACCCGAATGAAAATGGTTGTTCTTAAGTTTAAGTTCTTTCAGAATTTTATTTTCTACTTACCTGAAGCAGTTTGTGTTTCGTGAAAGGAATGTTTTAAGATTCTCTGTATAATATGCATTGAGCTCTACATATCAAAATTATCAAATTCCACTATAGCTGGTATCTTGATTTTGCTATTCTACGATTCGTCTCAGTTTCGAAACTAAAGGGAAAATCCAAAATTTATATAATTTAAATTGAGAGTGACGTTACGAAGAGATAATCAAAGTCATGTACTGAAGCTCAGAGAGGGGGTTAGGGCGCGACAGCCCAGTGGTTAGCGCGCGAGAATTGCACTCGGTAGGTCCGGGTTCGATTCCCGCCACTACCAAAACTGCCGCCGTGTTCACGCGGAGTACGATCACGTTAAACTTGGGGATCCGTAAGTCCTTCAGAGAGGTTGGTGGTAGGGGAAGGAGGGTGCAGTCCCTGTGAATGCCTCCCCCACTCAATTCCAGTCTAAATTGGATGGCACTTTCCGGCAGATACCTTATTCCTTTCTGGTAGGTCGGACAGTCTGGGTCAAAGAGAAAGAGAGGGGGTTGCCAGATTTGACCATTTCGCGACAGTTGGCGATATTTTGAATGTTCGAGGAAACGTCGAAATAACAAATATTCTACAAGATATGAGAGATTTCTTGAAATTTTTATAGAGAATCTATAAAATCATTCAGCTATCACTCAGTTGGAGCGGAGTTGACGTGATACGAGCTACAATGAGCTGTGACAGACGTTAGCGTTTCGAAAATATTATCGGCTATTTTGTGAAATTAGTGGAGCATTTAATTGCTGTTTCACTGTACCTGACAGTTGTTTGTAATCTTGTAAGATAGATATAGAGCTATTTTACTGTATATTGATCCTGTTTACGCTGTGTTTGTGAATAAACTTGTTTGTTATCCAGAAATTTGGACTCATTATTGCATCCTGAGTATGCATACAGGATTCGAGGGGATATGTTGCAACAAATTCAGTTCCTCCATTGCTTTTCTAATTACTGCCATATACGTTTATTAAATTTGTAGAAACCCCACGCCTGACACCAATTTGTTACGACCTATCCTCTGGAATCGTGACTGTACGCTTAAGATACAAGAATGAGTCCAAATTTCTGGATAACTAACACGTTTATTCACAGTCACAGCGTAAACGGGATCAATAGACAGTAACACAGCTCAGTAACTATCTCAAAAGATCACTGAACAATTGTTAGGTAAAGTTAAACAGCAATTAAATGTTCCATTAATTTCACAAAATAGCCGATAATATTCTCAAAACACTGACGTATGTCACAGTTCAATATATAGCTCGTATCACAACAACTTCTCTCCAACTGAGTGATGACTTTTTCTTTAAACTCTCTATAGAAACTTTTAGAAATATCTCATATATCCTAGAATATTTTATATTTCGACGTTCGAAAAGTCGTCAAATTGGCGATAAATCGCTACATATGGCAACCATCTCTGAACCTCACATGACAACCTTGATTCACACTATAGAAAAAGTTGATTGTAAAGGTGTTTTTTCCATCTGGCTTTCACAAGAGACTTCATTGTTTATCAAATGCATTATTTATCAAATTTACCATATTAGACTACAGATTATGCATAATGTACGGTAAATTTGATTAATTAAGTACGATTTAACATATTTACCACTACGAACTGGCAAGTATGCATAATCACCGGTAAATGTGATTAATTCGTAATATATGAAATAAATTTGTCAAACTTACCAAAATGATTGATGATAATGCATATTCACCGGATTTATCACTTTTACCGTAACATATACATTTGTATTACATGCAGCAGTTTATTAAACAGTGAAGGTCATAACAAGAAAGATCAATCCTGCATAAAGCATTGATTATGAAACACTTTCCAACTTCAATGCAATTTTATATAAACATTTCTAAAATGCAATACATTCATCGGTAATAGTTTTAAAATTATCACAATACTACATAAATTTATTATATTTGAAAACTTAAAACTTCATCAAAAAAAATGAACTTCATTCAAATGACGGCATTCAAATTTGTTGTCTGATTTAAACATCTCTAAAATGCAATACATTTCTCGGTAATATTTTTAAAATTATCTTAATTTATTATATTTGAAAACTTCATCGAAAACAAATGAACTTTATTCAAATGACGTCATCGAAATATAAATCGCCTCTATATAAAAGCAGCATTTCATTCATAAACATTTTTCCATTCCTTTCATTTATCACAATACTATAATAATTTATTTCATTTGAAAACTTAAAACCATGGAGGTACAAGTAATTTAATTCTATGCTTAAAACTTCATCGAAAAAATCGTCTGGTTCTCTACGTAAAAACAATGAATGTTTCATTCATATCAGCTATATTGCAGACTCCATGAGCTAAATAATTTTGCTTTAAAGAAATGCAGCAATTCTTATACAACTCATTCTATATCTTTTGGTATTTACATTCTCCATAAGTGAAAATTAGGCTTCGTTATAGAAATAATCAAAGTATGATGATCATTTAAACTCAAATATACTGTAATTGCGTTGTTCATTTGTGTTCAGTAGTGTTTCAGTATGCACAGAATTTAAGCAAAAATAAGTTTTAGGGCGGATACAACAATAAATATGAATTCAAAAGAACTTTAAAAATCACGATTTTGACACAAGATGGATGCCATATTTTATTTTGAAGTGGGTCGCGTGATCCCTTTATATAATGATCAGGTGATCTCTTCATATAAAGGGTGCAATTATTATTTTAATTGTTATTTAAAAACTACTGAATATACTATGCTGAATTTTTTTTATATATTTTATGGGATAATTTGAATATTTTCTAAAACTTTCGAAGCCATTTGTGAATTTTAAATTCGCTTAAAAAATGGTTGAAAAATTAGGTCCCATGGGGTTCAATGTATTTCATTTTTTCAACCCGAATTCAATCCAGAACTAATTGGGTGATATTATTCATTTGTATTCCCATAGGTCCCGCAGACCGTCTGAACAACATACTAACATTTCATTTTGATAAAGTCATTTTACGGTAGTTATCGTGCTAACAGACAGACAGAATGAACACTTCATAAAATATAAGTCATAAACACTTTTCAACTATGTTGTAAAGTGTTAAAAATAGAATTGGATGATTTAATTGAAGATTACTGTTAATAGGTTTGAATGTGTGCGAAGTGTGATAGCTTAAAAACACAAAGTTTTAAATGGAATAACGCTTACATTCACATTTACTACTCCTTTGAAGAGATTGAATAAATGCATGAAGTAAATGGAATAACACTTACATTCATACTGACTACTGCTTTTAAAAGATTGAATGAATGGAATTAATCCCTAATGAATTTAATCCCTACTTTAAATCAGCAACTCCGAGTGTATTTTTTTTTGGTAGTACTAAAACTAAGTTAAGATTCATGTATGAATCTAAGTATCGCTATGTACATCTACTGACAGTAAAAAGCAAAGAATATTTAAACTGTTCAAATATAATGACTGGTTTTTATCAGACGACTTGCTCTCTTAATTATCAGTTTTCTCTATATTTTTTCACTGTAGAACTAAATTGAATACTATTTTTTGAATTCAAGCATGTGCGAAATGATTTTATTGTTTTTATTTTTAATTAAAAGTGTATCAAACCACTCCGATGCATGTATCAAGTTTCCCTAGCATTGGGGAGGTTTGATACGATTGAATTTAGTGATTATAGCTGTTGGATCCTAAAAGCTAAGAATTTTAGCCAAGTGCGAACAATTATTTTATGAAAGAGGAAATAAATTTCATAATTTAAACTGCAAATGTTATTTTAATAAACTTTACATTTAAAGAAAGAAGAAATGTTGAAAAAAAGTTTTATTAAACCTCCTGTACCTCCCCTACTTAAAATCTTCAACCATGGCGATAAAAGTGAGGGAATACTATATAAAAATCATATTAGAAACTTGCTAAAGTCATTTGAGACAATAATTCAGGAAGCACTGGGTTAAGATAAATTCCATTATATTCTATGTATTTCTCTGGCAAAAGACTCGTATTGAATGAAATAATATTGAATTAAACTGTTAATATTGCTCAAAAATTGTGGCTGCAATGAAAATTAGAACGCAAGTAATAAAGGATATTCTTACGCATTCAAATTTATTTTGCAATTTACTTTTGTCTCCATATATTCTGTACCCTCTTCTACAACCAGGAACAAAGCACATATTACTTCTATTCATAATTGGGGAACTTTTAATTGAAAAAATAATCAAAAGTGCTTATATTAAACGCAAACCCTTTCCAGTTGTATCAAATGAGAACAGACAACACCTTACTAACACTAGGGACACCTAGATATAATTCTCGTGATATTTTCATGCTTTCCATCCATAAGAGTTTTATCTCCTTTCTAACTCTTTCAACCCTTTCTCGTATCCAACGGCCACAAGAAATTTGGGATCTGCTTGTTTGTTTTCACCTCTGATTTGAATTACTAAATATTCGTGTAACTCAAATTGAAGCAAGGGGTAATTAAAGTTGCCTAAAAAATATATTCTTATGGAACTGAGGTGAAGAAAAAATAATTCTGCAATTCAACATTTATGCTGGAATTTGTAGATTTCATCAGTACAGGTGACGCAATACGTTCAATAATTATTCGGCTACGTCCATCAATGAACTCGACCTGTAAAACATTAATTTATACCATATATCCGAATAGCAGAAAATTAGGTTGCAGATTGTAGAAAAATTGGCTAAGTTCCAGAGGAGTTATCGAGGAACAATATATATCAGTAAAGGGTGAATGAGGGTCTGCGTTCAGTAACGAATTAGACCTGTGAAACATATATCTTTACATTGTATCCGAATTGTAAAAAAATTGGTGAAGTTTTCGATGAGTTATCGTTAAATATACAGTAAAGGGGGAAGTAGAAAGTGCAATTTTTATCCAATCACATGCAGCAACGAATTTGACCTGTAAGATATTTCTTATGAATCACATATCCAAATTGTAAAGAAAGCCGACATTTTTAGAGAAGATATTAAACATGGTCGTTTATTGAGAAGCTGTACATAGCATTGTTGCCGCATAATGTTGCCGCATTGTAGCCCCAACATAACTTCTTTGTGCGAGTTCCTGAAAAATAAGTATTAATATAAAACTACAAAATTAACTTTACCCATTTTAACTTTAAAAAATCTGATGTGGGCAACACATGTCTTTCCTTATATAATGCAATGAATTTACTACTTTTACAGTTAAAAAAAATATTATTCTTATAGTAGATACTCTTATATTCTTTCCAAGATATTGAATTTTCTTCAAGTAGTCGTCATTTTCATTGATTTGGCGTCCTTTTTATCTATTTGGAGAGATCTTCGTTAATTTGGCAACATTTAAAAAGTTGCCAAGTTGGCGACATTCCGTCAAATTTGTCGTCAAAATCTTGCCAAGCGTTATGGACGGAGAAATAAGGTATTCTTATACCAGGTAAATGACTATTGGCTTTCAAATACAAAAATATTACTCAAAGTACCTTTTCTCATGAATGGAACGAGCTAGATCCACTAGAATTTTGCCACCCAATTTATCGCAGGATATCACATATGAAAAGTGAACATGTTTCTCAACAATTAACATATTTTTTAATTTATGGGATTTTTTGATAAATTTATTTGAAAAATGTGCAATATCTCGAGAACGGATCCTGCTAGCGTTGTAAAGTTCATGTCAAATGTTTTCTAACGAAAAATTACATAAGAAATGTCCATTTCCGTAACTTTATTAAAGGTTTTGGTTTTTTGATGATTTTTAAAACTTCACTCGAAAATTTAGGGGGGTTCTGAACATTCGATTGCGTTTAAAAACAGTAGGCTTCCAGTATTCACGGATTGTGATTTTTGTACCAAATTTTATTCGAATCGCTCCTTTCGTTCGTGAGATATCGTCTCCACAGACTCACTTGTACACACACACACACATACTTTCACACACACACACACACACACACACACACACATCACCTCAAAAATGTTTGATTCGTGATCAGGGATGCTTGAAACGTGCTCTCCCGTCGAAAACTCGAATTCGAATTTTCGACCCCGTCACAATACTTTCCTTATACATTATGTATATAAGGAAAGTAATAAACATTCTCTATTACACATATTATAATCATGATCAAATTACAATAATTATACGGATATATTTAAGGAGGATTTGGGGCGTGTGAGACCAGGCATTTATTAGCCTAAATTATTCTGACCTTTCATAACAGCAGATTTGTACATGCTTCTGCTATTGTCTTTAGAAGCTGAACTGCATGTTGGATTTTTTTATTGTTGCCTTTTGGCATTAAACTCAAACAAAATTCAATATTTTGCACATTCTGGACTCTTTCCGTCCACGAACGCCTCTTCGGCTACCATTACCTCAATTCTATGAAGCACACTATTGATAAAAAGACTCATAACTGACTTATCACAATAATGACTGACTGTCTCTCAATAGAGTCAGACCCATGACTAAATGTAGCTCACTCTTGAGTGGATTCTTCACACCACTTCTTAATATCGACTGCTTTTTTATGCATGTCTAGCTTGATGAACATATCTTCTCTATCTGAATACAGACTCTTATCTCTTGAACCTTCTACCTGTTGCCACATTTTTTTTCTAAGGTCCAGATGCGTCCATCGTATCTCATTGGTTATTTTCAGAGCGATGCGGCAATTCTTTAACCAATCCGCATGGTTTCAGCTTTAGCCTCCAGTAACCGTTCTGCCTCGACCACATCTGCTATTGAAGCGCCATTATTTATGGTTTTCGTGACCTCACGGGTCACGCTTGTTATAAACTGGTGCCTTCCAGTCAGGGCGTTTGTATGGTTTGGTAGATATCATAAATATTTGTACATTACACAGCCTGAACGTCTTCTGGTCTCCACAAAGATATAATCGCACAATGTGCATATCAGTAAAGGGGCATATTCCGCGCAATAATTATTCAACCAGTTTCGTCAACGAACTCGGGCTGTAAAATATTAATATAAACTACATATTCAAATTACAGAACGTTTGGTTCAGTTTCAGAATATTTTTCGTTGAATCATGTATCTCAGTTAAAGTTTGGGTATTCAGCACGAGCAGTTTTTGTCCGACCGCATTCAGCAAAGAACTCGGTCTGTAAGATATTTATCTGACACATATATCCAAATTGTAAAGAAATCGGTCAAGTTTTAGAGGGAACATCTAAAGTCGGACATAATATTTCAGTAAAAAGGGTGTGGCACGTGCAGTTTTTATCCGATCACATTCAGCAACGAACTCGGGCAGCCAAATTTTAATATGTGTCACATATCCAAATTCCAAAAATATCGGTTGAGTCAGACAGTCATCGTCAGACAACGCTCGCAGATAGACATACAGGCAACATCCAATCGCGCCGATCCGGTGGTCGAGCAGTCAGGAGCATGCGTTTCCATATGATCGCTGGATTGCCGGGTTGCGGGTTCGAATCCCGCCAGCGGGCATGGATTTTGTACTGTAGAGGCAAAGTCAGACTTCCGCCTTTAGGGAGCCTCAATAAAAAGTTAAGATGCATATTTTCTCCCCTTCACCATAGAACCAGGGGTCTAGTGGACGTAGTGCATAGGTGCTCCTTCACCACGGGGGATTAGTAACAACATCCAATTGCGTCTAGAAGTAAGAAACCTGCTCACTTCATTCCCTTGCTTCAATTATTGTCTAACTCGAATCAGCTAGAGATCAACATTTTTATTGCGTTTTAAATATAACCACAGTACACAATATTTTCATTACACGGTGCACGTGATAAAACATATCTTGGAAATTGAAGTTAACGACTACAAAACTTTTCCCGTTTCTGGATTTTGCAATGCAATTATCTTTATTAATGGGGAAAGACGTGTCTGGCTTCAGATATTTCTTGGCACCGATCCCGTTCATTCAATCCGAGTGAAAAACAGAATGTTTTTAAAATCTTTTATAAAATATTTATTTGAATGTTTTTGGTTTGCATTCCGCTGCTTTTTAGATCTCGAGCCCCACTATTCTTGAGTTTTAGTTTTATTTTGTAATTTCTAGAGAATTTTCTACATGTATACATCCCATTTAGTTTTTTTTTTCATGTTCTTCATCGAAAAGATGAATGGCATTATGTTTCTACTTAATGTTTATGCAAATACTGTGTATAATTAAATATGAAATGATAAAAAGCATATTTATATTTATATAAATTTATTTTTATACGTTATTTTAAATTAGTTTATGCTGCCCAAAATAGAATGAAGATTTCTGTAGAATCTAAATGTACTTATTTTATGGCTCGATTGTTTTGCTGTTTCTTTCTTTATCTTTGACAGTATTATTATAAAATCAGTCTTTATTCAAAATCTTAGATGTATTCCTGTACTTCGTATGACATATATGATGTAAAGAAACTTAATTTACAATTTGCTGTGACATTTTACATTTGGAGTCTTTCTTTTTGAAATCTTATAATATTTTTAATAAAAAGGAAAGAAGTGACTTTTCCCGTGATCAGATAATAAACAGACAGACAAAAACACATCATATAATTTTATTTATATACATAATAACAAATTTTCAATTAAACAATTGTTTATTTGAAGACTACACGTTTTTGGTCTTCTTATCAGGGGAAGAAATACATCGAAATATTACTTTCCTTATATACATAATGTATAAGGAAAGTATTGTGACGGGGTCGAAAATTCGAATTCGAGTTTTCGACGAGAGGCACATTTCAAGCATCCCTGATCAGGAATAAAACATTTTTGAGGGTATGTCTGTGTGTGTGTGTGCGTGTGTGTGTGTGTGTGTGTGTGTGTGTGTGTGTGTGTATCAGTGAGCCTGTGGAGACGATAGCTCACGATCCAATGGAGCGATTCGAATAAAATTTGGTACAAAAATCACAATCCATGAATACTGGAAGCCTATTGTTTTTAAACGTAATCGAGTGCTCAGAACCCCCTAAATTTTCTGATGAAATTTTAAAAAAATCATCAAAAAATCAAAACCTTTAATAAAGTTACGCAAATAGACATTTCTTATGTAATTTTTCATTAGAAAACAATTGACATAAATTTTAAAACGTTAGCATGAACCGTTCTCGATATTGCACATTTTTCAAATAAATGTATCAAAAAATCCCATAAATTAAAAAAAATTAACTGTTGAGAAACATGTTCACTTTTCACGTGTAATATCATGCGATAAATTTGGTGACATCATTTTCGTGGATCTAGCTCGTTCCATCCATGAGAAAAGATACTTTGAGTAATACTTTTGCATTTGAACGTCAATAGTCATTTATCTAAGAATAACTTATTTCTCCGTCCATAACGCTTGGCGAGATTTTGGCGACGAATTTGGCGGAATGCCGCCAACTTGGCGTCTTTTTAAATGTTGCCAAATTAACGAAAATCTTGCCAAATGGATAAAAATGACACTAAATCAATAAAAATGGCGACTAATTGTCGAAAATTCAATATCTTAGAAAGAATATAAGTATCTACTACAAGAAAAACCTATTTTTTTCTGTAAAAGTAGTAAATTCATTGCATTATATAAGGAAAGTCATGTGTTGCCCACATCAGAATTTTTTTTACTGTAAAAGTAGTAAATTTATAGCATTATATAAGGAGAGTCATGTGTTACCCATATCAGATTTTTACTTTCCTTATATACATAATGTATAAGGAAAGTATTTTGACGGGGTCGAAAATTCGAATACGAGTTCTCGACGGGAAAGCACGTTTCAAGCATCCCTGATCACGAATCAAACATTTTTGATGTAATGTCTGTGTATGTTTGTGTGTGTGTGTTGGTGTGTGTGTGTGTCAGTGAGTCTGTGGAGACGATAACTGACGAACGAATGGACCGATTCGAACCAAATTTGGTACAAAAATCACAATCCGTAAACACTGGAAGCCTACTGTTTTTATACGCAGTCGAATGTTCAGACCCCCCCCCCCCTAAATTTTCTAGTGAAATTTTGAAAAAATCGTCAAAAAATCAAAACCAATAATAAAGTTACGCAAATAGACATTTCTTATGTAATTTTTCATTAGAAAACGATTGACATAAATTTTAGAACGCTAACATGAACCGTTCTCGAGATATTGTTCATTTTTTAAAAAAAAATTATCAAAAAGTCATATAAAAAAAAATTCCTATTGAGAAACATGTTCACTTTTCATATGTAATACCATGCGATAAATTAGGTGGCATCATTCTTATAGATCTAGCTCGTTCCATTCATGAAAAAAAGATACTTTGAGTAATACTTTTGTATTTGACCACCAAAAGTCATTTATCTGCTGTAAAAATAACTTATCTCTTCGGCCATAACGCTTGGCGAGATTTTGGCGACGAATTTGGCGGAATTTGAAATGGCAGCTTTTGGCGACTTGGCAACTTTTTGAAATGTTGCCAAATTAACGAAAATCTCGCCAAATGGATGAAAATGACGCTAAATCAATGAAAATGACGACTAATTGTCGAAAATTCAATATCTTGGGAAGAATATTAGTATCTACTATAAGAAAAACCTATTTTTTTACTGTAAAAGTAGTAAATTCATTACATTATATAAGGAAAGTCATGTGTTGCCCACATCAGATTTTTTTTATTGTAAAATTAGTAAATTCATTGCATTATATAAAGAAAGTCATGTGTTGCCCACATCAGATTTTTTTAGTTATGGCCCTTGAACACGTAGCATACAATTGGCTATACAAAAACCAATAATTGCAGGTCTATACACGATGTGATGAATGTCTGCCGTTACTTTTAAAGCTTCCATAGTTTTAGAGATAGAGGAACGAACAACGATAAATCACGTAATTGGATTTTGAATTGCATTGATTGTTGAGAACCTTGAAAAACTATTATATCGAGTTTGTTTGACAACTTAAATAACGAATGGGTACCTTTCGTTTGGAGAATCATATAATTATAGAGTCACGCTCGAAGTAAAGAAAAAGTCAGACGAACACAAAGAATAACAGACATGCGTACGCCTAAATTTTAAGTGGTACTATACCAAGCTAGGACCTGGGTAATAAATAAAAAAGGGGGTTGTAAAGGCACTAGTTATTAAAAAAAATAAACAAGAAAAATATGTAAAGGACAATTTAGTGTTATCACATTGACTACGGGGATACGTTGCTCTTCCTTTTTCCCAAACTATTGTTGATTATATTTATAATTTTTTTTATGTATCCCGAATAATGTATTTATATATTTGAAGTCCCGAAGAAGTTTCAGATATTTTATGAAAGGGTTATGTATTTTTAAAAAGTTCAAGACAATTTTTTTAAGTTTTTTGAAAAACACTATACTGCACTTTTTATAGAAGCAATGTAAATAAATTGTATAGTTATATTTTAATGTGCATTTTGATTTTACTTATGCCAAATATTTATCCTATTTTTTTTATTTTCTTCAAACTCTTGCCTAATAAATAGACATATTAGAAGAAAAAAACTAACACATTAATTACTTATTTTAATCTTTCATATTAAAGCAATATTTATGAATAAAAGAAATAATAAAACCTTCTACATATGACGAAAAGTGGAAGTTTCTTAACAATGAAGTGGCTTGATAACATAAAGGGTAAGTGGAAAGGGGAGGGACAAAAGGCGACTAATATTTTGAGCAGCGGGTGCCCAACTAAATCATGATCCGCCACTGGGTGTCAACATATATTGTTATTAAAGAAATAGGAATATTTTGAAAAGAACAATTTACAAACGAAAGCTTAGTTGTTACATTTTTTCATTCCAATATGGATTATGAAGCATAGTATTACGAACATATAAAATGCCTTTACCTGTGCTTTGCCTGTCTACACTGTAAAATAATCTGATGTGTACAACACATGACTTTCTTTATATAATGCGATGAATTTACTACATTTACAATAAAAAAATAGGTTTTTCTTATAGTAGATATTTATATTCCTTCCAAGATATTGAATTTTCGTCAATGAGTCGTCATTTTCATTGATTTTGTGTCCTTTCTATCCATTTGGCGAGATTTTCGTTGATTTGGCAACATTTAAAAAGTCGCCAAGTTGGTCAAAATTGAGCCAAAATCTCGTTGGTCAAAATTGAGCCAAAATTGAGCCAAGCGTTATGGACGGAGAAATAAGTTATTCTTATAGCAGATAAATAACTATTGGCGTTCAAATACAAAAGTATTACTCAAAGTATCTTTTCTAGTGAATGGCACGAGTTAGATCCCCGAGAATGATGTCACCAAATTTATCGCATGATATTATATATGAAAAGTGAACATGTTTCTCAACAGTTAATATATATATTTTTTTTAATTTATGGGTTTTTTTATAAATTTATTTAGAAAATGTGCAATATCTCGAGAACGGTTCATGCTAACGTTCTAAAGTTTATGTCAATCGTTTTCTAAGGAAAAATTACATAAGAAATGTCTATTTAGAAAAATTATATAAGAAATGTCTATTCTAGAAATTTCTACGGATAGTATATAAAAGAAATCATAGCTCAATTGGATAATTGTTGACGTGATACGATCTAAATTCAATTATGAGATATTCCAGTATTTTAATAATAGTATCTGCTATTTTATGAATTAGCTGAGCATTCAATTGCTGTTTTATTGTATCTAACAGTTGTTTAATGATCTTGTAAGAAAATTATCAAGCTATCCACTATATATTGTTCCTGTTGAAGCTTATTAGTATTTTTAGATAAACGTGTTTGTTACCCAAAAATTTGGACGCATTCTTATATCCTAAGAGTATACCCACGATTCTAGAGATTACGTCATAACAGCATACGAGTGAAAAGAATGAAATATGAACGTATTAGAAGATTAAGATGAAATTCCCCCTCTAGATATTTTTAACTCTCTCAAGATTCTCTATCATTAAGAGCCTTTAATCCCCACTCTTGCTTAATAGCAGTTATAAGACTGATAATAGTTCTTCTGCTGTACTTACGAGTTCGATTTGAAATTTTGCAACACCTTCTATCAACGATAGAAAAGATATCCATGGCACTTTGATTGCATTCCTAACTATCAATAGTGATTCTCACATTTTTTTTATTTATAATATTTTATTTAAAAAAAATTCTGAATATAATTAACAGATGATATACCATCAATGAAATATCAGTGAAAGAAGTATAACTGTTACAAAAAAAATACTTTCATCCACATAAGCAAATGCAGTTCAAATACATCCACATAAGCTGATCCAAGCGAGTACATATAAATTGCACATCGCATATATATGCATTCATGCTTTTAAACAAGTAACTAGTCGAATACCCGTTGAAAATCAACGGTCTCACACAAAGCAACCCCTGAATAATGTAAATTTTTTAATAATTCGCTTTTCACATTTATTCGGCAAATCGAATATTTTGGTGTGCAGAATAAAATATTAGAAAACTTAAATTACGCACTTCCTCCTTTCAAATTATCTACACATACACCAAGTCTCTATCTCATTCCCAAGCATACTATTTTATCATTTCCCCTTTAGAACGTTTTTCAGTGGATCACACCCGTAAATGAATATTTTTTAAAAATCATGTTCGTCTTGGGGGTTTTATCAGATGGTTGGCCCATATACCAAATATTAAGCCTTTATCACATTTAAAAGGAAGCGTGTCTCATTTCTTCGAAAAATTGAACATATTGGTATGCGCCACCCTCTAAATTAGTAAATATTGAAGATCTGAAATTGCATGCTTTTTTTCCTTTGAAACTGTCTACCCGTACACCAAATTTGAAGCCTCTATCCTATCGTGAAGTATGTTTTTACTATCACTTTACTTTTCGAACGTTTCTCTGTGTAGAACCCCCTTAAATGAACATTTTTGAGAAACGGTATTCATCTTGGTATTTTTTTATCAAATTATTAGCCCATATACTAAATTTCAAGATTTTACCACATTATAAAGGAAGCGTTTTTCATTAGTTCGTCAAATCGAATATTTTAGTGAGCGGCAACCCCCTACAATAAGCAAATGTTGGAAAACTGAAATTGCACACTTTCTTCCTTTCCAACTATTTATCCATACACCAAATTTGAAGTTTCTATCTCATCGCAAAGCATGCTTTTTCTATCATTTCACTTTTCGAACGTTTTGGGGTGGAGCACCCACATCCTTAAATATATTTTTTTGAAAAACTCTATTCTTCTGTGTTTTCTATCAGATTATTCGCCCATATACCAAATATCAAGCCTCTATCACGTTTTAAAAGGCGCTCTTCTCCTTTATTCCGAAAATTGAACGTTTTGCTGTGCGACACCCGCAAAAGTAGAAAATATTGGTGAACTGAAGTTGTACACTTTCTTCCTTCCAAACTATCTATCCTTACACCAAATTTGATATCTCTATCTCATCTCGAAGCATGATTTTTTATCAATTCACTTTTCGAACATTTTTCTCTGGAGCACTCCCTTAGACGAACATTTTTGAAAAACTATATTCGTCTTGGGTGTTTTCGTCAAAGGATTAACCCATATACCTAATTTCAAGCCTCTATGAAATTTTAAAGGAGCCTTTTCTCATTTATTCGGTAAATCGAACATTTTGGTTTGCGGCGCCCCCTTAAGTAGAACATATTAGAAATCTGAAATTACACACTTTTTTCCTTTCGAACGATTTACCCATACACCAAATTTGAAGTCGCTATCTTATCGCAAAGTATGCTTTCCTATCATTTCTCATTTCGAACGTTTTGGTGTGGAGCACACCTTCTAGAGAACGTTTCCGAAAAATTCGGGGGTTTCCTCCAACGCCTAAGCCATGTACCAAATTTCCAGTCTCTATCTATTCGGGAAGTGCCTAAAAAATGCGTGATGGACAGATATTAATTTATAAAATCAGTGAAGCGCCTCTAGATATTTTATTTCATACTCTGTCGATATACAAAATATGCCCTCAGCTGTTCCATGAGATCGAGAATCCCACATGTTTTGAAGGATGATTTTTAAGTTTCAATGTTTTTTAAATAACATCTGTTCAAAGTATCGGCATGAAATTAGACAAACATAAGACTGTATTTTAAAGTCAAAAGTAAAAATGCAATTGAAATTTGAAATATCATGCATGAAAATTTACTTATGTTTTTTGGTCGTTAAAATGATAGTAAACTGTTGAGCACATGGTATATTAATTTTTTATAAATAGAAATTACTTTTGGGTTTAAAATCAAAATAAAATTTAATTTATTAATACAATAAGCAAGACAATCCAGATCAGCATAACGACAGACGTAAAAACACAGCATAAACACAAAACACAAACAATTTAATGCAATGTGGCCTAGGGATTAGCAAACCCATTTAGGTTGCTAAGCTATTAAATAGATATTTATTGCAGCAAATTTCTCTATTTGCTTTTTGTGCTACAGATTTCATTTTATACCCTATTCCGTGCTGAAGAACAGTGAAAAAATTGAAACCGATCCGCGGATTCTGGAATCTGAAGTGAGAGCGCAATACTCACTGTGAGAATGTAGTATACATATTTACACGGGTGAATACTTGGAAATAGAACCCGAGAATTGTTCCGAGAACCAGAGCTCAAACAGTTTGACCACACATAGGCCTATTAGAACGCACTAAACTCAAATTAAGGAGAATGTTGTAGTTTGCGATACTTAAGAGATTTCTTTAATCTCTTAAGATGTTTCTTTATTCTTAAAAGTTTTTTGTTTTGTCACTGAAATTAACAAACTTTTTTCTTATAATAAATATATCTCAATGAAACGTATTACTATATCATTTACATACAGATATTTTTACTTTCCTTATGTACATAATGTACAAGGAAAATATTGTGACGGGGTCGAAAATTCGAATTTGAGTTTTCGACGGGAGAGCACGTTTCAAGCATCCGTGATCGCCAATCGAACATTTTTGAGGTGATGTCTGTGTGTGTGTGTGTGTGTGTGTGTCTGTGTGTGTGTGTGTGTGTGTGTGTGTGTGTGTGTGTGTGTGTGTGTGTGTGTGAGTCTGTGGAGAAGATATCTCATGAACGAATGGAGCGATTCGAATGAAATTTGGTACAAAACTCACAATCCATGAATACTGAAAGCTTATTGTTTAAAACACAATCGAATGTTCAGAACCCCCCTAAATTTTCGAGTGAAATTTTGAAAAAATCATCAAAAAATCAAAACCTTTAATACAGTTACGCAAATAGACATTTTTTATGAAATTTTTCCTCAGAAAACGATTGACATAAACTTTAGTACGCTCGCATGAACCGTTCTCGAGATATTGCACATTTTTCAAATAAATGTATCAAAAAAATCCCATAAATTAAAAAAAAATATTAACTGTTGAGAAACATGTTTACTTTTCATATGTAATATCATGCAATAAATTTGTTGACATCATTCTCATGGATCTAACTCGTTCCATTCACGAGAAAAGATACTTTGAAAAATACTTTTGTATTTGAACGCCAATAGTCATTTATCTGCTGTAAGAATAACTTATTTCTCCGTCCATAACGCTTGGCGAGATTTTGGCGACGAATTTAGCGGAATGTCGCCAACTTAGCAACATTTTTTAATGTTGCCAAATTAACGAAAATCTCTCCAAATGGATAAAAATGACCCTAAATCAATGAAAATGACCACTAATTGAAGAAAATTGAATATCTTGGAAAGAATATAAGTATCTACTATAAGAATAACATTTTTTTTAACTGTAAAAGTAGTAAATTCATTGCATTATATAAGGAAAGTCATGTGTTGCCCACATCAGATTTTTTTTAAATATTGCTTAATTTTAATACTTCACTTACTATAGAAAATGAATAAACAATAGATTGATATGAAGGTATTTAATTTTGAAATTGGCTTGAATGAGATATAACCTTTTCAGTTTATTACCTTCATTTAAGGTAATTAACCAGAATGTTTGAAAATCTGTGTGCAGTTGAACTTGGAACGGATGCGACTGCAATTTGCTCCGCCTGATTAATGAGATGATTTAAATGGATCTTACTTTTGATGTGATTCGTATAATTAAAAAGCATACATTACAATAATTTAGATAATTGTTCCATAAAATAATTACGAATTCCTTTAAGAAATAAATATAAAATGGATTAAATTAATCGTTATAGTATATCCAAAAATATTTCCTTTATAACTCCACATATATTATAATTAATTAATTTATAAAATCTGATGTGGGCAGCACATGACTTTCCCTTTCAGATTCATATTCACTTTCTCTTTATTTCTTCAATAAATCAGTATATTGAGTTTAATTGCACAAAATAACACCCATAATTATTTAAAATTACACTAAAAATACAATTTTAATTCGATTATCGTTCTTATTTGGTAACTGGACATATTTTTAAAGGTGGCGTATCAAAAATGCGACAAACTAAAATATCTCGAGAACAGCTAGCCGTAGTGTAATAGGGTTGATGGTACTCTTTTCATCGTTAAAAATTACGTATAAAACAAGCATTTAATTGATATATTTGAGCATACGTAGATTATTATTTTAGATTTTGACGAATTTTGCGGGCCATTTCGCAAAAAAAGGCAGGTTATTTTTTTCCTAATCATACCAAAATCTAATCAGCACCAGGGTAACCCACAAGTGCATTATCTACCAAAATTTGTAAAATTTTATTTATTAGTATTTCAACTAGAGTGGATATAGGTAATTTTTGCAGGCCATTTCGCAAAAAAGACGGGTTCTTTTATCACGAATCGCACCAAAAACTACTCAGCACCAGGGACACACATAAGTGACTTACCTCCCAAATTCAACAAATTTTGAGTTAAAGTGGATACATACGTTATACTGCCGTGTTCATGCGGAGTACGATCACGTTAAACATGTGGGTCCGAAAGTCCTTCCGAGAGGTTGGTGGTAGGGGAAGGAGGGTACGGTCCCTGTGGATGCCTCCCCCACTGGGTTCCGGTCTAAATTGGGTGGCACTTCCCGACCGTCCAAACAGTTACCTTACACCTTTCTGGTAGGTCGGACGGTCTGGGTTTTCAACATACGTTACACTGACAGACACACACACAGACGTCACGCTAAAAATAGTTTTTTCGTATTCTAGAGAACCGAAAAGATGTAGATCCGTCGGAAACTCGAATTGCGATTTTCGACATGATTCCAATATTTTCCGTATACATTACCATATATTGCAGGGAAAGTAAAAATATTACATTTTTCATGGGTGCTTTTAATAAATTTATATACTTTTGGGGAAATATAGAGCGAATTATACCCTTCATATCATTGGATCTCGCTGAAAAACTCAATAAACTTTTCGTTATTTCTGGTTAAAATAAGCGTACTAAATTTCATTCCATTTGCTCAATTTGTTTAAAAGACAACTTGTTAAATGCGAAAAAAAATGTAAATTTCCCAATATCTCGAAGATGGCTCGTGATAGCTCCTAAATTATGGTATTCATTACCGTTGTCCAGCCTTACTTTAGTAAAGGCGCACCATTGACCAATTTCTGCCTCAACCTATAAAAATATTTACATATAGTAGCAGTAGTAAGTTATATATATATGTATATATATATATATATATATATATATATATATATATATATATATATATATATATATATATTAACACAGTGGTACTTTTTTTAAACAACAGTTTGGTATTCCACAAGGGGGGTTGCCTCATCATTGTTAGCTAATCTGTATTTATTGTTCTATAAAAAGAACATTAATCCAGGATTGCATAATATGCACATGTTTAGATATTTAGATGGCATATTATGTCTATCTCATAATAATATCCCTACAGAATTTAACTTTTACCCTAATAATTTACAATTAAATGCAAGTAATAATGGCTCGAATGTTGCAAAATTTTTAGATTTAAATTTAGATTTACAAAATTGTACTCTAACTATAAACTTATATGATAAAATACAAGATTTTAAATTTAATACATCAAAAATTCAACATTTTGACTCTTGTTTGCATATATTAGTTTTTAGAAATATTATAATAAACCAGGTTCTTAGAATCAATAAAAGTTGTGAAGAAAATTATAAATTAGCACATTTTATGGAATTATTGAGTACAGCTACTAATAATGCATATCCTCCCAAATTCGTTATTAAAATTTTCAACTCAGTATATCAACTTCCACTCGATAACATCCAAGACAACTTTCCAAATTA
This sequence comes from Amaurobius ferox, assembly GCA_951213105.1. Taxonomy (NCBI): domain Eukaryota; kingdom Metazoa; phylum Arthropoda; class Arachnida; order Araneae; family Amaurobiidae; genus Amaurobius; species Amaurobius ferox. Next base: position 19,492,527 of record OX578143.1, read on the forward strand.
TAGTGGCTAACAAAAGAAAAGAATTATAATTATTTATTAATTATATAAAATAAATAAAAATGAAGAATAATAAAAAATAAACTAAATTTAAAAAACAAAAAATCGAAAAATAAGATTCATTAATATTAATGTTTTGAATTTTATTTTCGCTAAAAAGTTGTAACTTTAGCTAGTTTGATACTACGATTTGAGCGCCCTTATGTTTCTAATCCCCGTGATGAAGGAAAGCCTTACACCAGGTCCAATAGACCCCAGGTCCCATGGAGAAGGGCAATATGCAGCTTCACTTATTGAGGCTCCCCAAGGGCAGAAGACTGACTAAACCTCAACATCACAACATCCATGCCCGCTGGCGGGATTAGAACCCACAACCCGGCAATCGAGCGATCAGACGAAAACGCATGCCCCTGACCGTTCGACCACCGCATCGACAGCGCCCTTATAATTGGTGTATAGTGGCATTCTCGTTTATCCATTTCTTCTATGAATCACTTTTTTAGTAGGAATTTTCATCTATGCTTCATGTTTATATTATGTTTTACTTATATGGGTAATTGTCCTGTCTCCTGTTCTGACTCACTGGAGGGGTCTGGAAGGGTCGCTGTGAACGTTTGTTTTGCCTCCTAGGTTGTATTTCGTCATGTTTATTCCGGTACTTCTAGATATTTATCATACTGTTGAGCATATACACGTGGTAAAAGAAAAAAGGTTCCTGCCTCATGGTAATACAAATTTTACTAATGTTTCTTCTCTTCAATTTTTCATCTTTTGGTGCCTGTAGTCTGAGTTTGAGCATTTATAGTAATGTACTATTGCTCAATCTGATACTGGTATTTATTTGGGTTAATTAAAATTAAATACTCAGACCTATAGATGAATTTAATTCCGATTAATCTTCGAATTTGAGCCTGTGCTGTTTTTTTCTATTATCGGCATTATGGCCGTGGTTTTGCTTCTATGGTAATGTTAATATTTCACGTTTACTTGAATTAATTATTTTTATCATTACATTTTTCTAATATATATATAATATATAAATGCCCTTCTGTAAAATTTTTAATTGCATCTACCAATTATCGTGTAACATTTGCAATCTATCATATATAGGACAAACTAGTAATCCCATTCATCTACGTATGAATGTCCACAGAGATCACGTCAAAAAATATATTCTCAATAATAATTTTCTACCTAATTCTAATAAAATTGAATATAAACACTTTGCTAATCACGGTTTTGAAAATATTACTATTCATATTTTGGATATAAAATATTTTGAAAACTACTATATTAAATTAAATTGTACTCTTTTTCCATATGGTTTAAATCAATTATATCTAAATGGTAATATTGTAAAAAATAATTTTTTAGATAATAAATATTCTATTTATAATCACCTTTTCGTGAAACCCCATTTAAATAGAAACTCTGTTAAGTTTAAAGGATTTAAACGTGGCAAAGGTATTTCCTAACATGATGATTATAAAGCTGAGATAAAATGCTTAAATCATCAATTTAATAGTACTTATCAATGGAATTTAATAAAGTCTTGGGTATTTGCAATAAAGGAAAAACATTTAAATAATGTTTATGCCATTTTCTTAAAATTAAATCTTACTAATGAACATTTTAATCATATTTTCTACGATGTGCTCATTACTAGATCAAAGTATTTAAAATTAAAGCTTAATCAATTTCATAATAATGCGTCCACTAATTCTTATTGCGGAATTTCTTTTAAGCATCCAATATATAATTCTATAAATTTTGGGAATCTATATAATAAATTCAATCATTTGTTGCCTATTTGGGACTTGAGTGTTTCAAAGACTTTTAAACACAACAAGCCTATTGATAGATCTATTTTTAATTATAATGAAATTTCTCAATCTCTTTTCATAGATAATGATTCTATGTCTAATGTAGACAATGAATGTACAGTAAACAAAATGCTGAATTTCTAAATCCACACTTGGGGCATATAGTTACAGGAGACTTAGCCATTGTTACAGACAACACGTTAAGAACTATAATGTCATTTGGCACTAAATTCACGTTGCCATCTTGTAATAATTCATTTAAAGTTTTAAAGTCAATAAATCTTGACCTTGATAAATATATTTATAAATTAGCTTCTAAATATGCTCTGCCTTTAGAGGCATTTAATATGTGGAAATTTACTTAGAATTTATTAAAAATGCAATTAGTAGTATTAAATTGTCTAGATCTATATGTAATATTGATAATATAAAACACTCCATTAATGATTTGCAAAGATCTTTTGTTATTACTTATGTTGATAAAACCTCTAATAATTATGCTATTTTCTGTAAAAAATTCTATATATCATTTCTGTTAGATTATATAAGGAACTAGCAGCATACCCGTTCTTCGTACGGATTATATAATATAAAGACATTTATAATTCAGAATCATATGGAAATTATGTTAAAATATTAAATTTATTGCTCCTAAAGAGAAGTTTAAGAATATCTTTTCTCATCATGCAAAATTATCTTCACGGGCAGATCTGAAGAATAAAACATCCTGGCCCCTTTCGAAAGCAAATATACAAAAAATATGAAATTGAATCAATATATTCAAAATAACAGTGCTAAAATTGTATGGGACCCGTAGTACTTATATACTCGAATATTAGAAGATATAACCTGTATTAGTAGATTACATGTATAAATTGAAAATATCAATAAACCCGTAATTGATTCCAATATATGCCAGAATGAAAGCACTAAAAATTATATGGGAATATATATATATATATATATATATATATATATATATATATATATATATATATATAAGATTCATATGAAAAAGAGGGGAAATGACCAAATGCAAGGCATAAAATGGTAGAGGGGGATGGCGACCCCTCTTTCCCGTTTAAAAGACTGCTTTTATGCCCGGGCAACACTCACGGTACCAATGCCATGCAGAAGCCATACTTCCGTAAATGTGTCAAATCAAAACACTCGAAAAAGTGCAAAGAAAACAAATAGGAATCGACCAGGATCGCAAGGGAAAGAATGGAAATGCAGCAAATGCCCCCGTCGGTTAAGATGGAGTGCATCATATATAACAGAAGTCCACGCATGCGCTATTCGTTATTTTCACTTTCATCGTTCTATACCTCTGCCATATCCTTTAAGTAAGCATTTTCTCCCTTTTTTGTATTAAATAGGGAATTATAATAACATTTCAGGAAGCCAATTGGATAATTACGTTTTATTGCCTCCTTCATAATATTCCTATTATGCATGATGCAATCAGACTTGAAAGTATTAATGCGTTGATTTCTTTTGAGGTGACCAATGACGACATTTCTGAAAATGTTTTTGGTCAAATTGGACCTCCAATCAATAATGCGGTTGATTTTTATATTGAAATTGTTTCTCTTGTCATATAAGACGGTATAAGTACCATATCTACTGTCATGTTTTAGTGTGATATCTAGAAAATCAACACTATCTTCCTCCTTACTTATATTCTCAATCAATTCCAGTTCTTTTGGATAAAAAGTAAAATCAAATTGGGGTGTATTCTTATATTGCCCAATAAGGACATCGTCAACGAAACGAAAATATGGCATTTCATGTAATATATGAGTGCCATTTTCAAATTTACACAAGTATAGATCGGCGAGCAGGGATGAACATCCCCCTCCCATCGGAATACCCTTAACCTGTTGAAAATAGTTGGTGCCGTCAAATAAGATGTTTTCAAACAACACAATGCGAATCAAGTCCTCGTATTTTCTGAATGTAATATGCTCTTTTAAGTCATATATTTCATGTAGTTCCTTCAAAATTTCATATAGATTTTCCAGATTGATGTTGTTGAATAAATCACGGAAATCGTAACTTTTGAAACGTATATCCCTGCTATAAAATGGAAGTCGGTTGATGACATCGTAACTATTATTTATCATTACTGTTCCTTGTTTCTTGAGTATAATCATAACATTTTTAAGTATAGTTAAAAGTTTTTCATTTGCAATTGTTAAATAGGATCCACATCCCACTGTCACCGGCCGGAACTTGACTGGATTTTTATGAAGTTTTGGTATGAGTACCAAATATGGAAAGTTAACTGCTTTAAGTTCGATACCAATGCTTTGATACAGAGTTTTAATTTTATTTACCAGACATGTTCCATTTTGTTGTAAAGGGGAGTACATTTGTTTATCAAGATAACTATTTTTTAAAGTATCAACGTAGTATTTTCTGCATGTGAAAGCGTAATTTGATACAACTTTATCCGTATAAGTTATAACATATTTATCTTCATATTTATTGACTGCATTTTGAAGAGAAGGATAATACGTTTTTTTACACAATGTTTTGTAGTGGAGATTGAACATTTTGATAAGGTTGTATTGCCATTCTTTGAAGGCTTGAATTGGCATGCTGTATTTTACGGCGAGTTTATATGTAAATTTCTTCAAATCTTGTTCACTTATCAAAATGTTCAATCTCCACTACAAAACATTGTGTAAAAAAACGTATTATCCTTCTCTCTTCGTATTATTCTTCTCTTAAAGCAGTTAACTTTCCATATTTGGTACTCATACCAAAACTTCATAAAAATCCAGTCAAGTTCCGGCCGGTGACAGTGGGATGTGGATCCTATTTAACAATTGCAAATGAAAAACTTTTAACTATACTTAAAAATGTTATGATTATACTCAAGAAACAAGGAACAGTAATGATAAATAATAGTTACGATGTCATCAACCGACTTCCATTTTATAGCAGGGATATACGTTTCAAAAGTTACGATTTCCGTGATTTATTCAACAACATCAATCTGGAAAATCTATATGAAATTTTGAAGGAACTACATGAAATATATGACTTAAAAGAGCATATTACATTCAGAAAATACGAGGACTTGATTCGCATTGTGTTGTTTGAAAACATCTTATTTGACGGCACCAACTATTTTCAACAGGTTAAGGGTATTCCGATGGGAGGGGGATGTTCATCCCTGCTCGCCGATCTATACTTGTGTAAATTTGAAAATGGCACTCATATATTACATGAAATGCCATATTTTCGTTTCGTTGACGATGTCCTTATTGGGCAATATAAGAATACACCCCAATTTGATTTTACTTTTTATCCAAAAGAACTGGAATTGATTGAGAATATAAGTAAGGAGGAAGATAGTGTTGATTTTCTAGATATCACACTAAAACATGACAGTAGATATGGTACTTATACCGTCTTATATGACAAGAGAAACAATTTCAATATAAAAATCAACCGCATTATTGATTGGAGGTCCAATTTGACCAAAAACATTTTCAGAAATGTCGTCATTGGTCACCTCAAAAGAAATCAACGCATTAATACTTTCAAGTCTGATTGCATCATGCATAATAGGAATATTATGAAGGAGGCAATAAAACGTAATTATCCAATTGGCTTCCTGAAATGTTATTATAATTCCCTATTTAATACAAAAAAGGGAGAAAATGCTTACTTAAAGGATATGGCAGAGGTATAGAACGATGAAAGTGAAAATAACGAATAGCGCATGCGTGGACTTCTGTTATATATGATGCACTCCATCTTAACCGACGGGGGCATTTGCTGCATTTCCATTCTTTCCCTTGCGATCCTGGTCGATTCCTATTTGTTTTCTTTGCACTTTTTCGAGTGTTTTGATTTGACACATTTACGGAAGTATGGCTTCTGCATGGCATTGGTACCGTGAGTGTTGCCCGGGCATAAAAGCAGTCTTTTAAACGGGAAAGAGGGGTCGCCATCCCCCTCTACCATTTTATGCCTTGCATTTGGTCATTTCCCCTCTTTTTCATATGAATCTTGTATGTTACTTTAGGAGAATGTGCTGCATTGCGCCAACTCCTGGAGAAAAATTGGATAACTGTGAAATAATTCTATTTTAATATATTTACTATGTTATATATATATATATATATATATATATATATATATATATATATATATATATATATATATATATATATATATATATCCCCGTACTACTTATATTGTTGCAGATTAGAAAATATGCCTGTATGTTAGTAGAAGATTACCCTTATTACAATATGAGTCTAAAAAATCTTTGCCGAAATAAAACAGATGACATAAATTGAAAATTTCAATTATCCCCGTAATCTTTATACTAGAAGGTCGTAATTGATTCCAATATATGCCAATATATATCAAAATATATGCCTATATACCTGTACTACTTATATTCTCGTAGATTAGAAGATAACCCGTGCATTTATAGAAGATTACTCGCACAACGTAAAATCTGTGAGTTTCAACAATTTTTGTCATAATAAAACAATGGCATAGAATTAATATGACAATATCAATAATCCCTGAATCAACAGTCCACGAAAATACCAATAATAAAGATGTTTAAATCTGAAGAACGTAATTGATATTATCCAGTCCACAATGCAATGTCAATGAAATTTAATTTATATGCATATCTTTGTTATTCAAATCGGAAAAGATTTAATAAAAATCGTATGCCGCATAAACACATTGGATTTACATCCGTTGCTAAACGACATGACATCATTTGCTTCAAATGAATTGATGGGAATCTTATCGTTTGCATAATTCTATCTCCATTAAAGGTTTGGCGACATTTTCGTCAATTTAGCGACAATTTAAAACATCGCCAAATTTATCACCAAGTGGGACTGTAGAACTAACTAACAGTCCCATTTGATGAATAATCATCACAATACTATGCCCTAACAAAACACAATTAATTACATTTATTAAACGCAATTTCATCCATTTTATTATATTTTTATGGATTTGCAAACATTTTATTAATTTGGTGACATTTTAAAAATTCGCTAAATGTGTTACTAAGTAGGATAGATGGACTGGCCGACAAATGCTACCTAAACATCATTTCAGTACTCTCTTCTAAGAAAACAAATTTAATTTAAATGATTTGCGTCGTTTTTATCAATTTGTCGATATTTCCTTCAATTTGGCAACGTTTAAGAAAAGTTGCCAAGTTAGCGATATTCCGCGAAATTCATAGCTCTGAATTTGCAGATCTGAAGAATAAAACATCCGATCCCGTTTGCATATCCTAAATGGAAACACTAAAATTGCATTAGAAAATATACCCGTTCTACTCTTTTTCTGTTTCAATAATCGGCTAAATAAATTTATTGGCTAAACACAATATGTGTTTATTAGCTAAACACAATATATAAGCTTGAAAACTCTTTGTCAAAATAAAGGAAAGTGATGTACACAGCCCGTAATTAATATAATTAAAAGAAAAATCAAACCGTTCATTTACAAAATATATTTTTACATCTATTTATTTATTATTTAAATAGAAAAAATAATAACAAATATTGACAAACATATTTAATTTAATTGCGTTGCTGAGCAGCATAATATAACAAGAAAGATCAATTATGCATAAGCATTGATTATGAAACACTTTCCAACTGAAATGTAATTTCATTTAAAAATTTCTAAAATGTGATTCATTCAGTGGTAATATCTTTTACATTATCACAGTACTACAGTAATTTATTATACTTAAATATTTAAAACTGTATCGAAATATAAATCATCTGATTCTTTATGCAAAATCAATGAATATTTCATTCATATAACTTGTATTCCAGACTCCAGAGCTAAATAATTTTGTGTGAAAAAAATTCAGCAATTCTTATGTAATTCATCTTACAATCGCTTGAGATATTTGCATTCTGCATATGTTAAAATTAGGCTTCCTTGAAGAAATAATAAAAGTTTAGGGATCATTTAAAATCACAACTATTGTAATTGCATAGGCACGGAATTTAGATACACAGATAATACACAGATAATATATATGTGTATGTGTATATACTCAAAGTATTGGAATCGTGCCGAAGATCGGAACTCGAATTTTCAAAGGATCTACACGTTTTGGGACTTCTAGAACACGAAAAAACTACTTTTAGGAAGACGTCTGTGTGTGTAAGGGTGTATCTGTGTATGTTTCTGTGTGTCTGTGTGGATATTACGTCCACTCTAATTGAAAAACTAATGGACCGAATTTCATACAATTTGGTAGGTATGTTTTTTATGGGAAATCCTGATGTTCATTAGATTATAGTACGATTCGTAATAAAAGAATCTGCCTTCTTTGCGAAATGGCCGCAGAAATTGCCTTTATCCACTCTAGCTAAAAACTAATGAACCAAATTTAACAAAATTTGGAGTATAATATTTCAATAACCTACAAGTGATTTATATACCAAATTTAACAAAATTTTGTATATAAATCATTTGTAGGTTATTCTACTACGATTCGGGAAAAAGGAACGGGCTATTTTTGCGAAATGGCCAGCAAAAATCGTTATATATAAAAATAAAAGACTACGTGTGCTCAATTACATCAATTAAATTCCTATTTTATATGTGATTTTTGACAACAAAAAGAATAAGACTAACACCATTACTCTAGGACTAGCCGTTCTTGAGATATTCTAGTTTTTTCGCGTTTTCGCTACGCCACCTTTGACAATAAGTTCAGCTATCAAATGAGAACCAAATTTAAGTTTAACGTGTAAATTCAATGTCATTTAAAATACTTATGTTGTGCAGATAAACTCAAATTATCATTAAATAAATAAAGAGAACGAATATGAGTCTGCAGAGAAAGACATGTGCTGTCCACATCAGAATTTTTAACAATATTACACCAATGATTTATAGAAGTGAACGGGGATTATTTTCAGGCCATTTCGAAAAAAATGTATGATCTATATTTAAAGATCCATCAAATTTTTGTCGAATAAAATGTTCAACAAATTTAAGCTGTGTACCAAATTTTAACTCTCTAGGACGTAGGAAAGTGCATTTAAAATGCCATCAATTAAATTTATCAAGAAGAGTTATATAAAATTTTAAAAAAATGAAAAATTGTTATCTACCAAATTTATTTTAAAATATGAAGCCACTCCCATATGCAAAACGTTTAAACAAAGGGAGAGATATTTATTATATAATATCTCTCTCTTTTCTTTCTGGAAGATATCCCAAAGTCAGAATTTAATTGAATTTGTTTTTTTCCCTATATTAAATAATTTTTTTAATTAAAAAACTACTTAACATATTTTACTGAATTTTTTTTTATATATTCTATGGGATAATGTGAATATTTCCTAAAAATTTCGAAGCAATTCGTGAATTTTAAATTTACTTAAAAAATGTTTGAAAAATTAGGTCCCATAGGGTTCAATGTATTTCATTTTTTCAACCCGGGTTCAATAAAAAACTAATTGGGTGATATTATTTATTTATATTCCCATAGGTCCTACAGACCGTCTGAACAACATACTAAAATTTCATTTTGATAAACTCATTTTTACGGCAGTTATCGTGCTAACGGACAGACAGACAGACAGACAGACAGACAGACAGACAGACAGACAGACAGAATGAACAAAGTCATAAACACTTTTCAACTTTGTTGTAAAGTGTTAAAAAAGAATGTTCCTCATAAACTACGAAATTAAATAACCATTTTGATCTCTTCCCCATAAAATGCAAAAATAATAAGCATTTTGATTTCCTTATACTTTTCATTGTTTAGTAAATGCTTGTGAAGCATAAACCATGGAGTTAGATTTTCCATTTAAATTCATGTTTCAAACAATTCATGCTTTCGGATAGTGACTAATTAATTCAAAAATCCTGCACTAAGCTCAGAAATGAAGTTTTAATTCACGTTGACGTTTTAAACAAACGATTTTCATCCTTTCCGTTTGAATAAACCACGGAGTTAGAGAGTAGAACTCCTAGGATAAAGATCCGTTTTTCATTAATATCTGGACAACCCCTGGTATTAGAAACTCAAAACTTGGGCAAAATTTATGGGGGGCTATTTCAAGGCCACTCACAAAATTTCATTAAATTCGATTTAGCCGTTCTCTCGTGATGATGAGAGACAAACGAAATATTCGTTTTTTGCTAATATCTCGAGAACCACTGGTCGTAGAAATTCCAAACATAGACTAAATTTTAAGTGAGACTATTTCCAGGTTACCCACAAAATTTCATCAAATTCGGTTCAGCCGTTCTCTCGTGATGACGGGACAAACAGACAGACAGACAGATAGATTTTCAATTTTATTTATATAGATAATAGTCTGTTTAAACTAGATTCACATTCTATTAATAGCATCAAACTGAAAATTATCAATATGTATAGTGATTTAAATATGAATTACAAATTTCGTAATTTTCCATATATTGTGCTCATTCCTAAATTTCATAAAAATCCTATTAAATTTAGAACTGTTACTAGTGGTAATAATACTTACTCTACTACAGCGAGTAAATTACTACTAAATTATTTAAATCTAATAAATGATGGTTTACGTTTTTCAAGTGATAATTACCTTATCTATATAAAAAAAAATTGAAAATCTGTCTGTCTGTCTGTCTGTCTGTTTGTCTCGTCATCACGGGAGAACGGCTGAACTGAATTTGATGAAATTCTGTGGGTAGCCCAGAAATAGCCCCACTTAAATTTTATTCCATGTTTGGAGTTTCCACATCCAGTGGTTCTCGAGATATTAGTGAAAAACGCATATTTCGTTTGTCTCATCATCACGAGAGAACGGCTGAATCGAATTTAATGAAATTTTGTGAGTAGCCTTGAAATAGCCCCCCATCAATTTTGCTCAAGTTTCGAGTTTCTAATACCAGGGGTTGTCGAGATATTAATGAAAAACGGAACTTTATCCTAGGAGTTCTACTCTCTAACTCCGTGGTTTATCTAAACGGAAAGGATGAAAATCGTTTGTTTAAAACGCAACGCGAATTAAAACTTCATGTCTGAGCTTAGTGCAGGATTTTTGCATTAATTAGTCACTATCTGAAAGCATGAATTGTTTGAAACATGAATTTAAATGGAAAATCTAACTCCATGGTTTATACTTCCAATCATTTACTAAACAATGAAAAGTATAAAGAAATCAAAATGGTTATTATTTTTGCATTTTATGGGGAAGGGATCAAAATGGTTATTTAATTTTGCAGTTTCTGAGGAAGATTCTTTCTTATATTATGTTGCTCAGCAACGCAATTAAATTAAATGTGTTTGTTAATATTTGTTATTATTTTTTCTATTTGAATAATAAATAAATTGATATAAAAATATATTTTGTAAATGAACGGTTTGATTTTTCTTTTCATTATATTAATTACGGGCTGTGTACATCACTTTCCTTTATTTTGACAAAGAGTTTTCAAGCTTATATATAGTGTTTAGCTAATAAACTCATATATTGTGTTTAGCCAATAAATTTATTTAGCCGATATTGTTGAAATAGAAAAAGAGTAGAACGGGTATATTTTCTAATGCAATTTTAGTGTTTTCATTTAGTATATGCAAACGGGATCGGATGTTTTATTCTTCAGATCTGCAAATTCAGAGCTATGAATTTCGAGGAATATCGCTAACTTGGCAACTTTTCTTAAACGTTGCCAAATTGACGGAAATGTCGATAAATTGATAAAAACGACGCAAATCAATTAAATTAAATTTGTTTTCTCAGAAGAGAGTACTGAAATGATGTTTAGGTAGCATTTGTCGGCCAGTCCATCCATCCTACTTAGTAACACATTTAGCGAATTTTTAAAATGTCACCAAATTGATAAAATGTTTGCAAATCCATAAAAATATAATAAAATTGATAAAATTGCACTTAATAAATGCAATTAATTATGTTTTGTTAGGGCATAGCATTGTGATGATTATTCGTCAATGTGTCGCAAAATGGGACTATCAGTTCTACAGTCCCAACTGGTGATAAATTTGGCGATGTTTTCAATTGTCGCTAAATTGACGAAAATGTCGCCAAACCTTCCATGGAGATAGAATTATTCAAGCGATAAGATTCCCATCAATTCATTTGAAACAAATGATGTCATGTCGTTTAGCAACGGATGTAAATCCAATGTGTTTATGCGGCATACGATTTTTATTAAATCTTTTCCGATTTGAATAACAAAGATATGTATATAAATTAAATTTCATTGACATTGCATTGTGGACTGGATAATATCAATTACGTTCTTCAGATTTAAACATCATTATTATTGGTATTTTCGTGGACTGTTGATTCAGGGATTATTGATATTGTCATATTAATTCTATGCCATTGTTTTATTATGACAAAAATTGTTGAAACTCACATATTTTACGTTGTGCGAGTAATCTTCTATAAATGCACGAGTTATCTTCTAATCTACGAGAATATAAGTAGTACAGGTATATAGGCATATATTTTGATATATATTGGCATATATTGGAATCAATTACGACCTTCTAGTATAAAGATTACGGGGATAATTGAAATTTTCAATTTATGTCATCTGTTTTATTTCGGCAAAGATTTTTTAGACTCATATTGTAATAAGGGTACTGAATTTTCATGAATTATCTTCTTTGTATGTTATATTGGCTGGACATCAACATTCTTTTGTTATAACATTACATTTTAATTATATCTCCTTATATATTAACCTCACTGTTTTCGTTTATACGCTCCATTATTTTGTAGCTCTTTGTAGCTCTTACTGTAAAATATCACTTTTTATTGCCTTCTAGCATTACCGTTATTTGTTTCACATGATTGGCAACAGTGAATCTCTACTTTTCAATTTTGCGATTGGCAACACTTGTCTCTTCATTTTCGGCTCCTATGGTTAGCATATTTTCAGTGTTTTGTAATCCAGATATCCTTGTTTCCTTTATAATTGTTCTACCTTTACGGGTGTTGTCCAAGTAGAAATAGTTTATAGATAAAATCTATCTATTTCTTCAGAAACATACATATTTTGTGTTCATTTTAATTAAATACTTGGACCTGACGAAGAGTTTTTCGAAATGAACAATTCAATTATTTAGACTTAGTCTTTGTCCACGTGTATAACATTAATGCTTGAATTTATTTGTTTCTCTATTCCATAACTTTGATATTTGTTGATTATCTTTAGCTTGATGACTCTAAATTTGCATTTTATCCATTTACTTGATGATTGGCTATTTAATACTTCTTTTTATTCTGTAGGTTTTATTTAAAGTTATGATTTTTAAGTTGCAACTTATCTCTATTCTATCACTAGAATTTCATAACTATTATATATATATATATATATAAGATTCAAATGAAAGAGGGAAACGACCAAATGCATAGCAAAAATGGCAGAGGGGGATTGCGACCCCTCTTTCCCAGTTAGAAGCGTGCTTTTAAGCCCGGGTAACACTCCCGGAACCAATGCCATGCAGTGGCCTTTCTTCCGGAGATTCTTTTAAGTCAAAGACACAGAAAAAGGTGCAAAGCAAACCATCAAGAAGCGACCACAATTGCAAGGAGAAAGGGATGGAATGTAATATGTATCAAGTGCATGCTGACGCTTAAATCAGACGAACGTTAGAAGAAATCACAGCGTTATTTGACTCTTCTGCATGAGCAAGTCATGCCTTTGCGAGAACGAAATGTGATATCTACTGTAACATTTATACGGGATTGAGCACCATCTCACATCGCAACTCCAGTAAAGAAATGTATAATTGTCACCGGGAAAGACAGACTTATCAGTAGGCATTGCAAGATCCCATGGCCTCCTCGGTCTCTAGATTTGACACCAGTTGATTTTTGGTTTTGGGGGTATTTAAAGTCACGAGTGTATCAATCAGGTCCTTCCACAGTATCGGAACTAAAATATTCCATTCGTCGTGAAGTGAGTTTCATCCATCCAGACATGCTGCATTCTGCAGTTACGGGTGCTTTCAATCGCCTGAATTGTGCCATACCTTGTGGAGTAGGACATGTCGAACACATGATGCTATAATAAAGGTACTGAACGTACAGTAAGTTATTTTTTTTTGTCTTTCCAATGCGTTCAGCGCCACCTATAGGTGATTTTTAAACTACAAAAAATTTTCACGTCAACCCCCCACCCCACCCCCACCCCTCGTCCTGACAATACTTATGGTACAAACCGTATCTCAATGCGATGATATTTCGATTTTAATGATTTTTTAAAGTTTATACGGACTTTTGAAAAACCATATATATATATATATATATATATATATATATATATATATATATATAAGATTTAAAATGAAAAAAGAAAATATATAGGTGGAATGATTGTGTTTACAGGGTTGCAGAAAGGTCAAGGGGGATTGCGACCCCTATTTCCTGGTTAGAAGCTAGCTTTGACTTCATGAAAACGCTCCCAGAGACTATGCACGCCCGAAACAACAATCGATCATGCCCGTGGGGAAAAAATGGCCGAATCCCAGACAACATAAAAATGATCAAAATAACAAAAATTGGAAATTTTACTAACTAGCAAGACGAGAATCATGGAAGAGTTGCATAAAGCGTATAAACTTCGAATAGGAAAGCATACATAATAAAGTCGCGTCTAACTTATAGAGCCATCTGGATGTGCATCACTCAGATAATCCTAGGTAAGAGTTGAGTTGTATTGTATGATGTCGGATAAATTAACATAATTTTTATCACTATAATTTCTGCAAAAAACATCATAATAGTGCTGTACAAAGCGGAAGGGATAATTTCATACTTTTTGGGATTGTATTTTTATATATATATATATATATATATATTATACAAATGTAATACAATTTAGTGTACTACTAAAAAAATAATAAGAATATAAATATTCGAAATGTTGGCGCAAAGTTGCCGAACTCAGTCGAATACTAACATAGCTATCCAAATGGAAATTGGAATACAATACAAATTGAAGAGTAAGGTACCACAAATTGGCTGGGGGAATTGTGACCCCCCCCCCCTCCCCACTCCCCGGTTAAACATACTTTACGCCGCGGCAACATTACATTACCCATTAATTATATAAAATCAAAATACAAGACCTCACAATAAGAAAGATAAGACTTACTCACTAATAGATATATATACTACAATTAGACACTACATTAAACTGCTTAAAGACTAGTACTGCTGAAATTTTGTACATCAGCTTATTAGTATATGGAGCACATTTTACTCATTGGAAATGTTTTTGTATAAGGGCCGTATAAAAATTTAAATTTGTATTTCTTAAAATGTAATTCCCTTGAAATTTTAATCGATTTCATAAAATTCCATACCTTTTTTTACGCAACTTTGTAATTTATTATATATGTCTAAGATCAATATTTAAGGAATAAAAGTCGAGGTCAATGTTTTTGGGACACCCTGTATATATATATATATATATACACCCGGTGAAAATTTTTGATATTTTCATTACGTCCTTAAATGGTTCGGCGAAAATGTATTTAATATTTTTAAAATGTTTCTAATAACAGATAATACTTTTCATTTTGGGGGGAGGGGGGGAATATTCGAAAATATTAATTTTCTTTCCGAAACACTAAAAAATATAATTATTTCACCACTGAAACAGAAAATTTCCTGTTTGTCTCAAGGCGAAATCTCTATGACCTCGCTCGTTGCAACATAAAACAAATATTTAAAAAAAACTAAATAAAAAGGCCAAAATACCATAAACACGTAGAAATTACTTCTGATTCAAAGAATAAAATAAACAAAATGGCAATATATTCATTGCTCCCGAAAAGTGAAATACAAAACAGTAAAAGAAGTTGACAATTCAACGATGGAACTGAAGTAAACATAAAGTAAGAACAGCTAACACAGATCATAAATAATAAATGTTAATAAAATACTCTTGTTACATCTCCTCTTGCAAGACGGGATGGCAGCCAAGTTTTTCACTGATTCAGGAAAAACTCTGGTGTATTTTTATTTGCTATGAAATGCAAAAAAAGTATAGCTGTTAGTTCTTTCGTAATTTAATACGAATATTGGAATGTTTTGCTTAGCAATTTGAAGGATGAAATGGTGTTTATTCAGATTTTAAATGTCTAGAAATTGACGTTCTGAAATTCTATCTGAAATATTTTATTTTATTTTACTTTTGGTATTCATTATTTGTTTGATTGACCAAATTCATACATTGCTAATTTTTTTACCGATACATATATTTAAGATCTGACGACGATTCTATCTCAAAATCTACTCAGTCGAATTTCATAATGTTTTTTAACAAAAGGTTTCTATCTGCAGATTATCCTACAATTTTTACATAACTCGATAAACTCAAAATCCCAGTTCAAAAAATTTCCTTGAGACATCTATTTCTCAGGATTGACGATAAATATAGCTTAGGCGATAGATATAGAGGTCCCCAAAGTAGATCAGGGGCTTGATCCGGCTCTCGGAGTAGATATATCAGGCCCGCGAACACTTTTCAAAATTAAACAACACAAATCATATCTTCAATGCCTAATACAAAAATGATAGTGCTTCTATTCAATACACGAATACTTACATAAATAATATACGGCAATTAACACCATTGCTTCTTTTCCTTCTTATAAAGATGTATTATTTATTGCTAAAAAGTTATTATAGCAATAAAAAGAATTTGGCAAGTTAAATGATTTCTATATTCTTAATCAGTTATATTTTGCGGGAAGTCATTGTACAAAATGAATCACATTAAATAAAAACATAGCACAAAATTAACCGATGGTCACTTGAAAGATTTTTTAAAAATTTGAATTTCAAATTCACCAAATATTGAAAAAATCATTCGGTTATCAGCAAATTAGGTGCAATACGCCCATTAGTTGTTTTTCAACAATTGTGGCCATCTATATTCAACCCTTTTTGTGTATTCCATAGTTTCTTATGTAAGAATATACCTTACATTTATTAATTTATGTTGTGTATATTTAGCTGTGTTTATTCGTGCATATATGTATATATGTATATATATAAATATATATATATATATATATATACATATATATATATATATATATATATAATATATATATATATATATATATATATATATATATATATATATATATATATATATATATATATATATATATATATATATATATATATATATATATATATATATATATATATATATATATATATATATATATTGAAAGATTTATAAATACCGAAGCAAACTAAAAATGTTAATTATACTTAGCATGTATGAAAAGTTAGATAAACTAAAGGTGATAAACTAATAATAAAGTAAGGCAATTTCAAAATACATTTAATTTATTACGCAAATGCAGGTTATAAGTGAAATGATTTCAATAATAAAAATATTATATGAAATATCCAATGATGAATCCAATGATAGATTAGAGATAAGTAGTAACGCATATAACCATAACTTAAAATATAAGATAGCTACGTGCAAAACCAAATTTAAACACTTACAATTTATAACTAGGGAAAAGAAAAACATTACATATTTACCTAATTACTTACTATGCAAAAAAAAATAAAGAATAGAATTAGTTTATAAACAAGCTTTTTTCTTAGTCAATTTGAATAGATACTAGGCCCTGAAGAAGAATCTGTATCAAAATGAAAGTTTAGTGCTTTTCCACGTGTTTCGCTTTAATACTTTGTCATTTTCTGTTTTTCCATTTTCGAAATCTTACCATTGATATTTGTTGATTATATATAGCTTGATGACTGGATATATGCATTTTCCTCTCCCCTTGATTGATGAATCTCTATATTTTACATATTAGTAAGGCATAGTGCTTACTTGACTAGCTTTACTTTTCCTAGTAGTAGTTGATAGAAAAAGTTTCAACTTTGTTTCAAATATGTCTTAATTTTGGCTTATTTACTTTTTAGATATAGTTTTATATATTTGTTACAAAACATTTTTAATATATCTTTGATTTTACATATACTATTTTCATTATATACATATATATGTATACGTGTGTGTATGTGTATGTATATGTGTATATTATATATGTGTATATGTATATATACATATATATATGTGTGTGTGTATGTGTATGTGTGTGTGTGTGTGTGTATGTGTGTGTATTATATTTTCGATCCATCCCGCCTAGCACTTTGAATATCCTAATGTAACTAGCTCTTCGCTCAAGTCAAGTTGGGAATACCCATCTTAATTAATGACTGGTATAATTTTAGCATGATCCCCAGATGAAGAAAGGGGTTCACTAAGGATTTCGGCTTTTGGGTTTTCTGAAAATTCATATGAATGTACAAATTAAGTGTGCAAAACAGTACAAATATGCAGTCCCGCACATGAAGTGCATCCGAATGAAGTGATGCACAATTTGTCACCACATGAAAATTCCTTTATAAATTTATTTTTGTCAATACCTCATTACTTTAAAAAAATTTTATTTTATCGATTTTCTATGTGGTTATGTTTAATTGAATAGGTAAAAATACCTTTTATTTTTAAATTCAGTATAAGCCTTGTTGCTAAAATTTTCTCCCATTTTTCCCAAACGTGAGCAAATGTTAATATTAAAAAATCCAGAAATATCCTTATCAATACTTGTATCCCTGTTGGTTTTGAAAAGCAAAAATACTGAAATTCCGGCTTCAATTTTAACCCGGTGTTAAATACCCTAGTCCGAACAGTATAGGCTTTACCAGTCGATGCTCTATCCATTAAATTACTCGAATGAGAGTTTACTACTTTAATTGAAGTGGGCCCTACGTGCATTTTACTGACACATACTTTACTTCCCCTGTAAACATCGCTGGAACCTATTTTCAAGCTATCCACGCAAGCTGTATTCATTGTACTTTGAAATTTGTGATATCATACGTGCGAAAGCTATAAAACTAAAAACAAATTGCAAATATTTTATAGCTAAAACATGAGGTCAATAATTTCTCTAGACTTGTAAGTACTTGAGACACAATGTCTGCTGTCTGTGGAAGCTCCAGACTTCTTATCGATCTGTTCATTGTCTATGATACAAGAGATATTCTCTTGGTCTGCTGCTCCTGATATTTCTTTCTGTGACAAGATTTCTCAAAAGGAAGTTCTGCTATCACTGCTTATATTCCATTTTACTTGTACTTGGCATTAATCCAAACAATGACTCTCACGAGCCTAAATTATCAAGGATCAAGCTCCCGTTGCAAGTAATAGCATCCATGCACCGGTTTCGCACTTATTATCAGCATAAAATAGCAGATACCTGCAGTTTGCCATATGCCAGAATTTTGTGAATCTGTATAGGATCGACAATTCCTGTCCTATCACGAAGCTAGCTTCAAATTTCATAAATGAACCGAATCGCGCCAAATATCATTCGAAACACTCTATTCGTCCGTAAAAGATCACGCCGACAGATTCACGGACGGACACACACATACTGCAGAGCCCATCGACTATAAGAGCTTGTAATTTCGTCTCAGTAGCTCAACGGGCGTCGGCTGGCCAGTTCGGAGGTCCATGGTTCGATTCCCGGTTAGGGCATGAAAGCTCTTTACAATGCCGCTCGAACAACTCAACCCTGTAGTTCGGTGCAAAGATGCCGGAGGTCTGAAAGTGATCCTAGTACGGATTCGGTGGACTCTGGAAGATTGAACGCCGGTTTCAAATTGAGAGGAAAACGTCCAACAGGATACTAACCTGTCAAAAACCCAGACCACTCGACTGACCCGAAGGCTTACAGCAGCTGTTTGAGTGGCCGGAGGGTACTAATCTGTTGTTGTTGAAACCCATACCGTCCGACCTACCAAATAGGTGTAAGGTAACTGTTTGGATGGCCAAGAAGAGCCACCCAATTTAGACCGGAACCTAGTGCGGGGGAGGCATCCACAGGGACCGTACCCTCCTTCCCCTACCACCAACCTCTCGGAAGGACTTACGGATCCACATGTTTAACATGATCGTACTCCGCGTGAACACGGCGGCAGTTTCGGCAGCGGAGGGAATCGCGCTCGGGCCTACCGAGTGCAATTCCCGTGCGCTAACCACTGGGCTACCGCGCCCTGGATACTAACCTGTGTAAAAATAGTAGTATCAGGAGGTTAACCTGAAGTAAAAATAATAGGAGGTGGTCGGTCAGATTGTCAGTTTTCCGCCAATCTGACATTAGAGTGTGGAGAATGCAGTGTCCACTCTGACGATAAGAACTTGCAATTCATCTTAATAGGTAGAGCGTCGGATGGCTAATCCGACGCTCTACCGATTTTTAAAATTTAAAATTGGTCGGAAAGCCAGGTCTAGGGTTCAATTCCCGGTTGTGGCATGAAGGCTCTTTACAATACATATACATACACAAAGACATACTTAGTATACACACACACACATACACGAGTATACACACAGACATTACACACAGACATTACCTCAAAACGTTTGATTCGAATTTAAGAATGCTTAATCGTTTCATTTCTTCGAAAACATAAATTCGACCTTAAATTTTTTTACCCCGTCACAGTACTTTCTCTATATATTGTAATTATACTATGCATATATAGAAATTTAAAATACGTTTTTTCCTAACGTTCTCTTTTCAGTGAAGAAATCTCAAGGACATTTTTTTTTTCAATAAACTGTAGTTCTTGCCAGTGAAAGTAAAATTTGGAGGTAAATGAACTCTTTATTAATAGTTTCCCCCTTCATAAACACATTGTATAAAATGCAAGTGTATAACAGACGCGTGTTTCAATTTGGACTGTCGTGTATTCACTACATTTCACTTTTAGTAAATTTAATGTGGTACGACCACTGATGCTTTAATGAAATTCTCTTGGCTAAAATTAAAGTTTACAGCATAGTTTATTCTGAACATTCTGAGAAATTCCGTCAACCTGTATATATACCCATCTTTCAAAACCAGCGCTAGGCAAATATTCTGTATAAACCTTATATAATAAAAGAAGTTGTGTGTGTGTGTGTGTGTGTGTGTGCAAGACAAGAATTCCACTGCTAGACTATTGGATATAGGCTATCTTACCAGCAATACAATGGGATAGGATGCAAAAGACGAAACAAAAGATGAGGGTTCCAGTCTTATTAAGGAAAAGCTCAATCAACGAAATTAAACAAAAATTAATAAAACGCAGCATATGTGGCAAACATTGAATCTCTTTCTTCAGTGCAAGATAGACCAACAAACCTGAAGACGAAATGTTACCTTTGGGCTAACTTTGTTGATCTGTCTTGCACTGAAAAAGAAGATCCAACGTATCTTTTAAGTAGTTGTATGCTGCTCTGCTTTATTAATTTGTGCTTAATTTTTGTACTTAAATAAGTATAAGTTTTTCTTATGCCCACTTCATCTGTTTGACTTTGGGTTGTTGGTCTACCTTGAACTGAAAATGAGGATCCAACGTATCCTTTAAACGCTTTGAGTGAGACCAAATAGGCATTTTTTAATTCAGACAATGCAACAACTGAAACAAGCTGAACAAAGGACTCAGACAAGTGGCACCAAGATTAACAGTTTTTCTCAAAGAGGTTTACGACTCATAAATTCACAAATTAGCGATGACAGCATCAGACGGAAAAGTCATACTGGCGGCATGGGTATAACCAATGCTTCCGGATAAGATCCGTCAAAAAGAGGGAGGGGGGTCCAGTCAGGACCGACCCCAAAATATCATGAAAAGCAAGTCCGGAAACTCTGAGAAGGCGGGGTTCTCCGAAAAAAGATAAAATGAAATGAAGAGTTTTAAAGGCGTCGTGGAACTGATAAGGATAATGAGAGTTGGAAAAGATTCGGTGTGCTGCTAAGACGACAGCAGTTAAAAAATATTGGTTCAGCTACGAAAATTTAAAACTCCTTAATTTGGACCGCAAAAAGACATTTACCACGACGACGTTTAATTTGTGAGCCAGACATCGATTCAAGTACCATGTAACCCAAGCCAAGCCAATGGTCATTAATGCAGTAAATGGTACGTGCCAACGAAATATATTTTGCAATAGGTCGAGCGCAGATACTTTTGATGTTCATTAAAAATTACCCGTCTGCCATCGCCTCCTAGGTCATTTCTAAAGAGAATACATTAATGGCTATTAGAAATTAATTATTAATTGTTATTGTAAATTAATGGTTATGGTTGAAAATGCATTTTAATAAATGAGTACTACATAAATAAATATACAATTAAAAAGATAAACTTTGTGGTTAACAACCAATATTTCATTTTTCTGTTACGATAAGTGGACTCGTATTTACACACAGATAAATTTGGAGGATTATTGCTAACACATGCAATGTACGAAGTTATGATATAAGCACAAATCTTATGATATAAAACCTAAATATTTAAGTAATGAGTAATTAATTGTAGTATTTCTTCTTAATATCCCCACATTTGGTTGACGTTTTTACTTTCCCTGCAATACATGGTAATGTATAGGGAAAGTATTGGAATCATGCCAAAAATCGCAACTCGAGTTTTTGACGGATCTACACGTTTCGAGACCTCTAGAATACGAAAAAACTATTTTTAGCGTGACGCCTGTATGTGTGTCTGTGTGTCTGTGTGTCTGTCTGTGTATCTGTGTGTCTGTCTGTGTGTCTGTCTGTGCAGATTTTGTATTCACTCTAACTAAAAAACTAATGGACCGAATTTCACAAAATTTTGTAGGTAAGTCACTTGTGGGCGGGGCTGGTGCTGATTAGTTTTGGGTACGATTCGGAATAAAAGAACCCGCCTTTTTTGTGAAATGGCCCGCAAAAGCTTGTATCCACTGTAGCTGAAAAACTAATGGACCGAATTTCACAAAATTCGGTAGATGAGTCACGTATAGGTCACCCTGGTGCTGATTAGATTTTGGTACGATTCAGAAAAAAATAACCTGCATTTTTTTGGAAAATGGCCCGCAAAAATTGCCAAAATCTAAAATAAAAAACTGGGTATACTCAAATATATTCATTAAATGCTGATTTAATACGTAATTTTTAACGACGAAAAGAATAAGACCAACCCCATTACACTAGGACTAGACGTTCTCGAGATATTTTAGTTTTTCGTACTTTCCCTACGCCACCTTTTAAAATAAGTCCGGTTATCGAATGAGAACGAAAATTAAATTAAAAGTGAAATAAATTTAATTAAAATAAAGAGAACGTTAATATAAGTCTGCAGGGAAAGTCATGTGCTGCCCACATCAGATTTTTACTTTCCCTGCAATACATGGTAATGTATAGGGAAAGTATTGGAATCATGCCGAAAATCACAACTCGAGTTTTCGACGGATCTACACGTTTCTAGACCTCCAGAATACGAAAAAACTATTTTTAGCGTGACATCTGTGTGTGTGTCTGTGGGTCTGTCTGTCTGTGTGTATGTCTGTCTGTCTGTGTGTCTGTGTGTCTGTGTGTCTGTCTGTCTGTCTGTCTGTGCAGATTTTGTATCCCCTCTAACTAAAAAACTAATTGACCGATTTTCATAAAATTTGGTAGGTAAGTCACTTGTGGGCGAATCTGGTGCTGATTAGTTTTGGGTACGATTGGGGATAAAAGAACCCGCCTTTTTTTGCGAAATGGTCCGCAAAAGCTTGTATCCACTCTAGCTAAAAATCTAATGGACCGAATTTCACAAAATTTGGTAGATAAGTCGCTTGTGGATCAACCTGGTGCTGATTAGATTTTGGAAGGATTCAGAAAAAAATAACCTGCCTTTTTTTTGCAAAATGGCCCGCAAAATTCTTCAAAATTTAAAATAAGAAACTACATACGCTCAAATATATGCATTAAAAGCTTGTTTTGTACGTAATTTTTAACGAAGACAAGAATAAAACCAATCTCATTACACTAGGACTAGCCGTTCTCGAGATATTTTAGTTTTTTCGTATTTCTCTACGCCACCTTTGAAAATAAGTGCAGTTACCAAATGAGAACGAAAATTGAATTAAAAGTGAATTAAATTTAATTAAAATAAAAAGAACGTGGATATAAGTCTGCAGGGAAAGTCATGTGCTGCCCACATCAGATTTTTTACTTTCCCTGCAATACATGGTAATGTATAGGGAAAGTATTGGAATCATGCCGAAAATCACAACTCGAGTTTTCGACGGATCTACACGTTTCGAGACCTCTAGAATACGAAAAAACCATTTTTAGCGTGACGTCTGTGCGTGTGTCTGTCTGTCTGTCTGTGTGTCTGTCTGTCTGTCTGTCTGTCTGTCTGTCTGTCTGTCTGTGTGTCTGTCTGTCTGTGCATATTTTGTATCCACTGTAAATAAAAAACAAATGGACCGAATTTCACAAAATTTGGTAGGTAAGTCACTTGTGGGCGGGGCTGGTGCTGATTAGTTTTGGGTACGATTCGGAATAAAAGAACCCGCCTTTTTTTGCGAAATGGCCCGCAAAAGCTTGTATCCACTCTAGCTGAAAAACTAATGGACCGAATTTCACAAAACTCGGTAGATGAGTCACGTATAGGTCACTCTGGTGCTGATTAGATTTTGGTACGATTCGGAAAAAAATAACCTGCCTTTTTTTTGCAAAACGGCCCGCAAAAATCTTCAAAATCTAAACTAAAGAACTAGGTATACTCAGATATATCCATTAAATGCCCGTTTAATACGTAATGTTTAACGACGAAAAGAATAAGACCAACCCCATTACACTAGGACTAGCCGTTCTCGAGATATTTTAGTTTTTCGTACTTTCCCAACGCCACCTTTGAAAATAAGCCCGGTTACCGAATGAGAACAAAAATTGAATTAAAAGTGAAATAAATTTAATTAAAATAAAGAGAACGTTAATATAAGTCTGCAGGGAAAGTCATGTGCTGCCCACATCAGATTTTTACTTTTCCTGCAATACATGGTAATGTATAGGGAAAGTATTGGAATCATGTCGAAAATCGCAACTCGAGTTTTCGACAGATCTACACGTTTCGAGACCTCTAGAATACGAAAAAACCATTTTTAGCGTGACGTCTGTGTGTGTGTCTGTGTGTCTGTCTGTCTGTGTGTCTGTCTGTCTGTCTGTGCAGATTTTGTATCCACTGTAACTAAAAAACTAATGGACCGAATTTTACAAAATTTGGTAGGTAAGTCACTCGTGGGCGAGTCTGGTGCTGATTAGTTTTCGGTACAATTCGGGATAAAAGAACCCGCCTATTTTTGCGAAATGGCCCGCGAAAGCTTGTATCCACTCTAACTAAAAAACTAATAAACCGAATTTCACAAAATTCGGCAGAAGAGTCATTTGTGGGTCACTCTGATGCTGATTAGATTTTGGTATGATTCGGAAAAAAATAACCTGCATTATTTTGCAAAATGGCCCGCAAAAATCGTCCAAATCTAAACTAAAGAACTACGTATGCTTAAATATATCCATTAAATGCTTGTTTAATACGTAATTTTTAGCTAAGAAAAGAATAAGGTCAACCCCATTACATTAGGACTAGCCGTTCTCGAGATATTTTAGTTTTTCGTATTTTCTCTGCGCCATCTTTGAAAATAAGTCCACTTACCGAATGAGAACGAAAATTGAATTAAAAGTAAAATAAATTTGATTAAAATAAAGAGAACGTGGATATAAGTCTGCAGGGAAAGTCATGTGCTGCCCACATCAGATTTTTACTTTCTCTGCAATACATGGTAATGTATAGGGAAAGTATTGGCGTCATGTCGAAAATAGCAACTCGAGTTTTCGACGGATCTACACGTTTCAAGACCTCTAGAATACGAAAAAACCGTTTTTAGCGTGACGTCTGTGTGTGTGTCTGTGTGTCTGTGTGTCTGTCTGTCTGTGTGTCTGTGTGTCTGTGTGTCTGTCTGTGTGTCTGTCTGTCTGTGCAGATTTTGTATCCACTCTAACTAAAAAACTAATGGACCGAATTTCACAAAATTTGGTAGGTAAGTCACTTGTGAGCGAGTCTGGTGCTGATTAGTTTTGGGTACGATTTGGAATAAAAGAACCCGCCTTTTTTTTTTGCGAAATGGCCTGCAAAAGCTTGTATCCACTCTAACTGAAAAACTACTGGACCGAATTTCACAAAATTCGGTAGATGAGTCACTTGTTAGTTACCCTGGTGCTGATTAGATTTTGGTACGATTCGAAGAAAAATAACCTGCCTTTTTTTGCAAAATAGCCCGCAAAAATCGTCAAAATCTAAACTAAAGAACTAGGTATACTAAAATATATCCATTAAATGCTCGTTTAATACGTAATTTCTAATGACGAAAATAATAAGACCAACTCCATTACACTAAGACAAGTCGTTCTCGAGATATTTTAGTTTTTTCGTAATTTCTCTACGCCACCTTTGAACAGAAGTAAAGTTTTCAAATGAGAACGAAAATTGAATTAAAATTGAATTAAATTTAATTAAAATAAAGAGAACGTGAACATAAGTCTGCAGGGAAAGTCATGTGCTGCCCAGATCAGATTTTTACTTTCCCTGCAATACATAGTAATGTATAGGGAAAGTATTGGAACCATGTCGAAAATCGCAACTCGAGCTTTTAACGATTCTACACGTTTCGAGACCTATAGAATACCAAAAAAAGATTTTTTGCGTGACGTCTGTGTGTGTGTCTGTCTGTATGTCTGTCTGTCTGTGTGTGTGTGCGTGTCTGTCTGTATAATGTATGTATCCACTCTAACTAAAAAACTAATGGACTGAATATTATAAAATTTGGGAGGTAAGTCACTTAGGTGACACCCTGGTGCTGATTAGTTTTGAGAACGATTCGGGATAAAAGAACCCGCCTCTTTTGCGAAATGGCCCGCAAAAATTGACTGAATCCACTCTAGCTGAAAAATTAATGGACCGAAGTTCACAAAATTCAGTAGATAAGTCGCTTGTGAGTTAGTCACCCTGATGCTGATTAGATTTTGGTATGATTCGGAAAGAAATAACCTGCCTTTTTTTGCGAAGGGCCCCGCAAAAATCGTCAAAATCTAAAATAAAAACTACGAATGCTTAAATATGTCCATTAAATGCTTGTTTTATACGTAATTGTTAACGAAGAAAAGAATAAGACCAACCCCATTACACCAGGACTAGCCGTTCTTGAGATATTTTAGTTTTTTCGTATTTTCTCTACGCCACCTTTGAAAATAAGTCTAGTTACCAAATGAGTACGAAAATTCAAATAAAAGTGAATTAAATTTAATTAAATTAAAAAGAACGTGAATATAAGTCTGCAGGGAAAGTTATCAGCTGCCCACATCAGATTTTTCGTTATGAGAAACTTTGTTTTATTAATTTATTCTTAATTACACTGTTTGAGTTTTACTTTATCCTTTGCACAAAGTGTTTTTATTTATAAATTTCTTGTCTTATTGCTTAACCAAAGCTGAATAGAAATGCACACTCTCGGTATTCGAACTCGGTATTCGAAGTTTTTAACAATTTATTTTTCAAAAGTCTACATTTTAAAATACTATGAAATAAAGCTCAACTAGGGAAAATCCAGGATAGATACCTCATCTATTTTTAAATCAATATTCTGAGACCCAAGGTGCACAAACTAATAATTTATTTACATTTAGAAAACATATGTATTAGGATGAAATAAATTATAAAATTCTCAATAAGAAAGTATAATTTAATTTGTAAACCCCTTCGTTCCGGCATCTCTCCCGGATGAGTCGGCTGTTATGTCGCACCATAAGGAAGATTATCCGTATTTAACGTAAATGAATTTTAATGGACGTACCAAATATTTTTCTTCAAAAAATATGTATATTTAAATATAACAAGAATGATCAATCATGCATAAAGCATTGATTATGAAACACTTTCCAACTGAAATGCAAAATACGATACATTCAGCGGTGATATTTTTTTAATTATCACAGAACTACGATAATTTATTTTACTTGAAAACTTAACACTTCAACGAAAAAAATGAACGCATCGTCAGAATTCGATGACGTCATCTCAAATGGCGTCATCGAAATATTAATCGTCTGGTTCTGTGTGTAAAAACATTGAATATTTCATTCATACACTTTTATTCCAGACTCCAGAATTAAATAATTTTGCGTGAAAAAAATTCAGCAATTCTTATACAATTCATCTTTACAATCACGTATTTACATTCTGCATCCATTCAACTTAGGCTTTGTTGTAGAAATAATCAAAGTTTAATGATCATTTAAACTCAAAAATATTGTAATTGCATTGGCACAGAATATAGATGCACAGAAAATATGTAAAAATAAAGAGGTTTCAGGACGAATGCAACACTATATAAATTTAAAAGAATTTTGAAAGTCACCATCCTTACACTAGAAAAAAGATGGATGCCATATTTTATTTCGAAGTGGATCGCGTGATCTCTTCATATTATATGGGTGTAGCTATTATTTTAATTTTTATTTAAAAAAACTACAGAACATATTTTGCTGATTTTTTTT
This sequence comes from Amaurobius ferox, assembly GCA_951213105.1. Taxonomy (NCBI): domain Eukaryota; kingdom Metazoa; phylum Arthropoda; class Arachnida; order Araneae; family Amaurobiidae; genus Amaurobius; species Amaurobius ferox. The sequence continues at coordinate 19,520,805 of OX578143.1, forward strand.
TTATATATTTTATAGGATAATTTGAATATTACCTTGGTGCTGATTAGAATTTGGTACAATTCGGAATAAAAGAACCTGCCCTCTTTTGTGAAATGGCCCACAAAAATCGTATATATCCACTTTAGCTAGAAAACTAATAGACTAAATTTCACAAAATTTAATATATAAGTCATTTGTGGGTGACTCTGGTGTTGATTAGATTTTGGTACGATTCGGGAAAAAAACCTGTCTTTATTTGCTAAATGACTCGCAAAAATGGACAAAATGTAAAATAATATACCATGTATGCTCGAATATATCAATCAAATTATTGTTTTATAGTTTTTAATGATAATAAAAAAAAATAAAACTAACCCTATTACTCTGGCTAACCGTTCTCTAGATATTGTAGTTGTTTCACATTTTTACAACGCCGTCTTTGAAAATGCGTCTAGTTACTAAACGAAAGCAAAAATTGAATTAAAAGTTCAAAATTTGTGTAATTTCAAATAACTATTTGTGTTATTTTGTGCAATTAGACTCAACGAATTTAGACACTGTATAAAATTGTAATAATCATTATAATAAAATTGTTATAAAACTGTATAAAATTTGCAGTATAATATGTAAAAAATCATCTGCTATAACTGTAAATCAAAATATCTCGGAAACGGTATATATATACACTCATACAGTTACATAATTAAGAAAATTTAGGATTTTTTTTTTCCGCGGAGGGTGGTGAAAAAAACGAATTTTGTATGTTTATGTCGTTCTCCAATTATATCTAAAAGAATACTTCGAGATTTATAAATTTTTCGAATAAGAAATTTAGAGATTTTAAATTTTTCTCGCAATTTATAGGTCAAGTCCCATATGTATGCAAAATTCTAAGATTCTTTCAAAATTATTTCAGAAATTTGGGCTGTAAATTTATCATTTAATTCATCAATCTCTTTTAACTGTATGAGACAGATACAAGGTTTAGGAAGATACATTGTTCAGAGAGCAAAGTGCTAAAAACTTCGTAAAGAGCCCTTCTACCTGCCTCTAGCAATCTGATACAAATCAATGTACGGGGAGTTCACCATTGTATACCCCACGGACACACATATAGCTACAGTAAGCCTTCGGGTCTGTCGTGTGGTCTGGGATTCACAGTGTATACCCCCATATACGTGTCGTGACGTATTTGGTGGTATGTGGTGCTACGTATTTATTGAATTCAATCGATTCCGGCTTTAGACCCCGGGTCTCCGACTCGAGTTAAATATTATAGAGCACAACGTTGGCAGCAATACCTTCACTTAATTGCTTCCTTTTCTCCTTGCGCATACGAATACACGCAACAAAGTTGTGAGATATAGCACAAGAACAGGACTCCCAAAAGTATTATGACTGCCCTAAATAAATAAAATACTGGTGGTGTATTTTTAAAGGATAGTGGTAGTAAAAATTTTAATAATTTATTATAGTAATTGAGCAATATTTTTACATGGTCATATTTAGGTTGGTTTCCCTATTTCTTTGATTAGGTGAAGTCTTGAAATCAATTTTTGACCCATTTCTGCAGAGCCGATTTTCTTGAAATTTTATGCATATACGTATTTGAGATAGCAATATAACATTTCAACAAATTTGAGTTAATCCCCTCCCCTGATACTGACCCCACCCCACCCCACCACTGTAATTATGCCCAGACTGGCCCGTAAAAATCCATTGTTGTAAGATAGTTTAATGCACCTCCCCGCTTCCACAGATCTAGAAGAACTCTACAAAACGAGACACGTGAATTTTATTTTCGCAGAGATTGTGCCCTTTATATCCAAAGGATATGCCCAATGTTACCGATGCCAGGGGTGGCAACACTCCTCGGAACAATGTAGTCACGACTACAGGTGTCTAAAATGCGCTGGCCAACATCCCACTAGAGACTGCACAAAACCTAGATCCATCCCGGCCACTTGTGCCAACTGCGGTGGCCCCCATCCGGCCAACTACAGAGCCTGCCCTGGTAATCCCTCAAACAGAGGACCCCCCCCCCCCCTCATCAAAGAGAAAATTTTCACAGGACCCCATACAGCCCAGCACCAAACTCCAGATACAACTCTCCAGCCCGTGCACAACGCACAAATCTTAGAAATATGCCCACCTCGAGAACTCACCCCCCCTCCCCCAGAAAGTTTGCCCCCGCCTCCTCAAATGCATGGAACAGGGCCTGTAGGGACATTCCAAGTGTCAGAGCCAATTGGAACGATGCTCAAGATAGCAACTCAGAAAGAAGCACCACTGCTGTGATAGAGCCAGAAAGCTGCTCCCCCCCCCTCGTCGGAAGTAACAGAAAACGACTCGAGAACTGCCAGGAGGGACGGGGAAATATCGAAAAGCAGAACTGCTGAAATCTTAGGCAACAGAGATACTGAAAAAACCCCGGAGAGATATCCAGACGAAAGGGACTTACCCCCTCCCCCCGGCTTCAACCAGAAGGCCACTGGAAGTTACAAGGAAAACGCACACCCAAATTTAAAACAAAAAAACACAAATCCTACTAACGAAAAACAGTCACCCATAGCTGAGGCATTAAATATGTATCAAGAAATTGCAGACATCTTTAAAACTTTAAATTTAAATAAAATTATGTTATTCCTCAAAGATCTTTGTTGCATATTCAGAGAGAACACCCCCATTGTGGATAAGGGACTGAAAATGCTCGGGCTCCTTGATCAACATTTTAACCAGAACCTAAACTAGCATCATGACCTCCGCTCCAAACGCCTTTACCATCATCTCTTGGAACGCGAACGGCTTGACAAATAAAATTCAGGAGTTGAGGGATTTTGCTGAAGAGCAGCACCCTCACATTATACTATTACAGGAAACTAAAATAAACGGCCCCCCTAATAGAATAAAAATACCAAATTACACTGTCCTGCACACACCCCGCCCAAACACAAACACCCCCCATGGAGGCACCGCCATATATATAAAAAACCAACTAGACTTTAAGGAACTTTGCGCCACAAGCACAAATATAATTGAACACACACTAGTTAAACTCAAAATCCCGAATTCTTATCACATTTTAATTGGCTCATGCTATGCCAAACAAAGATCCACGCTCAATATTCAGGATGACCTCGCAGCCCTCTTTGGCCTCCAGAGCCAAGTCATACTGATGGGGGACTTCAATGCCCGCCACACAAACTGGGGCTGTCCGGGAAAGAACCGGTACGGCAAAGACCTGAACACGTACATCTTAAACAATAATATTAGGCATCTGCACCCCAATACAACGACTAGATTTAACATTAGAAATAAATCCATCATCGATTTTGCCCTCCTGAATAATATTCCCTCCCCTTACGAAATCTGCACCTTAAATGAACTTAATTCGGACCACTTTCCGGTAAAACTTACTTTATACTTAAACTCGAATCTGCCCATCCCCCCCTCCATTAGATCCACAAATTGGGTAAAATTCACTCATACGCTAGCGAATTCCCCCCTGCTCTATGCCAATATACAAAACGTAACGGAATTAGATAACTGTGTTGACAAGATAACCCATGAAATTAAATCGGCACTTGCTATGGCCACCACATTTAACCCCCCTCCCCCCACGCACCATAAACTTCCCTATCACATCAAAAAGCTAATAAAACAAAGGAACCGCACCAGACAGCTCTGGCAGAATACCAGATTCCCCCCCCCCCCATAAAACCCTGTTTAACAACCTCTGTAGCCAAGTTAAATACAAACTTCAGGAACATAAACAACATCAATGGAAAAAATTTATTGAATCGCTGGCCCCTACTGACAACTCGCTCTGGGAATTTACGAAAAAAATCAGAAGTCCGGGAAGAAGAATTAAACACTTAAGAACGAACAGTGGACTAGCTGAATCGGAAAATGAAATAGCAAATGCTCTTGCGGAAACCTACGAAGCCCAATTTACGGAAAACCCAAATCTAAATTGTCCGGAAACGGAAGAAGAAGTCTCAAACACCATATGCACCTTCCTAAATAACCCCCCCTCTCACCCTATTGAAATGGCTCCCCCCTCTGAAATAATTGGAGAGATAAAAAAGCTGAAAAATAGAAAAGCCCCAGGAATTGACTTAATTTCCAACAAAGCCATTAAATCCCTCCCCACGAACATAATATACTATCTAACCACCATCATAAATGCCATATTTAAACTTCAACACTTCCCAAAAAAATGGAAAACCGCAATAATCATTGGAATCCCGAAACCAGGCGAAGACCACACCCTCCCTCAAAATTTCAGACCTATTAGCCTACTTAACACACTTAGCAAACTCTCGGAGAGAATAATACACACACGATTAAAACAATTCATTGATCAACATAACATCTTAAAACCAGAACAATTTGGCTTTCGCCCCTTGCACTCTACAACACACCAGTTGCTAAGGGTTACCGAATTCATCTCTGAAGGACTTGAAATCGGCCTTACAACTGGTTTCCTACTTATGGACATTTCGAAGGCCTTTGATAAGGTTTGGCATGACGCATTAATATACAAACTAATTCAGCTCAACTTGCCAGACACACTAATCCACTTAATAAACTCTTACCTTCGAAATAGATCTTTCACCGTCCGCTACAAACAGACCCACTCCACGCACAAACCACTCAGGTCAGGGGTCCCACAAGGCTCACAATTGGCCCCAACCCTGTTTAATTTATTCATAAACGACATACCCAGAGCTCCAGACACACACCTTGCAATGTACGCGGACGACACAGCCATATACACCAGGAACTCCAAAAAATATCTTATTCGCTCCAGACTTCAAAAACACATAAACACCATCTCCGCCTGGTTTCGGAAATGGAAGATAAAAATCAACGAAAAGAAAACAAATTGTATCCTTTTTTCAAAAGTAAAAAAGAAAAAGAAACCGGTCCCCATCCAAATAAACAAAGTCAACATACCCTACGTGGACAACGCTAAATACTTAGGTATCACGTTTGACTCCAAACTAAACTGGAAGCCACAAATCAAAAGCTCAATTAAAAAATTTCACTCGGCTAGAGGCCAACTATCGGCCATACTCCATTCCCCCCACGCGAGTTACAATACTAAAGTATTACTATACAAGACAGTACTTAGGCCCATCCTCTTATACGGATCTGCTATATGGGGATTCGCAGGAAAAAACCATATCAAAAAACTTCAAACAGCTCAAAATAAAACTCTTAGAGCTATCAGGAAAGCCCCTCGGTTTCTCAGGAACGATATCATCCACAGCGACTTCGGAGTAACAAATATTAATAATCAAATCTCAAAACTAGCAATTAAAATGTTTCAAAATCTAAATAAAATACCCAATGAAGAAATATGCAATTTACCGGAGTACGACCCCCATCAATGGAAGTTCAGAAAGAGACCCAGAGCGTCCACAATACTCTAATCATTAATAGCACATATTTTTTTTTTTTTTTTTTTTTTCAAAAGTTTAAAAGCTCTCTGAAACTTAAATAAAGTCATCTCTCCACTTGATAAACTGTAAACTGATTAACAGAATAATTATAAAAATCCCTGTAAATTGTGGACGCGGACCCCTAGTCTCAAGAGGAATTCGGACTACTTTTTTGAACATTACGTCATGGCATGTCATACTTTTTCCTCGTGAATTCACTTACCTCCTAATACCACTTCTATACTCCTACGGAGTATTCTCATCTTCATCCCCCTTTTTGGAGCAATTCAAGTAATTACAGAGATCATGATTGTACACTTACAGCTTGGAGATACGGTCATAGTTGACCAGGCGCTCCAGAATTGCACCCCCGACTTGACTTGACTGATAGTTTAATTTTTTCTGTTATATATATATATATATATATATATATATATATATATATATATATAACAGAATGATTGATGACTGTAACATACATTAACAACCTTTATTATATATATCTCATTTTAACTCTAATTCATATATTATATATAGATATGTTGACGACTTAATTTGTATTATCATTGATGATTCCGAACCAATTAATATTGATTTTTACCCATCTAACCTAGAATTAATTCCTAATGAGCCTAGCGTTAGTCTAACTGTAAACTTTTTAGACCTAAATATAGATACCCTCCATAATCATGTAATCACCAATCTATATGATAAAAAAGATTCTTACAACTTCACTATCATAAAGCTGCTATCATACCAATCTTGTAATTCTATTCAATTGTTTTGAAACATCATTTTAAAATAGCTATTTCGAATACATCGACTTTCTGATCCTCGGTTTCACTTTCTCCACATCAAAAATCTTAAACGCATTTGTCAAAATTACCAATATCCGGAAGTATTTGTAAATAATATTATTAATAATTTCAAATATACCACGTAATAATTTTACACATGCATTATTTATCTTTGATTGGATGACTCAATTTTGAGAATTCATCCATTCTTATCACCTAACTTACCACTTGGCCTGAGTCTATTACTGTTTACTATTTTCGAATGACTATTTTCCACTTGTCCTGAGTCCTATACTGATTACTATTTTTGAAAGTCTCCATACATATTATGTATTATTCATTCCGGTGCCCACTCGCATTGACGAAGTGAGGTGAAATGCTCAGTCGCTTGTTCAACTTACACGTGGTAACAATGTTTGTGAGTTCATATTTCTGTTCGAGGAGGTATTAATTTTCTGATTTGTAATTCAATTGATTTATTTTTCTCCTTCCACTAGCCAGTAGACAGTTCAAATGGTGTCTATAGTTAAATACTATCGCCATTGTCAGAAACTGGCTATTCTATCGGTTTTAATTCAAATTGTATGGCTGTCCTGATGAGAATGCAGTTTCGAACTAACCGCCATTTTTTGTGTAGTTTCAATTGATTGTTCTCTATGTCTTCATCTTTTATCTTGAGCTAATTATTATTGCCTTTTCTCATTTTTGCCGTCTTTGACTTTTTTATTTTTATTTATATTTATATACTTTTAGTTGTGAATTTTGTATCCTTATGTTCTTCTCATCCCCCTTTCCTTTGTAGTGATATGTTACCTTCTATCTTTATCCTTAGTCTTGGTCTATAGTTACTCATTTGTAACAGATATGCTAGAGATGGTTTTTTTTTGTACATAGAGTAGTTTATGCATAATTTACGATTAAAATCTTTCATTTTTTATTTATATATATATATATATATATATATATATAATAAAAGTTTAAAAATCCAATAAAAGAATTGAGAGAATTTTCAACTCAAAAAACCCCAACATTGCAAAATGCCTTACAAATAAAAGCATCAAACATAGAAGCATCAATCAAGTGGAAAATAAAAATACAAACCTCTAGTCATCAAGCTGAAGACAAACAAAAAATATCAATGGAAAGGAATCGATAAAATAATATCAAATAAAATCCAAGCATGAAAACTTTACGCGTGGACAAGCCCTAGGCCTAAAAATGAATTGTTCATTTCGATGAAACTCTTTATCAAGTCCAAGTATTTTATAAAAATGAACACAAAATGCATGTTTCTGATATCAGTGATAGTTTATATCTATAAACTTTGATAACTTGGACAACATGCATAAAGATTGAAAAATAATAGGAAACAATGAATACCTGTAAAAACACTGCATACGTCTGATTCATTGGAGCCTTGAATAAAGAGACCAATGCTGCCAATCTCAAAAAATAAAAAGTTGAGAACTGCTATTGCTAATCGTGAGAAAGAAATAACAATATATATATATATATATATATATAATGAAAATCCAATGATAGAATAGAAGTTGTAACTCATAATACACTAACTTAAAATTTGCCTACAAATTACAAAGAAGTAATAAATAGAAATTAAACCATTATGAAGAAATTTGAATGCATGTTACTAGTTATCAAGTAAAAGATAATCAACGAATATCAATGGCGTGGAATTGAAAATAGGAATACAAAAAATACCAAGCATTAAAGCTTGCACGTGGAAAAACTCTAGGCCTAAGAATTGTTCATTTCGAAAAAATTATTTTTCAAGTCCTAATATTTAATCGAAATGGACACAAAAATGCTTGTTTCTGAAACACGAGATAGATTTTATCTACAAACTCGTGTTATTTGGACGACAAGCATAAAGATTGAAAAAATAGATAGGAAACGAAAATACCTGAACATACACCTCAAATGTTCAACCATGACCAGCATTAAATGACAAGACCAGTGTTACCATTCGCTAAAGATAAAAGTAGAGATCTACTGTTGCCAATTGTTAGTAATAAATAACAGTATTGCGCAAAGGCAGTAAAGTGTGATATTCTACAATTAAGGCTGCATAATAAAGGGGCAAGTAATATAAAAGAAAATATAGAGGCCAAAAGAAAACAAAAGGTATAAGTGGTTGAATATACATTATAATGTATATTCAAGAGAATGTAGACATTAGGCTATAATAAGATAATAAGGAGATATTTTTAAGAATTTTAAGCTAATCGAAACCTATTAACTATACCATTTACTAAATATGCTGGATATTCTTATAATTTACTGGTAATTTTTAGGTTATTAATGTGCAAAACATGAAATTTTTTATCTGATAATCTATAGATTCGAAAAAGGTGATTAAGTATAATATTTGAAAACAATTGAATCGAGTTACAGGAATTAAACGGTAATATTTTATTAGTGTTGAATTTAAAATAGTCTTTTTTGTCATATAAATTAGTAACTATCCCATTAGTAGGTTCAATAATTAGATTTAAATCCAAATAATTAATATTATTACTAACAATGGTTTCATTAGGTATTAATTCCAAATTATCCGGATAGAAATCTATATCTATGACATAATTATCAGTAAATACTAAACAAATCAGATCATCAACATATCTGTACATTTTATAATCTGTTGAAGTAAAAGATTTTTCATAATGATATAGGTATAAATTAGCTAACATACTGCTACTACAGCCACCTTGTGGAACCCCCTGAGACTTGTAAGTATAATTTATTACCTTGAAGTATATAATTATTGAAAAGAACAAAGTGAAGAAGTTTAGGAAAATTGGTAAATATAGTTTGAGTAGATTGATTGGTAATATAAGCATTATAAAGAGCTAAAATTACATCATAAAGATTAGAGATCTTAATATTATTAAAAAGATCTTTAAAATCAAAAGTTTGAAATCCTATTATTTTACCTAGTGATGTAATGAATATATATGTAATGTATATATAAATATATATATATATATATATATATATATATATATATATATATATATATATAGAAAAAGTGAAAGATAAAAAGAGAAAAAAACATGGAATAAAGGAAGGAAGGCCAGGCAAAAAGCTTACATTATGGCGGTAAGGGGTTGTGACCTTCTTGATCAAAATTAATCAGAATAAAAAGAACTATTAAAGAAGAGCATATACGCATCAATTTTGATCAAGAATTTTTAAAACAAGCATTTTTTAATAAATATCCAATTTCCTTTATGCTTAAAAATATTGATAATTTATACAGAACCAATTTGGCATATAGTGTAAGACTTAAGTCTTTTTTGAGTTCAATTAGAGACAAAATCATCGAACCCTCCATAAGACAGGACCGCACTGTGATCAAAGGACCGCAGCTGGCACTTCATTTCCTTTGAGTCGGCAGTTCAGTTGGCTTTATTTGTGGTGATATTGCTCTCGTCCTCATTTCTATCCAGGTCTAGTGATGTTTTCAATGTCACTCCGGAGGTTGGCTTGGGCCATAGCTGGCGACCAGGAGTGAAAGGCCGCGGCGTTTCTGACGAGCTCGTTAAACTGGGGAGTAAGGTCACAACCCCTTACCGCCATAATGTAAGCTTTTTGCCTGGCCTTCCTTCCTTTATTCCATGTTTTTTTCACTTTTTATCTTTCACTTTTTCTATATATATAGTGTTTGGTACCCTCATGCTGCCTTGCGCAAAAGTTACTATAACATTTTTATTTCCGATTTATCAATTTCTATATATTTATATTTTATATATATATATATATATATATACAGGGTCTTTCAAAAGTCCGTATAAATTTTAAAAATCCATTAAAAATCAAAAAATCATCGCATTGAGGTACGGTTTGTACCATAAGAATTACTAGGACGGGGGGGGTTGTTTTTTTCATGTGAAACAATTTTGTATTTTAAAAAATCACATATAGGTGGAGCTGAACGCATTGGAAAGACATTTAAAATAACTTAATGTACGTGTCAAATCGTGTGACATGCCTAAATAAGCCTGAACAATTGTTAGGACCTTCTCCTTTCTTTAGATTTTTCCTAATTCAGAATTTTCGAAAAGCATCTGATGCTGATTCGCCGCTCAAGTAATACAGCTTCACTAACAAGGCTTCCTCGATCAAAGTTAACATTCTCGCCAAAACTTCTTTCTTGCACCGTTTACTAATGAATCAAATTAAGAATCGACATAGCACTACAGTTCCTTTATAACAGCCTCATTTGAATACTACTGGAAGATGTATTCGGGTACGCGCCATCTATAGGTGATTTTTTAAACTACAAAATTTTTTTCACGTCAAAAAAAAAAAACCCCGTCCTGACAATACTTATTTTACAAACCGTACCTCAATGCGATTATTTTTCGAATTTTAATGATTTTTTAAAGTTTATACGGACTTTTGAAAGACCCTGTATATATATATATATATAAAGAGAGAGAGAGAAGATATAAAGAGCTGGCGAGGAAAAGCACAAACAAACAAGGATCAAAAACAAGGATTTTGAAATATCTATGGAAGAAAATATTGATGCTTTAAGAAGAACTTTTTTTTAATTTAATTTTTTTGTTTTCCGAATACAAATTTAATTTTTATAGAGTTTTTTATACATTTAGGAGCTAAATAAATAATAACATTTCTAAATTTATATTTTTTATCCCACTGCTATCCGTATAAAATTTAATAAGTGTTTTTCTTTTCTTAACATCTTAAAGGTCTAACTGATTTATGTGCTTTTCCCACAACAAAGATCATAAATTTGTTAAATCAAATATATTATAGAGAAAAATTGGAATTCTTGACTTATGTGCATTTTTTCCGCCACCTCTAGATATACGTATATGTATATGCATAAACATTTTTAGTACCACTGTTATAGTAAAATGCACTAGAAAGTAAAAAATAGTTTTTAGCTATCCAAACGTTCTTATGCATAAGCGACTCAAAGTAAAACAGTGAGGCGCCCATAAAAAAAAAATCTGATGTGGGCAGCACATGACTTTCCTTATACAATGCAATGAATTTACTACTTTTACAGTAAAAAAAAAATAGATAATTATTATAGTAGATATTTATATTATTTCCAAGATATTGAATTTTCGTTAATTAGTCTTCATTCTCATTGATTTAGCGTCATTTTTATCCATTTGGCACGTTTTTCGTTAATTCAGCAACATTGAAGAAAGTCGCCACATCACACCAAATTCGTCGCCAAAATCTCGCCAAGCGTTATGGACGGAGAAATAAGTTATTCTTACAGCAGATAAATCACTATTGGCGTTCAAATACAAAAGTATTACTCAAAGTATCTTTTTTCATGAATGGAACGAGCTAGATCCACGAGAATGATGTCACAAATTTATTTCATGGTATTACATATGAAAAGTGAACATGTTTCTCAATAGGAAATATTTTTTTATATGATTTTTTGATAATTTTTTGAAAAATGTATAATATCTCGAGAACGGTTCATATTAGCGTTCTAAAATTTATGTCAATCGTTTTCTAATGAAAAATTACATAAGAAATGTCTATTTGCGTAACTTTATTAGAGGTTTTGATTTTTTGACGATTTCTTCAAAATTCCAGTCGAAAATTTGGGGGGGGGGGTCTGAACATTCAATTGCGTATAAAAACAATAGGCTTCCAGTTTTTATGAATTGTAATTTTTGTACCAAATTTCATTCGAATCGGTCCATTCGTTCATCAGTTATCGTCTCTACAGACTCACTGACACACACACACACACAGAGAGAGACATCACTTCAAAAATGTTCGCTTCGTGATCAGGGATGCTTAAAACGTACTGTCCCGTCGAAAACTCAAATTCGAATTTTGGACCCCGTCACAATACTTTCCTTGTACATTATTGTATATAAGGAAAATAATAAGAGTTATATCCGGACATTAACAGAATTTTAAGGAGCAATAGAGGTGATAACGTAGAAATGACATATATAAGAATGACGGATTGTTAAATCAAAATTGTCAAAGAAACATTTAAATGAACTGATTATAACCATTCTTATATACCGGGTGGTCAGAATTAAAACTCCCCTACTCTGAGATCTCTAGACATCGAATTACTCAGTGTAAAAGCTCCAAAATTGTTGAACCTACTATTCAAGACATGGGGAAAAGGATTACGCGAAAAAAAAATTAGTTCCAGAAACACCGATAGGTGGCGCTGTACAACAGAAAATATGCTGAAAAGACACAAAATACACATTTGTAACACATTTTATTCGAACGTACCAAACATTGATTTCACAAGGGCCTTATCGATGCAGGGAATGCTGCTCAATATGGTTCCCTTCTTCAAGATATAAAATCTGCAGTCTGTGGACAGCTTGTTCAACTGCGGATCGTAATTGGTCTATTGAGATGCTTCTCACATGCAGAGTGATACTGTCTTTCAAATCTGCCAAGGTTACCAGACGTCCTCGATAAACAATACTTTTTAAGTATCCCCACAGCCAAAAATCACAGGGATTAAGATCTGGAGAACTAGATGGCAAGGTTGTCGGAAACGCACGACTAATTACTCTACCATTAGTAAAATGTTGCCGAAGAAACTGCTGTACACAGAGTTCAATGTGTGGAGGCGCTCCATCTTGCAAAGAGGTAATTGAATCAAGACATTGGTGCTGTTGCAGTTGGGATACAACAAAATTTTCGAGCATGTTTTTGTACCTCCTAGCTGTCACGGTGCATGTCACAGGGCCATTGGGAGTAGCCTCTTCGAAAAAGAAAGGTCCAAGAATGAATGTGGCTGTGAATCCACACTAGACTGTAACTTTCGATGAGTGAAGTAGAATTTCTTGGAAGATACGAGGGTTTTCCGTGTCCCAAATGCGACAGTTATGGGTGTTGACTGTTCCACTTAGATGGAAATGCGCTTCATCGCTCCATAGAATCTGCCATGGCCACGATGCATCCACTTCAACTCTAGCCAGAAATGTCAATACAAAGGTCAGTCGCTTCTCCCTGTCGATGGTCAGCAAATGGTGATTGTGACTAATTTTGTACGTGAAAAAATGCACTATGTTTCTCAGTACGTTCCGCACTGTGCTGTAGGGAGCACCCAAGTGTCGTGACACTCCACGTGCACTACTACGGGTCTCAAGGACGGTGTATACAGAGTGCCCAGGAGGGGAAAGGATTCCCCCCTTTAAACTCCGAGCGAAGAGAAAAAGAAGTACTAAGAAAGAGGAGCATAGGTTAAGAGAGACATCAGAGCTTTGCTTGGGGGGAGGACAACGACCTAAGTCGAGCCCCACGCCAAGTCTTACTGAAGGGGAAAGGTATGCTAGGGTCCAAGCAGGCACCTAGCGAGAGTAAAAAGGAACGAGGGGGATAAGCGCGTCCCGAGGAACGCAGGGCCTTGAGCTTGGGACGGGGGGAGGGAACGCAGGGCCTTGAGCTTGGGACGGGGGGGAGGGAACGCAGGGCCTTGAGCTTGGGACGGGGGGAGGGAACGCAGGGCCTTGAGCTTGGGACGGGGGGGAGGGAACGTACATAACAAAAAGAAAAGGAAAACGATTCGTCGATAAATCGCGAACTCCCAAATGCTAGGGAGGGCCACGGAGTTAGCAAGAGTTCATAATAAAAGGGAGAGATCAGATGTAAAACAATGCTAGACGAGCCGCCTCTGCTTAGGAGGCCGAAGAAAAGCATCCATTGTGCGGCGCCCCACCAACGCCCAGGAGCGCTTTCGCGCCTTAGGGCGTGTCGGGTTATACCGCGGGATACTGTCTAGAGTGAAATTATTTACTCTACTGAGATCTCTGAAAAAATTTTGAGAGAGTTTTTGAATGTAGTCTAAAAATGGCCTAATATAGAGGTCTCTGTGCAGAACTTCAAGCCGGACGTAGGTTGGAAACCTGATAAACATACGAAGTGCTTTATTTTGACTAACTTGAAGCATCCGTAGGTGAATCTCAGCTACGGTTCCCCAGACCGGGGATCCGTACGTCATAATTGGACGTATGCAGGACGTGTACAGCAATAACTTATGTCTCGTTGACAGGCGGCTGTTTCCATCCAAAAGGGGGCGAAGCTGGGCCAGTGCAGACTTCACTTTCTGACAGATGTTAGAAATGTGAAGTTTCCACGTGAGATTGAAATCCAAGTACACACCAAGGTACTTGTAGTTAGTTTGCCAGGGAATCGGTTCATCATTCAGAGTTAAGTTAGTGGAGGGGGTTCGGCGAGGGGATGGGTAACTGACGGCGGCACACTTGCTGACATTCACTTTGATTCTCCAGTTAGTTAACCATTGCGTCAACGTGTCGAGGTAAGATTGAAGAGTTTCGTGCACGACATGTGTATGCTTGTGTTGTGCAATCAGGGCTGTGTCGTCGGCGTACAGGCCTAAAGTGACACCGGGGAAACGTGGAAGGTCATTAATGTACAGGTTGAACAATTTGGGGCCGACAAGGGAACCTTGAGGGACTCCACTGAGTATATTCCTGGGGGAGGAGAGAGAGGAGGAAACTCTTACCGCGAAGCTACGCCCCGTTAGGTAAGAGTGAAGAATTTTAATGAGATGAGCAGGAAAATGTAGAGCGATTAGTTTAAAGAGGAGACCGTATATCCAGACCTTATCGAAGGCTTTTTGGATATCCAGGTAGACAATAGTGGTGTTGAGATGCTTGGCGCGAGCCTCATGTATGAGTTCCACAACCCTAAGCAGTTGATGTTGGGTAGAGTGTCTACTCCTGAACCCATATTGCTCAGGAATAATGACGTTAAGGCTGTAGAACTCATCCAGGTGCTGCACCAAGACATACTCGAAGATTTTAGAAATACAGGAAAGGAGAGAAATAGGTCCGTAGTTAGAGGGTTCAGAATGATTTAGGCCAGGCTTAGGAAGGGGGGCCACGATAGCCACCTTCCAAGCCCGTGGAAAATAATTTATCTTTAAGATGATTAAAGAGGAAGACTAGATATAAAAGGCAGGCTTTAGAGAGGTTTTTAAGCATGTTAGTAGAGATTTGATCTCCCCCAGGAGCTTTGTTACTCTTGAGTTTTTGAATATAAGGGATGATGTCAGGAAATTCAACTTTCCTGAGCGTGTTAGGAGAAGGTGTGGAGATAAATTGTTCAACCGTGGGCTCCACCAATGCAACCGTCTAGGGGTCGATTACATTGTGGTGAGGTTCAAACTATCTTCTAAGACTGTCTGCAAGCATCTCAGCCTTCTGTGCATTTGAAATTGCCCTGCAGTTGGGGCCGTTAAGGGCCGGTATGTAAGTTTTCTGCCTACGAATACGTGAGGTTGCCCTCCAAATGGTGTTGTCCTGAGTCGTTAGGGACTCTACGAAGTTGTTCCATCGTGCACGGGTGAAGGCCTTAATCCGTGAGCTAACTTGCGCTCTGAGGAAGTTAAGCTCACGTTTAAGGTCAGGATCTCTGCTTGCCTGCCACTCTTTCCTGATGCGATTTCTTTCTCTGATCAAATCTTGCATACCGGGAGGCAGCTTGTAATGATTGACCTTTGCGGTCCTGGGCTTCGAGGATGCAGAGTAGGTTTCTCTAAGCCTATTCTTGAGATTTTCTATCTCTGCATCCGCGAGGTCCATGGCCCAGTTCTTCGACACAGGGAGGGGGCGGATTTTTGCTCAGCAGATCGGTAAACTTTGTCCAGTTGGTTCTATGCTTGGCCGGGGTGTTCAAGGAGAAGTGATTTAGTTCGATGGTATACAAGATGGGGAGATGATCAGAGGGGAGTTCGTTAACAGCTTCCATGTAATACGTATAGGGGATGTTGCTGGTGATAGCAAAGTCAATTACATTGTTAAGGTGGGTGGGGGAGCCTGGGGCTATAACATCAAAGTTATTCTCATCGGCCCAGCGTTTAACGCCTTGGCCGCGAGGAATCGATGATGCACACCCCCAGGCTTGGTGTTTAGCGCTCAAATCACCAGCAACTATCACATGGGGGGAAATTTTGAAGAGGGTGGAAAGGTCATTAATACTAAGACTGGTATTAGTGCAGTTGGGTGGCAGGTAGACAGACGCAATGGTGATAACTGGATTTGCAGAAAAATTTACTTCGACGATCGTGACCTCTCCAATTTGGAGAGGGGGGTAGGGTATGCGGTTGTGTGGCAGACTCGACCTCACATACACAGCAGTGCCGCCTGCAGAACGATTGCTAGTACGAGGCCTGTCATCACTGTATAACTCGTAATTAGCAATCTTGCAGATGTTCCCTGGACTGAAGTGGGTTTCTTGAACCAAAAACAGATCTAAGTTATTTGCTGTACAGAAGTCCTTAGCCTCATGAATTTTACCTTTAAGTCCATTGGCATTCCAGATACCAATGGTGAGATCCTTCAAGTTTCTTTGCAAAGAACCCATAGCCAAAAAAGGGGGGGGGTAATTTGTGCTGATGAGGGCGCTTACACCCTCAAAAAGAGTTTGCATTTTTTTCCATCTCTGTTTGAGCAGACAGGAGATGGGGAAGGACCGTCTTAAAGGCCAGATTTACAACGACAGTGCCATACTGTTCTCCGAATCTGAAGAGTAAATTTAG
The DNA here is from genome assembly GCA_951213105.1 of Amaurobius ferox. Taxonomy (NCBI): domain Eukaryota; kingdom Metazoa; phylum Arthropoda; class Arachnida; order Araneae; family Amaurobiidae; genus Amaurobius; species Amaurobius ferox. The sequence goes on from OX578143.1 coordinate 19,537,586, forward strand.
AAAATCATCTTTGTCGGAACTTTTAATGGGTGCTCTGTTAGGGGCCGACATTTTTGGGTTGACCTCTTGGGTCTTTTTGACAACCTCGCTACGTCCATCCGTTACAGCAGCGTAAGAGCGCTGTGGGTCGGCGAACCGTTGGAAACTGGAGTTCCGAGATGCAAGGGCGCGGTACTTCGGAAATTTCGGGCAGTTTCTGTAGGATGCGGGGTGGCTTCCTCCGCAGTTAACGCAAACACAAGGTGTTTCTGCCTCTTTTTTACACTCTTTGGTGAGATGTTCACCAGCACATTTCACACATCTCGGTGGAAGGTAACAGCCGTTGCTGGCGTGTCCGAAAGACTGACAACGGAAGCATTGGCTAACTTGCTTTTAGCCCCTGTATCTCTCTACTTTGATTTCTGTAAACATCAGCTCAGTTAGGTTGTATATGCCTTCATTATCTGGGGATTTCACGAGCTGCATGTAAAACAGCGGCATATTGACTCGCTTGGTTCTGGGCCCACGTGCCAACTGAGTAACGCTGGCTGGATTTAGACCCCTTAACTCAAGCTCCGATTTAATATGGTCTGTCCCCATGCAGATCGGGAGCTCCCTTATAACTACTTTTAACGGCTTATCCTCATTTAACAAGTAAGATTTAAACTCCAGATTTCCATTTATTAATAATCTTTGAATCAGCCTGTATTCTTCTGAACTATTTACATTTTAAGAAGTCGCCTGAGTTAGGGAGTTTGGCACACAGACTGGGGGCCCTATCTTTCAAATCTTGCAACAACCTGTGATATTCAGTAGTGACTACTATGAAGAAGGGGGTGCGGCGCTCCTTTTTAGGGGTGTCTATAATCATTTCATTTACATTTTCTGCATCAGGTGCAGGAATATCCACCTCATCATGAACAGCATTTGAGGGGGGGAGGGTTATTTACAAAGTTGGCAAAGCTGATACTGGCAGTATGTCTTTTAGGGGGAAAGCTAAAACCTTCCCCATCAGTAAGTTTATGTTTTTTGCTAGACAATTCATTAATTTTAGGGTTAGGTATTCTGGGGTCTACAGGTTTAGAAATTTTTTCGATAACATCATTACTCAAAGGGTTGCTAGGCAAGGACACAGAATCCGTGTTGAGCTGGCTAGGAGAAAGTTTCAAAATAACTGCCGGAGAAGGTCTCCGGCAAGTCTCACCATATTGGGGGAGTCTATATAAAGTCCGATATCAGCTTGTCCATCCGGATCTTGAATCGCTGGAGTCTTGCTTTCAGCTGGAGAGTCTTTTCAGGGTCTTGGGATCTCCTCATCTCCATATCTTTGGCGTTGTATTCGGCTCGCATATAAGAGACTTCCTGTTTGGCCATCGCTAATGTGAGTCCAACATCTTTTCCACGTGGCTCTGTGCACTACTACAGCCTATAACGTTATCCATTGATTGTTCAACAATAGCGGTGGCAACATCGTCAACGACATCTGAACGAGTCGATTTGCGTCCTCGACCCGGCTGAACTCCAAGATGTCCAGTTTTCTCGAATCGAGCGATCATTCTCCTGAGAGCTTGTGGAAGTAATGGTCCTTTGCACAAATTCTTAAGTCGACGAAACTCTCGAAGTGCAGCTGCAGCATGTCCTTTGTTTTCATAAAACAGATTCACAAGCAAAGCGCGTTCTGGCAGTGTGACAGCCATCGCTGATAAGAATGAAAATTTCCCAGTTTTATCCCCTTTTATGCCCAGAACATAGTAGCTGTAAACCAAGGGTTTATGCAAATTTTTGTGCTTACAGTGCGAAATTGCAGTTACAATGACAGTTTAAGTTTCTTCACTTTGTTTTTCTTCTTTTTTTTTATATCAGCAAAAGAAATTAAAAAGGAAAAATTACCATATCGCATGTGTTTTTTTTTTTTTTTTATGATTATTTTATGTCTTTTCAACATATTTTCTGTTGTACAGCGCCACCTATCGGTGTTTCTGGAACTAATTTTATTTCTCGCGTAATCCCTTTCCCCATGTCTTGAATAGTAGGTTCAACAATTTTGGAGCCTTTACACTGAGTAGTTCGATGTATAGAGATCTCAGAGTAGAGGTGTTTTAATTCTGACCACCCGGTGCAATGATTTCTATAATATCACTTCCATTGTTCCTTAAAGTTCTATTAATGTCCAAATATAATTATTTTATGGGCGCCCCACTGTTTTATTTTAATCGCATATGATCAAGAATGTCGTGATAGTTATTAGTGACGACTAGCTAGTTAATCCGACGCGAAACGTGATAAAACTTATTAAAAAATTGCAATTTAATTTTTCAAGAATATTAGTTTCCCTGCTGTTCGCGAAACCCTTCTGAAATTCCATTTGATAGCGGAACCCTAAATTGACAAAAAGGACCAAATTACGCATATTGTGCGGACCAAATTACGCATACGAAGTTTTTCGCGTTATTTTTAACACTTCACAACATAGTTGAAAAGTGTTTATGACTTTGTTCATTTTGTCTCTCTATCTGTCTGTCTGTCCGTTAGCACTGTAACTACCGTAAAAATGACTTCATCAAAATGAAATTTTAGTATGTTGTTCAGACGGTCTGTGAGACCTATGGGAATATAAATGAATAATATCACCCAATTACTTTTGGATTGAACCCGGGTTGAAAAAATGAAATACATTGAACCCTGTGGGACATAATTTTTCAAACATTTTTTTAGCAGATTTAAAATTCACAAATTGCTTCGAAAATTTTTGGAAATATTTAAATTATCCCATAAAATATATAAAAATATCTCAGCAAAATATATTCAGTAGTTTATTAAATTAAAATTAAAATAATAATTACACCTTTTACATGAAGCAATCACGTGACCATTATATGAAAAGATCTTGTGACCCATTTCAAAATAAAATATGGCACCCATCTTGTCTCAAAGTCGTGATTTTAAAGTTCTTTTTAATTCATATTTAGTGTTGTATCCGTCCTAAAACCGCTTCATTTTTGCTAAATTCTGTGCATCTACATATTGAAACAACGCAATTACAATATAGTTGAGTTTAAATGATCATCCAACTTTGATTATTTCTACAACGAAGCCTACTTTTCACTTATGTGGAATGTGAGCCAACGGCCATACCGTGCTGAAAACACCGGTTCTCGTTAGATCACTGAAGTCAGGCAGCATCGGGCGCGGTTAGTACTTGGGTGGGTGACCACCTGGGAACACCGCGTGCTGTTGGCATATTTCAGGCGCGGTAGCCCGGTGGTTTGCGCGCTGGATTTTCACGCTGCCACAACTGCCGCCGTGTTCATGCGGAGTACGATCACGTTAAACATGTGGGTCCGTAAGTCCTTCCGAGAGGTTGGTGGTAGGGGAAGGAGGGTGCGGTCCCTGTGGATGCCTCCCCCACTGGGTTCCGGTCTAAATTGGGTGGCACTTCTCTGCCGACCAAACAGTTATCTTACACCTTCTGGTAGGTCGAACGGTCTGGGTCTCAACAACAACAACAACAACTTATGGAGAATGTAAATACCAAAAGATGTAGAATGAGTTGTATAAGAATTGCTGCATTTCTTTAACGCAAAATTATTTAGCTCATGGAGTCTGCTATATAGCTGATATGAATGAAATATTCATTGATTTTACACAAAGAAGGACGATTTTTTCGATGAAGTTTTAAGCATAGAGTTTTGTACCTCCATGGTCTTAAGTTTTTAAATAAAATAACTTATTATGGTATTGTGATGAATGAAATGAAGGGAAAAAAGTTTGAATAAAACGCTGCTTTTATAGAGAGGAGCCAGGTGTGTTATATTTCGAGAACGTCATTTGAATAAATTGCATTTGTTTTGGATGAAGTTTTCAAATATAATAAATTATTGTAGTATTATGATAATTTTAAAAATATTACCGAGGAATGTATCGCATTTTAGAAATGTTTAAACCAGGTAATTTATATTTCAATGGCGTCATTTGAATGAAGTTCATTTTTTTCGGTGAAGTTTTCAAATACAATAAATTAACGTAGTTTTGTGATAATTTTAAAAATATTACCGAGGAATGTATCGCATTTTAGAGATGTTTAAATAAAATTGCATTGAAGTTGGAAAGTATTTCATCAATACTTTATGCATGATCGATCTTTCTTGTTTTATTATTATTTCTGAAAATTTTACGAAACTATCAAGTTGAAGAACCTCTGGAAAATCACTTTAGAAAACACTGTGCTAGTATAAGTTTATTGGGTATTTGACATTTGTATTCAATTTTGATCTCCTTTGGACTTTTTTAACTGAATTGCCCAAAATCACATCAGTCTCTTGCATGTATTTTAAAAATATGTTTTCCTTTCAGATTTCATGCCCATCCAATGACACAAAGCGGTTAATGCTATGAGAATGGCCTTGTTGAAATTGTCTGCGGAATTGGATATCGGTTTAAAGAACATCATATGCAACCATCCATCTTAACAAACTCTCGTTAACAAAGAACATCAATACCTGTCGAAAATTACTTGATGTTTGCATAACGCTGATGTGACAATCAAATGTAAATTTTCGTGTTCGAACTTCATTAATAGAGTGTGAAGCCGTCCACTGAAATCTCATATTTCGTGTTCGAATGTTATTTTTACTTTTTTATACGTGGTACTGGGAAAGTTTTGTTTTCACAAAAATTTTCGATTTCGAGATTTTGATGCCAATATATGTTTTAAGACCTCCTGAACACGTCTGTCGCTGATCGATTTCTACACGATAGCTACACGATAGAGGTCACAAATATTTATGGGTTTTCACGAAACTTTATATGCGGTTTTGTTATCAAAAAATCTAGAACTAGATAGAATTTTTTTAAATTCGAGTGAAAACTTCGAAATTTATTCAAAATTTTATGTTTTTACGTTCCCTGCAATACATGGTAATGTATAGGGAAAGTATTGGAATCATGCTAGAAATCGCAACTCGAATTTTCGACGGATCTACGCGTTTTGGGACCTCTGGAATACGAAAATAATATTTTTAGCGTGACGTCTGTGTGTGTGTGTCTGTCTGTCTATTTGTCTGCCTGTGTGTCTGTCTGTCTGTCTGTCTGTCTGTGCAATGTATGTATCCACTCTAACTCAAAAACTAATGGACCGAATTTCATAAAATTGGTAAGTAAGTCACTTGTGTATGACCCTGATGCTGATTATTTTTGGGTACGATTCGGGGTAAAACAACCCGCTTTTTCTGCGAAATGTCCTTCAAAAATTGCCTGTATCCACTTTAACTAAAAGACTAATTGATCAAATTTTACAAAATTTGGTAGATAAGTCACTTGTAGGTCACTCTGATGCTGATTACATTTTAATACGATTCGAAAAAGAAGAACCTGCATTTTTTACGAAGTGGCTCGCAAATATTGTACATATCCACTCTAACTCAACTAATCGATTAAAGTCAATAAAATCCGATAGGTAAATCACTTAGGTGTGACCCTGGTGCTGATTAGTTTTTGGTACGATTTGGGATGAAACAACCTGCCTTTTTTTGCGAAATGGCCAGCAAAAATCCCATGTATCTACTCTAGCTGAAATACTAATTAACCAAATTTCACAAAATTTGGTACATAAGTTACGTGTGGGATATTCTGGTGCTGATTAGGTTTTGGTACGATTCGGAAAAGAACAGTCTGCATCTGTACCAGATTTTATTCAAAGAAGGGGTTTTGTTCCTTATAATTTTCAGAAATGAACCGTAATAAACCTGATTCCATTGTAATGATTATACAGGACATGCACAATAAATAAACTGAATTTTGAAATCACTTATCAAACAGAATACCTGCGGTTTCACTAGTATAAAATAAGGCAAAAGTTTGCCAATGTTTGTGAAGTATTTATCACTATACTTTAGTGATGGTTTCGAAAATGCCTTGAAATTATGATGCAGTGTAAACTGGTTATACTGAACCAGGGTTATAATGATTGTTTTTAATGTACTAAATTCAATGTCACTATGAATATTCTATATACATATTGTAATCAGACTCCATTTTAAGTAAGCTCATGTATAAGAAAACTTCGGCTAACTAAATTTATAAGAAAACTTCACCAAAAAATGCTTCGAATTGAATTCCTGAATAATTCATTTTAAAATGGTTACAAATAGAAAAATATAAATATAAAATTATTTGAAAACTGCAAATTCCATGTAATTTCAAATAAATATCCTTATTTAAAGCTAATAAAACTCATACAAATGCACATAAATAAGGAAAAATATTTAAATTACATCAGAATGCTACAAGAATAGCTCAGTAAAACCTCATTAAAAGAACAGCATAATAAAACAAATTTCAACGATATCAATCAGTTCGGAGATACATAACGGAGTTGGTGATTTTAATCTCATTGTGTTTTGTCTTAACTTGTGTGAAGAAAACTGATTTATTTATAAACAAACTTTGTTACATTTTAATTAACAAACTGAAATAAAATTAAGGGTTTTTTACATTGAACTTCTCAAATACTAAGTGAAAGCTGCTTTACATCAAACAGGGGGTCCAGCATAATATTTCAAGTTTGACGGAGATCTATTTATAAAATATCAAAGTTTTTTTCACATTAATTGAAACTTAGTATGAACTGTTTAGTATAAAATGAGCAACAGTACATTGAAATGTATATATACAGTATCTATTGTGTATAAATATTTCTGTTTACGAGAACGATCGCGAGAACGGTTTATGTTAGCGTTCTGAAATTTATGCCAATCGTTTTCTAATGAAAAATTACATAAGAAATGTCTATTTGCGTAAGTTTATTAGCGGTTTGGATTTTTTGACGATTTTTCAAAATTTCATTCGAAAATTTAAGGGGATTCTGAACATTCGATTGCGTATAAAAACAATAGGCTTCCAGTGTTTGCGGATTGTGATTTTTGTAGCAAATTTCGTTCGAATCGGTCTATTCGTTCGTCAGTTATCGTCTCCACAGACTCACTGACACACACACACACACATACTTTCACACACACACTCACAGACAAACAGACATCACTTCAAAAATGTTTGATTCGTGATCAGGGATGCTTGAAACGTGCTCTCCCGTCGAAAACTCGAATTCGAATTTTCGACTCCGTCACAATACTTTCCTTGCTTCCCGACCGTCCAAACAGTTACCTTACACCTTTCTGGTAGGTCGGACGGTCTGGGTTTCAACAACAACAATACTTTCCTTATACATTATATATATAAGGAAAGTAAAAAACACATGTAGACTTTTTTGCTGTTCAGATGAAAACGCCTACTCCTCATTTACAAATGAATATTTTGTAGCTTGTACATACATTGTGTAATCAAACTTCATTTGAAGCTAACTCATAAGAAAACTTCCTCTTCCTGAAAAATTAGATGTTTCTTGTTTCCGAAATCGGTTGATATTGAAAACTATTTGTTATATGCTGTAATTTTAAAGAAAGAAGCTTTTACTTTAAGGATAAAAGCATATATGATTTGTAAACAATCCGGCAAGTTATGCCCAATCATAAATAAAGAAAATAATATTCTAGCTAGTATTAAGGCCACATTTGATATCATGCTACTTCTTATGTGTGACTGATTCTGCATATCATGTGACCACATAACAAGGGTAACCAGCGAAAGTTTTGGTCAATCTGGTTATAATCGTACAGTCACTGAAATGAATTTTCAAACGGCAGTGGTTATAAACAAAATCCCAATAAACAAGATTCCCGAAACTTGTGTTACTTTACCAGTAAAATAAATTATCCTTTTGCTGCCATGACAAAGTTTGAATTGTGGCAACATTCAAATACAATTTGTGCAAATTAATCAGATTTTACTGTATTAAAACATGAACATGAAATCCAGGGGACAGTCAGTAGAATGCAAATTTGTAAAAAAAAATAAGAGTTTCATTTAACCAATATTATGAACTATTAATTATCAGTTAAAATCATCTCTGCATAAGTACTGCCTTAAACAAAATCAAGTTTTTATGTTTTTTTATAATATTGTGTTTAGGCGAACAAACATTGTTCATTGTTTAAACCATTGAAGTACATGGTATAAATAAATCAAGCCATTGCTACATCAATACCATTGTGCATTGATTAAAAGATAAAATATTGTAGCAAATATCTGGTGTACATAACAGAATACAAAGTACTTCAAAAATCACTTGAGATTTGTTTTAGGTATATAAAAGCACTTTAATTGCAAGTAAATATTTGTGAATCCTTGTGATTCTGCAAAATTATCATTGGGATCTTTTGATCTATATATTTTTTAACACAAGCCATTGAAAAGATGACCCTGAACCATGTATAACACTTTTACCAAACTTAACAGAAAAAAAAGCACTTCCTTATTATACCGGCCCCCAAGAATGAATTGTCAAATGACCACAATGTATCGCCAAGGTAAATTGTAAAATTTCGCCAAACGTTTGTAGCCCTAAAGAAACAGCACGTGTTTATATTACCGCCACATTGCTGTTTGGACCTTGGCGAAATCGTAATTGCGGGGGCCGCTATATAATAAGGAAGTACCAAAAAAATGTCATTTATTTTGTGACATAAAAACCGAGTTGAAGGTATATGCACAACAATTTTACATCAATATCAAAGGAACAAATTTAATCAAAATCCAAGAAAAATATTTAACATACTGTACAGTGGTGAATTCTAGTCTAGAAAGCAGGTCATGCAAAAGTGCATATTACATTTCAATCCCTGTATTACCAATTGCACCATAATACTCAAGGGATTTAATGGCGATAATAGTAATGATAATAATGTTACTGCTATTGTGTTATATATTTTAACCTAAGGAAGGGGTTTTGTCGATAAATTTGGTATAGTGGTGCCATGCCAAATCCTACGACAGCATTCCCCATTGATGAAATAGTATCCTTTATTGACTTATATTGGTAAATAAAGATATTTTTTAAACAGGGTTAAGTGTGTTGAAATTTGAAAGTGAATTTCGATCACTTATTTTTTATATTAGTTATTAATTTGTAAAGACATATTTCACTTTATTTCCCATATAACACAGAAATTAAGTAAAGAACATGACTTTCCACGCAATCAATATAATAAATTGGAACACGATATAAAGTACAGGGTAAATAAATGTACGTATGCTTTTTTTTTTCGATGCATTTTATATTGCGATCCAATTTATTATTAACATAAAAATTATCCTACCCTATTTTCAAAGATTTCTTTTACTAGTATTGTTATTAGAATCATTCATAAAAAATTAACATTTCGTGGAACAAGAGATACTTTTGCAAGAATAATTTTAAATATATAAAATACTAGCAGCATACCCGTTCTTCGTACGGAGTATATAATATAAAGAAACTTGAAATTCATAATCATGCCCAAATTCTTATAGTATACTAAATGACATGTTTAATCAAAATATTCTGTTAAAATATTTAATATAATGCTCCTAAAAAGAAGTTTAAGAATCTCTGTTCTCGCTATATAAAATTATCTTCATGGACATATCTGAAGAATAAAACATCTTTGACCCCTTATGTAAGCAAATATAAAAAAAATATGGAATTGAATCAATATATGCAAAATAAAAGCGTTAAAATTGTATGGGACCCGTACTAATTATATACGCGAATATTAGAAAATATAACCTGTATTAGTAGATTACATGTATAAATTGAAAATACCAATAAACCCGTAATCTTTAAATCTGAAGACAGTCATTTATTCCAATATATGTCAAAATTAAAGTGCTAAAATTATATGGGAAGATATACACTTACTACTTATAATGTCCGATTATTAGTAGAAGATTACCCGTTTTGCAATATGAGTCACAAATGTTTTTTGGTAAAATACAACAGACGACGTAATAAATTGAATATATAATTAATCCCCTTAATCTTCATACCAGAAGACTGTACTGGATTCCAATATATATGCCAATATATGTCAAAATATATGCCAATATACCTGTACTACTTATATTCTCGTAGGTTAGAAGATATACCCGTGCATTCCTAGAAGATTACTCATACAACGTACAATATGCGTGTGTCAGCAATTTTTGCCGCAATAAAACAATGGCATAATAACTTAAAAATATCAATAATCCCTGAATCAATAATTCCGGAAAATATCAATAATAATAATGTTTAAACCTGAAGAGTAAAATTGATATTATCCAGTCCAAAATGAAATGGCAATGAAATTTATTTTATATACATATCTTCATTATTCAAATCGGAAAGGATTTAATAAAAATCGTCTGCCGCATAAACACATTGGATTTAAATCCGTTGCTAAGCGACATGATATCATTTGCTTCAAATAAATTGGTAGAAAAAATATCGTCTAAATAGTTATATTTCTATGGAACATTTGGCGACAGTTTCGTCAAATTAGCGACATTTTAAAAAATCGCCAAATTTATCGCCAAGTGGGACTGTAGAACTGACAGTTCCACTTTGCGACAAATTGACGAAATATCATCACAATACTATCCCCTAATAAAAAACAATTAATATCATTTATGTAGCGCAATTTTATCAATTTCAAGATATTTTTATAGATTTGAAAACATTTTTATCAATTTGGTGACATTTTAAAAATTCGCTAAATGTATTACTAAGTAGGATGGTTGGTCTGACAGAAAAATGCTAACCAAACATCATTTCAGTACTCTCTTCTAACAAAACAAAAAAAAATTTCATTGATATGTAGAAGACCCAAGCCACACGACCAACCCGAAGGTTTATGGCAGCTGTTTGTGTGTCGTTTATATCAATTTGGCGACATTTCCGTCAATTTGGCAAAGTTTAAGAAAAGTTGTCAAATTAGCGATATCCCTCCAAATTCGTAGCTTTGAATTTGCAGATCTGAATGAAACATTCTTATCCCGTTTCAATATACTAAATGAAAACACTACAATTGTATTAGAAGATATACCCGCTCTACTCTTTTTCTGTTTCAACAATCGGCTATATGAATTTATTGGCTAAACACAATATATGAGTTTAGTAGCTAAATACGATATAAGCTTGAAAACTCTTTGCCAAAATAAATGAAATTGATGTACGCAGTCAGCAATTAATATAATTAAAAGAAAAATCAAACCGTCCATTCATAAGATATACTTTTATATCCATTTATCCATTTATTTATTATTTAAATCGAAAAAAAAATAATAAAAACATTAACAAACACATTTAATTTAATTGCGATGCCGAGCAACATGATATATCCTCCTAAAATGTTAAAATTTATTAACCACTAACAGCACACCTGTTATTCGTACGGAGTGTATAATTTAAAGAAACTTAAAGTTCGCAATCATGTGCAAATTCTGTTAAAATATTAAATTTATTGCTCCTAAAGAGAAGTTTAAGAATATATGTTCTCTGCAAAATTATCTTCACGATCAGATCTTAAGAATAAAACATCCTGCCCCCTTTTGTAAGCAAATTTACAGAAGAAAAAATAGGAATTGAATAAATATATGCAACCCCGTACTAATTATATTGTCGCAGATCAGAAAATATGCCAATGTGTTAGTAGAAGATTACCCGTATTGCAATATGCGTCTCAAAAATATTTGCCAAAATAAAAGAGATGACGTAATAAATTGAAAACATCAATAATATCCGTACTCTTTATACCAGAAGGTCGTAATTGATTCCAATATATGCCAATATATATCAAAACATATGTCAATATACCTGTACTACTTATATTCTCGTAGATTAAAAGATATACACGTGTATTTGTAGAAGATTCGTACAACATACAATATATGAGTTTAAACAATTTTTGTCATAATAAAATAATTGCATAATAACTTGAAAATATCAATAATCCTTGAATCAATAATCCCCGAAAATATAAATAATAATAATTTTTAAACCTGAAGACCGTAATTGATATTATCCAGTCAAAAATGCTATAAGAAAAATCAAATCGTTCTTTTCTAAAATATATTTTTATATCCATTTATTTATTATTCAAATCGAAAAAATAATTATTAAAATTAACAGACAGATTTAATTTAATTGCGTTTCTGAGTAACATGATATAAGATAGAATCTTATAACATGTTAAATATGTCATGTCTTATAACATAAACTGCGAAATTAAATAACGATTTTGATTTCTCTATACATCTCATTGTTCCGTAAAAGCTTGTTTTAAATAAACCATGAACCATGGAGATAGATTTCCCCATTAAATCATGTTTCAAACAATTCATGTTTTCAGAAAGTGACTAATTAACGCAAAAAATCTCCCATCAAACTCAGAGATTAAATTTTAATTCACTTTCAAACGATTTTCAAGCTTTTCGTTTGGATAAACCACGGAGTTAGGGAGTAGAACTCCTAGGAAAAAGTTCCGTTTTTCATTAATATCTCGACAACCCCAGGTCTTAGAAACTCGAAACTTGGACAAAAGTTATGGGGGGATATTTCAAGGCTATTCACTAAATTTCATTAAATTCGGTTTAGCCGTTTTTCCGTGATGATGAGACAAACGAAAATTTTGTTTTTTACTAATATCTCGAGAACCACTGGTCGTAGAAACTCAAAACACGGATATAATTTTAAGTGGGGCTATTTCTGGGCTACCCACAAAATTTCATCAAATTCGGTTCAGCCGTTCTCCCGTGATGGTGTGACAAACAGACAGACAGACAGACAGACAGACAGACAGATTTTCATTTTTATTTATATAGACTAGCAGCATACCCGTTCTTCGTACGGAGTATATAATATAAAGAAACTTGAAATTCATAATCATGCCCAAATTCTTATAGTATACTAAATGACATGTTTAAGCAAAATATTCTGTTAAAATATTTAATATAATGCTCCTAAAAAGAAGTTTAAGAATCTCTGTTCTCGCTATATAAAATTATCTTCATGGACATATCTGAAGAATAAAACATCTTGACCCCTTATGTAAGCAAATATAAAAAAAAATATGGAATTGAATCAATATATGCAAAATAAAAGCGTTAAAATTGTATGGGACCCGTACTAATTATATACGCGAATATTAGAAAATATAACCTGTATTAGTAGATTACATGTATAAATTGAAAATACCAATAAACCCGTAATCTTTAAATCTGAAGACAGTCATTTATTCCAATATATGTCAAAATTAAAGTACTAAAATTATATGGGAAGATATACACGTACTACTTATAATGTCCGATTATTAGTAGAAGATTACCCATTTTGCAATATGAGTCACAAATGTTTTTTGGTAAAATACAACAGACGACGTAATAAATTGAATATATAATTAATCCCCTTAATCTTCATACCAGAAGACTGTACTTGATTCCAATATATATGCCAATATATGTCAAAATATATGCCAATATACCTGTACTACTTATATTCTCGTAGGTTAGAAGATATACCCGTGCATTCCTAGAAGATTACTCGTACAACGTACAATATGCGTGTGTCAGCAATTTTTGCTGCAATAAAACAATGGCGTAATAACTTAAAAATATCAATAATCCCTGAATCAATAATTCCGGAAAATATCAATAATAACAATGTTTAAACCTGAAGAGTATAATTGATATTATCCAGTCCAAAATGAAATGGCAATGAAATTTATTTTATATACATATCTTCATTATTCAAATCGGAAAGGATTTAATAAAAATCGTCTGCCGCATAAACACATTGGATTTAAATCCGTTGCTAAGCGACATGATATCATTTGCTTCAAATAAATTGGTAGAAAAAATATCGTCTAAATAGTTATATTTCTATGGAACATTTGGCGACAGTTTCGTCAAATTAGCGACATTTTAAAAAATCGCCAAATTTATCGCCAAGTGGGACTGTAGAACTGGCAGTTCCACTTTGCGACAAATTGACGAAATATCATCACAATACTATCCCCTAACAAAAAACAATTAATATCATTTATGTAGCGCAATTTTATCAATTTCAAGATATTTTTATAGATTTGAAAACATTTTTATCAATTTGGTGACATTTTAAAAATTCGCTAAATGTATTACTAAGTAGGATGGTTGGTCTGACAGATAAATGCTAACCAAACATCATTTCAGTACTCTCTTCTAACAAAACAAAAAAAAATTTCATTGATATGTAGAAGACCCAAGCCACACGACCAACCCGAATGTTTATGGCAGCTGTTTGTGTGTCGTTTATATCAATTTGGCGACATTTCCGTCAATTTGGCAAAGTTTAAGAAAAGTTGTCAAATTAGCGATATCCCTCCAAATTCGTAGCTTTGAATTTGCAGATCTGAATGAAACATTCTTATCCCGTTTCAATATACTAAATGAAAACACTACAATTGTATTAGAAGATATACCCGCTCTACTCTTTTTCTGTTTCAACAATCGGCTATATGAATTTATTGGCTAAACACAATATATGAGTTTAGTAGCTAAATACGATATAAGCTTGAAAACTCTTTGCCAAAATAAATGAAATTGATGTACGCAGTCAGCAATTAATATAATTAAAAGAAAAATCAAACCGTCCATTCATAAGATATACTTTTATATCCATTTATCCATTTATTTATTATTTAAATCGAAAAAAAATAATTAAAACATTAACAAACACATTTAATTTAATTGCGATGCCGAGCAACATGATATATCCTCCTAAAATGTTAAAATTTATTAACCACTAACAGCACACCCGTTATTCGTTCGGAGTGTATAAGTTAAAGAAACATAAAGTTCGCAATCATGTGCAAATTCTGTTAAAATATTAAATTTATTGCTCCTAAAGAGAAGTTTTTAAGAATATATGTTCTCACTATGCAAAATTATCTTCACGATCAGATCTGAAGAATAAAACATCCTGCCCCCTTTTGTAAGCAAATTTACAGAAGAAAAAATAGGAATTGAATGAATATATGCAACCCCGTACTAATTATATTGTCGCAGATCAGAAAATATGCCAATGTGTTAGTAGAAGATTACCCGTATTACAATATGCGTCTCAAAAATATTTGCCAAAATAAAAGAGATGACGTAATAAATTGAAAACATCAATAATATCCGTACTCTTTATACCAGAAGGTCGTAATTGATTCCAATATATGCCAATATATATCAAAACATATGTCAATATACCTGTACTACTTATATTCTCGTAGATTAAAAGATATATACGTGTATTTGTAGAAGATTCGTACAACATACAATATATGAGTTTAAACAATTTTTGTCATAATAAAATAATTGCATAATAACTTGAAAATATCAATAATCCTTGAATCAATAATCCCCGAAAATATAAATAATAATAATTTTTAAACCTGAAGACCGTAATTGATATTATCCAGTCAAAAATGCTATAAGAAAAATCAAATCGTTCTTTTCTAAAATATATTTTTATATCCATTTATTTATTATTCAAATCGAAAAAATAATTATTAAAATTAACAGACAGATTTAATTTAATTGCGTTTCTGAGTAACATGATATAAGATAGAATCTTATAACATGTTAAATATGTCATGTCTTATAACATAAACTGCGAAATTAAATAACGATTTTGATTTCTCTATACTTCTCATTGTTCCGTAAAAGCTTGTTTTAAATAAACCATGAACCATGGAGATAGATTTCCCCTTTAAATCATGTTTCAAACAATTCATGTTTTCAGAAAGTGACTAATTAACGCAAAAAATCTCCCATCAAACTCAGAGATTAAATTTTAATTCACTTTCAAACGATTTTCAAGCTTTTCGTTTGGATAAACCACGGAGTTAGGGAGTAGAACTCCTAGGAAAAAGTTCCGTTTTTCATTAATATCTCGACAACCCCAGGTCTTAGAAACTCGAAACTTGGACAAAAGTTATGGGGGGATATTTCAAGGCTATTCACCAAATTTCATTAAATTCGGTTCAGCCGTTTTTCCGTGATGATGAGACAAACGAAAATTTCGTTTTTTACTAATATCTCGAGAACCACTGGTCGTAGAAACTCAAAACACGGATATAATTTTAAGTGGGGCTATTTCTGGGCTACCCACAAAATTTCATCAAATTCGGTTCAGCCGTTCTCCCGTGATGGTGTGACAAACAGACAGACAGACAGACAGACAGACAGACAGACAGACAGACAGACAGACAGACAGATTTTCATTTTTATTTATATAGATGTGTGATACAAAATGTCTTGCTCAAAAGGGAGAACTCAATAAAAGTCAATTCAGGAGAAATTATCACAGTATACAATGGCAAGATACTTTAGAATGCTACATTGAAATTTGAAAAAGGTCATTTTTATAAAGTGCAAACTCAAAATAGAAGCACCTCCATGGAAGTATTCTGATTCAGACAGGAAATATTGAAAAGGAACGTCAGACATTTAATGAAAATGAAATTTTTATCTCCGAGAAATGCAAAAGGGATTACCATTCACATCATGCTGAATACATATAAATGTAAATCTAATAACTAACTATTGATAAATTCATTTATACCCATACATAAATTATGTTTGTTATAGACAACTAGCAGCAATTACCCGCTGTTGCTTGGAATTTACCATGCAAAACTGTGATAAAATTACTCCGGAACATATAGGGCCGTGAATCTTATACATTGTTTTTTCACTGTGAAAGATGTAAATTCATTGCATTATGTAAGAAAAAAAAATAATTGTATTGTATAAGTCATACCTGCATAAGAAAGAATCTTCCTCATAAAATGCTGATAATTAAATAACCATTTTTAACATTTTACAACATAGTTGAAAAGTGTTTATGACTTTGTTCATTCTGTCTGCTTGTCCGTTAGCACGATAACTGCCGTAAAAATGACTTTATCAAAATGAAATTTTAGTATTTGTTCAAACAGTCTGTGAGACCTATGGGAATATAAATGAATAATATCACCCAATTAATTTTAGATTGAACCCGGGTTGAAAAAATGAAATAAATTGAACCTTATGCGATCTAATTTTTCAAACATTTTTAAGCGAATTTAAAATTCACAAATTGTTTCGAAAGTTTTAAGAAATGTTCAAATTATCGCATAAAATATATAAAAAAATGTTCAGCAAAATATATTCAGTAGTTTTTTTAAATAACAATTAAAATAATAATTAAATTCTTTATATGAAGAGATCACGTGACCATTATATGAAGAGATCACGTGACCCACTTGAAAATAAAAATATGGCATCCATCTTGTATAGCGAAATCGTGATTTTTAAAATTATTTTTAATTTATATTTAGCGTCGTATCCGTCCTAAAACCGCTTTATTTTTGCTTAATTTCTGTGCATCTGTATTCTGAAACAGAATAATTACAATATATTTGAGTTTAAATGATCAATACCATCCATATTGTGTCAAAGTAGCGAGTTTTAAAGTTCTATTTAATTTAAATTTAGTGTTGTATCCGTCCTAAAACCGTTTTATTAACACTTTACATCAAAGTTGAAAAGTGTTTATGACTTTGTTCATTCTGTCTGTCTGTCTGTCCGTTAGCACGATAACTGCCGTAAAAATGACTTAATCAAAATGAAATTTTAGCATGTTGTTCAGACTGTCTGTAGGACCTATGGGAATATCAATGAATAATATCACCCAATTAGTTTTGGATTGAACCCGGGTTGAAAAAATTAAATACATTGAGTCCTATGGGACCTAATTTTTCAAACATTTTTTAAGCGGATTTAAATTTCACAAATTGCTTCGAAAATTTTAGATAATATTCAAATTGTTCCATAAAATATATAAAAAAAAATTCAGCGAAATATATTCAGTAGTTTTTTAAATAAAAATTAAAATAATAATAGCACCTTTTATATGAAGCGATCACATGACCATGATATGAAAAGATCACGTGACCCACTTCAAAATGATATATGGCATCCATCTTGTCTCAAAATCGTGATTTTTAAAGTTCTTTTTAATTCATATTGAGTGTTGTATCCGTCCTAAAACCACTTTATTTTTAATTAAATTTTGTGCATCTATATAATGAAACAACGCAATTACAATATATTTGAGTTTAAATGCACATCCAAATTTGATTATTTCTACAACGAAGCCTATTTTTCACCTATGTAAAATATAAACAGCACAATATGTGGAATGAGTTGTATTAGAATTGCTGTATTTCTTTAGCACAAAATCATTTAGTTCATGGAGTCTGCATAGCTGATATGAATGAAATATTCATTGATTTTACAAAGAGACGATTTTTTTCTATGAAGTTTTGCGCATGGAGTTTAATTACTTGTAGCTCCATGGTCTTAATTTTTAAATAAAATAAATTATTATAGTATTGTGATGAATGACATGAATGGGAAATTATTTATGAATGAAATGCTGCTTTTATAGAAAGAGCCAGGCGTGTTATTTTTTCTATGACGTCATTTGAATTAATTTCAGTTGTTTTCGATGAAGTTTTCAAATATAATAAATTATCGTAGTATTATGATAATTCTAAAATTATTATCGAGGAATGTATCACATTTTAGAGATGTTTAAACCAGGCAATTTATATTTCAATGCCGTCATTTGATCGAAGTTCATTTTTTTCGATGAAGGTTTAAGTTTTCAAATCTATTATTATTATTATTATCTATCTATATATACTAATTGCCAAGTGTCCGTCTGTCTGTCCATCTCTCTGTCTGTCCGTCTGTCTGTCACGCTTTTTTTAGGCACTTCCCGAATAGATAGGGACTTGCAATTCGGTACACGGCTCGGTCGTTCGATAAAACGCCCTGGAAAAATCGAATTTTTCAAAAACGTTCTATAGAGGGGGTGCCCCACACCAAAACGTTCGAAAAGTGAAATGACGGGAAAGCATGTTTTGCGATAAGATAGAGACTTCAAATTTGGTGTATGGGTAAATCGTTCGAAAGGAAGAAAGTGTGCAATTTCAGATTTCCAATATTTTCTACTTAAGGGGGTGTGCAGCACACCAAAACGTTCAAAAAGTGAAATGATAGGAGAGCATGCTTTGCGATGAGGTAGAGATTTCAAATTTGGTGTATGGGTAAATCGTTCAAAAGGCAGAAAGTGTGCATTTTCAGATTTCCAATATTTTCTACTCAAGGGGGTGCCGCACACCAAAACTTTCGAAAAGTGAAATGATAGGAAAGCCTGCTTTGCGATAAGATAGGGACTTCAAATTTGGTATATAGGTAAACCGTTAGAAAGGAAGAAAGTGTGTAATTTCAGAATTCCAATATTTCCTACTTAAGGGGGTGTCGCACACAAAAATGTTCGATTTTCCGAATAAATGAGAAACGGCCCCTTTAAAATTTGATAGAGGCTCAAAATTTTAAATATAGACTAATCATTTGATGAAAACACCCAAAACGAATATAATTTTTCAAAAATGTTCGTTTAAGGGGTTTTCCAGAGGAAAACTTTCGAAATGTGAATTGATAAAAAAAAACATGCTTCGAAATAAGATACAGACTTCAAATTTGGTGTACAGGTAGATAGTTCGAAAGGAAGAACATGTGCAATTTCAGTTTTCCGATATTTTGAACTTTTGGGGGTGCCTCAAAACTAAATATTCGATTTGTCGAATAAATAAGAAACGCGAATTATTAAAAAATTTACATTATTCAGGGGTTGCTTAATGTGGGGCCCGTTGATTTTCAACGGGTATGCGGCTAGTATATACTAATTGCCAAGTGTCCGTCTGTCTGTCTGTCTGTCTGTCTGTCACGCTTTTTTCAGGCACTTCCCGTATAGATAGAGACTTGCAATTTGGTACACGGCTCGGACGTTCGATAAAACCCCCTGTAAAAATCGAATTTTTCGAAAATGTTCTCTAGGGGAGGTGCTGCACACCAAAACGTTCGAAAAGTGAAATCATAGGAAAGCATGCTTTGCGATGAGATACAGACTTCAAATTTGGTGTATGGGTAAACCGTTCGAATGGAAGAAAATGTGCAATATCAGATTTCCAATATTGTCTACTTAAGGGGGTGCCGCAGACCCAAAACGTTCGAAAAGTGAAATGATATTAAAGTATGCTTTGCGATGAGTTAGAAACTTTAAATTTGGTGCATAAGTAAACCGTTTGAAAGGAAGAAAGTGTGCAATTCAGATTTCCAATATTTTCTACTTAAGGGGGTGCCGCACACCAAAACGTTCGAAAAGTGAAATGATAGGAAAGCATGCTTTGCGATGAGATAGAGACTTCAAATTTGGTGTATTGATAAACCGTTCGAAAAGAAGAAAGTGTACAATTTCAGATTTCCAATATTTTCTGCTTAAGGAGGTGCCGCACTCCAAAATGTTCGATTTACAGAATAAATGAGAAAAGGCTACTTTAAAATTTGATAGCGGCTTGAAACTTCTTATATGGGCTAATCACTTGACGGAAACACCCAAAGAAGAAAATAGTTTTCCAAAAATGTTCATTTGAGGGGGTGCTCCAGAGTAAAACTTTCGAAAACTGAGTTGATAAAATACCATGCTTCGGAATGAGATAGAGATATCAAATTTGGTGCAAAGGTAGATAGCTTGGAAGGAAGAAAGTGTACAATTTCAGTTTACCAATATTTTTACTTTAGGGGGTGCCGCACACCAAAATGTTCGATTTTCGGAAGAAAGGAGAAACGTCCTTTTTAAAACGTGATAGAGGCTTGATATTTGGTATATGGGTGAATCATTTGATAGAAAATACAATAAGAATGGAGTTTTTCCAAAATGTACACTTAAAGGGGTGGGTACTAAACATAAAAACATTCGAAATGTGAAATAGTGAAAAAGCATGTTTCGCGATGGGATGGCGATTTCAAATTTGGTATATGGGTAAATGGTTGGAAAGGAAGAAAGTATGCAATTTCAGTTTTCCAAGATTTGTTATTATAGGGGGTGTCGCACACTAAAATATTCGATTTGACGAACAAATGAAAAACGCCTGCTTTACAATGTGATGAATCTGAAATTTAGTATATGGGGTAATTATTTGATAAAAAACCTAAGATTATTAAGGTTTCTCAAAAATGTTCATTTAAAGGGGGTGCTACATACAGAAAAACGTTCGAAAGGTGAAGTGATAGAAAAACATGTTTCGCTATAGGATAGAGACTTCAAATTCGGTGTATGGGTAAACTGTTCGAAAGGAAGAAAGTGTGCAATTTCAGATTTCCAATATTTTCTACTTAAGGGAGTGCCGCACACCAAAATGTTCGATTTACTGAATAAATGAGAAAAGGCTCCTTTAAAATTCGATAAAGGCTTGAAATTTGATATATGGGCTGATCATTTGACGAAAACACCCTAGACAAATATAGTTTTTCAAAAATGTTCGTTTAAGGGGGTGTTCCAGAGTAAAACGTTCGAAAAGTGAATTGATAAAAACCATGCTTCGGAATAAGATAGAGATATTAAATTTGGTGTTGTTAAGATTTTGGTATTTTGGTTTGGAAAGAAGAAAGTGTGAAATTTCATATTTCCAATATCTATCTATTATTGTTATATATACTAATTGCCAAGTGTCCGTCTGTCTGTCCGTCTGTCTGTCTGTCTGTCACGCCTTTTTAGGAACTTCCCGAATAGATAGAGACTAGCAATTTGGTACACGGCTCGGTCGTTCGATAAAACCCCCTGGAAAAATCGAATTTTTCGAAAACGTTTTATAGAGGGGGTGCCCCATACCAAAACGTTCGAAAAGTGAAATGACGGGAAAGCATGCTTTGCGATGAGATAGAGACTTCAAATTTGGTGTATGGGTAAATCACTCGAAAGGAAGAAAGTGTGCAATTTCAGATTTCCAATATTTTATCCTTAAGGGGGGTGCAGCACACCAAAACGTTCGAAAAGTGATATGATAGGAGAGCATGCTTTGCGATGAGATAGAGACTTCAAGTTTGGAGTATGGGTAAACCGTTTGAAACAAAGAAAGTGTGGAATTTCAGATTTCCAATATTTTCTACTTAAGGGGGTGCCGCACACCAAAACGTTCGAAAAGTGAAATGATAGGAAAGCATGCTTTGTGATGAGATAGAGACTTCAAATTCGGTGTATGGGTAAATCGTTCGAAAGGAAGAAAGTGTGCAATTTCAGATTTCCAATATTTTCTACTTAAGGGGGTGTCGCACACCAAAACGTTCGATTTACCGAATAAATGAGAAAATACGCCTTTAAAATTTGATGGAGGCTTGAAATTTGATATATGGGCTGATCATTTGACGAAAACACCCTAGACGAATATAGTTTTTCAAAAATGTTCGTTTAAGGGGGGTGTTCCAGAGTAAAACGTCCGAAAAGTGAATTGATAAAAACCATGCTTCGGAATAAGATAGAGATATTAAATTTGGTGTTGTTAAGGTTTTGGTATTTTAGTTTGGAAAGAAGAAAGTGTGAAATTTCAGATTTCCAATATTTGCTACTTTAAGGGGTGCGCAAACTAATATGTTCGATTTTCAGTATAAATGAGGCACGTTTCCTTTTAAATGTGATAGAGGCTTGATATTTGGTATATGGGCCAATCATTTGATAAAAAACCCAAGATAGAGTATTTCAAAAATCTTCATTTATGGGTGTGCTTCACAGAAAAATGTTCCAAAGGAGAAATAATAAAATAGGGGTGCCTCTGGATAAGATAGACTTTAATGTCGTGTACGAGTAGATAATTCGAAAGGATTAAATGCGCAAATTAATTTTCCCAATATCTTCTTTTTTAGGGGGTTCTGCACACCAAAATATTGGATTTGTCGAATAAATGTGAAACGTGAATTATAAAAAAATTTACATTATTCAGGGGTTGCTTATTGCAAGACCGTTGATTTTCAACGGGTATTCGGCTAGTATATACTAATTGCCAAGTGTCCGTCTGTCTGTCTGTCTGTCTGTCACGCTTTTTTCAAGCACTTTCCGAATAGATAGAGACTTGCAATTTGGTACACGGCTCGGTCGTTCGATAAAACCCCCTGGAAAAATCGAATTTTTCGAAAACGTTCTATAGAGGGGGTGCCCCACACCAAAACGTTCGAAAAGTAAAATGACGGGAAAGCATACTTTGCGATGAGATAGAGACTTCAAATTTGGTATATGGGTAAATGAATCGAAAGGAAGAAAGTGTGCAATTTCAGATTTCCAATATTTTCTGCTTAAGGGGGGTGCAGCACACCAAAACGTTCGAAAAGTGAAATGATAGGAGAGCATGCTTTGCGATGATATAGATACTTCAAGTTTGGTGTATGGGTTAATCGTTTGAAACAAAGAAAGTGTGGCATTTCAGATTTCCAATATTTTCTACTTAAGGGGGTGCCGCACACTAAAACGTTCGAAAAGTGAAATGATAGGAAAGAATGCTTTGCGATGAGGTAGAGACTTCAAATTTGGTGTATGGGTAAATCGTTCGAAAGGAAGAAAGTGTGCAATTTCAGATTTCCAATATTTTCTACTTAAGGGGGTGCCGCATACCAAAATATTCGATTTACAGAAAAAATGAGAAAACGCTTCTTTAAAATTTAATAGAGGCTTAAAATTTGGTATATGGGCTAATCCTTTGACGGAAACACGTAAGACGAATGTAGTTTTTCAAAAATGTTCGTTTAAGGGGGTGCTCCAGAGTAAAACGTTCGAAAAGTGAATTGATAAAAAACCAACCTTCGGAATGAGATTGAAATATCAAATTTGGTGTAAGGGTAGATAGTTTGAAAGGAAGAAAGCGTGAAATTTCAGATTTCCAATATTTGTTACTTTCAGGGGTGCGCACACTAATATGTTCGATTTTCCGAATAAAGGAGAAATGCTCCTTTTAAAACTTGATAGAGGCTTGATATTTGGTATATGGGCGAATCATTTGATGGAAATCACAAAAAGAATAAAGTTTTTCAAAAATGTGTATTTAAGGGGGTAGACACTGCGCACTAAAGTATTCGAAAGGTGAAATGCATAGAAAAGCATGCTTCGCTATGAAATAGAGACTTCAAATTTGGTGCTCTTCCTTTTAAATGTGATAGAGGCTTGATATTTGGTATATGGACCAATAATCTGATAAAAAACACAAGACAAACAGAGGAAGAAATCCGCAAATTTAGTTTCCCAATATTTTCTTCTTTAGGGGGTTCTGCACACCAAAATATTCCATCTGTCGAATATATGTGAAACGCGAGTTATTATAAAATTTGCATTATTCAGTGGTTGCTTATTGCGAGACCGTTGATTTTCAACGGGTATTCGGCTAGTATATACTAATTGCCAAGTGTCCGTCTGTCTGTCTGTCTGTCTGTCACGCTTTTTTCAGGCACTTCCCGAATAGATAGAGACTTGCAATTTGGTACACGGCTCGGTCGTTCGATAAAACCCCCTGGAAAAATAGAATTTTTCGAAAACGTTCTATAGAGGGGGTGCCCCACACCAAAACGTTCGAAAAATGAAATGATAGGAAAGCATGCTTTGCGATGAGATAGAGACTTCAAATTTGGTATATGGGTAAATCACTCGAAAGGAAGAAAGTGTGCAATTTCAGATTTCCAATATTTTCTACTTAAGGGGGGGGGTGCAGCACACCAAAACGTTCGAAAAGTGAAATGATAGGAAAGAATGCTTTGCGATGAGGTAGAGACCTCAAATTTAGTGTATGGGTAAATCATTCGAAAGGAAGAAAGTGTGCAATTTCAGATTTCCAATATTTTCTACTTAAGGGGGTGCCGCACACTAAAACGTTCGAAAAGTGAAATGATAGGAAAGAATGCTTTGCGATGAGGTAGAGACTTCAAATTTGGTGTATGGGTAAATCGTTCGAAAGGAAGAAAGTGTGCAATTTCAAATTTCCAATATTTTCTACTTAAGGGGGTGCCGCACACTAAAACGTTCGAAAAGTGAAATGATAGGAAAGCATGCTTTGCGATGAGATAGAGACTTCAAATTTGGTGTATTGGTAAATCGTTTAAAAGGAAAAAGGCGTGCAATTTCAGATTTCCAATATTTTCTACCTAAGGGGGTGCCGCACACCAAAATATTCGATTTGCTGAATAAATGAGAAAACGCTCCTTTAAAATTTGATAGAGGCTTGAAATTCGGTATATGGGCTAATCATTTGATGGAAACACCCAAGACAAATATGGTTTTTCAAAAATGTTCGTTTAAGGGGGTGCTTCAGAGTAAAACGTTCGAAAAGTGAATTGATAAAAAACCACACTTCGGATTGAGATAGAGATGTCAAATTTGGTATAAGGGCAGATAGTTTGAAAGGAAGAAAGTGTAAAATTTCAGTTTACCAATATTTTCTACTTTAGGGGGTGCCACACACCAAAATGTTCGATTTTCGGAATAAAGGAGAAACGCCCGTTTTAAAACGTGATAGAGGCTTGATATTTGATATATGGGAAAATAATCTGACTGAAATCACATAAAGAATAGAGTTTTTCAAAAATGTATAGTTAAGGGGGTGGGTACTCCACACAAAAGCATTCGAAAGATGAAATGCTAGAAAAGTATGCTTCGCGATGAGATAGAGACTTCAAATTTAGTGTACGGGTAAAAAGTTGGAAAGTAAGAAAGTGTGCAATTTCAGTTTTCCAACATTTGTTATTGTAGGGGGGTTCCGCTCACTAAAATGTTCGATTTACCGAACAAATGAAAAACGCCTCCTTTACAATGTGATAGAGACTTGAAATTTAGTATATGGGCTAACCATTTGACAAAAAAAACCAAAGATGAGTACAGTTTGACAAAAATGTTCTTTAACGGGGTGCTACACAGAAAAACGTTCGAAAGGTGAAGTGATAGAAAAACATGCTTCTCGATAGGATAGCGACTTCAAATTTGATGTACGGGTAGATAGTTTAAAAGGAAGAGAGTGTGAAAATTTATATTTCCAATATTTGCTACTTTAAGGGGTGCGCACACTAATATGTTCGATTTTCCTAATAAATGAGGCACGCTTCCTTTTAAATGGGATAGAGGCTTGATATTTGGTATTTGGGCCAATCATCTGATAAAAAACACAAGACAAACAGAGTTTTTCAAAAATGTTCATTTATGGATGTGCTTCATAGAAAAAAGTTCCAAAGGAGAAATAATAATATAGGAGTGCATCGGGATGAGATAGACTTTAATGTGTTGTACGGGTAGATAATTCGAAAGGAAGAAATCAGCAAATTTAGTCGAATCGATTTGTCGAATAAATATGAAACGCGAATTATTAAAAAATTTACATTATTCAAAGGTTGCTTATTGCGAGACCGTTGATTTTCAACGGGTATTCGGCTAGTATAATAAATTAATGTAGTATTGTGATAAGTTTTAAAATATTACCGAAAAATGTATTGCATTTTCGACGTGTTTAAATAAAATTGCATTGAAGTTGGAAAGTGTTTCATAATCAATGCTTTAAGCATGATTGATCTTTCTTGTTTCTGCTTAATTTCTGTGCATCTGTATTCTGAAACAACACAATTACAATATATTTTAGTTTAAATGATCATCCAACTTTGATTATTTCTACAACGAAACCTGATTTTTACTTATGGAGAATGTAAACTGATTAGGCTGTAAGATGAGTTGTATAAGAATTGCTGAATTTCTTTAACGCAAAATTATTTTGCTCAGGAGTCTGTAATATAGATGATATGAATGAAACATTCATTGATTTGACATAGAGAATCAGACGATTTAATGGCAGACTTCTTTGATGAAGTTTTATGAATAGAGTTAAATTACTTTGCCCTCCATGGTTTTAAGTTTTTAAGTAGAACTGAATTATTGTGGTACTGTGATGAATGAAATAAAAATGTATAAATTAAATATTTACTGCTTTTGCACAGAGAGCCAGTCCCTTTCTTGTAGGTCGGACGGTCTGTGTCTCAACAACAACAGCAAAGAGCCAGGCGATTTATATTTCGATGACGTCATTTGAATCAAGTTCGGTTTTTTTATGAAGTTTTAAATTTTCAAATATAATTAATTATTGCAGTATTGTGATATATTACCGCTGAATGTATCGCATTTTAGAGATGTATAAATAAAATTAAAGTTGGAAAGTGTTTCATAATCAATGCTTTATGCATGGGTGATCTTTCTTGTGATTTCTTAATACTTTTCGTTGTTGAGTAAACCTGTGAGAAATAAACCATGGTGATAGTTTCCATTTAAATTCATATTTCAAACCTGCTATTTTCAAAAGTGACTAATACGTTCAATGAACTTCCACAAAACTCAGAGATTTAATTGACTTAAAACCACCCCGTTCCAACCTTTTTCGTTGGGAATCATGGAGTTAGAAAGTAGAGCTCCTCGGAAAAAGTTTCGTTTTCCATCAATATCTCGACAATCCCTGGTTTTAGAAACTCAGACTAAATTTATGGAAGGCTATTTCAAAACCACCCACCAAATTTCATTAAATTCGGTTCAGCCGTTCTTGCGAGATGTTGGATCATACATATATACATACATACATACTTTTCTTCTTTATATATATAGATGCTTATTTTTCAGTTTAGTTTTGTAAATAAACCATGCCAGTAAATTGTAAAAACTCTAAAATACCTACCACTTTCCTTTAATAAAAGTTTTGAAAATGCAATTTCTGAGATTATTTGTAAATAAATGTAAAAATGTTATTCAAAACAAGAAAAAATTACGGGCAACATACGAATTTTTTAAATCAGACCATATAGGACAATTTCTATAACTAGTTCAACATTAAAACAGCCTATCTGATATAATAAACAGATCGGCCGAAATATTGCAGTACAAGTTTAATTCTCTTCCAAGACTTGAAATTCTGTAATTTTAACATAATTTAAAAACGTACATTATGATTTAAGAAACTGGTAGCATAATATAAACTAAATATATTCATTACATACCTAGTAGTGTATTGTAAATACTCCCAAGCGTCTTTCAAACTTTCACTGACTTCGATAAATGAGCAAAATCGGCTTTAGTTTCCCTATGCTGTAAAATCTTTCAAACTCTCTTCTTTCAGGAAAGAAATATAAAAGAATTTCATCATAAGTAAAATTTCATCTGAAAATATCGAACGATGCAGAAACTGCCTCCATCGTGTTCGACTATTTAATCAACTGTTAAATATTTAAGTGGCCAAAATCGGCGACTTAAATTGACGGCCCTATAGTTAACTCTTTAACTCCGTTAAAGTGCTGGTGAAACGCAAAAAAGTGCTCATCAACCATTAAAGCTCTATTGCATTTTAGCGGACGTTGGTGATATAGGCCCTCAATACAAGGGCGGATCCAGCGAGGGGCGGAGGGGGCGATCGCCCCCTCCTCCCCGTCGGGGTTATAAATAGGAAAAAAAATAATGACGATGAAGAATAATTTTTGTGTTATTTGTTATATATGACTGCCTGTAATAAACAAAAGTCTAATAGGTGGAGAGACATGATGCGATTTTACAGTTTCAAGGTGGATTTCTTCCTATTGTGGAGGCTCTAAGTTTAATTTCGGGGTGGGAAGACATTAGTTCGTCATCAAAAGCAAAGTCCCTGTGTGATTCTATATGCACCACAGAGTTCATTTTGTCTATGTACACTACAGCTGACATTTTCTCCGTTACGCTACCATTAAGTACCAAGCTCCAGACAGAAATTCGCGACATGCGCTCTGCATCATCACTCATTAGAAGCACTGTAGGAGTTTTGCAAAAGAAGCGAGTGGGGAGTGGCACTGCCTTTCATCTTCTCTTCAATAGAGCAACTGAAATGACGAGTGACTTGGACATAGTCCCCAAAATGCCTAGAATTATCCGAAGAATAACACATCGAGACAACCCTACCGTAGAAAGTGTCGAAGACTATTATCGAGTAGTCATCTACAACAAAGCTTTGGATGAAGTTAATCAAGATTTGAACTCAAGGTTTGACGAATGCGTACTGAACACCTTTGATATTAATGTTCTCATCCCAAAAAATGCAGACGAAAAAGCCGAGGACGAAGCAAGAAAGCAAAGTGCTCTGCAAAATATATCACACAAATTTGGTTTAATTCTGGATGATCGTGGAAGTAAAAGTCTGTTCAAAAGTGCACTTCAAGGAGTATATGAAGTTTAGTATGAGTTTGGGAAGAATGCTTCTGAAAAACAAAAACCCACAGAAGTCTTAGAATTTTTGGAGAAATGTGATCTACATGTTTTTCCACGAATCTACAAGTTTCTTGCCCTTCAAGCTAAGTGTTGCTTCAGCAGAACGTAGTTTTCCGTCATTGAAGCGCCTTAAAACTTGGCTTCGAACGAGGATGACAGAAGAGAGACTTTCAGGACTAGCATTAATACACATTCATAGAGACATTCATATTGATGTAAATAAAGTGATTGACAAATTTTCAAAAAAAACCAAGGAGGCTTGACTTTTCACTATAAACTTTTTGTTAGAAAGTTGCTTGTTATAAAAAAAATAAAATAATTACAGCGTTTTCTTAATTTAGATTTAAACTTGTTCTATTAAATACATTGTAAATTATCGTTTTGGTTGTTATATAAATGTATATGTATTGTATCCTTTATTAGCTTATCTTTTCTGTCATACTTAACTATAATTTACCTTAACCAAATTTCCATATAGTTTAATGATAAGTTCAACTTTAATTATTAAGTATATTAATATGACTTAAGAACAACAAAATTTATCTAAACTATTCAACAGCTCAAAATTAAAAATTTTCCAGGGGCAGATCCCCGTAACCGCCCCCCACCCCGTAATAAAACTCTAGATCCGCCCTTGCCTCAATATGTTATAAAATAGGGGTAGAAGGGGGTATAAAGAAACTCTGTTTGCCTTCGACCCCCTCTTTTTTTTATAAATCTGAACCGTCCATCCAATAGTCTTCAAATTTGGCACACAGATGCAGTGGTCCAACAACAAAGCAAAAGTATTAAAAATGACATAAATATATATTAAAACAAATTAGTAATGTTATCATTTATTATTTTATTCTGTGATTTTAATGAAGATGTTTCTTTTAGCTATTTTTATCGAAATAACATTTATTAAAATTTGAAATTTCTTTATTAATATGCCTAATTCATTTTCTTAGAAATCGCACAATTGTTAATTCTGTAACATTCATCAAATTAGCACAAAATGAATATATATATATATATATATATATATATATATATATATATATATATTATCTTTCATCAGCAAATCTAATTGTGATTTAAATATATTGGGTTATTTTGTGATTAGGATTTTAAAATTTAAAGATCTGTGTACAACTTTTAAAGCGGTTTTCGACTTTTTTCCATCCATGTTAAGGTATAGGCTATTCTCTCGAACATAGCCACGCAATAATGCGTACTCAAATCATTTTGAAATTTGCAGGCAGTGATATAATGGAATATGAAGCATCTTTTGGCAGAGGAAAATACGAGGAAGATTAATAAAATAATAAACTATAAATTAAAAACTGAAACAATCTAAATAATTTGTAGTTTTTCAATTCTTCAATAGATGGCGCACTAGTGCCGTCTCATAGCTATCAGGATGCTTTGCTAACTGTTTACTGGTTTCCTAAGCTGGTTGTTTTGAATTTTCCTCTGCCAAAAGATTAAACTACCAAAACTTTATCCGTCACATAAAACTTTTTGACATTTTATACCTTAATTAACTCTCACATATGTTCCTTCGATTTACAATGGCCGGCCATTATTGCAGTCAATGCTTGTTAAAATTGGCTAAAAACTAGTAGAACGACAACCCTAGCCCAGAAAGTAAACACGAACGTTTCATCTTCACAAAGCTTTTCTACATAAGAATAAGTATTATATTTGATACATTTTCTAGCACAACTCCATTTTCAACACTTTACAACAAAGTTGAAAAGTGTTGATGACTTTGTTCATTCTGTCTGTCTGTCCGTTAGCACGATAACTGCCGTAAAAATGACGTAATCAAAATGAAATTTTATTATGTTGTTCAGACGGTCTGTAGGACCTATGAGAATATAAATGAATAATATCACCCAATTAGTTTTGGATTGAACCCGGGTTGAAAAAATGAAATACATTGAGCCCTATGGGACCTAATTTTTCAAGCATTTTTTAAGCGGATTTAAAATTCACAAATTGCTTCGAAAATTTTAGGCAATATTCAAATTGTTCCATAAAATATATAAAAAAAATTCAACAAAATATATTCAATAGTTTTTTAAATAAAAATTAAAATAATAATAACACCTCTTATATGAAGCGATCACGTGACCATGATATGAAACGATCACGTGACATACTTCAAAATGATATGTGGCATCCATCTTGTCTCAAAATCATGATTTTTAAAGTTCTTTTTAATTCATATTGAGTGTTGTGTCCGTCCTAAAACTACTTTATTTTTGCCTAAATTCTGTGCATCTACATACTGAAACAACGCAATGACAATATATTTGTGTTTAAATGCTCATCCCAAATTTGATTATTTCTACAACTAAGCCTATTTTTCACCTATGTAAAATGTAAACAGCAAAATATGTAGAATGAGTTGTATTAGAATTGCTGTAATTCTTTAACACAAAATCATTTAGTCCATGGAGTCTGCTTAGCTGATATGAATGAAATATTCATTGATTTTAGAAAGAGAAGGACGATATTTTTCGATGAAGTTTTACGCATATAGTTTAATTACTTGTAACTCCATGGTCTTAATTTTTAAATAAAATAAATTATTATAGTATTGTGATGAATGACATGAATGGGGGAATTATTTATGAATGAAATGTTGCTTTTATAGAGAGAGCCAGGCGTGTTATTTTTTCTATGACGTCATTTGAATGGATTTCAGTTGTTTTCGATGAAGTTTTCAAATATAATAAATTATCGTAGTATTATGACAATTCTAAAATTATTACCGAGGAATGTATCACATTTTAGAGATGTTTAAATCAGGCAATTTATACTTTAATGCCGTCATTTTAATGAAGTTAATTTTTTTTATGAAGGTTTAAGGTTTCAAATATAATAAATTAATGTAGTATTGTGATAAGTTTTAAAATATTACCGAGGAATGTATTGCATTTTAGACATGTTTAAATAAAATTGCATTGAAGTTGGAAAGTGTTTCATAATCAATGCTTTAAGCATGATTGATCTTTCTTGTTCAATTTATGTCTTATACAGCTTGAAAATTTTTAAATCTTACAGTTAGTAATTTTCATAGAAGTGAAACCTTGTACCATTATTTTAAATTTATGTTCTGTTTCATGAAAGTGAAAATCGATGTCAGACCGATCTTTCGGAATCAATAAAATGCCAAAAAACTAATGATCATACGATAACGAGATCTTGTATTAAAATTTATATGAACAAGTTCATCGTACTAAATGAATAGTTATTTTCACATGACCTCGATCGATAGAATGTTTAAAACTCCTAATTTAAGTTTGACGTAGAAATTTCAAAGCATATTTTAATGAAATATGATATGACATATTTAGCAATTTCATAATTATGTGTTATAAATTAGGAATTTTAAAATATCAGACATGATAGAATTATCTTGTGTAAAGATGTACAGGATATAATAAAAGAAGCTTGTTACATGAATGTAAAAACAATTTTGTAATGTTTTTGGAAAATTTACCCATGTTGTACATGTAAGCATATTTTGTACTAAGTTGTA
This sequence comes from Amaurobius ferox, assembly GCA_951213105.1. NCBI lineage: Eukaryota > Metazoa > Arthropoda > Arachnida > Araneae > Amaurobiidae > Amaurobius > Amaurobius ferox. The sequence goes on from OX578143.1 coordinate 19,570,156, forward strand.
ATATCTCCGTATTTCATAATTCAATGCATTACAGCAATTTTGAATTTATCCAATTTACTCTAAATTAAGTATACTGGGATAATTTATGAATAATTTAGAAAGAAAGTCAGATTCGGTTTGATGTGAATGTGCTATTCTGAAATTACGTATTTAAAATCCAAATTATAGTCTATAAACATGTCTACATGCAAAGAAAACCACCAGTAAATAATGCATAGTATATCTACGTGTTTTTCTTTTTGTCGGTAAAGAAACATATGATGGTATTTTAGTTCTGGTATTTGATTTTATAAAAATAAAATATTTTATAGAAATCTTATTAAAAACACATAAACAATATTATATAAATTTTGTTATATCGTTATGAAAAACCTCATACAATTCTGAAATACCTTCAATTCTATTATAAAGTTCTTTACAAAATTGTTCTTAAATTCATTCGAATTGTTCAATTTGTTCTTGAGATATTGTGTCCACACACAAATATATACATTGTTTACACATGAGAGGCACGGTAGTCCGGTGGTTTGCACGCTGGATTTGCACGCTGCCACAACTGCCGCCGTGTTCATACGGAGTACGATCACGTTAAACATGTGGGTCCGTAAATCCTTCCGAGAGGTTGGTGGTAGGGGATGGAGGGTACGGTCCCTGTGGAAGCCTCCCCCACTGGGTTCCGGTCTAAATTGGGTGGCACTTCCCGGACGTCCAAACAGTTACCTTACACCTTTCTGGTAGGTCGGACGGTCTGGATCTCAACAAAACACCATGAGAGGCACCGTTTTAAGACTTTCTTGGAGGAGATGGCAAAAGTTATAATATTCCAATGATGGCTTGTATAATGATTCATTCTTGAATTTAATTAGCCATTCTTGAATTTAATTTTTAATTCCTCATTTGTCGCCAGTTCTATTAGTTCTTCTTCTAACTGCGATGATCCTGCTGTATTGACATTTGAAAAAGGATCCAAAACCCAGTCTGGTATGTCCATGTTTAAAATGTCCTGGAATCGTTCCTTGAAATCACTGTGGAGGTTTTCCAAGTGTTGACAGTAAACAAGCAAGTCGTCGTGCTTGATACTGCTGATAAATTTGGGAAGTTATTGAATTCGCGTCTGCCGATATTTCTTTTGTATAATAGCAGTTTGGGCACGAAAGCAGCAACGCTATTTTTTGCCTTAATCAAGTTTAAGTCGTCACCTTGAAGTTGGAGATTGACATCATTAAGCAACTTATACAAGTCTGTCAAGTACGCAATATCGTTCTTTGATGAGATAAGGTTGTCGCGCAATTCCGTGTCTTTGTTTCCTAGGAACTCTATCACAGACCCAAACAGATTGTAAAATCGAGTCAAACAAGTACCTTTTGACAGCCAGCGCACCTCTGTGTGAAGCAGCAATCGGTTGAAATCTTCATCATTGGCAATGCAAAGCTGACTAAATAATCTGTCATTCAACGAGTTACTTCTGATTTTATTAACTGCTCTGGTAACATATTGCAGGGATGTATGGAGGCGTTCATTCAAATTTTTCGCAACCAAATGCTGCCGATGAATTACGCAATGCACAGCAAGCACATCAGGAACTTTATTTTTTAAGCACGCTATGAAGCCTTTGGGACGCCCTGTCATAGCCGGTGCGCCATCCGTAGCAACTGACAAAATATTATTTAAAGGAATTTCCTTTTCGTGACAAAACTTTTCCAGTGTATTAAATATGGTTTCTCCTTTTGTATCTGTTTCCAAATTCGTAGCAAACAATAGTTCTTGACATATTTTCTCATCTTTGATAAACCTCACGTATGACAATAACAATGCTTCATTAGTTGGTAAAGTGGACTTATCCAGCTGAATTGAAAATTGACAAGTCTGCAAATGATTGCACAATGATTATTCAATGTTTTCAGCCATCTCATCAATTCGTCTTTGCACATAACTATTGCTCAAAGGAATTTTTCGGATAATATCTGCAGCTGGTTTATGGAGCACAGTGGTTATTACTTAATTTACTGTTGGTAAAATTAAATCTTCCCCAATAGTATGTGGTTTGCATGTTTTAGCAATCAACAATGAGATTTTGTACGAAGCTCGAAGTCCGTCATCGTCTTGCTTAGAAGCTGATGAAAAAAGTTTTGATACAGTTGGCTGAATTTCGTACTTCTTTTTCAAGTCTTGAAAATAGGTCACATCTTTGCCTTTCTTATCCGGGTGTATTTTATTAAAATGATCTTGAAGCCTAGAAGGCTTCATCGCTTCATTTGAAAATGTTTTTTGACAAATAAGGCACATTGACGATGATGGATTTGTGGGATTTTCGATAAATCCATACTTAATATAATCCACACTATACTGCCGCCTCTTCTTTTTTGCTTCCGACATGGTTTTTACTTTACAGATACGTGAGTAGTATTAGTGTACTTTTAAAACCCTGTCATCAATTGCGCGCGATAATGCTAATGAAAATAAAATGAACAATCACAGCCTTTATATAGGTTGGAGACATATAACACGCATCGACAGGAATAAGATAAGCATGTAGTAACTCGTTAATAACACTCGGCGCCGAAGTAAAGCGCGGGGGCAAGGATGATGCGGGAGCAGAGCGCGAGTTAGAACAAGCACAAATAATACTGTCAATTCTTGCAAGATTGCAAAAGACTTGTTATAACTGAATTGCTACAAGCATATTTTTTGCTATTTTTTATTAACAGGCTTTTGTTAACTTTACCTGTATTTACATATGAGATCTTGCACGTGAAATTGGAAGATTTGAAAATTTTTAATCCAAATCTAAAATTAACAATTTTTATATCATCAATTTAATGTAGATTTGAATGTAATGGAATCTTTAGTTCAATTTTCATCCACTTCCCGAACTACCGAAATATGTGAATTTTCGCACACGTGATAAAATGATTAAAATATATACAATAGAAAAAATTAACCAATATTAAAGTTTACTTTAGTTAGTACGTGATTAGCGTGTTTTTTTTGTCATTTTTAAACTATATTTTTTTAATCTGCCCACCGCCCCACCGTACCATCTCAACGCCCCCTAATTTTCTCTGGGTCTTCTACTGCCCCCCTGAAAGTCTCAAACGCCCACAAGGGGGCGTTATCGCCCACGTTGAGAACATATGATATGAAGCTTAATATGTAGACTTTTTACAAGTTATTGTATGATTTGGTTTATTGAAGTTTGAACAAAATTAAACAGTTTTCAGCCTACGATAGCTAGCTTTATGTGATATATCAATAATTGTGTAAGAATATTAATAAAGACATTCAATGGAAATATGTACCCAAGATAAAAACAAATAAATAACTTCTACAGAGTTAACTTATATTATGCATGATTATGACTGTTTTCTCTTGCATAACTTCATTAATAACTAATTCAGCAACAGCACAGCCGAGCTTATTTATGTATAAATGAGCCAGCTGCTATATTACTGTACAAGTTTACAACTCAATATATTACTAATAAATTCTTGCAATATGGGTGATTTAAGTGCATGAAATAAACATAGCACAACTAAATAAACCAACTTCGATGACACAGATATGATTAAAAAATGCAAGTGCAAGATGTCAACAAAGCAATTTTAAATTCAACTAGTACACATAGTGAGTCATTAACACACATCTTGCTATCAATATTTGCTCTAAATATTCTTAATAGAGATTAAATTTAGATATATCCTATTAAATTTTGTGCTAAATGATTGTAAATTTCAAAAAATCGTCTATAATATGTAAACTAATATTTCACAACAAACATGGATGCTGTGCAGTGAAATCGCGGAGCGTTATGTTGGTGTCTACAAAGAGTATGGCGGTAGCAACCGTTGCTAGGGGAATGTCAGCACAACGCAGTCAGTAATTTGTTGATTACAGGGAGCCAGGAGCAAGGCTCCGTATCCCTAGTCAGGTAACATATATGTGGGTCACAGTCTTCCACTGAACCTTGCTAGGGGGGATGTGACGTCGGTGTAACTCATCTATGGCGGACGGCGTCTACAAAGAGTATGGCGGTAGCAAACGTTGCTAGGGGGAATGTGACGTCGCTGCAACTCATCTATACCATAGAGGCTTGAGACTTTGTAAGAGTTTCGTGGACGATTAGATAGGTACTTGCGAATTCGTCAAATGATTCAAACTCCTTCCTGTTTAAACTCATCTGTTGCTACACAAGCAAATAAAAAAATAAAATAGTGTTTACATCAGTGTGAGCGGTTTGTGTTAATAAAGGTTATAAGTTTATTGGGAGTTTTCATGAGTTGTATCATGTTGTTTCATTCTAATTTGTGCAGAAAATATTGATTTAAACCCAAAAATGCAATGAAACTTGGAATTAATGTCTCTTTAATTTACTTTACTTAATTATACTTAAACACGTGGAAAGTTCAACAAGTAGTGGGCATATCGGTCAACTGCTTTAAAGGACAGCATTATATTTGTAAACTGATATAATATATATTCATTGTTAAGTTCTGCATAATCAAAATACTTACGTATGCCTGTTACTTATCAAAACATTACTAGATGCATTGCATCAGATTACTGATTACAGACGTAGATAAAGGCCTTACGTTTTCTTCATTATAAATAAATTTAGTGTTGGAAATAATTTGCCACATCTGTGAGTAGAATTTGTTAAATGCTTTATTCAGTAGAGTGAGTGTTCCAGTTATGCCACATTTAAGAAAAGTATAAGTTTAAAAATTTATCCTGCTTAATTGAATAAACACTATGAATTGATACACATAACATTTAATAGTAAATTTAATTTACTTTTAGGTAATAACATTTTACAAAATTTCTGTTTTTGAAAATTTTAAAAATAAACTAAATCTTCCACTTTTGGCCATGATTATTAAATGTTATTTACTTCTATAAAAATGTAGATAAATGAAGATTCTGATGCCCATAGTAGGTATAACTGTAGGCCTATCTAGTAGATGTGAAATAATTAGATTAAAAAGTTATTTTAAAATATTAATCACAATATTGATATGAAAGACATTATGAGGTAAATACAATATATATAAGGACTGATAAAATGTGTTATAACTTACTATTCAAATTTTTCACTATAGGCATCAGAATTTTCATTTAGATTGCCATAATTCATGTACAAGAAAACATAGTCATCATCTGAGTCTGGAAAAAGTCGAAGAATGTGAGTTGCATTTGCTAACAATGCAACTAAGATTGTTATTTTCTCTGCAAAAGTTTCTAAAATGCAAAGTAATGTGGGAGTCTGAAATAGTGTCTACTCCCCAATGGCCAGGTGCTGATAAGCTTTAACTGGCATACCATTCTTAATTGCTTTTATCGAACTTTCCACTTAAGAACAGCACAGCCTTTTCATTTTTACACCTAAACCCACTTTCTGTCTTATCATATGCAAATTTAGTGTAAAATCACGAAAACTAATTACATTGTCTTTGTCTATATAACATAAATTTACATTGTAGCACTTTTTAAAATAATGAAATTGCCAAATTAAAGTGCTTAATTTACATAGCCGAAACTGGGGCACATGTTCCACTTTTGACCGCCTTCATGACCAAAAGTTATACGTATTTGAAATTTGTTGTACCAGTTTTGACCACCTAGTTTTGACCTTTTAGAATAAAGGTGGTCAAAACTGGTACAAGCCTAAATTTATTTCTTTACTTATATAATTAATTAAGGAACAAATCTTGCCTTTTGAATGCTAAAACATCATAAACTTTTGTGAAATTGATGATTTAAAAGAATAAAAGTTTCAAAACCTTGTTGCTTAGTAGAAACCTTAAGATCTTTAAGAAAAGAGAACGCATTCACAGATTTATTTTTCTGGTGAATCCCGTGGTATAGGTAATTAACCAACGATGATACATATAATCAAAACAATGTTTACAAAATGTAAAACAAAATTTATTGGTTCAATAATAACACATTCAATTGTTAATTATTTGTAAAATTGTTACAATGTGGCCAAAACTAGAACACTTACCCTATCTCTTAAAATTATTTCATTCTATATTTACATTAAATAATGCTTATGCAATTCACTGTTTATTCAGAAATTATTAAAGAAGTAGCATTTCTGTTTATATTGTTGCTTATTTCATATGTCATTTTTTTTTCTAAACATACAGGTAGTCTATTTTTCTTTTTTTTTTTTTAAACCAGATATAATGTATCTTTAAACAACAATTAAAGACCTGCAGCTATGTGAGTGAAATCTATTTATGAGACTGAATTGCACGGCATCAAGAAACAAAAACAAAATCTATCCTATAAGATTTTATTTCAGCATATATTAGTTTTGGGATTCATGAAATGTTTTTATATTCAGCAGATTTTGTTTCATTCAGCTTTCACTTACCATTCTGGTATTACTTAATGGGTATTAATTACTGAAACATGCTTTTTAAATCATTTTGTTATGATGTGCCAAACACTCACAGCATACATGCGTAATCTCTGTGTCAACACTCACTTGCATTGCCATCCTTTTTTTCTAAATCATGTTTAGTTGTTTGGCAATGCATGGCATCACACCCTTTTAAAGTTCCAATGTTCTGTCTTACAGATTTAATTTAAGGGCATTCAAACAGGTTTACCACTTATGTACTTTTTATACAGAGGTGCTGGCTTTGCTTCTTCCTCCAGCTCAGTTGCATCATCAGAAGGCTTCTGAATTCAATAAATTTGTGATTTTGATCTTCTGTGTTGCCACTTCCAACATGTTCTTCCCAACCTGGGATATCCAGTCTAGAAATACTTGTCTCTTCCTCTGTAGATATTTCAACATGTGTTGAAGGATGCAGGAATATTCTATTTCGTCTCAGAAGACCTTGAGGAGTTTCCACTAAGTACAATCTTGGGCTTTGATGGGTATTTTGTATCTTTCCATGGGTTTTCCTATCAGAAACCCACACTGATTGTTCTGTTTTCAAGTCAGGTAATTTTCCAACACCGTAAACACTATCAAAGTAGTAGGTACTTCTGCTTCTCGATTTGGTTTTCCTCCTTCTTTTTAAGCACCTTTGAATTTGATAACTTAGGCCTCAGTGAATGATTTGATGCAGGGATTCTGGTCCTTAATTTACGTCCCATTAATAGTTCAGCTGGACTGAAACCATTATCTAATGCTGTCGTTCGTAAAGCTAACAGCATTAGATATGGATCCTCTAATTCAGATTTTGTGTTATGCATTTTAAAATCTTTTTCTATGGACTCAATGAACCCATTGCTTTGTGCATATCTTGGACTCGATATTATAATCGTAAATCCATATTATTCCGAGAACTTCTTATATTTTGCAACAGCAACTTTTTGTGAGAATTCAGAGCCGTTGCACTATGAACACGAACAGTCTCTGAAAATATCTGAATGAATGAATAATGAATCTGAACAGTCTCTGGAAATATCTGAATGAATGAATAATGAATCTGAACAGTGTCTTGCAAATAGGGATTTCATATAGGTGATTACTGTTGGGAAAGTCTGATTTTCTAGTTTTGCAACTTCAAAGTACCTGGAGAAGTAGTCTGCCACTATGAGATACTATCCATTTTTAAGTTTCAAATGATCAGTCCCTACTATCTGCCATGGCCGCTCTGGGAATTCTGATGGGGTAAATGGTTCCTTATGATACTTTTGCTGCTATATGCACTTTTGACAATTTGAGATTAATTTCTCAATTTCTGTTGCTAAACCAGGCCATCAAATTGCTTCTTTAGCTTTAAAATGGCATTTTGTAATAATGTCTTGATGACCCTCATTTCATGCATACAGTTCAAAATATCTTCTTTCAATTTCTTTGGAATTAAGATTTGTGCATCTTTGAACAACAGTCTATCCTGTAGAACAATTGAGTGTATATGCTCCCAGTACCTCTGACATTCATAAAGAAGCTTGTTTTTTTCTGGCCAACCTTCTGAGCAGTATTTCTCCTATAATTTACATGTGATCTTCTTGTTGACATAATGATTATATTTGAGTCAGCCATTTGTCTGCAGCTGGAAACAATTCTACGATCATTTGAACATATAGGATCTTTGAACATATATCTCTTCTGTCAGTTCTTCTTCACCCTTAACTGGTAAAAGGCTATGAGATAAAGTATCTGCAGGTATCAAGTCTTTACCTAGGGTACGTACTTGATGTAGTCATATCTCGTCATGCGTAATTTCATTCTTTGAAGACGTAGTGTAAGAGTATTAAGGGCTTTTGCAATAGGATAGGCACTAGAGGTTTGTGGTCAGTTTCGATATTGACCTCCAATCCAACAATGTAATCATGAAATCTGTCATACATCCAGACTAATTGCTAGGGCCTCTTTTTCGATTTGTGCTTACTTTTTCTCTGTGTCTGACAAAGTTCTTGAAGTATAGCATACAGGATGCAATGTTCCTTTTTGTGGTTAATACAATACAGCTCCCTAGCCATACGATGATGCATCAGGTGATATAAATGTCTCTTTCTGGCTATCATACATGGCTAACCCTGGTATTTGATACAAACTATCTTTAATACGTTGAAAAGACTTTTCCTGTGATGAACCCCATATCATATTCAATATCCTAACATAGCAGTTTATACACTGGTCTGGCTTTGTCTGTCATGTTTAGTATAAATTTGTTTAGGAATTCTGCCATACCTAAAAACTGTTTAACTTCACTGACATTTTTAGGTCTTGGTATATTCGAAATTGCTTCTGTTTTCTTTGTGTCTGGTTTAATACCATCACCAGATATGACATGTCCCAGAAATGTTACCGATTTTTGCTTAAACTTGCATTTTTCTTAATTTAGTGTCCATCCAGCAGCTTGGAGTTGGCTAAGAACTTCGCGAAGCCACTTATCATGCTCATCTTCGGTTTCTCCAAAAATTACAAATTCGTCCATCAACCCAACGACTCCGGGTCTTTGTTTCACGAATTCTTTTCTGGAATATTTTCGGAGCAGTTTTGATTCCAAAGGGCAAGCGTTTAAATCGATATCTGCCAAATGGTATGATGAATGTTGTTATACTGGATGATTATGGCTATAAAACTATCTGGCAAAACCCAGCATTAGCATCTATAATACTGAAATACTTTGCATTTTGAAATTGACTTAGTAAAGTAAACAGATAAGTATAGTCAACAGATGCCATAGGAAAATATTTTCATTGAGAACAGTCAGGTCAACACATATACGATTATCTCCTGTTTTCTTAGAAACTATTACCTTAGGCACACACCAGTCCGTGACTTTGTCTACTGGCTCAATATCTGTATTCACCATTTCCTCCAACTTCTTCTTAAGTTTGTCTTTCAAAGGAAATGGAACTCTCCTTGGTACTGTCTAGCATTTTCTCTCAATTTTATCCTATGCAGTTTCTGTACCTTCCCTATACCTTTAAATAGCATAGGAAATTCTTTCAATGCATCTAATTTGTCATTAACTTCACAGAGCCTCTGAATCAGCTTTACCCCTTTGCTAGCTGTGCAACTTAATAAAGGATGCTCTAACTTATGAACCACATGAATCAGTTTGCAGAAACTTGTATCTTCAGCTTTCAGTTGTTTCTGAAACACACCAGCTATTTTTAGTTTATCCCCATTTGGACCATAGATTGCCTTGTTTGTTGCCTGCAATTCTATGTGTTTAAGTGAAGTTTTGTGTACTTGATAAGGTACTACTGTGACATCAGCACCAGTTTCAATTTTAAAGTCTAGAGATGTGTCTCCAACTATACATTTGCATGCCACCTTTTATTTGTGATATTTCTCACACTATGTCGATTGTCCGGAATTTTTACAGATCCCCAAAACCCTTCTGAATTTCTTTCTCCCAGCTCATCAATATATCTACTTGATTTGCACACCTTGGCATAATGTCCCATTTTATTGCATTTGTTGCACACTGATTTTCGTGCTGGACAATATTGTTTGGTATGTTTTTGTACTTTTCCACACCAGGAGCATGATTCAGCAATGTTTATGGTTTGTTGACTTTTTACCAGTTTGTTACATTGATTTGCTGTCCCCCATCTTTGGAAATTTGGTTTCGAAGAACTAACTCTATTTGTATTAGCATACGTTATTGGAGTGTATTTGGATTCTCTAAATGCTAGTTGCTGTTTTTTAATAATTTCAGCTTGTCTGGCGATGTTTACATTTTTTTCAAGCGTCGATTCGCTTTCTAATTGCAGTCGTTCTGACACTTTTTTCGTGAATGCCATATACGATTCTGTCATGAATCATCTCATCTTGAAAAGATATGGGAAAAGCACAATTCCGAACTAAACTATGTAATGCGGTTATAAAATTCGTTATAAAATTCTCAACAGATTCCCTTTCTTCTTGAACTCTAGAATAGAATTTATAGCATTCATAAATAATATTCTGAGTGGGAATAAAATATTTCTCAAAGTGATTTTTAACAGTTTCATAATCGCTTATCACATCTTCTCCAAGATTGAAAGACATCAAAATTTCTTCAGCTTGATGGCCCATTAGGTAAATAAGATAATTTACCTGTTCTCCTTGCGGTTTGTCAATAAGTCCGGATGCACAACAAAAACATTCAAAACGTGATATCCACCTGTTCCATTCATCGCCGGTCGTAAATGTAAAAGAATCTGGAGCTGGAATTTGGTATACGAGTACCTGTCTTATAGTTTCGTTTTCTGTCATTGTTGGAATGCAGATATTAAATTCATTCAGAAATGGGAATTATCTATCGTATTCACCTCTTAGAACTGCTAGTTTGTTTGCTGCCACCATGTGGTATTACTTAATGGGTATTAATTATGGAAACATGCTTTTTAAATCATTTTATTATGATGCTCCAAACACTGAGAACATACATGATTAACTTCTGTATCAACACTGTCACATGCATTGCCATTCTGTGTTTTCTAAATCTTAGAGTCATGTTTAGTTGTTTGGCAATGCAAGACATCACAACCTTATCACTATTTTGTGCTTGGGTTTCTTAGTTGTGAGCAATATGTCAACATTTAACAATTTGTAATTTCATACCTTATATTAGAGTCATAATTTATTAAAACTTGCAGGGTGGCTTCAGTACCTAGAAATCAGGGAATATCAACATTCTGGAAATATCAGGGAATTCTTAAAAGGCCTGTGCAATCATGAAAATCAGAATTTTCATGAAAATCACAGCTTTCTTTCGACTTATGACAATACACATGTATAGAATTCCTCATTCACATTTCATGTGATGAAATATGACCTATTGGACATCTCAAAAAGAAGAGAGTTATAAAATTTCAGCATTTCTCAGTGATCCCTCTCATCTAAATTGTTTTGAAAGTTGCCAAAATATTTCATATGACAGGATGAGCAGATTAAATAAATACTGTTTCTACTTATATATAATTTTATTGGAATAAATGATATTTAACTATATGAATTCTTAACTGAATTTTACTGAACATTGCTCAGTTTATAGCTAAGTTTTATAGCTTATCAAGAATTTTAATGCTTGAAGGATTAATATTTGTAATAATACTGTCCTTATATAACTCTTGCGTAAATACTATACTTTGATTATTATACTTTTCAATACTGAACGCAATTAATTTTAATTATTTATTCTTAATTGTCACTTTCAATTTTATTAAAATTAACTTTTTATGCTTGTTAAACTCATATTCAGTAAAAGTAGATATAGTGATACTATATATATCAAAAATCTTTTGAAGATATTTGGAAATATCAGGGAATTTTTTATCTGAGATCCTGTAGACACCCTGACTTGTTCAGGAGTTAGGTTCTCTTTACATTTAGACTACCCAACTATTAATATTTGTCTTAAAATCCAGAAGTCAATGGTATAAGTTCTTACTTGACCAAGTTCCAATTGGTATTCAAACAATGCTATAGACACTTGGCAAATAAAATAAATATTATGTGTACCAAAAAAAGAGTAACAAAGTATAAAAAAAATATTCTCTTTTAAGTTTGACTAGCTCAATCTGAATATTGCTAGTCTTGAAATTAAGATTTTGTCCTTATTTGGGGTAAGTAGAAATGTGGGATTTTTGTGTGTGTACTACCATACTTTGGGAAATAGGGGAGGGTGGGCCACAATTAGACATTGTAATTTCACAAATAACAACTTCACAGACAACTGCTGCCAACTAGGTGTGATAAGCAGAAGCTAATTGCTACCCCGAATTCCTTGCTACAAATGGCTACTATCTCATGTATTACAGAAACACTAGACCTTGGATACGGGACGATCATCGGCACCCTCGAATTGTAACAGCCAATGAAAATGGCTGGTATTTTATGGTAGCAGCCAATGGATTAGTAGTTTTTTATGTGATGAAACTCAAAGAACCTTACTGGAAATTCAATCCACTTTACTATTTTAAGTGCTTTATTTACAACTTTCTAAGCTTTTACATGGTTATATTTATATACACAGAAAATATTAAACGATTTACATTGTGATACTAGAAGTCAAAATTCTAGAACGCTATCCGAACTCGATATATTCTTATGCTGATGCTGCCATCTATGAGACTTACTAATAACTAAAGACTAATTAGTATAGATATTTTGATGATAAATTCACAAGTTATATGTAACATACATGATGAAAATTAAAGAACCTTGCTGAAATCCATAGTGACATCAGCTCAGTGATTATCTTGATTTCCTTTTATCTTTTTCTAAATGTATTTTGTTTTGGTTCTGATTTAACTTTCAGATACATGGAAAAAAATATAAAACAAGATGAAAACTTATATCAAGAAGTGACAACTTATATACATTTATTAATAATATCTAAGATATTTATTGATATTCTCATGGAATTAAACATGAGGTCAATATATTATATATATATATATATATATATATATATATATATAGTAATATATATATATAGTAATATATATATATATATACTATGATACACCATATATGCAAAATATGTTGCCGAAGACTTGCACTTAAATTTGACACATATTAAAAAATAAACACTCTGCAGCGGAATAGTAGGAAATACACAGATCAACAAAAATATTTATTATGATACAACATATAAGCAAAATATGTTGGCGACCTCTATATACATTTTTCTTACCTAAGAAAATGGGTCTTTAAATTGACTGATATAACAATAAAAGCATCTGACCTTCAAGTTATTTAAACAGGCCAGGTGAAGTATTGCAATATAAGTCGTTAAGAATCGAAAAATGAGGAATCTGAGATTATTTTTGTATTATTAACACAAAAGTTTGTATGTAGATTATCGCATAAAACACTATAATTGAATTTACAGTATATAAACAAAGAAAAATAGGTAAATACCTGTTATAAATTATCCAGAATCGATAAACTGAGCTAAAGTTCAGTCCAAATTAAAATTTGCTTGAGGTCTATCAATATAAGAAATAACTGCCACATTTATGGACATATTTCAGTGTTCATGAAATGTAATAATTTTACTTCGATAAAAATGTAAATCGCATTCTCATGTATAGAAATTTTAGAAATAATCCATATATTTAGCGATTACTAGCAGACGATCCTTCATAATTGCATAAAAGTGCATAAGTGTTTTTATGCAATTCATCATGTAAAAACTGCTAATCCATTGACTGCTACCGTGAAGTAACGGCCATTTTCATTGGCTGTTACAATTCGAAAGTGCGGATGATCATCCCATATCCATGGTCTATTTACAGAAACTGTTATATGTGATTGTTTGTACTTACAACTTTACTTTTATAGAAGTTTTCATCTACTGCCATCTAGTTGAATTTGAAAAATAGAGGTAAGTGTTGTGTGTTTCATTAAAACTTATTAATGTAGCTCATTATTATAACCTATAGTGTCATAATAGTTATTATAGTGTATTTTTTAACATAACACAACTTTTTGCCATTTTGTTGTTTGGGCCAGAATGAGACACATTTTTGGGGCCTCCAAAGAAAACAGATTATAGAATTTAATTTTAGTATATTTTTAGACAACTTGTAAAGATTAATAATTGGTAAATACAGTGTGCTGCAGAAAGAACATTCTGATTTGGCAGAAGCATTGCTTTGCTCATAGTAGAGGTACAGCAGTGGGCATGGTCTCTTTTGACTTGTTTGCACATGCCATTTTTAGTTTCCGTCATGGCTTGGAGCGGAGAGCATCGTGCTTTTGTTGTTGAAGAGTTTTTAACGTACAGTGAATGTGTGATAACGACGCAACGGGCCTTCCGAATACGCTTTCAGCTCAGACGTCATGATCCGGTTCCGGCTGCACAAACAATTCGTTGTTGGGTTTCAAATTTTAGATGAACAAGTTCGGCTTTAAAAAAAAAGAGTCCTGGCCGCCCTAGAAGCGTAACAAGACCGAAAGATGTGGCAGCTGCTAGAGATTCCATACAGCAGTCTCCCAAGCGATCTGCACGATTTTTTTCTGTGGGGCTATCTCAAATCAAAAGTGTACCAACACCGACCAACAAATTTGCAAGCACTCAAGGCAGCAATTACGCAAGAAATCATGGCGATTCCGCGGGACATGGTCCGCAGATCACTGCAAAATTTCCGAAACGGACTTTAAAACTGCATCGACATTGACAGTCGCCATTTAACTGATGTACTCTTCAAAACTTAATGGATAACAATGGCACACTGTGTACTTCTCAAGTATAAAAGATTTTTCTCTATCTTGCTTTGTATTTTTTTTATTGACATTCCAAATCGGTACACTCTTTTTGCCGCACCCTGTATATATATATATATATATATAAATTAAAATAGCAAAAACGAAAGTGCAGGAGTGCAAATCAGTAAATACAGTATCAAACGGCGGGCAATATAATAGCATGTATTTAATAGCAAAAAGCAACGAGGAAGGGCTGGAAAAGCAAAGCACCGAGAAGCCAGGTCAAGGAAAATACATTAATGAATAGTATATCTATCAGAAATGTCTTCAGGGGCACATTCTAGACAGATATATTGAAATCCTTTGTTTCTATGATTGCATAAAAACACGTTATAATTTTATGCAATCTGTGACCAACAACGGAATAAATAAGATTAACAGAAAAAAGACCAAATAGGACAAAATTCAACTTAAAAATATAAAATACTACATAATCATGAAAAATATAGTGCACAAATGCACAAACATGCAACAAAAAAGGGCAACTCACAAGTCTGAAGGCCGCCAGCTTGAATAATCTTCATGGGAGTCCACCACATGATCCAGCTTGAATGCTTGCCATGCGAAATACGGCGTTGGAATGAACCAGACCAGAGAAAGTAGAAGTAGTTGTACATATTTTTGGTGAGACAAACCCAAGAGTTCAGAAACTAACCGAGAAGTGACCACTATTATCAAAAACATTTAAAGTATGGATAACACTGTTTTTTTGGAGCCGTAGCCTGTTTTTGTTTCATTTGCTCTTTAGATATCCGCCTTAATGGTTTGATGAGTGTTTTTAACTTTTTTCTTTACCCGCCGAAGCAGTTTTTTTTTTTAATTTTGCACGTTTTTTGTGTAATCGAAATTACTGTTTTTTTAATATTTTCACATTTTTATTTTTGCCCACCGGGGCAGTGTTTATTTTATGGTGTTTCCACTACTATTGAATATCATATTTATATGCGATCTACAAATAAGATGGGAAAATTGTACATATAGCATAGACTTTTGAGATGATTAATATGTGATAGTGTACACTTATTACTATCCAGGCTTTTGAAGCGGAGTAAATAGCTAATGATTAGATTTTTAAAAACTTGGTTACTAAGGCAAGAAGAATAATGAGGGAATAATTTTACATTAAATTTAAATTGATGCCTCTTATCATAAATAGTAATATTGAATGAGTTACTTTGTATATAAATGGTGATATCAAGATAATTTACAGATTTGGAAGGGTGGGATTCATTAGGTATTAACTCAAGATTGGATGGATAAATATCATGTGCAGTATGAAAACAAAGAAAAGCAGCATCAATATATCGAAAAATAGAAATATTACGAGTGAACAGAACGGATTGTCTTTCATAAAAGTAAAGATACTATATTGGCGAGCATGGAGGTACTAGTGGATCCTTGCGGTACTCCAATCGTTTAGAGGTATACAGCATTACCATGTATAAGATAGTTGTGAAAAAGAACAAAATGCAATAAATTATTAAAGGTGGATGAGTCATATTTAGTAAGAGTATTTAATTTGAATTGATCGAAGAGTTGCTTAATAACAGAAAATAAATCTTTGATGATGATGTTATTAAAAAGATCTTTAAAATCTAAAGTTTGGATTGAGTCAATGGTAGTAAAGGATTTCAGTTTTTGAATAAGTTCATAGCTGTTTCTGATGATGCAATGTGGTTCTTTGGAAATTTCATGAAATAGACTGTTTAAGACTTTGAGAAGTTTTTTATTAGCTTTGGTTGCATAAGAGTTGTGTCCACTGGTAACTGTTCTAAATTTTACTGGGTCCTTGTGAAATTTGGGTATGATTACTAAATATGGAAGGTTTAAATTTTGATGAGTATCAAAAAATTGTTTGTACTTGAAAATAAGTTTATGTTTTAAATCATGTATGGTTGCTTTTTGCAATTTGAAGGTATTTATTTGATTTAAATTGGATAATAAAGTTTTAATGTAGAAAAATTTGCAGAAAATAGCATAGTTCGATGCAGCTTTGTCAACATATGTAAAAACTAAGAATCGTTGCATATGTGTAATGGTTTGTTTTAATTTTGATAATTGAAAATTAGACTTTGGACTATGCGTATGTGATAGCTTAAGTTGAACATGGAAGAAAATTTTAGATTTCCAGACACAAAAGGCTTCCATTGGTATGGAATGCATAATGGACATTTTATAGATGAATTTATCAAGATCAAGGGAGAGAGTGTTAAGGATAGATTTAGGATGATATTTAGAAGGTAGTCTATATATATATATATATAATATATTGCATAGTAATAAATTCTGTAAAAAAAGAAGAAATGTGTGAATATTATTAGTCACTATTTATATTTTTGACTTGTGTAGGGAATAGAATAGCAAAAAATTATTTTAAATAAATAAAAAAGATAGTTGTATAGACAAATGTGTAAATTTTAGTAGATATTGATAAAGTATTTAGTGAGGCTATTATTATATCTGTGTTTATTTTGTCTTATTTTAGGCTAAGCATGTCTAGAGGTAGAAAGAGAAAAACTGACAAGGGGTCATTCTCTGAAGCAGCAATGAAGAGAGCTGTGCAGCAAGTATTGGTTGGAGTAGATGGTAAGAAATTGTCACTTCGGAAAGCTGCAGCTGAAAATGGAGTGAAATTTCAAACCCTTCAAAGGTATGTTAAGAGGAAGCAACTGAATTCTGAAGAAAAATTTAGGATGGCACCTAATTATAAAAGTAGATTGATATTTACTGAAGCAGAAGAAACATCTTTAGTAGAATATATGATTGAGTGTTCTAAAATGTGTTATTTAGAGAGTGAGCATATGAAATGGCAAAAGTAAATAATAAGAAAATGCCAGTTTCTTGAGAATCTAATTTAAAAGCAGGTATTGACTGGATGCAGGGATGTATTAAGTAGTGTCATCCTGAAATAAGTATCCGACAGCCAGAAAGTTGCAGTATTTCTCGTGCCACATCTTTCAATAAGAAAAATGTCATATGTTTTTATGATAACATCTGCTTACAGTAGGTCTGAAAAATTTGCAGATGGCAGTCAGATATACAATTTAGACGAAACTGGAACAACAGTACAGAGACCAAAAAATGTTTTAGCATCAAAGGGTTGGTTGAGACCCAGACCGTCCGACCTACCAGAAAGGTGTAAGGTAACTGTTTGGACAGCCGGGAAGTGCCACCCAATTTAGACCGGAACCCAGTGGGGGAGGCATCCACAGGGACCGTACCCTCCTTCCCCTACCACCAACCTCTCGGAAGGACTTACGGACCCACATGTTTAACGTGATCGTACTCCCCATGAACACGGCGACAGTTTTAGCAGTGACTGGAATCGAACCTGGGCCTACCGAGTGCAACTCCAGCGCGCTAACCAATGGGCTACTGCGCCCCAGCATCAAGTAAAACAAGTTAGTCGGTGTACAAGTAGTGAGTGAGGTGACTTGGTCACAGCATGCTGTTTCATAAGTACATCTTTAAACACTTTATCACCAGCGATGGTGTTTACACGCAAAAATTTTAAAGTGCATATGACAAATGGTGCACCTCCTGGAAACTCTAGGACTGATTACAAGTTCAGGGTGGATGACAGTTGAAGTTTTTCCTATAGTTATGAAACATTTTATTTTTCACAGTGGATCTACTAATCTTAATCCAACCATTATGATTTTGGACAATCACAAGAGTCACTTGACTGTAGAAACACTAAATATAGCTAAAGAAAATGGTGTTATAATAGTAACATTACCATCTCACTGTAGTCAAACTTCAGCCATTAGATGTGAGTGTTTTTCAGTCGTTTAAAACTCACTACAACGCCGCTGTGGATTCATGGTGCTTTATAATCTTGGCATTCTAATGACAATTTACCAAATTGTCAGTTGCATCAGAACAGCACATGAATGTGCAATCACCCCATCAAATATCAAAGCTGGTTTTCAGAAAAGTGGCATATATCCATTCGACAGAAATGTATTTAATGATGATAATTTTCTAACTAGCTACATTACTGACCATGAATATGATAAAGATCATGTTGATTTGGATCAAAATTTAGTAAGAGACTGATCCTACAACTGCACTCATGCCAGCAAATGTATTGGATGTAAATGATAGTGTGAAATCTTCATCTGTATCTATTTCATCAAATTATAATCATGATGACTTCATTAGCCCACAGGTTTTCAAAGGGTTTCCTAAAGCTGGTAAAAAGAAGGGTGCTCTGAAAAGTAGAATGAAATCCTATAGCTGTATTCCAACTGACACCCCTGAGAAAAATAAACTTGAAGCAATTTCTAAAAATCGAGAATTGCTAAAGCGTAGGAAATTGCCCTTCGTGAAAAAAGATGGGTGAACACATCAATTTCTGAAGGAAATGAAAAAGTTACGAAAATCACAAGATTACTATAGTGATTCAGAGTCTGACGGCAGTGTAGAAGAAGCGGGTGAGTTTCCCGATGTAGACTATTCTGTGGATACATTAGCTGTTAATGATTTTGTTCTAGTTAAGTGTTCTACCAAAAAGACAAATCCACTACGTTGCCTGAATTAAGAAACTGGAATCGGGGGAAGCATACATTAAGTTTATGAAAAAACAAAGTAACAAAACCTTTATATTCCCACAAAATGATGACATGTCAATGGTAGAAACAGATGATATTATTCTTAAATTTCCTCAACCATCTATTTCAGGGGATACATTTCGAGCAGCAAATTCATTCTCTTTTGCTGTAAAACTAAACCAATATAACGTCCACTAAATGTTTGTTCAATTTGACACTTTGTTTTATTTTTACTTTACTTATAAGTGAATCTGTTATTTCTGAATGCACTAGATATTGCATTAGTGTTCATACCTACTACTAGTATTTTTAAAACCAATCATTGTATATAAATTTAGTACAAAATTTTAAGATTATTTAGTTGTCTCAGTGTGACCCACAGAATGTCTCATAGTGGCCAACCTCTGGGCCACTATGAGACATTTAAAATTTTGCTTAAAAAATGCAATAAAGTACTTGCTTTCATACACATGAGATTAAAAATTGGTGGAATGTATAAGTATTTAATGAAATATTGTATCTGATATGCTTTTGTAACGTAGACTTCAATAAAATAATGATAAAAAAATTTAAGTGTTTTTGTCTCATTGTGGCCCACCCTTACTGATTTAGTTGATTTCAAACAAATATTTTATAATATTTTATGGTTGTTGAAAGTATCTTGTAACACTCAGTTTTTTAAAACTTGGATTGAGATTAAGATAAAGTTTAAGATAGGATATACTCATATTTTGTTTTCTTCTCTATGATGGTATATTTTGAAGGTACTAGATAACAGAGCAAGGCCTAATAGGGCTCGGGGCAGGCATTCCTACAGGGTCCCCCTTCACCTCTCAATATGAAATGAACAAACATATTTTTCAAAAACATAATTGCATTCCAGAAAAATATCTATAAAATATGGGTCTTATGTGTTTTAATAGAATTTAAATTATTGGCAGCTTTCTTATCATAGCCAACATACTACATTAGTGTAGTTATTCCCTATATCTCCCCAAAATAAATATATCTGCTGGGTAAACCTATTTTTATGACCAGGACATGATTTCATTTTTTACTTTCCCTGCAATACATGGTAATGTATAGGGAAAGTATTGGAATCATACCGAAAATCACAACTCGAGTTTTCGACGGATCTACACGTTTCGAGACCTCTAGAATACGAAAAAACCATTTTTAGCGTGACGTCTGTGCGTGTGTCTGTCTGTCTGTCTGTCTGTGTGTCTGTCTGTCTGTGCAGATTTTGTATCCACTGTAACTAAAAAACTAATGGACCGAATTTCACAAAATTTGGTAGGTAAGTCACTTGTGGGCGGGGCTGGTGCTGATTAGTTTTGGGTACGATTCGGAATAAAAGAACCCGCATTTTTTTGCGAAATGGCCCGCAAAAGCTTGTATCCACTCTAGCTGAAAAACTAATGGACCGAATTTCACAAAATTCGGTAGATGAGTCACGTATAGGTCACTCTGGTGCTGATTAGATTTTGGTACGATTCGGAAAAAAATAACCTGCCTTTTTTTGCAAAACGGCCCGCAAAAATCTTCAAAATCTAAACTAAAGAACTAGGTATACTCAGATATATCCATAAAATGCCCGTTTAATACGTAATGTTTAACGACGAAAATAATAAGACCAACCCCATTACACTAGGACTAGCCGTTCTCGAGATATTTTAGTTTTTCGTACTTTCCCTACGCCACCTTTGAAAATAAGCCCGGTTACCGAATGAGAACGAAAATTCAATAAAAGTGAAATAAATGTAATTAAAATAAAGAGAACGTGCATATAAGTCTGCAGGGAAAGTCATGTGCTGCCCACATCACATTTTTGTAACTGTAAAAGTAGTAAATTCATTGCATTATATATGGAAAGTCATATGTTGCTCACATCAGATTTTTGATTAGGGGTCATATAAAAATTAAATATCCAATATATTTTTAAATTATTAGTTTCGGTTGGACAAATTATAACAAAACCATACATAAAAGGGCTTATTTATGGCTCAATTACCAAGAGTCTTCATAGTATAAATCATTGTTGTGAAAAATGGCGGCTATACATTTTTTTTTTATTCGTGACGGAATTAGCGCTTTTAGGGTGCATGTTATCACATTCCCCCCGGAGAGGTACATTGCTAAGTACGGTATCAATCAAAAAATGTTCAAGCCCTTTAAAGTGAAGTGTAACACGTTATAGTTGTAAGCATTTGGATCCACGATATCGATTTTATAAATTTTAAATTGATCCACTCCAGTTAATTTGATTAGGAGCCAAATAAAAATTAAATGTCACATATCTTTGAAATTATGAGTTTCGGTCATGGGAACAGCTATCATAGCTATACCCCCCCCTCTCTCTGTTTACTGAATATTTTGTATATTCCTTTTCACTTCTACAATCAACTATTGCACTTACACATCTTTTGAACACATTTTGACACACGCTATCTCTACATACAGCTTACCCTAGTAGGTCGAAAATCATTTTAGGAGCTCCATCTACCAAATCTGAATTGAATAATTCGAAATCTCAATTGAATCACGGAATCGTCGGATTAATTTCCTCATGCACGATTTTCGATAAGTCAGCGGAAATATACTGAAGTACCCTTCAATGTTGTGATAAGACGTGATTAGTGACTCCGATTTCCCAGCAGCAGGGTGTGATTGGAAAATGCATGTATATCGGGTGGTATGCGAATTTGGGAATTTTATATTGCATGTTTTATGAATAATTTAACAGTCAATCCAGGTAACTTTAGAAAGGAAATCGTTTCTTCACCATAATAATGATTCGAATACCATGAATACAAGTTTGAATACAGTATGTACAACATGATCATGTGCTTTTTACTTTCCCTGCAATACATGGTAATGTATAGGGAAAGTATTGGAATCATGCCGAAAATCGCAACTCGTGTTTTCGACGGATCTATACGTTTCGAGACCTCTAGAATACGAAAAAACTAATTTTAGCGTGACGTCTGTGTGTGTGTCTGTGTGTCTGTCTTTGTGTCTGTCTGTCTGTGTGTCTGTCTGTCTGAGCAGATTTTGTATCCACTCTAACTAAAAAACTAATCGACCGAATTTCACAAAATTTGGTAGGTAAGTTACTTGTGAGCGAGTCTGGTGCTGATTAGTTTTGGGTACGATTCGGGATAAAAGAACCCGCCTTTTTTGCGAAATGGCCCGCAAAAGCTTGTATCCACGCTAACTGAAAAACTAATGGACCGAATTTCACAAAATTCGGTAGAAGAGTCACTTGTGCGTTACCCTGGTGCTGATTAGATTTTGGTATGATTCGAAAAAAAATGACCTGCCTTTTTTTGCAAAATGGCCCGCAAAAATCGTCCAAATCTAAACTAAAGAACTGAGTATACTCAAATATATCCATTAAATGCTGATTTAATACGTAACGACGAAAAGAATAAGACCAACCCCATTACACTAGGGCTAGCCGCTCTCGAGATATTTTAGTTTTTCGTACTTTCCCTACGCCATCTTTGAAAATAAGCTAGTTTACCGAATGAGAACGAAAATTGAATTAAAAGTGAAATAAATTTAATTAAAATAAAGAGAACGTTAATATAAATCTGCAGGGAAAGTCATGTGCTGCCCACATCAGATTTTTTAAAATCAGTAGCAAAATTTGCTAGTGATCAAAAATGCTAATAGCAGAAATATTTTTTGACTAGTAAGCACAAGTAAATAATTTGACGACATGGAAACAGTCACTGTGGCTGCTAAAATGTGGACAATGATTAACATTTTGGGGGACTTTAAAACTTGTAAGATTTTCTCATTCTCACCCTAGACAAACATTTGAGTGAGATTTTTAAAACTTGAGATTTCAAAAATTTTTGTTCCAATGAAAGAATTTTAATTTATAAACATTTACATGATATTACAATTAACAAAAAATGCATTTAGTTAGCTAATATACAAAAATATAACAAATTGTGTAAATGACAAAACCTTAGTGAAATTAATTTGCATCCAGTAAATGCAGAAAGCTTGCTTTAGCAAGGGTTTAGTATTTGCAGAAGTTTGTCTTAAATCACATTTTGCAGCCAATAATCGCCCCCCCCCCCTCCTGTTTGTTTTTTGGGCATTTGGGGAAAGATAGCTTAATTAAATTTTAGAGATCAATTAAAGTGTCATTTTTAATGTTTGATAGCAAGATTGTAGCTGTGCACATGAGAAATGATTTGGCCCTTAATAAAATGCAAAAATTGCCATTGTGTTTTCTCCTCGGCATTTTGTTGAAGCACAGCTCAAATAAATTTATATTGGTTTAATTTAAAAATGCTATTTTTAAGGTTTAACGACAGGTAATAAGATTTTGGCAAAACGAATGTGTTGCCCGAGGACACTAGAATTGCGATATTTTTCCTCGCATTATGGCAAAAGATAATTTCAGTAAATTTCAGGGATCAATTAAAAAATGTTATTTCTAATGTTTAGTAACAGGATTTTAGCAAAACAAATTTGCCTTCCATGGATATGAGAATTACGATCTTTTTTGCTAATCTTGACAAAATTTTGCGTGATTTTCTCATTATGTTTTATATATTGTAGGGGTATCTTTCTAAAATTCCATTAATAAGGAAATTTTGTAAAAGTCTGCAAAAAATTGAACGATTTGCACATTTTTTATCGAGAGAATGGGACAAATTGTGATATCCCGTAAAAATCAAGAGACTAGCAGCTACGCAAGTGCGATAAAATTGTTAATGAACTAGCATATTAAAATCATTGAACATCATCGAAATTAGAACATTTCAGTATTAGTTGACAGACCTGCCTCAGATACGGCCAGGTCTGTTGAATTAATTTTTTTCCTTATCAATAATGTGCAAGATGAAGTAAAATTGAAAGGGCCAATTATGCCCCTTTTTCCTGGACCAGCTACAATCTTGGCTACATCAGAGAAATTTAAATTATAGATAGGATTGACTGCTTACAAATGTAATTCCACTCTGTTTTATGGTATCAGAGACACTCAAATAAAAATGCCCATGTCCATAATGCTAGATTCCACCACATTCCTTCTGGGAGATAAATGGGGTCAAGGTTAGTTAACTCCTCTCAATGAAATTATCTGATAATGAAGAGGGATGATAGAAAATGGAATTCTGGATGACCGGAATCGAAGGCAAGTCATAAATTTTTGTCACGGTCTGGAATCACTGGACTCAAAAGGGGAAATGTAAGAAGCATTTGAGCAGAGGGTAATATTTTTATTCATACTGCGATAAAACATTGCACAGTAATTTCTATTGTATAAAATTTAGAAAAGTATGAGATTCTCACTCTCTAACGGGAACCCTGGGAAGTGAATAAAAAATCAATTTTGGCATGAGGGAGAGAGGTGCAAACAAACCAGAAAATGCTACTAGCAATCTTTGCTACTGCATTTTTCTATTACTAGCATTTCATTTTTTTAACTAGCAATTTACTACTTGCTATTGGACGAAATCGTGCCCTGCCTATGGCAAGGACGCAGCTGTTAATTTTTTTATGTTGAAATTGTATAATTTGGGACCCCTCTGATGCAGGGACCTAGGGCAGCTACTTCACATAGTCCTGCATTAGTCTATTATGTGTATCTATAATCAAGGTTATTACTTCTGTGGCAGCACACGACTCTGCTCCTGCCAAAGGCATCGATCGAAGATGCTAGAAATCTGTGCCCGAATTATAAGTTTGGAGTGGAAGCTAGTTTTTGCTCTAACCTTATAATGTCGGTCTTGTAAGCACTGAGTCCTGAGTTGATCTGGCTCGGGACTAGCAACATCAATTCCTACAATGATGACCCTGGACGTACGAGCACACAATCTTCTCTCTCCAACAATCTCAACACGAGATAACAGCACCACGTTGAATGAGAAGCGCCGACCACTCCCTTCCTGATTGACCACAACTAATGTCACGATGCTGCATGCTGAGGTACGACATGCCTCTCAGCTATTCAGCCCTTCGACTGAGTTTCAGATGGTGAGATGCAGGGGTTTTCTGGGTGTCCCCCCTCCTCGCCGAAATTTGACCGGGGCTTCTCATCAGAGGGAGTGTGTGGCAGCAGACGACTCTGCTCCTGCCAAAGACATTGATCGAAGATGCTAGACACCTGTACCCAAATTATAAGTTCGTAGTGGAAGCTGGCTTTTGCTCTAACCTTATGTCGGTCTTGTAAGCACGAGGTCCCGAGTTCAGGCCCGACTCGGGACCAGCAACATCAATAGCTACACTTCTCATCATCTCAAAGAAATTCAAATAAATAATTTTATTTTTAAAATGTTTTGAAAAAGTATTCTATAAATACAAATAGATTTAAACTATTGTTTGCTCATTTTGGAAAAATTCGAGCAGATAGAATCTTCAATTTGTTCAAATTCTTCAATCATTTGAATTAAATATGAATTCATATTTCTAGATACCAAAATGTCGAATGCACAGTGTCAACATTGTGGATCTACTGAAATCGATACTGATCCTTCACGTGGAGATTCTGTCTGCACACAATGTGGTTCTGTTCTAGAAGATTCAGGCATAGTTACCGAAGTTCAATTTGCTCAAGATTCACGGGGTGTGACACGTGCTGTTGGACAACTTGTTAGCTCTGAA
Organism: Amaurobius ferox; assembly: GCA_951213105.1. Lineage (NCBI taxonomy): Eukaryota > Metazoa > Arthropoda > Arachnida > Araneae > Amaurobiidae > Amaurobius > Amaurobius ferox. The sequence goes on from OX578143.1 coordinate 19,596,013, forward strand.
GGTAATTTTATTTTTCTATTCGAATCCGTTTTATAAACATGTAAAATTTACTATCAATATGTAGAAACTAACTATCCATGTTTTTCCTGTTGATGCATTGTTCACAGCTATTTGGCTGCATGTTACTACTATATGGTATATGAAGAACCAGTGTTTAAAACAAAACAAAGTTTTGTATAAAAGTTACATAAAACAAAAAAATGTTTTAGTTAAAATATCTGTTTCAAAACTTATAGTTGTGCTAATATATGTTGCTTATTAATTTAATTTTATTTTACTCAAAGCATACATGGTATTAGAGGTGGATTTAAAATTTTTCTTCTCTTAGCAAATCCTTCACTTCTCTCCCCCTTTCCTGTATTTTTTATCAGACATATGCCATATTTTATATCATACAATACCACAATTTATTTGTTGAATTATATAAATGTACAGTACAGACAAAAACTCAGCACAATCTGTAAACATAATTTCACTTGAAAAAAGGTATCATGTACAATAAAATATAAACAAAAAGAGAGAAAAGTAAAATTTCAATCAATCATTATTAATCATATCTTTATTATCCTCATCATGATTGTGGATTTGTAGTTAATTTCAATTGTCAATTCTGTCTTCAATTCTAAATTCTACAGCTATAACAAAACTTGACATACTCAGCATACAACAATTATAATCCAAAAGTCTATTTGAGAGGTAATGGGTTAGGAGGGAGATGGTATGATTGGTGGCCATCCTCATTGGCTTCCAGTCTGAATTGGGCGGCATTGTCCTGGCTATCCGAACAATTACCTTACACCTTTGGGTAGTTTGAATTCTAAAATTACAGTTCCACTGAATAGTGTTATATTTTAAGAAACCAATGCTTTACGACTTTCTTTAATTGCCATTTAGACAAAGTTATGCATTAAAATATTTTAGCTTCTAATGTTTCTTTTAGATATTTATGGGTGAAGAAAGCTAACAAGAATGAAACTGATTCTATTATTTTCCTAGTTCCATTGAGGGTATGAATCCAAGCTGAGAAATACCACCTTTTTCATTAGCGTCAAGTAGACCAATTCCATGTCATATAAAGCAGCAAATTATCTAATGTTAGCTTAAACTGACACATTTCATAATTTAAGTTTAAATCCTTAATTTTTATAACTTATAATGAGTACAAACTCTGGGTTGCTTTCTGCTGGTTTATCTTAATAACTTTCATTCCCCTTTTGTTCTATTTTATCAGTTTTTGACAGAGATTTTAAAAATAGTTTTGTGTTGAATAAATACTAGCAAAGATCATTTGTATCTCAAACATATATATATATATATATATATATATATATATATATTAATATTGATTTTTTACCCATCTAACCTAGAATTAATTCCTAATGAACCTAGCGTTAGTCAAACTGTAAATTTTTTAGACCTAAATTTAGATACCCTCAATAATCATGTAATCACCAATCTATATGATAAAAAAGATTCTTACAACTTCACTATCATAAAGCTGCTATCATATCAATCTTGCAATTCTATTCAATTGTTTAGAAACATCATTTTAAACCAGCTATTTCGAATACATCGACTTTCTGATCCTCGGTTTCACTTTCTCCACATCAATAATCTTAAACTCATTTGTCAAAATTACCAATATCCGGAAGTATTTGTAAATAATATTATTAATAATTTCAAATATACCACGTAATAATTTTACACATGCATTATTTATCTTTGATTGGATAACTCATTTTTGAGAATTCACCCATTCTTATCACCTAACTTACCACTTGGCCTGAGTCTAATATTGTTTACTATTTTCGAATGAATATTTTCCACTTGTCCTGAGTCTTATACTGATTACTATTTTTGAAAGTCTCCATACATATTATGTATCGTTCACATGTATTCATTCCGGTGCCCACTCGCATTGACGAAGTGAGGTGAAATGCTCAGTCGCTTGTTGAACTTACACGTGGTAACAATGCTTGTGAGTTCATATTTCTGTTTGAGGAGGTATTATTTTTCTGATTTGTAACTCAATTGATTTATTTTTCTCCTTCCACTAGCCAGTAGACAGTTCCAATGGTGTCTATAGTTAAATACTATCGCCATTGTCAGAAACTGGCTATTCTATCGGTTTTAATTTGAATTGTATGGCTGTCCTGATGAGAATGCAATTTCGAACTAACCGCCATTTTTTGTGTAGTTTCAATTGATTGTTCTCTATGTCTTAATCTTTTATATTGAGCTAATTATTATTGCCTTTTCTCATTTTTGCCATGTTTTCTTTTTATTTTTATTTATATTCTTTTAATTGTGAATTTTGTATCCTAATATTCTTCTCATCCCCCTTTCCATTTTAGTGATATGTTACCTTCTATCTTTATCCTTAGTCTTGGTCTATAGTTACTCATTTGTAACAGATATGCTCAAGATGGGGTTTTTTTTGTACATACAGTAGTTTATGCATAATTTTCGATTAAAATCTTTCAATTTTTATTTATATATATATATATATATATATATATATATATATATTACAGATTTTTCATTTTTGCTTAAATTTATATTTTCCTTCATTTTAAAAATTTCTGTCAGTATTTTCCCTTTAGGTGCACCAACTGTTGTGTGCAGTAAATATATCATGGAAAATTATTTTTCCTTTACACTATGAAATGTATTTATTGCATTTAACTCAAATTCAAATTTGTTTAGAAACATTATTTTATTCATTTTTACAATTGATGGAAGTTTTATCTTCACTGTTTGCATTTTGTGTTTTATTTATTGTTATTATTATTACTTATAAAAATGGTACATATCAAATCTTGATTTTAAAGTTTTATGTTTGGTTGGGAACACTATGTTTTCTAGGATTTATAGAAATGGATTGTTCCCTTGAATATAAATTGTATACAATTAAATGTATACAATTGAATGTTCCCTTGTATACAAATTGAATGTTTATACAAAAATGTTGCTCATCTAAAGAAAAAGTTTATAGACAAATGGATTGTTCCTAAAGTGAAAGTACCATTTTGTCTAACATTTTGTTTATTATACTTTAACCCTCTTGTTTATTATACTTTAACTTTCTGTATTATGGTATGCCTCCAAATGTTACATTATTGTATGAGTTCTGTAAAAATATATTTAGTTTTAAAGTAATATGCGTATATGTATTTTTAGATGGCATGCCACGTGGCTTTAATCTTGGACATCGTTATGGGCTAGGAAGGGAGTCTCGTCAAATTACTCTTCAAAATGGTAAGTTTTCCTATAATTAATGAAAGATTTCAACTGCCATTGCTTTTCCATTTGGTTTGTGTTGCTCGCTAAATGCATAAAAAGTAAACTCAACTTTCAATTGCTTTATTACTTTAAAACAGTTGAAAGAAACTTTTATTTTTTAAAAGAAAACCAGCCCATAGTTTTTTAAAGGTCTATATATAGTAGGACTTGTGTTAAGGGGTATCTCATCACAATTTGCGATTCAATATTGTCTCTTTGTGGATGAACTAGTAATACATAGCAAAAGTACAATTGAAAAGAAGAAATAAATATACAAATAAAAAATAAAAATATCAATTGAAAAATTTATCACTTATCTTGATTTTGATCTTCTAAAAAGCTATGGCTACACTGGTTATGTTTAGTTTCAAATGTTGGTTACCATAAAGCACTTCACACACAGCATCTGTGCATTACTCACCCAAATGACTTATGTCCTCTTCCATAGATGCTATTAGTTGACTGTCTAGTGGATATCTTGACTTGCTCATAGAATAATACCGAGATTGTAGGTTTTCACATGTGTTATAATGAAATGAATGCTCCTCCAAATGAAATAAAACTATCAGTTTTTTTTCAAAATTGGAAAATCCAAAATTTCAAAGTCGCAAAAATGTGATTTATATAAAAATGACAGATATGTCTCTAGAGCAAAAATTTATTTCCTGGTATGTCATATTTTCAGATAAAAAATAATATAAAAATTATATTCAATCACACTTTTAAATTAAATTTTGGCCAAGCTGAGCTGCATCAACTTGCGTTATATTAAATTTCTTTTAAATGGATAAAAAATAATATTTGATGTGCATGTTTTGTGACATAGTTTATAAAATTGATTACGATATGAGATTATATATTAATGCATATTATTTTTATGAAGCTTTAGGCTTATTCATATGTAGTATTTCTTATTTATCATTTTAATAGATAAATCTTGGATTTACTTGTCGGCAACAATTAGTTTTTCATACTTAATTGCTTGTTTATTTTTAACTAGATAAAGAAATTTTTGCATGACTTGTGTACAAAAAATTATTAATATTAAGAATTAAAACCATTAATTTCCTTTCCCATTAGTGTTTTTGAATGCAGTTTTAAAATTATTATATCATTAATTTTTTAGCAAACTAAAAAAAGCTAGGAAATTAACTATTCAACAAGAAATATGTTTTTATATAGCAATTCTGATCTTTCACCTGATTTGCATCTATTTTTCTGTATATTCTTTGTCAACTAATCACAATAAAAAACTGTTTTTATTGCAGCAAGACAGAATATCCAAACTCTTGCATCAAAACTAGAACTGCCTGCTCATTCTGTTGATACAGCTTTTGGATTTTACAAAGTTGCACTCTCCAGACAGTTAACTAAAGGACGTAAAAGTACTCATGTTATTGCTGCATGTGTTTATATGGTTTGTCGTAAAGAAGAAACTCCTCGTATCCTTTTTCAGTATAACATCAGAAACTAGTAAATGATCCTGTTTTTTTTTTTGTTTTTTTTTTCTCCCTGACATTTAAATTAAAATTTTGGTTAAGGCAAGTGTTTTCAAACTCTATTATTTAAATGAATGATATTTTACTATTTCAGGGTTTCCATAGCCCTTAAAAACTACTTAATTTTATAATTTTGTATTAAAGGCCCTTGTACTGTATGTTTGGTCCTTAGCAACTTAATATTTATATAGATATTTCATCAGATAATTGATAATTCATAAATTCCTTTTTATGCAATTATGCTCATTTATTCTAGTTATTTTTCTTTTAAATATGGATAAAACATTATCATATTTGAGCCCATTATCATATCCCATTGAACAAGGTATTTATAAACTGATTGCTATCATAAAATTGAAGGTATTTGTTATAGACATGCGAAGCAAAGTCCATTTTCTATTCCTTACAAAATGAAATCAACATTTACTTGAATTTTGTGATTCTTTTACTAGAAAACTACAATAGGTGAGAAGATGAAAATTTGCACAGGAACATAAAATTGCACACAGATGTGTAGGATCACAATTTCAGTAAGAGTGTGAAATGCCCATTTTTAAACTACATATGTTCACTATGCTTCGTACAAAAATAATAAGTAAACAATAACTTTTAAGCAGCTAATCAAAGCATGTGCACTTTCATCTATTATGATTTAAATTTGATCCTGTATATTAAATATGTTTTGTGATTTAAATGTGCTACTTTGATTTCTTTGTTCTCTGCATTCTAATTTATTTAGTTTAATATTCAAATTAAAAAAAATTATGCTCTTTTGTATAAGAATTCTCAAATATTTAAATTAATTTTTTATACTTCTAATTCTATAATTATTAAATTAAGTTTTAATCTGAAATATTTCATAACTCGCATACTTCATATGTGTGTGTTCATTCAAAACCCAGTTTTTTATGTATTTATTGACCAGAAGTTTCAAAAATATATAGCGCATCTAACTGTATGAGTCATCCAATGAATTGTCATAATTCAGTTGTTACAAAACTATTTTGACTTGCAAAGGATCCTTTTTCATGTTGTTTGCAATTGAATCAAAGGTACAACAAATTTTGTAAACTAGATAAATCGATTACTCCAATTTTGGGGTGATTTAAATGCAAAAGGATTTTCATTTAAGATTTTTTTTTTTTTTTTTTTTCATTTTATAACAGATTGTGGTAAAATTATTACTTCTGTATAGTGTTCATTCATCACATGCTCCATAAGTTTGAAAGGTACACGAAATAAAAATTCTAACGGGATGAAAAAGGTGCAACAACACTGAAATCCTTTTTCCTCAGTTTCAAGTTTTCTATCTGTCTACGTTCTGTCTAATGATTACAAAAAAAAAAAAAAAAAAAAAAAATCCAATTTGTTTAGAAGTTAATATACAGGGTGTCCAGTGCTATTGGTGCCCAATGGCTATTTCCTCAACCGTTAGTCACAGAGATACTCTTCCAATTGCAAAAATGTTATAAATTTTAAAATTTATTATCTTAGAAACAGTTTAAATCAATAAATGCATTTCTGAAAGAAATACGAAATATAAATTTTTATACAGTCCCACCAATTATATTTAGGAAAATCATCCTCATACAATTTTATGCAAAAAAAAAAAAAAAAACATCCTTTTACGACCAAAATTGACCAACTTATAGCTGTTTAAAGTTGGAGCACTTTTGTACTGAGAAATGGTCAATACGGTCCCTGATTGGTTGGTTGCCTGGAGAAATAGTCAATATGGTCCCTGATTGGTTGGTTGCCTGAAACGGGACATTTTTATGCATGGAAAAGCGACTTAAGTCATAAAGTTTAATGCTTCATAACTCTGTGAATTTTGGTCGTAAAAGGAAGATTTTTTTTTTATTATTTTGCATGAAATTGTATAAGGATGATTTTCCTAAATATAATTGGTAGGACCAGGGGACCGTATAAAAATTTATATTTCATATTTCTTTCAGAAACGTATTTATTGATTTAAACTGTTTCTAAGATAATAGATTTTAAAATTTAAAACAGTTTTGCAATTGGAATTATATCTTTGTGACTAACAGTTGAGGAAATAGCCATTGGACACCCTGTATATGACATGTTCAACAAATGAACATGCATGCACCAAACCTAAAACTTTTAATTTTAAAAAAAAAGAATTATAATAAAAAATATTTTTGCCTGATTTAAAACCGAAAATATGAAAGTTAGCATTTATGATTTTTCAAAAATCCATTTTTTTTTTTTTTAAATATTTTCACATGTTTTAAGTTTAGTGTATAGAAGCATTAAATAGCTTCACTTTAATGAAGTAATGTTTCTGATGACTTAAGTTAAAAAATAATCGTGTAGACAGTAAACTCTATTATTTATTTTTTGAGCTATGCTATAAACGTAGGTGTGTAGAAAAATTTGGGGGAATACAGCCAGTGAGATCAAAGCAGCACTGCTGGGCTTAAACCCCCTCCCCGAATTTTTTTGTACTCTTTATATGGGATTTTGCACTTCTTATTTCTTAACTGTGTGAGAACTATGTATCTAGTTTTATAGGTTAGATAATCAGAATAAAGAATTGAGTATTTTTAACATTTCTCGACTTCTACATTAAAAAATTTAGCATTTTATTAAATTTTATAATTAAAAACATAAATAAAAAACTCTGAAAACATAGGGGGAGGGCATGCCTCCCCTTCCCCGGTTTCTACGCTCATAAGCTACGTGATGATCTTTGAAATTTTATGTTTAAAAATCAGCCAAAATATGTAATTATAAAACAGTAATATTTTCATATTAACAACATACAAATGATGCATAAATAATTCTGTTTAAAGATATACAAAACCTGTTCCTTTATTCAAAATGAAAGTCCTAGCAAAATATATGTAATTTTTTCTTTTGAAATACTTTCTCCCTTTAACATAATTTTCTTTGCTGAATTTAACATAATTGTTTGATCTTTAATCGTTAAACTGATATGCTGTTGGACTTAAGCGATATACTTCAAGTAAGTTTCTTATTTTATATTTTGAATTACAATTACTCTATCTTAAATGTAATTCTTATGCAGATATAATATTTTCAGATAAGTGTTTATGAATTGGGAAAAACTTATCTTAAACTGTCATCAGCACTATGTATCAACAGTCCTGCTATTGGTAAGGAAAATTTAAATATATGGTATTTAACTAGTCAACACTACAGGACATTAATTTAATATCATATTCACAAGTAAAGAAATGTAATTGATTAAGCCTTATGTTAAATAAAAGTATGTAAAGTTAGTAATAAATATTTTATTATTTATATTATATTTACTTTGATTTTAATTTAAACTTAAAATGCAAAAGTACAATATCCAGGGTGCATGCGGGTGCTGGAAAATCAGTAAAGTACTTTAATTTCAGATAACCCTTTACAAGCCCTTGGAAGTACTTGAAAATCCTCAATGTTTTAGTTAAGACTTTGAAAGTGATAAAATGTTTTGCATCCCCCTCCCCTCCCTGAGAATTTTTTTTTTTCCAAAATTTCCCACTTTTCTGAAAATTTCCTAAGCGATATTGTTTTTCCCTCAAAGAAAAAAAAAATCCTCAGCAGCTTTGCTCGGGACCGCTGCAACTCACCATTCAATTTTTAACTAGGTAAGAACAAATCACAAGCACCTAACATTAATCGCTTTCAAATCACAATGATATTTTTTTATTTTATATTCCTCCTGTAAAGTTTATAAAAAAATATTGGAGGAAATCTATCGACCCATCGATTTTGCATCTGTCAGAAGATTACTTTGAATGATTCATTGATAAGAAAGTTAATCTGATCTTGATGCCCTTAAAGCTACGTTAACAAATTATGGTATTATTAATCTCATTACTTTTGTCCAATATACAATAATATTAATTTGCTATGGTTTATCCTCTCAGAAACACATAATTTTGTAATGAGGGGTTGATTGACATTCTAAAGAATTGCTTGGTACTTGGAAAGTCCTTAAAAAGTGTTTGAATTTTTTTTTAAAGAGAAAATATACCCACCCTGATATCTCATCTTAAATTTCAGTTTTACAAATTTTAACAAAGTACTTGATTTTTAAATAAAATTCTACATTTTTAAATAAGGTTAAATTACAGCTTTGATGACTTAAAAAAAATGATATATATTTAATTCTACGAGGCAAACTTCAATATAACAAAATTTTTGTCCAGTCGAATGATTTTCTTTTCAAAGTATATTGCAGACAACTAAGTTTAATAAAAAATTTTGATAAGACAAACTATGTTTTCTACCCTTGCACCTTCAATTGAATTGTGCAATAGGTCAATTCACCTTGAATTAATTAATATGTTAATTCACTTTAAATTGTGCAATAGGTCCTTGAAAATTCTCGTTTTTTTTTTTTTTCAAACTTTTCCTCACTTACTTCAAACTTTTAGTTTTATCACATACTTTTCTCCAGCTTCTAATTGTCTAAATAGGATTGCATAATAATTGGCAGTCATTCTCTAGTTCCATCTGGGATGCCAGCCAAACATATAGTTAAGGGCTTTTCTCTATACATTCCTATCCTTGAAAGTCTTTGGTTATCTTGTATAATAAAATAAAATGTGTGTGTGTGCTCAGTTTGTAGCCAGAAATCTTTGGGCAGGTTTAAATTTAAATCCATGGTAAAATTGGATAAGGCAAATTTAATTTTAAACTTGTCCATTCTACCTTCGCATTCGTGCTGATAAATTCAAGAATAAAAATTACATCTTAAATCAGGCTTGGTTGTATGCTGTTTTTCTTTTATTCCCTGAAAGTAATTATAAATTTTACATTAGCAGCACTAAACGTAATGCATGCATTAGATTACCCAAACATGCACAGGATATTAAAAATAATAAACTTTCTTCTGCTTTTTTCCAAATTGTCTTTAATTTTAGATTTATCCCAATCTTTGATAAAACTTTTCTGTTGACTAATTGTAGTAATTCCACGTAATATTTTGCATTTTGAATCCCTTGTTATTTACATTTATTGCAACTCAATTTGTAACTTTGATACTGTTCAAACCCTCAGTTTTGCATGGCGTCTCATTCTCGACTCCCTGTGCCTTAAATCTTTGTCTCAATTTTTAGATATCTAGTTCATCTTATTTTGCTACTTATAAAATTTTTATTTTTAATAATAGATTACTGTTATTTGTCTTATTTCTGCTGTATGAATTTTGTAGTTTTATAATTTTATTCAATTTTGTCTTTGGTAATCTGACTATTTATATGCAAATTTTGATTCTTCATTTTTGACTGTATATATGGGCTTATGTGTTTCTGTGTTTCCCTTCTTTGTTGCATTGTCACTGATGAAGGATGTTTGACATTCGAAAGTGCTCTGGCTAGTTTGAATTATTTTTAATGCCTTAAATGGTATCAAATTAAAAGACGTTTTACTCTTAAAGTGTTGTCTTTAATATTTATATATAAATTTTTAAACGTGTTGCCACCCTTATTTTAATTAAAAATTTACCCGTGGCTGAATTCGAAACCATAATTGATTTAAAATAGATTTTCTTGTTTTAATGGTAACCCAAAGGTCAATTTTACATTTTTATAATAATAAGTAAATAAAAGACAGCCATTTTGAAGAAAACAATTTGCATAGTTACTTAAATAAGTTCTATTTTGCATTTATTATATACCATAAACTAAAATTACCAATATGATGGTCATATATAGTGATTTTATTTTTAAAGTTTTTCATTATTTTATTTTACTTCTTAATTACTTTCCTTATATACATAATGTATAAGGAAAGTATTGTGACGGGGTCGAAAATTCGAATTCGAGTTTTTGATGGGAGAGGACGTTTCAAGCATCCCTGATCACGAATCAAACATTTTTGAAGTGATGTCTGTGTGTGTGTGTGTGTGAAAGTATGTGCTTATGTGTGTATGTGAGTCTGTGGAGACAATAACTGATGAACGAATGGACCGATTCGAACGAAAATTGGTACAAAAATCACAATCCGTAAGCACTGGAAGCCTATTGTTTTTATACTCAATCGAATGTTCAGAACCCCCCCTAAATTTTCAAATGAAATTTTGAAAAAATCATCAAAATATCAAAACCGATAATAAAGTTATGCAAATAGACATTTCTTATGTAATTTTTCAATAGAAAACTAACAAAGTTTAGAACGCTAATATGAGCCGTTCTCGAGATATTGCACATTTTTAAAAAAAAATTATCAAAAAGGCATATAAAATAAAAAAAAATATTTCCTATTGAGAAACATGTTTACTTTTCATATGTAATACCATGCGATAAATTTGGTGGCATCATTCTCGTGGATCTAGCTCATTCCATTCATGAAGAAAGATACTTTGAGTAATACTTTTGTATTTGAATGCCAATAGTCATTTATTTGCTGTAAGAATAACTTATTTCTTCATCCATAACACTTGGCAAGATTTTGGCGGCAAATTTGGTGGAATATCGCCAACTTGGCAACTTTTTTAAATGTTGCTAAATTAGTGAAAAACTCGCCAAATGGATAAAAATGACGCTAAACCAGTTGATAATGACGATATTGATATGACGACTCATTGATAATGACGACATGGAAAATGACGACTCATTGATAATGACGACATGGAAAATGACGACTCATTGACGAAAATTCAATATCTTGGAAAGAATATAAATAACTACTAAAAATAATCTATTTTTTTACTGTAAAAGTAGTAAATTCATTGCATTATATAAGGAAAGTCATGTGTTGCCCACATCAGATTTTTTATTTTGTCATCAGGTTTGTTCTGTCTGACAAGTTTACCTGACCAGCCTCTGGAAATAGTTATCATATTTGCATATTTATAATATGAATGTCAGTTTGGAGTCATGGACCTATGTTTATATATATATATAAATAATAGAAAATCAAAAAGTAGATGGTTGAATTCAAAAGTTACTTATTTGTAATGGATATGCTAGAGATGGGTTTTTGTACTTATGGTAGTTTATGCATAGTTTTCGATTATAAATGTCAATTTTATATATATATATATATATATATATATATATATATATTGGTGGTTTTTTATTTAATTATCTATAAATTTAGAAGAATCAAGAAAAGTATATTTTTCTCTGTACTTAACAGTACTTCTCAGTACTTAAACTTGCTTTTGTCACAAGACAAGGACACAATTATTTTGCCTACTATGGCCTATTACATTCTTCTCCACCTAATTTAATACCAGGGTTTTGGCACAGATTGTTTTGTTTGCTCATTAAAATTGCCTTTCATTTTCATTTCATACTTCATTTTTTCTGGGAAATCTTCACCTGTGTACCAAAATAAATGACATTTGGGTGCCAATATGAAGTTTTAAAAAATAGGATTTTGAATCTACAGCTTTTCGAACTTAGGACTTACTGAGCTATATGGGGAATTTCAAAAGTTCTTTGTTTCAAAATATGTTTTATGTCAATTTAGAAAAAAATTTTGTGCACACTGAAAAAGAACAGAAATTTTCTGTTTTTATGTACATTTTTGTGCATTTGTATTGTTTCTGAACTATAATAATTTAAATTTTTAGATCCCAGTTTATACATTTTGAGATTTGCTCATCAATTGGAATTTGGAAAGCAAGTTCACGAAGTAGCAGTGACAGCAGCTAGACTAGTACAACGAATGAAGAAGGATTGGATGCACACAGGGAGAAGGCCATCAGGACTTTGTGGTGCAGGTGCGCATTTTCAAAAATTATCAAATAGAAAATACATTGGATTGCACAATACTTAGTAAATTTCAACAAATTATTGGGCAGTCTTGCACCATAATTTGTTAAAACTTCAATGAAATTCAGTTTAGGATATTTTTTGTTAGTGTGAGGGAGGGTCTCTATTTGTGTTATGAAGTTAATATTAGCTATTTGTTGTTATCTATGAGCTAATTATTGAAATATCTAAATTATTTTTAAATTAATTTTTAGTAACAGTTTTTATCATATATTATAAGCTTTTGTTTTTCACAGCACTGCTTGTTGCTTCCAGACTTCACAACTTCAACCGATCAGTTGATGATATTATTAAGGTTGTAAAAGTATGCCAAGCAACTGTACGTAAACGGTATGTTTAAGTTTCTTAATTTAAATTTGTTCCTGTAGCTTTTAGATATTACTCAAATTTTACAATAGCCACTAATCAACTGCTAGAAATGTTCAGATTTTACAAGTAAATCTTGAGTTTCTAGTAGCTACTAGATAATAAATTCCATGAGTTGACTAAATTAAAGTATCTCATAAAGTAACAAAAAGCTAAACAGGGGGGCTAAATGTCAGTCTGTGTAACCAAGCAACCATAGCTAGTATTCTGCTTTTTTACAGAACATTCTGTCAACTTTTGAAATTTCTTGAAGACTCCTTAATTTTAACAATTTTCCCTGATCTCCAAGGCAAATATAGAAAAATCGGTACTTACGTGTTATTCCGTCGATCATTTCAGTCGAAATCGAAACTGTCGCCTTCATCGCATGAAAATGTAAGCAAAGTTCTTTTTAAATGTAAACAAAACTTTGTTGTTGGTGATAATATTTTGGTTACAACGTTTGATTGACTATGTTTCGTGAACTTTTTGTTGCCAACAGTCGACGGGATAATACGTAAATACGGAAAAATCTTTCGATTTTTTTTACTACTTTTGATACAGATTTTTTATATTAAGCACCAAAATTTGCTGAAATATCTTTTATATTTAGCTCTTTACTATGCAGGATATATATTTACTATCTGTAAACTAAGGATCTTTACTATCTGTAAACTTTGGAGGAGTTAGAAAATTTTAATGCAGAAATTTAATATTATATGTTTTTCCTTATAGTTGTTTCAGTGAATGAGTGAGTTATACAAAATAGAAAGAAAATTATCTATAATACACAATAAAATATCTAACTTCTTTTAGATATTTATTACAAGATAATAAGTACTTTATATTAAATAGAAAATTATCCATAACACACATGCACACACACACAAAAAAATTCTAAAATTAAAATTTTTACTTTTATGATTTTCTCTATTTTAACCACATAAATCTGAATCTTCAGGAGAAATTTCACACTTTTTTATTTCAAGGCGTAGTGAATATGCATCAGTAGATCAGAGAAAGGAGAATCTCTCCATTACGTATGCACTACAGTGGTCCTGAACGATGTATTTTTTTATATTTAGTAATATTTTGGGTGCAAAAATTAAGTTACTTGTATGCATGTTGTACATTTTAATAGAAAGTTTAGCGAATTGCATGTTTTCATTATATTGGTATTGCATTAAAGTTAGTACACATTGCATTAAAGCATGTAAAAAAGGCATTTTCTGTCCTTAAAAATCTATTTTGTTTTCTCGTAAAGAGTAGGTACTACATCAGTTTGATTGTTCAAATTTAATTTCCAGTTTAATACCTGTTATTACATTATTTTACCTGTTTAGTCTGGCCGAATTCAGTGAAACTCCATCCAGTCGTCTAACTTTGGATGAATTTATGACCATTGACCTAGAGGAAGAACAGGACCCTCCTGCATTCAAAAATGCACGCAAGAAATTGCAACAGGAGGTAAATGTATTATTTCTTTTTTTATCTTTGTAAGAGTATTTAAATGTGTTGTTTTTATTCTGCTGTCATTAGAGTATATGTTGTATGTGTAGAAAAATTATTATAATTGATATTTTCTCAATATATGGGTTAACCCATTTCACAATATTTTGCCATCATCCTAAATATAACACAGGACACATAACATGTTATATAACATCATTAAAATTATCTATTTTCATTTACTTTCAACATTAAAAAAATTTCACAAAATTACATTTTTACCATTGAATTGATATTGCATTAAGCTTACACTTTTAAAGAATGTTTTTATAAATTCGACAAATTTTATGTGCTTTTTTTTTCACTCTTTTCTTTTTCCAATACTATGGGGCTCCGCTTTCTGCTCACTAATGCTTGCCAATCCCTGTCTCACTGAGCTCGCTTCACAAACTCTTTCATGCTTCTTGCTACGCAAATGTAAATATGTGTGTTGTGGGTTCACCCTTTATTTGCTGGCATTCGCCAGCCCAAGGAGCTTGCCTTGTGAGCTTTTCCAATCTGGCTGGCATACACAACCACACTCGCGCCCCCTGCTCGCTGAAGCTTGGGAGCTATGCTCCCTATTTGCTGTGACTCAGGATTCTAAAACATATGTTTAACTTAAAAAGGTCGCCGTTAATGATATGAATAAATTTCAGGCTCTCAACATTTATGTCCATTTTATGATATTATCCAACCTATAATGTCTTGAGTTGGGACATTTTACTGCATATTTATTTACAGGTAACTGTCTATTAGACTGGTAAGCAAGTGTATTTAAAGAGCAGTTTTAAGAGCAGTACAATTTAAAGAGCAGTACATAGTAGTATATTTTACTATTGTCCAATATTTTGGATAGACTGCATTGAAGAAACTTAAAAGTTTTGATACATCTTTTGATTTTATGTTCCTTCTTGTGGTTTAAAACATCCTATTACACATTTTGTACAGATATTTTAATTTTATTCTGCATTTGATAAAATAAAGGTTAAACTAGTAATTATTAAATTATAGGCAGTCAGACTTTGGTTTGATTTTACTCTAAAATAGTGTTCTGAAATGTGAAAGCCTAACATACGTATGTTAAATTTTCATTGTTTTCGTACCATGTAATTTAAGTAATGCCACAGCTTCTCTTTACAGGTTTGTGCATGCCTCTAAATTATTTGAAAAATATTTTGTGTATATTTTTGATTTCTAAATTGCTATCCAATTTACACCACATTTTTTCTGATACAGTAACTTCACATGAGCAGTTTATAAATGAGATAAGATTAAGTGAAAACATGCCTGCTGCATGCATATTTTGAAAACTAATTTCTAACCAATTAGCAGTTTGATTCAACTTATATAAACAAAGTTTATTTGATGTCTGAGGAATATAAAAATAAAATAAAATTTTGCAAAATGTAGTCTCAATTAGATTTCTTAAAATTGCACTTCTTGAAATTGGCTCATCCGAGGTTTTGGAACAAAAAGATGAATGGCCCACCAAATACTGTTATTAATTACAAAATCATAGCCTGTTTCATCATTAGGAGTGAAAAGTTTTGTACAGTTAGTTTTTCTCTGAGTTTTCTTGATGTGTTGAAAAGTTTGCTATTATTGCAAAATTAATGATAAAACTAAAATTTTGTCATTAGTTTAACATATTTTTTATTTTTATTTAAAAATATAATCCCCTCCTCGTATTTCAGCTGGAAGATGATGGAAAAATGAAAAAAATTACAAAAGAAGTTACTGAAATCCAGAGGCTTATTGAAAGTGCTATTGACAGTACAAAAAAGAGAACAAAATATTCCAAATTTGCAGCTGATTCAGGTATTATATCCCACTTAAAAATGAGAGATGAATTATCAATATAATTTTATGAAACTGTACCAAAGGAAATAAAAACGGGTACAGTTATTTAAATTCTTACATAGAATATTTATGTAAATTATTAAAAATTTTGCAATGCCAATCTTTGAAGAAATGTCAACGATTTGAACAGTGCCAACAGATTATAGTTCTTTCTCCAACATTCTAAGAATGATTTTAAAAGTTTATTAAAATAATTTCTAGAGAACATAAGATTGTTAATTGAAGAACCTCCCTCGATGAATATTGGAAGTATTTGATTAAAATTTTGCGCCAAAGGACATCATATACGTGAGCCAGAAATTCTATTATGACAAAGTCCCAGATCCCTTTCTCTGTGTTCATTACCGTAAATTTTGGATGTGTCTATCTCTCCCCCCCCCCCCCCCCCCTCCTTCTCCTTCAAAGAAAGGAAAAGGGTGATCTAGTGCCAATAAAGAGTATTGACAGCCCCATATCGCTTCTTTCCTTCACTAAAAGAAACAAAAGGGAATATTAAGCACGTACATTCCTTCTTCCATCTGATGATAACTTTCAAAACAGTTTCCTTTTTCAACTTAATTTTTTGTTAAATTATTTAATGTTTAATATGCATTTGAGTTATAAAGTTCTGTAAATGTAAACCCTTTAAGCATATTTGCTCTAAAACAAATATTTAAAAATATAGATTTCCGGACTAGGGTTCTTTGCGCCATTTGCAGGAAGATGTTTATTGTTGGAAAATTTAAAAATTTGAAGTTGAAGATGAACAGCAAAGTACGCACTGGCATAGAGTCAATAAGTGTTGGCTGGGTCATAAAAGTATACAGATCCAGTTTCAGAGAAAAACATCGTTCACTTTATTTCGTGAGAAACATAACTAGGCAAATTACACATTCCAGATAATTTTCCATGCCACAAAACATCAAAAAATACTATGTACAAAAAGTTTGCAGTTGTAAATAATCAGACAGAAATTCCTTGAAGCATTGGTAGTAAGTAACTATGCTACCTCTATCACTTGCGTGTATTTGCAGCCACCATCGAAGGTATCACACTTGGCAAAGGAAAACCAAAGGATAAGACATCAGAAAATATTTAACGTGACTTCCGAACGTATGTAAGTAAATTTAACGTTCAATACATACTGGTCTAAACTGACCACTTCTGCGTCCGTCTCGACTAAAAGCCGTCGTCTAACGATATCCCGCAGTGCTTCTGTGTAAAGCATTTCTGTCTGCCTGCATCAGAGTCTGAGTCTATCAGTGTCTCGATCAAACGTCGATCTCTGCGTCTCGATGTCTATCGATCTTCTTGATCGTCGATCTGATTGAGTCTTCCGATTGCTTCAAGAAACCTCTGCCCTATATATCCGAGAATGGACAGTTCCGGAAATGCCCCCGGATATGCAAATCAGATGCGTACGCATTGAGAACTGATTTGCATGAAACCTCATGTTGAAAAACGTCACGGTTCACGCCGGTGAACAGAAAGAGTCGTTCATATTAAATTTGCATAAACGCCTGTTCACGGGAACGTGAATCGCGATGTATTGATTTTTTCCAACAATCAGCCCCCTCATGCAAATCCTTAAGTCTCAATGCATATGCAAAAGAAAACTTACTCTGAGAAACCAAGGTATATCAATAAACACCAAGGCCCCCAGTATCCTATCAAACATATAATGAAGGAATAAATTTAAAGTATTATCATCATTACTAAATTTAAAATAAAATGCATAAGTACTTATAGCATCTGAAAAACAGCTAAGTATTGTCGATAATATTGTAACAACAACATTTCACATCAAGTAGAAATTTATATACAACACAACTTCAATGCTTAAGTATTAGCATTCAAAAATTTAGATTTTAGTAACTTTAAAAGATTAAGATTTTGTATAAGCATAGAATTTAAATTTACTTTAAATTTGAGTATAAACATTATAATTCAAAAAGCTTAAAACATTTTAGTCTATTAATACAATACAAGTATACATAATTAATACTATTAGACTGCATTGATATACCAAATATTTAAAAATACATGATGCAAGTAATCAGATAATAAAAATCCTTTATCAAAACTTTCAACACATACTTTTTACTAAGTTGAAAACTACAAAATTTTATACACATAAGCTACTATTTAGCATTATGCGGGTAATAGAAAAATGGATGTATATACAAAGGTGTAAAGTGAAAAGATTCAATATCACAAAAATTTATACTCAAAATATACTATCTTATATCAATGAGGTTTAAGATAAACAATAATGTATATATATGACATCTTTAAAAATTCCCAAGTTGTAAATTCAATTTAGTATTTAAAATTTTCTTTAGACTGAACATTTAATCTCAAAAAGTTTGATTTAGTTTTTAAAAATTTTATTACAAAATTTAAGTATTATTTCCTTAGTCATTGGTTTAGTAAAGTGATCTGCTAAATTATCTTTACTATTTACAAATTTAACATTAAATGATTCATTGACTATTAAATTTCTTAGGAAATGATATCTAACATCAATATGCTTAGTTCTATTGTTTTCAATTGGAGAGTTAGAAAAATTAATGGCAGCTTAGTTGTCGCTAAAAATAACACTGTTACTTTTATTAAAGTTTAACCCAAGTAAATGACATTCTTCAATTATGTTTTGTACCCATACCATTTCCTTAGCGGCTTCAGTTAGTGATACGTATTCAGCTTCCATGGTTGATAACCTGACACACTTATGTGTAAAGGTTCGCCAAGAAATAAGTACATTGTCAATAAAGAGTATCATGCCTCCAAGTGAAACACGGTCATCTCTGTTTGCAGCAAAGTCAGAATCTGAGTAACAATTTAATTTTAACTCCTCAATGTTAGATAAATTCAACATATAATTTTTAGTCTTTTCAACATATCCTAGAAGTCTTAACAATGCTTCCCAATGCTTAATTCCAGGGTTTTCTTGAAATTGAGATAATATATTGATAGCGTAACAAATATCAGGCCTTGTTCTACTCGATATAAAAGCCAAACACCCAATTAAGCTCCTGTAAGGAAAACTTTGCATTTGCTTTATTTCTTCACTTGTCTTTGGACAATCTATTTTACTTAGAATATTCCCTTTAGAAATGGGAAGTGAAGTAACTGGATATTTATATTGTTGAAACATTTGACATACTTTATCTATATACTGATTTTGATGTATAAAAAATTTATTGTCACACTCTTTAAATTCCACGCCTAAAAGTTTTCCAATTTTTCCTAATACCTTGATATCAAATTCTATGCTAAGTAATGAAACAATGTGGTCTATGTCTTTTTGAAAGAGAATTATGTCATCCACATAAACTAGCATAAGAACTTTGCTATTGTAAATATAGGCACAATTACACCATTGAAGTTTTAAAAAATTTAATTCTTTTAATTTGGTGTCAAGTTCATTAAACCATTCTCTCCCACTTTGATGAAGACCATAAATGGCTTTATTCAACAAACAAACATAATCAGGCTGTTCCTGATTAACATAACCTTGAGGCTGTTTCATATATACTTTTTGACTCAATTTAGCATAGAAATAGGCAGATTTGACAACTAACTGGAGATGCATCCAGCCAAGCATGCATACAAAAATTGAGAAGAATGCTCTAATTAAGTTGAAGTTAACAACAGGGCTAAAAACTTCATCGTATGATTCTCCTTTTTTCTGACCATACCCCTGGGCTACCAAACGAGCTTTAAATCTCTTGATTTTCTCATTCTCGTCTTTCTTAATAGTGTAGACCCATCTATTGCCTATATGCTTTTGTGAGGTGGATGCAGGAACTAGTTCTTAGACACCCCTCTCTTGCATTACGGCCATTTCTTCATACATAGCATTACATCATTTTTCAGACTGGGAGGATTTAATAGCAGCGTTGTACCCTTTTGGTATATTTATTTCAGTATTGCTTGCTTCTGGTCTGCCTTTGACCCTTTTAAGACCTTTATTTTCCCGAAAATTAAACAGTTGCTGATCAAATTGTATATTTCTTTTATCACAATATTTTTTAACATCATTGTGCGACCTCAGCCTTTTATTATCTCCTTGAGCGTAATAATACACATCGGTTCTACTCCCATCGGGTCTTGGAATTGTCTTTCACTGCCAAGCAATATCCGAGCAAGGAGTCAGCAGGAGAGTCCGTTTCCTCACTGGATTCAGATGGATCGTCACCAGTGTCTTCACTCTCTCCTGTCCCCCCATCAGACTGCCCTCTCGGATATTCCCCGTCGGAGTATTCTGAAAGGTTATCTCTTGATATCCCTAAGGAGATATTTCTGGGACAAATTGGGTCCAGGATGCCTTCCACTACATCCCCCTCGAAAGCCCAGTCCACCCGACTCATCCGAGGACTTAGAGCAGCTGTTTGGATGGCCGTTACTATATCACCCTCATCAAACCTCACATTGCAGGTCTCAATTGTTCGTTTTTCTTCTGACAAAAATATTCTATAGCCTTTAGTTTTAGTAGCATAGCATACCATCACCCTTTCTGTAGCTTTCATGTGTAACTTCTTTCTGAGCTGACTGGGTTTGCCTACATATGCTCTACAACCAAAGGTTCTAAGATGGTTGACTGAAGGTTTTCTACCACTGTAGAGTTCATGTGGAGTCTTAGTCTTAAATTTGTGACATATTCGATTTTTAGTGTATGTAAAACACAATATTGCTTCCGCCCAGAATCTGTCATGCATTTTGCCCTCGTTCAACATGGCTCTAACACAGTCAAATGCGGTTAAGTTGAATCGCTCTGATACTCCATTTTGCTGTGGGGTATATGTGTTAGTCCTCTCAGCCTTAATACCGATATCCCTCAGGTAAGTTTTGAACTTATCATGGCAGAATTCCATTCCATTATCCGTCCGGATACATAGAATTTTAGTACCTAATTGCCTTTCCTCTCTGGCCTGAAACTCTTTAAAATGTGAAAACACTTCTGACTTCTGTTTCATAAGGTAAACAAAAACTTTCCTACTATAATCATCTGTTATAGTTAAGATATACTTATTCCCACCATATGATGCTGTAGGTAAGGGACCACACACATCCATGTGTAACAATTGTAATGGTTTAGTGGACCTTATCCTACCAGTGGGTTTATACGATACTCTCCTAGACTTAGCCAATTTACAAGATTTACAATTTAA
Source organism: Amaurobius ferox (assembly GCA_951213105.1). Lineage (NCBI taxonomy): Eukaryota > Metazoa > Arthropoda > Arachnida > Araneae > Amaurobiidae > Amaurobius > Amaurobius ferox. The sequence continues at coordinate 19,617,406 of OX578143.1, forward strand.
CTTTTTGTATTTAAGCCTAGGAAGTCCGTTTACAGCAGAAACTTTGCTGGTTTGGAGGAGATATTCAGCGTTTATGTGGCAATATCGTTTGTGCCAAAGACAGTTTGTACTGTTAAGTTCAGTTACTGAACTGCTAGGTTTAGATATTAAACTATCCACATTTTTATTCTGCTTAGTTTTTGTTTTGTCAGATTTAAATTTAGTTTCTTTAAAATTAGGTGCTATTTTTACCTCTCTTATTTTTCTGGAAGCACTAGGATCCCTATCTTTAGATTTCTTATCCTTTTTGTGTTTCTTGTCTCCATCTGGATCCCTATCTTTAGATTGATGATTTTCTATGTTATGTTGTTCCTGGGTACTATACTTGGGTTTTAAGAAATACAATCCATCCTTTCTTTTTGAATAAAAGAATTTCTCCCCTTTGGGTGTATAAAACCATAGCACCCCATTAGCCCCTTTAAAACTAAAATTTTGTTCCTCAAGAACAGATGCAGCTAATAAATTTCTCCTAAGTTTAGGAGAACACAACATTTTCCAATTTGATAATACTTTGTTTATCCTTAAATTGGACATACATCTCCACCGTCCCGATAGCCTCAACTGGACTTTCGACATCCCCTACTGCTAGCGACATTGAAGTGCCTTTGCACTCATTAAATTTTGAAAATAACTTAATGTTATTACAGAAATGTCGCGTAGCAGCAGTGTCTACTACCCAGCTGAGTCTATCGTTAGGATCGATTACAGTATTAGCTTCAATATGTGGAGATCCAAGAAATTCCACAATACTAGATCCATTATTTTTAGGGCAATTAACTTTGGTATGACCTAGTTTGTTACATTTAAAACACTTAATTTTACTTTTAGAAATATTTACATTATGACTAGAAGTATTTACATTAGACACATTTTGAGATACATTTTGAGATTTAAATTTAGATACTTTTACTCTATTTACACATTTCTTAGAAGTAAAATATGCAGAATTTAGACTCACAGTTTTTGAAAAGTCACTTGCTTGTTGACGAAGCTGGCTCTCCTCAGCTGATAGCTCCGCTTGTATTTTGCTGAGCTTGAAGTCCGAGTCACTCCATCTATAAATTAATTGAATGATGCCCTGGTATTCTTCCGGAAGGTATCTGATAGCTTGGAATGAAACATATAGGTCCTCAATGGGGTGATTCGCGTCTTTAAGCCTCGTCACGGCCTTCCGCAGTCTTGAGCAAAATATGTCAACAGGCTCGTCTTGCTCCGGCCGGATGTCGAAGAACTCGTCTAGTAGACGCACGAGATTAGCACGGGAAGGCGCTTGAAAATGCTCTTTCAAAGTATTTCATACTTGACTAGGTTCGTCAGTGACGTTTATCAACTCCTTGTATTCCGAGGATAAGCTTTGGTAGATGATAGCAAGCGCTCGGTCTTTCCGTCAATAAAAATCATCGTAGTCTCGGCGACTCGCGTCTTCTTCAATAGGCTTAACAGATCTGTCTACGTGTCCGAAACATCCTTCTCCCTTGAGGATGAATGAGATGTCGGTACACCAGGTGACGTAGTTGTCTCGCGTCAGCAACTCCGTTCTACTTGCTTCCATGACCACTCGTAGATTTAAAGAAGCAGAAGTAAAAGTCTCTTGTACACTGTTTACGTTTCGTTTTTGTTATTCACACGTACTTCAAAATGGTGCCAGGCGCGGCCCCCATCTGAACACTGGAACAATGATTCTTTAAAATACTTGCACTTATGATTCTATTGGGCGTTAAACTGACCCATAACCGTTTCTTGTTGGAAAATTTAAAAATTTGAAGTTGAAGTTGAACAGCAAAGTACGCACTGGCATAGAGTCAATAAGTGTTGGCTAGGTCATAAAAGTATACAGATCCAGGTTCAAAGAAAAACATCGTTCACTTTATTTCGTGAGAAACATAACTAGGCAAATTACACATTCCAGATAATTTTCCATGCCACAAAACATCAAAAAATACTATGTACAAAAAGTTTGCAGTTGTAAATAATCAGACAGAAATTCCGTGAAGCATTGGTAGTAAGTAACTATACTACCTCTATCACTTGCGTGTATTTGCAGCCACCATCGAAGGTATCACACTTGGCAAAGGAAAACCAAAGGATAATACATCAGAAAATATTTAACGTGACTTCCGAACGTATGTAAGTAAATTTAACGTTCAATACATACTGGTCTAAACTGACCACATCTGCGTCCGTCTCGACTAAAAGCTGTCGTCTAACGATATCCCGCAGTGCTTCTGTCTAAAGTATTTCTGTCTGCCTGCATCAGAGTCTGAGTCTATCAGTGTCTCGATCAAACGTCGATCTCTGCGTCTCGATGTCTATCGATCTTCTTGATCGTCGATCTGATTGAGTCTTCCGATTGCTTCAAGAAACCTCTGCCCTATATATCCGAGAATGGACGGTTCCGGAAATGCCCCCGGATATGCAAATCAGATGCGTACGCATTGAGAACTGATTTGCATGAAACCTCATGTTGGAAAACGTCACGGTTCACGCCGGTGAACTGAAAGAGTCGTTCATATTAAATTTGCAGTAAACGCCCGTTCACGGGAACGTGAATCGCGATGTATTGATTTTTTCCAACATTTATGTTGATTCCGCGGATTCAGTCAAAACCGGAGGATGATAGAAAGGGTGGGGGAGAAAAGTTGTTAGATTAGCTCTGTGATTTTAGCCAGCTTGAATGAAATATGGGAGAACTTATTTTCTTTATATTGTTTACTAATTGCCTTTAGCTACCAGCCTAGTCACTTTTTGAAAATTCTCTTAATATGCTTTCTTGCTGTAGACTGCGTATCTCCGCTGTGCGCAAAAGTCACGGCTAAGAGTACTCCCATTTGTAGTTCATGTAATAGCTATCGACTGTGTATTTGTCAACCGCCGCACTTAGAGAGGATCGGACACCACTCAAGTGGTGGGACTCGGACTCCCCAACAATTTTTGAGGGAGGAGAAGACATGAAAAATGCACAAAAGAGGAAAATGATATATGAAGGGGAACCCAGGAATTTGTATGGACGGCGCTGATCTGACCACTACTCGTTATATACAATATAATGAAAACTCTGCTCCATGCAATAATAATACACAGACATATTTAATTCGCGTAGCGGATTTACTCCCAATGCAAGTCATGCAATAGCTATTGGCTGTGTATCTGACCACGGCCGCCCATAAGGAGGGTCGGACACTACTCAAGTGGTCAGGCCCCCAATAATTTTTTGAGGGAGGAGAAGACATGAAGAATGCACAAAAGAGGAAAATGAAATATGAAGGGTAACCCAGAAATTTGCATGAACTTCCCTGACCCGACTACTATGCAGACGGATGCAGTACGTGTTATATATAATATAACGTTAACTCCACTTTATGCAATAACGATTCGACATATTTAATTCGTGTAGAAGATTTACAAAGTTAAGCGCCTTCTTTTAATGAGTGTATGTAATCCGTATACAATGCATGCAATAATGATATATACCTTGTGCAGACGCGTGCAAATCGTGTGACATTGTGTTATGAACACGCACACTATGCGGGCTTATGAATTGACAGATTAGCCCATTGCAGGACATCCGCATAGCAGATTTAAAACAAAAAATACCCCCCCTCCTCATATTAGCAAACTCGTCTTTGACCTGCTCTGCGGACGCATGCAATAATAATAATAATCAAGCTCATTTAATAATGATACATCCGCTTTAGAGACGCATGCAGTAGTTGTCGTGTACTCGCCCGCTACATGAGTTTACGGCTAAAGATACGGATGCTGCGCAGACTACACTATTAATAACTCTGCTCCATGGAATAATGATTAACTTAGCTGCTAAACATTTGCTAATCCATAGCTCAAAACTTTATACGGTGATTTTATGGAGCATTCTGGAATTTTATTTAGTTATTTAAATCAGGGTTTTTTTTTTTCTTTGTAATCAATATATAACAACAAACAATTAACAAATATTTTCAACGTTTAAATATATCTTATCCCTTAAAATCATCAAACCTCATTGACTAATGAGAAAATACTAAAAATCAAAATTTAATATTCTCCTTTTTAAATTTAATAAACTCTAAATTTATATAAATTCAATAGTTGTAATTGCTAATAAAGCAAATTGTTCAAGACTATAATTGCATTTGATGTAAAAATAGCATTTATTCAATGATAAATTTGTTCTCAACAAAAGAAACATTTTCATACCTTAGTGGTTGTGGCTCCAGTCCTATGAAGCCAAAATGACTTTGAATGAGTAACATTTTGTAAAATGAAACTTGAGTAAAGTTCAATAAAGCTATTCGATTTTTCATATTCATTTATATTGTTTACAGGATTCGAAAGTGCTACAAATGACTCGCTAACTATTTATAGCTGATTAGTACTTAAGTTTTCACAACAATTTATCTGGATGCTTAGACCATAAACTTCAGGTTAAAATATAAAATTATTTTACGAACTTAGTTTTCAGTATATAAATTAAACTTATCTGACCTGAAGTCAACCTGACCTATAATCTAGAAATTTGCCTGGTCGCACATAAATATGTACTTGATTATGTATATTTTCATTTCTTTTGTTCAAGCCTAACCAATCATTACACATTTTTGGAATCTCCAAGTTCATTTAATGCCCTAATTTTTTAAACAAAATAAGATTATCTCATACTTATGCACAAATATTTCACCAAGGAGTAAGTAACAGATTCAGCTGAAACAATAGTAACATTTTAAGTAAATTAAAGCTTTCCCACACATTGGAAAACCCAGGTTAAAATACTAAAATATCGAAATTATAACCACTATACTTCGCAAACAAAAAGCTCATCCAAAATCCAATTATATACACTTGTAGGGATTTCAAAGAACTATATTCTTGCATAATTGTTTACAGGTTTAATTTTTGAGATAGCATTACAAACTTGAAAAGGGGGAAATTTTCACTCTTCTTCAACTCGACAAAATGATTACTCGAAAACTATAAGCACATTTTAAAAATATAAATATAGATTTAGCAACTAAATTTCCTAATACATATTTTTATCCCTTACTATTTATATCTGTCTTTTATGGTTTCGAAGACATTTCGAGTGAAAATAAGCAAATGAAAAAAAAAACACTTGCTCGGACAAATACTTTAAGTTTTTCAAAAACAAGTTCAAAATATTAAAAAATTGAAATTAATTTTATATATTCACAGTCTTGACCCTATTTTCTACAAAACAAGAAAATATATTTACATTTTTGTCTAATTGATCTTGGAGGTACACGCAACAAAAGTGTTTACATTTTTTTGCAATGCTCTAATTTTCGTCATAAAAATCCCAAGCATAAATGTTATTCAAACATAAAAAATATGTGCCCTTTTTCTGATAACAGCACCCTGCCCTTTTTTAATCCTGGGGGAAACTCTGTGAATTTATCATTTTTTGTTCATTCATGATGTTTGCATTATTATCTTAATTGCTGTAGACCAAGTTGATTTGTCCCTTCTAACTTTTATTGTTTGGGCTACAAAGATGGGTTAGGCATGAAGCTACCAATCCTAGAGTGTAGATAAGATAAATTGTATGCATTTTGGGGCATGATCAACCTTTGATCTCCATGCAATTCATAAAAATCATGGTGGGCATGCATACAACTCAGCATATTATATTTTAATAAACAATGAAACTTATTTATTTATGAATTCATTTCAATAATGTTTACTATATGGTATACCTTGCTTAATTCGAATATGGATAATTTGTCAGTTCTGCAAATTTAAATTGCATTATTTGTTAAAAACTTTGGAGTATTTGAATAATAATTAATGAAATCTAGATAATTCAAGTTTTATAGATTGCCAAAGTAAACATCAAACGTCTTTTGAAACTATATGTTAAATATTGATAATGGATATTTTTTTATCTATATTAATTTAATTAATAAAAGAAGATTTATGTTTGTGTATCTGTCAGTGTCATGTGTATCATAAAATCTAGACAACATACAACCATGTTGTTTGGTACAGGGGTACTTTGGCTCCCAAAAAGAAATGCTTCATTGAGATTTTTTTTAATTCATATTATTCTACTAGTTATTTAAAGTTAATATACCATTTTAATTGATTTTCACACAAATCTGTTCTTTAGCGATCAAAATTATTATCATAGAGTTTCCATAATACCATCAGAAAGATCTAAAAATTATTTTTCAAAAAAGCTTTGAATGGAATCCATACTATCAATAGATCAATAGACATGTTATAGAGAACACACATGAAGAACACACATTCTTTGCAGTAGGTCTTTGAAAAATTGAATGAGTGATTGCAATTGATCCCGGGCAACATCAGGTACATTTTCTAATAGGTCGCAAATGCCTATACCAAACACATGCAGTCTATTAATATGAAAGCAATAGTTTTGCTAATGGTATCCCATCATTTCCTAGAGAGCAACACCCCACTGTGGTAGAGACGTTTTTCATATGGAAGAGGTGTTTTTTCTTTTCAGTATTGGCTAGGGTAACTAATTTAACATATAAACTAAGCACATATCATATTTTTGAAGATACAAAAGGGAAAAGAGGGTCAAGTGTTATATACAAATGTCCTTTGCAGTGTAAGTGGTCTAAAGAGCAAGGTCATTTAACTCTTTCAAAACTGGGCATTTTGTACTATATTTCTCCCACAGGACTGTGGTTTTTGGCCCTCTTTTCCTTTTTTTTTAATATATTTATTCTTTAAATATAACATTCTTTTTTAATTTGAAAGATCATTTCTTTCTGCTTACAAATATGGAAATTTATTAAATAGTATCTGTATTAGAATTTTTATGACCAAAATAACGATCTATCAAGTTTTAACATTGAAAACAAAATTTCTTAAAGCATTCTATAACAGAATCAATTTTTAAGTATTATCCTACTCAGAATTTTTATAGCACATATATGGATACATAAACTTATTGTATGGTATTTAGAAAAAACTGCTTTGGCATGATAAATTTATACTGCACGGGCTAAATCAGCTTACTAGATTACTAGACATGCAAAGAAAAAATTAATCGAACTGCAAAAAAATGGGTCAGGTGCTGCCATCTATATTTCTATAAAGCTAAGTGTACAATAATTACACTTCCGCTGACTAAATATGAATATGACTCAGGGAAATTAAATGAAATGCTTTAAAGCTATTCTCGAGCAAGCTATTCACGAGTTAGGAAGACATGTGACTCTTGAGTCCAGCTTGAGCATATACTGGAAAGTGGTAAAAATGACAAAGATCAAACAGGGAACTCTTTCCACCACAATTAAAATCTTGAGGAATGCTATTGTATACTTTAATTATTATCTCCATATTTGTATGTAATTTTTAGCTTTCAAAAATGTATCTTATTGATCAAATAAGAAAGGACTTTAATAATTGACAATATAGGGACTTTAATTGATAAACTGAAGTTAGCAATTAACACAAAGCAAAATCTTAAATTAATTCAAATGGTGTTAGTTGTGTGTCAACAAAACTAGATTTTATGAATGACTCCAAGTTACATTTAATTTAATATTTTTCTGTTCACTTTGGTTTTGAATTATGCAAGTTTCGCTGTATTAAATTTCATAGTTATATTGGTCTCTTTTCCGTTCAGGTATATTTTAGTGACTTAAAAAGTGAAGCCAGTCAATGATAGTATTGTACTCTTTTTAAATTAATAATTTAAAAATTTTAATTAAACTCTTAATTAATTAAATTAATTAAACTCTTTTTAAATTTTAATTTGTGTATATTTTAGTGATTTAAAAATGAAAGCATTAAATAATGGTAAGTTTTAAATTTTATTTAGAACACATTAAAGTCCATTAAATGTAAATTCAGCCTATGTAACATTTTCAAAGGGAGCTGTATTGAAATTATGTTTTGTTAAAGGATAGAAATTTAATTTTGCTAGGTGGGAGGGGTTAGGGTTATATATAACAAATATAGTAAATATTAGGTAAAAACACTTTGTACAAAGGATAAGGAAAGCTAGAGCAGCGTATTTAAGCATGTATGTATTATTATTTTATTTGTGCTTAACTAAGTTGCCCTATCTTTCCTTTTACAGTAAATATGTTTTGTTAGTAGGCGTAAGTGTCATTATTGATTGGGAGGGGTGTCTGGCCTGTGTGTCCCCAATGTTTTTATGAGCACCAGTGAGTAAATTAGCCTTTATTTTTTACTTTATTTTATATGTATCCTATCATATGATTGGTTTGTCATTGCTATACTTCAAATCTCATAAGCTAAATATATATTTTCAGGGGCATCCTCGTGTAACTCTCCAAGTATAGAAAATTCTAATTCAAGTGATGTTGATTTACTGATTGCTGAAAATACAGTAGAATCTCTCAAGCCTGTTATTGACAAAGACCTCAGCTCAGATTCTGGAATGTCAGAGCTCACCCCAGTGTTTATGAAAGAATCGGTGTCAGTATCTGAATGCACAAGTTTTTCAGATACAAATAGTGAGCCCAAAGGACCTGAGCCAACTGCAGAAAGTGTTGGACTGAAAGACAGCATTGAAGAATGCATGAGAATTCCTGAACCCTCGAGTAAGTTCTATTTTTAGGAGTTTGATTTATTTTTTAAGTATTTGATTTTTAATTTATTATTAATTTTTTTCCAAAGTGTTGAAAATTGAAGATGTAGATGTATTATTTTCATGCCACTCCTTAAATTTTGAGATGAGTATCAGTATTTTATGTTCACATTTTTAAATGAATATATAACATTAAAAATGTATGCCTATTTGAAAAGGGCTAAAAGAATTGGAATAGAAGAAAAAATAAATAGGATATTGTAAGTCCTAAAAATGTCAAATAATCATTTCCATTAAATAACCTATTTACTCTCATTCGTAAAAGACAGAAGAAAACAAAAAATTAACAATGGGAAATTAAACTTTTTTAAAATATGGTGAAACATTCTAACATCTTGGTAATATCTGTTCAACATTAATCATTTCCTGAATTCTGGAAAATCTGAGTATATAGAATTTGAGGTTTATTCCATATTTTAATATTATAATTGAAGTACTTCTTTCTTATTTTTTTGCACTTTAAACATTTAATGGCAATCAGTAAGTGATCATTATCTCCATATCACAGCTAGATTGAGATATCAGGCTGCTCTTAACTCAGAAATTCTGAGGCACACACTTAGGTATTGCAACTGAACTGGATCATGTTATGATATTTCTCTTTGCTCACATGGCAACAATATAAATTGCTTCTTAACAGTGGCAAAGATTTTGAAACCTAGTTTAAATAAAATGTTGCTTAAATAAAACTCTGTGCTATCTCGATGTCTTAATATGATATTATGATATACTTCTTAACTTTATGTGTTTATGTGTGTTAATAAAGTATTTTGTCTCTCGAAATGAGGTTAAGAGTGTGTTATTCAGCATAAGGCATATGTGAGATGATAACTACTGAAGTATGAGGAGTCAAGCCGTAGGCCATAAAATTCTTTCAGTTAGATGATAGGAAGAGTGTGTTGCAAATATTGTGTCGATCTGATACTTAGAACGTATTTTGTAGGGGAAAATGTACATTTTTACATTGATTTTTATAGTTACTTTTTATTAAACTTCATGTAAAGGATTTTTGTTTGTTCAAATTTTGTTTCACAAAAATTTGACACTATTGGCAACAAATTTGAAAAAACGTTGTTAAACTTGTTTTTATGTCACCAAATTTACTAAAATATCTCCAAATCCACAAAAGTGCTGCTAAATTAATGAAAATGACTCTCCAAATTGAAGAAAATTCAATATTTTAGAAAATTAAATTCAATTTCTTTCCAATTTAATCCATGGATAATAACCATGGAAGATAATGGAGCCACCTCTGATTTTTCTATACAAAGTAATATGTGAAGTATGTAATCTGTATTAACTGCCATGAAAGAGACTAGGTCTAGTTCATTAAGTCTGTACGGGAAAATTTTTACATTTGGATTTGCACTGTTTATGAGAACTTTTGGCAGCCTGCATAATCATAAGGGATATCATTCCCATAACCATTCTACTACTTTTAAGATCCTGCTTTAGTAGTCTGTATATTTATGAATTTTTCTGGGATAATTGCAGGCTGCCAAAAGTTCTCATAAACTGTCGGAATCAAAATTTGAAATGTTTCCTGTACAGATTTAATAACCTAGACCTGGCCTCCTTCATGGTGGCCAATACAGTAATCACTTCTTTTGTTGGCCACTGTTTTTGTAAAGTGCTTTTACTTGGCTTGATTTCTTCTTTTAAATCATTCTTATTTTTAGAAGTTAGTTAAGATTTAGATAAAAGATAATTTGAAATCTCAGATGTCTCAGAAAAGAATTAAGTTTAGATTATCATTATAGGTTGATTGTTTATCAGAAATCAGAAACAATTTGTGAACTTTGGATAGATTTATATTTCTTATGAAATAAATGAAAACTGTCTTTTAATATTTGGCACTTTTTTCTGGTTTGATCCATTTAAAAGAAAATACAGCTATTTGGCAAAACTAAAAAGATGGTCAATTTTATTCATAAATGGTGTAAAGTGTATGAAGAAACTGATTGTTACTATCCATAAAAAAGTTAGTAGAAAATTGTGCAGATTTTGTTAAAAGGGGGTATATTATATAGTTATTCATTATATAAAGGTTTATAACTATAAATAATTTGGCATCACGTCTGATGTTATAATAGCAAAAATTAAGCACACATCCACAACAGAAGGTCTTTATTTTACTTCCTATAAGACGTACAAAAATTTTTTTAAAAAAGGGGTCCAGAGCGCTTTCGAGCATAAGTACACTCTTCATCAGTGGCTACATGGAAATAAAATTTGAATCATTCATATATAGACCAGAGATAGCGACAAAATTTGCATAAATACAAATTATGTAAATTCTCCTAAATGTAGATTCTTTTGTAAATTGTATTTATGGAAATTTTGTCGCTATATCTGGTCTATATATGAACAATTCAAATTTTATTTCCATGTAGCCACTGATGAAGAGTGTACTTAAGCTCGAAAGCGCTCTGGCCCCCTTTTTTAAAAAAAAGTTTTGTACGTCTTATAGGAAGTAAAATAAAGACCTTCTGTTGTGGATGTGTGCTTAGTTTATAACTATAGTTATTCATTATTCATTATATAAAGATTTAACCTGCCATAGGTGATTTAAAATTGTCATCTGAGTTGTATCTGGTTTAAAGTTATGTTATCTGTCCCACTGATTCAAAAAGATTTCCGAAACCTATTTTATAGAACACTGTTAACTGAGTAGCATATATATCTATCTATCTCTGTTAGAGTAGTTAATGACTGCCCTTTTTTTAATTTTTTTTTAGAGGATGTTGTAGATGATAGACTTGATCTGACAGGTCTTGAAGATGAAGAATTAGATAATGTAAGCTCAATTTTTCCTGTTTAGTAATAGCCATTAGAAATTATCAACATGTTTTCCTTATTACTTTACATACATATAGAAAAAGTATTGTTGTAGTGTCCCAAATTTGAAATGCAAGAGTTGCACCCTATTGATTTGGATTGATATCAAACAAGAAAGGTTGCCAATCTGTCAAACATTTTTTGAATAAATTACAATAAAAAATATGGCAATAAATGTTTCACAAGTGGTTATTTTATATGAAACTTTATATTAGGAAACAAATAAGAATTCTTTTAGAATTGTGATAAAGCCTTGTCTTGATATTGTTTGATACACTTTTCATATTCATCAAAACATTAAATGTGGTTAAGAAGTAGATTTTTGATTTGAAATATGTGACACATCTATTGCGATCACTCTCTTGCAGCTAGTATGCCACTGTTTTAAGTTTAAACACTTTTTCAATAGTGTTACATGATGATACCAACAAAGCACCAAATTTCTAATTAAAGTAGCTGCTGCTTATTATGTTAACTGATTACTTGACTCAGCCCCTTTGTTAAATCAAAAGTGAAAAACCAAGCACGTATGGCAGAATTTCGTTGTGAAATTGCCAGTTAATTGAATAACCACAAACTTATGATGTTCATTAAATGCTTTTTCTGCTTTATCAAAAATGGGATAATTATATTGTCCAAACAATGTTAAGATCATTTTTAACCAATATAAGCATTGATTTTCTTCATCCCTTGGGATAATTAAAATAAAACATAGCTCATTTTGCTGCTCATACCATCGGGTGAGTCAGGCGGCCTGGGACACACATATAATTATATACATAATTTGTATACCATTTTAAATTTTATCTGTGTTCTGTTGTTATAAATATTGTTTCTTCTGCAGTTGGTTCTGTATTTGGATTTCTTTATATCATTTTCAGTGAAATGTTATCTTTTTCATGGGCATTTGATATATGTATAAAATAAAATAAAAACTAAAGATCCCTGAGTTTAAGAATCAGAATTCAGAATCATTATTTATTGAAAGAGTATATATACTTAATTATAGTAAAATCATAAACAGCTAAATATTCGTTTTTTATCTTAAATTGTGAAAATATGATAATATTTTTTAAATCAAGCATCTAAATATATTACTTTGAAGTAAATTTATTAGTTAGGTTTTCACGTAGAATACTTATAAAATTGAATGTTTTCTATGATGTACATCAGTAGAAAACCACATATTATATAACTCTAACCAGCTGTGTAATTATTGCAAATTTACAGCATCTGTCTCAGTATCAAGAAATTCATATCCAGTGTACTCCATTGCAAGTTGAAATCTTCAGTAATGAGATGGCAGATGGTTTGGTAAAGGAGGGTTGTGAGGAACCATATTTAACATCTCGTACTACACTGGTGTCCAGAATTATCTTTACATGCACAAAAACACTGATTTCTCAACACCTGTTCAGTTTAATTGGATGAATTTTTTGGGAGTGATGAACATCATAACATATAAACACAAACTGAAAATTTGAATATGAGTGCATACAATACAAAACTAATTATGGAACAATTTGCCATTTCCATCAATGTCTGCTCAGCCTCCAGGCAGATGACAGCTCACCACCTCAAAGGTTCTTTCCAAATGATACTTCAAAACGAAATGAAATCCTGAATTGCAGAAATTCGCAGGAAAACATACTTCATGCACAGCACTTACGCTGCTGATTTTTATGTATGTAAAAATAATTTTGGACACCAGTATAAATTGACTTTCCATGAGTTTTTCTCTTATAACAAAGTGTTGGAAAACAGACTGTGGAGAATGCCTCCTTCTCACAACTGGTATATGGGTTACTTTGCGGGGACAGCCATTGACTATTATGGTGACAAAAGATCAGATGGCTTGTTCCAGATTAAGAAATAACCATCTAAGGCCCTTAAGATTTGTGAGTAGAAACAAGGTCTTTCCTGCTTGCACGCAATGTCAGTGCTAATGCCACACCACTTCATATGCTTTTTTATGTGAAGGAAGTATATGAAGTGGTGTTGGATTGGACATGTCTTTCTTGTTTAGCCATCCACAGCTTGTGGCTTATTACTTCAAGAGGCATGGTCTTCTACACCTGCTTTAGCTTAGCAACAACAACAAATAAGAATTTTTATTTAATAGTTTATAGCAATGTAAATTGTATTAAAAAGAAAATTTGAATAAGGCATTGAAAAGCACTCTTTTATACTAAACTTCTAGACTGTAGCCTCTCTTATTTATAACTTAATGGATGACACACACATTCACAATTAAAATAATTAATAAAATAGTTTTTATTTCACAATAAAAAGACATGAAATAATTGCAACATAAAATACATTGTATGCATTTTACGTCCTTAATTGGGAAACAAAAACTTTTATCTCTTATTTATGTTTGAATTCTTTTAATCTCTTATTTATGTTTGAAAATTGTATTTGCAACCCATACCCAATGCTTTTCTTTTCCTTCAGAAAAATCTGTACTTTTTCTGAAAAATGGTGCTATTATCAGAATTTTACTGTAGTATATAAGAAAAGTACTGTGCTGCCTATATCACCCTTTTTCTTTTTTTCAGTATTTAATGGATGAAGTGGAATATGAGAAGAAAGACTTTTTTTGGCACAAATGTAATGCAGATTACTTAGAAGAGCTGAAAGGTAATTAAATACATTCAAAATTTATTTAAATGCCATTTGCATTGATGGTCATAATTGTACATGTTGATAGTTTTTTTATATTAAATTCTGTTTTACATTATACTATGTATGTAGGGAATCTAATAAGGGACAGGGTGGTGTGAAAAGAAGCAAGGAAAAGGCCTGCACCCTGTGTAGCATGAATGTCTAAAAACAAATAGAATTCCAGTCAGAGATCTTGCTAAAATATTTCCAGAGTGTAAAAATACACTGATTTATTTTGAATGATTTTACTTTCCAGAAGAGTAATTTTTAACATAGAACAATTATTCTCAAATTTTCAGATATTTATTAAATTTCTTATATTTTATATAAAAAATAATTACAGGATTATTACCTAACAGAAGAAGTTTTTCTGACTTTTATATATTAAAAAAAAAATTAAATAAGATTAAAAAAATGTCCTCTTTATTTGTGCTTATCGGTAATAAGCAAAAAATACATTATATATTTGACAGAATCCAAAATTTTATCTTTTTTCATAGTTGAACCTGCTATATTTCATAAACTTTTATTACTCTCAGAACTTGTTTAAGTTATCAGGATGTCTATATTTAATTAACATTAAAATCATAAATGTTACAAATTTACAGAAAATCACTTGCAAATTTAAAAGTTTTACTTATACTTTTGAGCTGCAGAGTTAATCTTACTCGCAATTGTGACAGCCAAGAGCAAGCTCTGGTATCATTTAAAATTTATATAAATGAGAAATCTTTTACAAGTTAAATTCATAATTACTTACCCTTCATTAATTTATTTCCATTATTTACTGATCTAATTAGAGATGAAACCTCAACTGATCACTGGGTGACAGTGACAGAAATGACAAATCTGCATTTATGAAGTGAATATTTTTTAAAAATACTTTTTTTTTTGCAATATACGTAGATTGCAGATACAGATTGCATTCTAAACAAACAGTGCGAAAAATATCTACCTTCTTATATTTTTAAAGCTCAAGGGACACAAAATTAACATTTATCAGATATTCAGCGATATACAGTGATAAGCTGTCAAAATTTTAGCAACTTCAGACAAATTATCAATTTGTGCACTCTTTTTGAATGTTATCCTTTTCCTTTCAGTTTGGTAATAGATATGTAGACTCTGCAGGGTGTCCCAAAAAAGATTGAAACACGCTTTAATTATTTACCTGTTGGAGATAAGTGGACAATGTAAAATGCAAAAATGTTGAAAGTAAGGTAGGGAATAAGACTATGTTAATGAAATAGTCTTCCCATTAATTTTCAAAAAGTTGCACTTTTTAAATGTTTATACGACCCCCCTTAGACAAATTCGGTCAATCAGAGAAATTTTTATTTTTAATGCAACAAGATCATTAAAAACTCCCACATATCTGTATCTCTAAAACTGAGCAAGTTATATTTAATTGAAAATTGAACATTGTGAATGGGGACCATATATCAAATTAGAAATGTAAATTTGTGACATATCACAAAATAGATAAAACGGGATGATAATATATAGGAGACATTTTTGCGAATTTCGTGTAGGCTCACGATGCAAGCATGAATCCTTAAGTACTTTTCACTTTGAAACATGCCATTTCTTATTTGAAACTATTAAAATAAATAAGTAAAGAAATGCAAGTATGTATTTGATTTTGAAATTTAACATAATTTTTCAAAACAAAAAATAGAACTCACAGATGATTTTTTTTTCTTTCTTTTAACTCTAAAATAATTTTAAAAAACTGAAGAATGAAATGCAGACGATTTATTTTTTAATTTACGTATGTATTCCCAGTATTATTTCTATTCAATTTGTTTATGATCCCTATTTTCACTGATGAAACAGCCTTTCACATGGTACAGAAAAGTTGCATATGTCAGATTTTTTCCTTTATCATAATTCAGTTGATTTTAAAAATTCAGTTGATTTTAAAGATACAGATATGCAGTTTTTTTTTTAATGATCTTGTTGCATTAAAAATAAAAATTTTCCAATTGACCACATTTGTCTAAGGGGGTCGTATAAAAATTTAAAAAGTGTAACTTTTTGAAAATTAATGGAAGGACTATTTCATTGACATAGTCTTATTTCCTATCTTACTTTCAACATTTTTACATTGCCCACTTATCTTCAACAGGTAACAAATTAAGGCACGTTTCAATCTTTTTGGGACACCCTGTATATTAATTATGCATTACATTTATACCATTTTATTTTCTTAAACATTTTCCTATATTTTACTGCAAACATATCGTGTACTTTAACAGCTGCTACACAAAAATGCTCATACAAGGGCCAGGTCTTCACTGTTTGTTGAATGTATATAAATGTCTTTATTATAAACTAATATATATTTAGTATGAATTTTTCTTATTGAGTGTTTAATAATTGTGTGCTTTTTACGTCAAAGAATATAAATAATATTTTTGTTTTCTGTACAGAAAAAGAAGAGAGAAGAGCTAGAGAAGAAGAGGAAAATGCCAACAGGCCAGATAAAAAGGTTATTTTTATTTCTATACTTGCTTCAGTATGTTCTTAAAATGTTGTTAATCAGAGAATATTTAAACCAAGTTTCTAACTGTATCAATCATGTTTCTGATCTTAGTATTAGCAACATTTCAATACAAGCATTACTCAAAGTTACTTAACCATAGGTTCTAGACTGATACCATAACCCGAAATTGACCACATGTTAAAACATTGACATTTTTTACTTATTGAGGCAAGTTCTGCACACAATATATGTTCATAAATGACATAAACAACACATTTATAACCAAAGGAAATATTAGGCCATATTTTGCAAGGCCAGTACAATATTTGTAAGTCGAATACTTTTGTAGGGAAAGTTCATTATTCCCCCCACCTACAAAAGTTCAAGTAATGATGATAATGTAGCATACCAAGAAATTGCTTATGTATATACAAATAAATTTACTGTTTTTACATTTTTTAAATAAATCACATTCACTTATTTAAATATATCTAGTATATTATTATAGTATTCTTTTAAAAAAGAGCTTTATAATTTGGGTCTTAAATGTAGATGATACATATTGCATTTTGTTGGGACTTTTTTTTTTTTCGTTAAAGAAAGCTTGGGGGAGTTGCTCTAGAAATGTCTAGACGAAATTCTCAAGAGAATAATTTAACGTGTGGTTATTTTTCTCTTTTTCAAGACCTTTTTTTTTTTTTAAATATCTGTCTTTCTCTGTTTCTGCACACTCGAAGTAAAGGAGTTTTAACAGTGTTGTATAATATATGTATTAGCTTAACTCTACCAGAAATACATTAAGTTTATAAATTTAACTAAAATCATGATATTTCAGTATTTCTACATGAAACTACAGTTTTTTACATAAAACACTTTTTTTTTTAATTCTATAATAGATATTAAGTCTACAGGACTGTGTTCAAAAAATTGTGTAGCATCGAAAGTTTTCTTGCTGGGTCATTCCATATAAAATCACCCAGAGGTGGTTGCATGACCGTTTTTGAAAATTTTTGTATTTTGCACAAATGTTCCTATATATTTCAGCAGATGAAAAACGATTTTTAAAATTTTTTCATCTAGCTCGTTTATTTGGTACAGTCATTTTTTCAACATGGCAGACTCCAAATTTGATGAATTTTGATATTCAAGCAAATTTAAATATCTTTGAACTCAAAAGAGTTAGATACTTTGAATAAAAACTATTTTACTGTCATTAAAGTGGTCTACATTTCATGCTATTGTAAAGTTTGTGTAACTGCAACCTGCATGGCTGAAATTTAGCATTGAAATTCAGCATCAGTTTTGCTAAAAATGCAGTTTTTAGGCTTTTTAAAAATAATGAAGGTAACGATTTTAAATCTTCAAATTTTCACCACATCTTATCCTACTCCCAACATCTTTGCTGGAGAAATTTCAAGATTGAGAATTTTCTCTTTTTTGTTTTCCCAAAAGTCCCAAACATGGCGACTTTTTCAAATTTACAAATACTTAAGCCTTAATATCTCTGGTGGATGAACCAGGAAAAATCTAAAACTTGCATAGAATCAAGTACTACTTAATAACTAATTGTAGTAAAAATTTAGAGTTTGAAACTTTTCTGGTTTTATAGATATGGAGTGATGAGCAAGTCCTAAAAGTAGCACATCTTAATCTTCACTTAGCTATAAAGTTTGATATATTTTATTAAAAATAGTCATTGTACAGTCGTGATATTTCATTACAGAGTTTGTCAGTAATCTGGTAGCTCTGTTCTGTAGGTGTATGAAGTTCAGAGGCATGTGTTTTCTCAGTACTTTTGATGGAGGAACCCATTATGCATTGGATGCCTTTTGGAAAGAAATTCTTGAACCTGGTGGCCTAAAGATTGCAAATATAGGTCTTTATATCCAAAACGCATTTAAAAATTTCAGTATGTCGCTACTGTTTATCATAAATACAGGTTACTACTGGGCTATCTACATATTCCAAAGATATAGATGTTTGGTAACATCTTATGGTGGATTTGCTGAAAGGTAAAAATCTGTACTTTTCTCTTGTTTGAGGTGCAGATTTACAATTTTCAGATCTAAGTTTCAACACTTTCTCATTTAATTTTACTTCCTCCTTTGAAACAAAAATGTAGATTTTTTTTCCACAACAAAATAATATAAATGTTTTGGGGTAAGGATCTGGTTTTCATAAGCTCTTTGCAAGCTTCCTTTTGCTCTTCCCTTTTTGTAGTACCTCCTACTCCATCACAGGCATTCTTCTCATGAGCAGTAGCAAAAAAATTCCACTCGGCATCTATAAAGAAATCAAATTTATGATAACACATATTGACAAAATTCTTTTTGTTTTTATATTGATTGGCAGCTCCATCACTAAATAGATGAAACCTCTTCATTATCTACTTGCATCTCTTCTATAAATGAATGTCCTAATTTTTTACACAGCACCTTTGAAATTTTATTTGTTTTGCATATAAAGCTCTTGATTTTTTTTTTTCTGAACTTAATTGTTTAATTTTTGATATTGGTGCCCAGTACAGAACAAACTGCATCAATTTCACTTAAACTAACCTCTACTGGAACAAATACTTCATTTTTTCCATGAATGTCTATACTTTTGCTAGCCAAAAATGTATTTTTATAACACGTAGGGTGTAAAGATTTTCCTGGAACAAGGTGTACCTGATGCTGTCTGTTTTTCTTTAAATGTTTCAACGCAATTTTGTGACAATCTTTGTAAACCTTTTTCTTTGATCCATAGTGATAGATAAAAGAATCACATCACATCTGTCCAAAAAGATGATTATACTTATTAATGAACTTTTTCTCGTGATATTTACAAACTGCTTTCGAGTGATATGTACTTAATCTTAACTTCAGTAGTGTTTTATCAACTTCACTGAAATCCCCAAAATTAGTAAAATCCTTGCTGACTTTACCATAAGTATGCTTATGGCAATCTTCTTTAATAAATTTATCAATAGAACACTCCATTTTTATGAACTTTTAAATATCTATTTTTTATATAATTAAATAGTATGAGACATTGAATACATCTACTCACCACTAGAAACTGTGTAGAACGGGGAGAAATATGAGTTGATTCATGCTTCTCAGTTTAGAATTGTCATAACATTCTGCAACAAGTAGTAGTAACAATCAGAAAATGGCACTCTTTTATATATGCATGTTATATTTTTCTTCTTTCAAATACAAACCATGGTTGTCAGGTTTGGCTACATTTAGCCAATATGGCTATTTTTGATCGTGATTGGTTAATTTTTTTTAAAGCTAAAATGTTAAATAAATTTCCATTAATAACAATTATTTATGATTTTCAATTATTTATAATTCATAATTTTGATGATTTAGAGGATTAATAATAAAAATAAATAGAAAATTTGTAACAAAGCTATTCATGTTTAATAAATAAATAAGCAAGATTTTAGGACTTGCTCATCACTCCATATCTATAAAACCAGAAAAGTCTCAAACTCCAAATTTTTACTACAATTAGTTATTATACAGTACTTGATTCTCTGTAAGTTTAAGATTTTTCCCGGTTCCCCCACTAGAGATATTAAGGCTTAAATATTTGTAAATTTGAAAAAGTCACCATGTTTGGGACTTAATGAAACAAAAAAGAAAAAGTTCTCAGTTTTGAAATTTCTCCAGCAAAGACATTGGGAGTAAGGTAAGATATGGTAAAAATAAAATTGTTCACTTCATTGTTTTTAAAAAGCCTAAAAACTGCATTTTTAGAAAAACTGATACTGAATTTCAACGCTTAATTTCAGCCACCCAGATTGCAGTTACACAAACTTTACAATAGCATGAAATGTAGACCACTTTAAGGCCAGTAAAATAGTTTTTATTCCAAGTATCTAACTCTTTTGAGTTTCAAGATATTTACATTTGCTTGAATATCAAAATTCAGCAAATTTGGAGTCCGCCATGTTGATAAAATGGCTGTACCAAATAAATGAACTAGATGAAAATTTTTAAAAATCATTTTTCATCTACTGAAATATGTAGGAACATTTGTGCAAAATATAAAAATTTTCAAAAATGGTCATGCAACCAAATATTTTCTTTTTGGGTGATTTTAGATGGAATGGCCCTTCTGCCATTTCAGGCCTTAATCTTTTTATTCTGATGAGCACATGAAAAGCACAAAACTGGTCCTCAGATGATGCCACCTGCAATGTGAGCATGATCCTAGCTTTATGAATTCTGAGAGATTATGGGAGTGCATAATATTATGTATCAATTTTTTCCTCTCTCCTCCCACCCACCAGCAGTACTTATGCTTCTAAAATCTAGGGTCACCAAATTCACCAGGCATGACAGATGGAGATAGTGGCTTTTCTGAAGTATATAGACACTATTAATGAAGGCCAAGATATTTAAATTTACTTGAACATCAAAATTCATCAAATTTGGAGTCCGCCATGTTGAAAAAATATGGAATTTAAGAGCTGCTAACCTAGACACTGGAAAAGTCAAAATTCTGAGAGCTTGACCATATTTTTATTCAGAGAATTAAAAATATTTCATCTAACATGTTTGAATTTATGAAGTTTTTTGATGTACCACACATGATTTTTTTTAAAATGCATTTGTATTCAGCTAATCTGTTCAAATTCTATTGATCGGTTAATTTTTCAGTATGGGAAAATTTTAAAATCTGGTTTGAAACAGCTGAGAAATTCAGGGAATTTTATTATGCTGATGTGAATGGCAACTCTCTTTCATATTCATACCAATTTAACCTCATATTATATGAAAAATGATTGCATCTATTAGTCAGTAAACTTCTGTAGAATCAAGGTATTTTAACAGTTTATAAAACATATTTTAGTGAATAAATTTCATATATTTATTTTGCAGAAAAAGCGCAGGCCTAAGAGAGGTCGCATTCAAGCTAGCACGGCAGGTGAAGCCATGGAGAAAATGTTACAACAGAAAAAGATTTCATTTAAACTGGACTATGATGTATTGAAAAGCCTTAATCCTGAAGATCCACTTTCAGAAAGTACACCACCAAAAGAAGAAAATGATGTGGGAAGTGAAGAAATTGAACCCATAATGAGGAGGAATGCACGAAGCAAGATTAAATTGAAACCTCCAGCTCCTGTGCCTTTGAATATTAAGAAAGGAATGTCAGATATCATTGGAAATGCAAGGTAAATAATTCAATAAAACTTTTTTAATGTATATGATGTAATAACTTTGAGATGAAATACAAAAGCCAGTAAACAAACACAACTGTGACAATACATCCACAAGCAGTTCTACCAATATTTCAATGTAAAAGCTGTACCAATACATCCACACACTCACAGTGATAGAATTAGTACAGTTGTGTTGAGGTGTGGGGGCCGCCCTTTTCCCGATGGTGAAGGAAAGGTTCAAACTCTGAACCTTTAGATTGCTGATTCTGCACTATGTCATCAGCCCTAAAGGAATTCTTTGAGGCCAAAGAAATAATCTGAAATGTCTTTCGTATCAGTGAGTGATGCAATGCTGCAGTCCCGCCACACACTTCCTTTCCTGATGAGATCGTAGGTAGGATATCTACGGGCGAGAAGCTTGGTTGAATTTCATTGAGGAGGGAGGACAGCCTGAAAACCCCCACTGCATCCCCAATCTGAAACTCAGTTGGAATCTGAATAGCTGGGAGGCGTGTCATACCTCAATCATGCGGCTGTGTGCTGTCAGTCATCAACCAAGAGAGGAGAGGAGAACGTGTGTATCATCTGTAGTGCTGCCATCTCGTGAGAGAAGTGAGATCTTTAAAGAGAGAGAGAGAAAGTTGTATGCTCATTTTTTATCCAGGATCACCAACTATGGGGTTCGCAGATTGTGGGGGCACAGTCATCAACCAAGAGAGGAGAGGAGAAAGTGTTTTGAGGGCCCAGAGCACACAACCAACCTTAGGGCTTATGGCAGCTTAATGTGTGGCCGGAGGAGAAAGTGTGTATCATCTGTAATGCTGCCATCTCGTGAGAGAAGTGAGATCTTTGAAGAGAGAGAGAGAGAAAGTTGTATGCTCGTTTTTTATCCAGGATCACCAACTGTGTGGTTCGCAGATTGTGGGGGATAGGATCGAATTCAGAACCTTTAGATTGCTGATCTCGTGCTATTCCATCAGTCCTAAAAGAATTCTTCGATTCCAAGGGAATGATCGGGGATGTCTTTTGTAGCAGTGAGTGATGCAATGCTGCAATTTCACCACAAAGCTATCTACACATGACCTTTATACTATATTGAATTACCTATAGTATCTATAAAAGTTCACACTGCTAACTGTTCATAAAAATTAAGCAATTTCTAAGTTTAAAACCCAAATCAAAAATATTATTGACATAGTGATCAACATAAGAAATTCCCTAAAATAGTTTCTGATTGATTTGCGCAAGATGAGGTAATGGCAAGAAACAACAAACTCCTGCATAAGATGCAATAGGTTGGGATGAGAAAAGCATACAATAATACATTCCATCTTTTACTGTAAAAGGGAAACCAAGAATAAATATAAAAATGACGTACAAATCAGCATAAAACGTGAAAAAATACTTTCATTTTACTTATTTTATAAAATCTTTGTGAAGTTTTATTTCCCAGTATTTGATATTCTGAAAATATGTTATTTTCAGCCTTCAATCACATATATGTTTTACATCAAGATGTTTATCAAATTGTGCTAAATATAGATATATATGTCATAAATGTTTTAAATATTTCACAAAAAAAAAATCTGAACAAGATTTGTTAAATTGAACACTGATTTTAAAAATCAATTATAACATTTTAAATTAACAGAAATTTATTATAATTTTCTTTCTACATACACAGGCTAGTTTAATTTAAATATGCATAATATTTACAGAACACCACAACATATTATTAAATAACTGTAATGTTATGCCTCTTAGAGTAGATGTAGAGTAGACCACATGTATGTGCTAATATTGAAATTGTGCATGTGGTTACTGGTTAAGCTTAAAAATCTAGTAAAAATATGCAAATCCATTGAGCCATTCTTAAGTTATGAACAGTTATGAAATACAGAAATAGGTTTATACTTGTCATTATTCTGCATTTTGTTGTGAATTGATAAAATTCACATCAGAATAGACCGGAAGAAAAAATTCATAAAATGCCATCGTGTGGTTCAAAAGATATTTAAGTTAGAGGTGTGTATTGAAATTTTCCTTTTTATATATAAGTGCTCATAATGAAGAATGTTAACAACTGAAAGCTGGTCCAGAAATAATAATGGTGTCTGGAAAGCCATGCCTTTCTATAATTCTACATTTATTTAAAACAGAGAATACTTATATAATATTACAATTTTGTTTTAGGAAAAAAGAAATGCTAGCAGCCATGGCAGAACAACAGAATTCAACTGAGGTAAAATATTATTCTTTTCTGTTTAACTTATGTAATCATTTATTTTGCTACTCGCATAACAAAGTCAATTTTCAAGGATCTCAATTACTTTAATTTTGTTGCATTGAAACTTTTTACAGTAAAATGGAGATTTGAATGATTCAGAATATTTTGTTAGAAAGTATCTTATAAATGAGAAGATTATCTTTGGAGTAATTCACTTAGAAATTGTTTCAGGAACTCTCCTTGGAAATATTCCATTTCTGGCATCTGCATATTCTCTCTAACTTCATTTTACTCACATTTTGCATTTGCAGAGATGCTTTCCTACATCTGTTTTGTATGTAATGGGTTTTAAAAATAAATACATTCTCTCCCACATTTCATTAGGTTGATTTATTATGATTTGTAAAAGTTCCAAAATTTTTCAACATACAGAATGAGGTAAATAAATTTAGGTCGGATGTTACATTTATTCACAAATTATTTCTAAATTTATTCCATTATTATTTTTTTTCTCTGTTGTTAGTTTTTGATATCTGACTATTTTATACCTTTGTTTAAAAGTGTGATAATTATAGTAAATTACTTTAACAAACATTATAATTGATATTTATTTCAAAAATGTATTGCATTATTGTTCTCCGTAAAAATACATGTTGTTGTAGTATATATTTGCGAGACATCAGATTTTTTTTCACCATTTTTAAATTGAATTTATAAATATTAAACAGGACTACGTTATTTGCATAAATTTTATTTGAAGTTTTACATACTGTTGTCTGTTTTGCATTAGGAGCCTCCAGAAAAGAAAATAAAATTGAATGAAGAATTCGATATTAAACCAATTCCATTGGAAACAATTATTTTAGATGATGAGAATAATCCTGCAGGTAAATAAACATTTTTTTTTTTCTATTTCATTAATTGCATGATACAGCAAAAAAATTTGTTATATTAAAGTATAATATTTGAAGATTCTAAAATCTATATCAAAGGCTTGTCTAGATTTTTGGCTATATCTAGTATATTTTTAAAATATAACAGACCATAGGCTGCTAGTAATGGGTATATCGTAGCTGCCAACTTTTGTGTATTTCCAGGCAGTTTTGTAATTTTTTATACAATTTTCTAGAGTTTTCTAAAGCGTTACAGGGTTCTAAAGAAGTTACAGGGTTTGTGTGGTCATTAAGAACTCTTTAAATTTACATTTTGCTTTTGAGGGACAAACTCCTTATTTTTACCAGAATCTCCTTAACCCTTAATGGACTGCAGCTTTCTGGAACTGCTGTGGCTCAAAGGACAGAGCATTTCGCTTCCAAACTGTTCCCAAAGGATGGTGCATGTTTTGCACCAGCCTAACTCTGGAAAAGAATTCACTAAAAATCACCCATTTAACACAGCATTCTAATTTTTTCAGGAATAAAGGAAATACTTATTTTCCATTGGATGCATACCTTACACATAAATTATTATTATTTTGTTTTTAATTAAAATTTTAAATGATTGAAAATGATTAATTAGCTTGATTAAAATTGTTATTTGTTACGCAGGAAAAATATCCAAATAATTGTACTCAATACTTTATACAGCTAATAGAGATTATGTACAATTTTCAAGAAAATAGCTTTATTACTAATTAATATGGCCTTTATGTATAATGTATTTCAAAACATGGATTCACACACAGACAAACATTGCAATCTTTGCATTCATAAAAACTGTCCATGTGCTTATCAGAAATACCAAATATCCACAAATCTTCACTATCTGCATTACTTTCATAACTATCCTGTTCCATTACCATGCTAGTATATTCTTCTATATGTAAAAACATCTTGACATAGCCATTCTCTTATCTGAAATAACCTAATAATTCACTACCACACATTCCTCTAAAACCCAAACTTGAAAGACTCTCTTACATTTCACTAATGCACCAACACAACCATTAAACTGAAATCGAAACGAGAACACATACTCAATTACAGCATAGCAGAGTCTGCCAGAAATAATCTGTTTGTTTATATTACAAAACCATGTTTTACCACTCCAGATGAAATATAATTCATAGGGTATATAAGCAAGGGCAAGTATTAGCAAAATACATTGTAAATGTTAAATGGACATTTAGTGCCATGTAGTATTAAAAAAATTCAAACAAAAATGTTCCATGTGAAAACGCACATTGGTTTCAGCCATCCTTTAGGGTAAATTTCTCCCTGACATAAATATATGACTGACGTTCTTGCACACAGTTTCGCAGTCGACACATGGCTGTGTCTACCATCCACAAAGGATTAAAAATTCTTCAAAAATTTTGCTGTTACAATTCTGAAATACGAAATGAAGCAGAGAACTAGACTGCAACTGTTGTGAGGTATATTATCAAAATATTAAAAATTACTATTGCCTACCCCCACCCCCCACCCCCCTCTAGAAAAAAATTTGAACTTCATTAGTAGAAAAAAAAGAAGCAATCCACCTTTTTTCACCCCTCCTTAAAAAAAGGTAGGAAAAGACTGGAAGATTGCTTATTGCTGAACTCTTTTTTCAACTGAATAAATTACTATAAGTTTCTTTTTCTTTACAAAATTTAAATTTTGCCCAATGCTTCTTTGTTTGGTATCAATTTGGGGTAGAAAGTTCAGAAATTTTACAATCTTTAAAACTTTTTGCTCTAAAACCAATATTTCCAAATATAATTAATCTGACTAGGATTCCCTTATGTTCCTCATTAGGAAGAACAATATTTTCACCAAATGTTTCCTGTCTATGTTGATTCAGACAAGTCAAAACACTGAAGGAAAGCAAAAGTTATGTCTATGGTTAGTGGTAATTGCTAGGAATTAATGGGATTAGAAGGGTCAGGCATCTTTAATATTTTAGGTTTTCAAATAATTATTATAAAGTTTATTTTGAAACTAGCCATTTCACCACACTTTACACATTCTGAATGGTTAGTGGTCACTAAATGTGACATCTACACAATAAAAGTTCTGAATATCAAACACCGTTTTAATTACAAATCCGCATAAAAAATGGAATGATGCACATTTTTGAGAAGCAAAGTTGTGTATGTTTTTTTTTTTTAAATTCCTTTGTATTTTCACCTCTAATTTGAATTTTTGAATTCCCCTCTCCCCCCCCCCCCCCTTTAAGCTGAGATGAAACAAATGAGACAAAAACTAAGATCGATCGCAGTTCAAATAAATATGCTCTATTATTTTAAAAAGTGTTTTTGAATTTTTTAATTATTCCTTTGTATCATTGCCTATAATTTGAATTTTCAATCTATTAGGGGTTTTTTCTTTGATTTATATGTTAAGACGAATCGAATGAGATCAAGACCATGAGATTCTAGCTAGAGTGGAAGTGCTTGATAATGAAGAAAAAATGTTTAAAGTTTTTTTTATTATTCCTTTGCACCATCACCCCTAATTTAAATTTTTAAAATTTAAGATGCTTTGATCCTGAATCTGAGATGGATTGAATAACACCAAAACCAAGATTCTAGCTATTGTGACTCACTCAGTCAGTCAAATCAGTGCATACTTTTTTCATAACATGTTAAATAATTAAGTAAAATTAATATAATATAAATTTTATGAGCATTTGTTTATACTTATGCAGAATTTCTATGTATCATATATGCAAATTTGTGACAAAAATGACTTTGAATGTTGCTCTTTGTTACAAATCGTTTGAATTGTACATTGGTCTTCTGTGAAACTGATACTAAACTTACTTAGATTTAGCTGCCACAAAACTGATATGCATCTCTGTTTTTCATGATACTAATTTATGTTATTAATATACAGCACTTAATTGTATATTGGTATTATTTGAAGAAATTTGTAATATAAATAGCTGCATAATTGGTATTTCAAAACAAGAAATTTTTGCCTCAAATTAGTATATTATTTACAAGTGCTGATTAATTTTTCTGGTACATATTTTTCTTTAGAAAATAATACTGATATAAAGTAGAGAATTTGAACTTATGATCCTTAAATTTAACTTCTTAAATTTTTTTGATATGCCATTAATTAAAAACTCCTTAACTTTTGTTTTCAAAATTTAGTATGAACCCTGAGTTACTTTCTCTGGATTTAAAAATGTATTACGTTTTCCTGACAAAGGGCTGTAGTCACATGACATATTGTTCTGGAAACAACATATGCATAATGGAATTACATTGTAAAGTAATTACTATTCTAACATGAATGTCTATAATATTATCTGCATTTATAGGGATCCTGTTTCAAACTGTAGCATGGATGTAATTTATGTTTCTTTTTTAGAGGATATAAAATCCCCCATCATTGTTATGTTTTTTAGATACAAGTTCAATCCAAAAAATTAAGTTAGTGAACATTGAAAGTAATGTTTTTAATTCTTTCAAAATGCTGAAAAAAGGAAGATTTACGTATAAATTGTGATTTATTGTGATTTATAGTCATTTCTGAATGACTTCTTCAAACACTAATATTAGTAAAACATTAAAGGAGTCTTACTTTGTGTAGCTTACTTTAAAATTATATCTGCCTCAGGGAAACATTGAATGATTCATTATTTTCTTATTAGCATTAAAAAATATCAAAATTTTTTATGAATATTTAAGATCACTATATCATGTAGTTTTGATTTCATTGCTATAACCACCCTTACACCACTTTGTAAAGTAAAATACACAGTAAATACACTTTATGCAGATGATAGGAAAAATTCAATTATGCACAAATTATTATGAAAGTCAGCATACAGTTGTTCCTATGATATATTGTAACTCTTCATCATTGCTAAACAGATCAACAAACCATAAAAATATAAATTGTGCAATCATCTTTTTATTTATTTATTTGACTTCTGGTTTGTTAGTCTCTTTAGCAGACAAAAGCAATCCAATATATCCTCTAAACAGCTGTATGCTGTGTTGTATAATAATTTGTGTGTAATGGCATTGCTTAATTTTTCTTATCCTTGCTCAATCAGAATTGATTTATTTATGTGCAATTACTAGTCAATAGTATTTTATATTTTTCCTTTTACTGTTTAAACAAGATGCTTAAAAAAAAATTTGGCTCTACAGGAAATATGCAAATATTTTATTTCCTGTAGAACAGATTTCAATCTTCAAAATTATATCAATTCTTTTAACATGTAATTTATATTCCTTCTAGTAATAAAATTAATAGTTTAATTAAGCACATTTTTTCTGTTATTAATATGAAAGACTATACAATCAAGGTTGCTACCAAGACTGTTAGTTTTATACAAATCTTAGATTGCTGCCTCACCTGCAGTGGCATTGCCAATGAGAGATTTAGGAGTCATAACTCCACTCAGGAGCCCTTTGAATTTCAAACGGAGAAATAGAAATGTATACGGAGAAATATATGGAGAAATGTAAGGGGAAATATATGGAGAAATAGAAAGCAAAATATTTGGTACCCCCTCCCTTCAGAAATTTTTTCTGGTGGTCCTACTGTCTACCTGTAAAACAAGGAAAATCAGACATTGCATAGGAATGCATCTGCCTAATACTTCCTTTGGTAGAAAGTTGCATTCTTAGCAGTAGTTTCATTCATTGTGAATGCATGAACATTTTAAAAATGGGCCAAAACTTCAGGGAAATAATGAAATTTAAAATTTTCATTCTTAATCTTGTTAATCTTATGAAAATTCGGGAAATTAAAAAATTTAGCTAGCATTTTGACTTATTTTATAAAGTTCCATGGTTATATTGAGTCTGCTTCTCTATAAATAACAAGCACATTCATATTCTGCTATTTTGTTCATTTCCTTTGAACTGTTATTTTTTTCAATTCTAAAAAAATTTTGAAGACATTTTATAAAAGCATGTTAAGGAATTTTGTTATGCCGTTTGATGATGACTACCCTGAAAATTGAATTATATTTATACTCATAAAATCTTTCTTTAGAGGGTATTCCTAAAGTTAGTGTCATATTTGTATTGTAGGTAAGTGCTGGATCATGGACCAGTTTGGTACTTATTGTCTGTTGATGAGTGCATAAGTGTGAAACCAGTTCATGGATGCCGATATCTGCAATCTGTGTGACTGAACTATGTATTATACTAAACTGTTCTTTTAAAAATTTGAATCAATTTTTTTTTATATATGAGAAACTACTCTGACATTTAACAGTTTTGTTCTTTTTTTCAAACATCTGAAGAATGTTAGTTTTTCAAATCCTAATTAAACAATCAACAGCTATGACAAACTTAAGTAATTTAACATAATTTACATTTGTTCAAATATAAACTGCAGATCTGAACATTTTGGTTACAATTAAGTTTGTTATAAATGGAGTATTATTACCTTAATTTTACTTTGCAGAAGAGGAAATAATTGAAGAAGAGGAGGAAGAAGAGTATGAATCTGATGATGAAGTACAATTTACAACAGGTCTACTAGGCTTTCCCAAACGTAAGAATTCTTCTACGTCATTCATTTTCATGTTTTCTTTTAGATGCTTTTAATGGTTGTTTTTGAAGTTGATAATTGACTGAACAATGCATTGGAAATCACTTAACATGAAATATGGGGAACCAATGCAAACATTTTGTCTGGACTAAATTTCATGCTAACCTTTTTTTTAAGCTGATTAAAGAGAGAGAGTGTTTGTGTGTAGGGGGGGGGGTATTTAACGTAACACCTAAAATAATATTGTTATTTATATGGGATATGTTCCTACTTATATGGAATATGTTCCTACTTATGGAATATGTTCCTGAACTTGTTACTAAAATAGATTGTTTAAATAATGATGCTTTGATTCATGACTGACCACAAAATATTTTTCTAGGAGGAGATGAAGTGTTTACATTAGAAACAAACACTACATTTTATTCATATTATGCCCACTACCAGTATCTTGTTCAGTTTCTTACATTTTAGGCACAAGCGAAATTCAGTTAAAAGATTTTTTTTTTGGGGGGGGGGGGGGGGGGCAGGTGTCTGGGATTTGATATAAGTTTGTACATAAATCTTGAAATATCAAATACAGAGTATAAGTAGTTTGGCAAGTTATAATAATGTGTGAAAACTTCATACTTTATTAACTGCATACAAGTATAAGATGTTGAGCACCATTTTATTTAAGATTCAGCCTGTTTATAGCATTTGTGCATTTCATGTCTCTGTATTCTAGCATTCTAAGCTTTCAAAGCATTTTGAAAAGCTTGTGCTATATCGTTATCACACCGTCAATCAGCAAATTTTTTAACTTATCAACTTAGTATTTATAAACTGCTGATCAAATGTGACTCCAAAAATTCAGTTGCACATTTTTTCAATGTTATACTGATCCTATCATTTTTCAGAAACATTGCCGGCCATTGAATCTATTATTCATTGTTTCACATATTGAAATGTATTGCACTGTTGATTTCATTATAAATGTGTGTTATATATTTGTGCAAGACATCAGCTATTTTTCTTCTAATTAAAATTACTAAAATATAACTTACAAATGTATGACTTACAAATTTGAAAATTTAACACATGAGTTCTAAAAGTCAATTTGACATGCAATTTCACAAACTAAGAGCAAGCTCCGTATATATATGTATATGTAATGAGAAAACTTCCATGGCAACCCAACATAATGATTAAGTAGAAATTATTGAACTAAGATAAGTCTGTTGCTAAAGTAGACCATAAGTTAAACTCACCAAACAGTTATGCAATTGTGAATATAAAGGGAAAATTTTGAAGGAAATTAAAATTGTTACATTAATGAGCACTAATGTTATTAAAAAATGTGATATCCTTTGTTAAAAATTATGCATATC
Organism: Amaurobius ferox; assembly: GCA_951213105.1. Classification (NCBI taxonomy): domain Eukaryota; kingdom Metazoa; phylum Arthropoda; class Arachnida; order Araneae; family Amaurobiidae; genus Amaurobius; species Amaurobius ferox. Next base: position 19,649,241 of record OX578143.1, read on the forward strand.
CTTCATTTTACCTGCAAAAATAGTCATATGTATTGTGTATTTTACTGTCACATTTTTTGCTCCTGATATTGTGACCATATTGCAGTAAACTTCTGATAATCTGGCATGTTCAAAACTTCAGCCATGCTGGATTACCATATTTGATGAATATCGGACGTCAAACTAAAATGTGGTAAAAAATGGGAAAATATATTTTATAACAAAATAAAGGACAATAAAATGATATTTATTTGACTAAACTGTTATACAGACTGGATTACACAGTACAGTATGTGAAAAAACGCATTCATTAATTTAAAACATATAAGATAAACTTCAATAAACAGAAATCTGCTGCAGCATTTCTGAATACTGCTGAACAGATCTGAAATGTTATTCGAGAGGCATTCCAGACCATTGGATGCCAGATTTAACAGAAATTTACATTATTAGGTTTTTATTTGTATTTTCAAGTGAAAAAAAGGATATGCTTCACTTTTTGGTGGGGGTCTGAAACTTAACCTGTCATATAAGAAGGGCTCTACTGAATGCTATATTTGATTTTAATTGGACAAAAACCAAAATTGTTTTAAATCTGCATGTGGGTAATATTGGATTAACATAATACTCATGTTACATAAAATAATATTATATTCAAATTTGCTTTTTACAAACACTAACATGCCAAATGCAACCTAAACTGCATATCAGTTTATAAAGCCCAAATTTCTAACAGGTAGCTGGTAGGAATTTAGATTTTATGAAGTGACTTGCAGTTTGTAAAATGTAGTCATGTAACAAAATCTAACTTCATTTTTAAATTTTCATTATTAAATTACATTAATGTACAAAATTTGTAAATTGGATAGAATGTTTTTCTAAACTGTGCATGTGCAGCTTGAACATAATACAGTCATATTGCAATAAATTTAACTTTATCAAGTTCCTCATTGCAAGGTATCTTAACCTGCTAAATTTGTCTAAATTAGATGAAAATAAAAAACTGACATAGCAAAATTAACATTAACATACTGTGCACAGCAAGGTTTTTTAAAAAAAATCAAGCCTGTCATATTTTGATATTCATGTATTAATGAAAATCAAAAATGAAACCTTATAATTGTTCCATATTTGATTTCACTGAGTTACAAATTGAAAATTTGCACTGGGGTGTCCCCCCCCCCCCCCCCCCCTTCCCCCCACACATATTCAAGATGCAGTCGATTGTATTGCTTCGATTAGAACAATCGTGGTGTATATTGTTAGCTGTGAACTGCCCACTTAGAATGTTGGTATATACTGGGCACATATATACCTGTATTTTAGTTCAATCGGTGTCTATTGTTGCTTGTGGCTTATAAAAAAGAACTGCTACTATAAAAGTGACAGTTAAATAAGTTAGTGTTAAAGCAGTGATTACTAAATGTTTGCACCTCAGCTAGCCTGCAGTAGATCTGCTGCTGATATATATAATCAGGGCTGTCGTCAGACTTTGTTGCGTCCTGGGGCCTCTATTGTATTATGAGACAAAAATATTAGAAAATATCCTAATACACATATTTTGTTACAAGATAAACACTTAAAGCAGTTACATAAATTTCATAATGATAATTAAAATTTAACTCTGTTTATGTTGCACATTAAAGCTGTTATCAAGTTCTTCTAAATTTATATTCTAGGCAATATCTGCATCTTTTAATATAGTTGCTTATCCCACAAATATTTCTTGTGTCATCATTGTTCATAAATCATTTTTAATTCGATTAAGCTTTGAAAAACTTCTTTTCACACTTTCTATGGTAACAGAAATTATTAATAATATAAATCCTTAGGACAGTAGTTATGTAGGGATATATTTCTGGAAAATTTTGGTCATGTATATATGATACAGAATATTTTTGGAAGAATTTTTAATTCTTCAAATAAATTTGTAGCATTTACATTGGATGTTTTGCCTCTGCTCAAAATAATTTTAAAATATTTGTAGTGTTTAAATATTTCGTCCAAAGTCCAGTTATGTGAAGAATTCATTTTACATAAAAAGCTAAATACTTAATTTGTGTGATTTCAGTTATTCCAATCGGTTTTGTAAGTAAGTTATTTATAGCTGTATCAATTAGATTGTTAAAATATTAACTTCAAAAAGGTTGTCTGGAGTCGATTGTGGCAACAATCCATAAATCCACCACAACAAAACATTTTTCTTTTTCTTATTCTTGCATAAAGAAATTCTGGCAGTACATCAAGTTTTCAGAAATTTCAGATGCCGTTGTTTTCATTTATTGAAGTCTGTTTTTCCTATAATTGGTTAAAAATTTCAGGATGACAAACTGTTTGTTCTCAAGCATGACTAATATTTAAATGTACACTTCACAACATCTTGCTCACTGGGTTTATTAATGATAGAATGTTATTCCAAGTAATAAAGCTTCAAATAAATTTGAATGAAGTGAATTTTTATACAAGGGTATGAGAATTGCATTTTGCTTCATTTCCTGTTGAGCCTGTCAATTTAGGATTTTCGCATATTTCCATGAGTTCATTGTAAATTTTACAAAATTTAAATCAAATTGGTTTGATTCTGATTGGCAGATGTATTTAAACTAGAAGGAGTAAACATTTTGGAGTGACTCTTTCAATGGAAAGTGAGTTAAGAGGCTTTTTATAGGAAAGACAGAACCATAGAAAAAATAGGAAAGGTTGAAAGAGCATTTACAAGTGTTAAATTTGCTTGATTTGTTGTGGAATTGGGACTTAAAATTTTTTTATCTTATAAGAGTGAAGTGTGTTGTTAATAATTATGACACTAATCAGGAACGATAAACACATGTAGTTTTCCATTCTTGTTACACAGCATAGTGAGGTAGACTGCCTCTATGCTATACCCTGTCAATGGTATTGTATATAATCCAATGCTTTTTGTGAATGGTTATAAAGCATAGTAATTTTAAAGAGATATATTTTTGTGTGAATTAATACTCTGTTACTTTTGTATGCTAAGACTTATTTGTTCTCTCTAAACATTTATTTGTAAGTGTATTTTTATTTCCAGCTTCAGAAGAAAGAAGGCCAGAGTACTATGATTGTGATGAGTATGTCGATGATTATGAAGATTGATGTGTGAAGTGTCGAAAACTTGGGTATATTTGCTAGTGTGTTTAATTGTCAGGATTTTCTAAAAAAATTATGCATTCAATTATACACTGTTTAATTTGTATGCATATATATTTCCTATTGCTATGTGTATATATATATAGTGGGATTCTAAAGTGCTCATATTTTCTACATTTATATATATTTTTTTTCTTTTTTGCTAAAATACAAAGTATCAAATAGTGAGCAGTCAATAATAAATAGTGAATAGTTATATAATTTAAAATTATTAAGAATTGTATAATTGTTTATTAAGAATTTAAATAACTTGAAAAATTAAATATTAAAAATTTATATTTATTATAAAATATGAAAAAATTTATTTAAATTTATATTTCTAACCTATTTTTTTTTTCTTTTAGTATTTCAACATTTTCATTGATTTTTCAATGTTAATATATAATTTTATAAATTATTTAAATAAACTGTTACTACAAAAAAAAAAAAAACATACTTGGAGTATTCACTTGTCGTCATTGTCAACTAGATTGTAAATAAGCTTTAATATGGTTGGTTAGTGGTACAACATCCTAATCTGCATTGTATATATTGTATTCTTAGTTATGTTTTTTATGATTTTCTGTTAGTCTAATTTAACAGGCAAATTTTGAAAGATAAAATATTGTTTTTGTGTAAGTAGAGATGTGGGTTGGTATTTTCCAGAAATTTTCCAGAAATGGGAAAATTTTCCATTATGTTTTACCATAAAATTTCTACTCTTTTTGTTCTTTTTAATTAATTTGAAAATAGAATGTAATATTCTTTCCAAACTCTTTTTCTGAAAAAAAGTATCTTTACAAGAAGTTTTTGATCATTGTGTTTTTAAATTTTAGAAAGGAAAATGAAGAAGAGCTGGGGGGAAAGGTGTGTATGCGCACTTTATTTTATAGAAAAGGAATGGATGACAACCAAAGAAGTAAAAGTGATATTTTACTTATTCCCAGAAAAAAGCAAATGCAGTTTTAAAAAGCCTATTCTTTCAGTATTAAAATTTATAAAAATATTAGAAAAATGGAATGTTTTCACAATTTCTGCTAAGGGAAAACGCTTTAATAGCACTAAATATATGCTTAACTCCTCTTGCAGATTGTCTCTTCTTCCACGTGATACTCACTTGTTCAATTACAATTAAGAATTTTTTAAACAATTTTTATATAAAATAATTTTTATTAAAAGTACTTAGTTACAAACATTTTTTAAATTTATTTTTGTCGTATAATATGTTTATATATTTAACAATTTATTTTTATACATATAATAAACTAGTAATTTTATTTTTTAAGAAGATGGTAGAATGTTTCCCTTTGAATTATCAGTAGGCATTGAAAGAAATGTGATATAATGTTTAAAGCATTTTTCAATTATAAGCAGTTTTTAATTTTTTCTTAGAATATTATACTTTATAATCTGCCTTTTATACCTATATTAAACAGTAAATTATTTATGATTCTGATACGGTTTTACAATTTTTAATTTATTTCTCATGCTATTCCTTTTGTGCATTGCTTGAAATTGGAATATTAGAAATAGAAATTATTATAGATGAAATAGAACTTTTTTATATAAGTTTTCAAAAGCAAGCACATTTAAAGGGTATAATAAATTGTAGCTGCTAACTGCAGTATACAGATATAAGAAATTTTCATAAAATTTTTTATATATTTCTAGATTTAAACCTTTTTTTTGCCTTGTTATATAATATATATTTGACTGTAGCTGTAATATAAGAATAAATACTTTTAAAAGTCACTGACTGAACATATTATTTCAGCTGAAATGTGATATAGAGAATAATTTCAAAATTTTCTGCCATGGAAAATTTTCTGGGAAAATATTCCGGAAAATTCACATCTCTAAGTGAAAGGAAATTTCAAATTATTTAGTGACCCACTTAATAATTCAACTAGGTTAAACAGTTCAACTGGTCAACTATGTTATTCCATTAGAAGAAATCTAGTGATGTTTCCTACCACGAACATGCAACTTCATTGACTTAAGTATTAAATATGCTTACAGCAAGCATTAAAGGCTGGATAAGATCATTAAAAATTTCCCTGTATTGCTTTACATTACCATGCTGTTAATGTATAAAATTGATTATATACTGAATGCCTGATTACACATGCTAATTGATGCATAAGTGTGCATGATAAATTGAAAAACATGGATAATCCAAAAATGACCTTATATATATATATATATAAAAAAAAAAAAATAGGTTATTCAGAGGTTTAAACAAACGATTGTTTTAACTAGGATTTAATTAAAATACCTTAAATCCAACACCTTAAAAATTTCAGTAAGCTCTCATAGTGATCGACGCCTCTCTATGATTTAGCATGTTTTCTCATGTACCATGCACAATGAAAGATAATAGAAGTAGAAGAATGAAAGATAATAGGCAGGAACTGGTTACCAAAGACACAGTGTTGCTTATGATACTGTAAGAATCCAGCATATACTCCTATGGTAACCTCATGTTGGTTTATTGAAGAGAGAAAATAATAATTAGAAAAAAGGTAAAACGATGCCTTGTTGAAACAGCAAGTTATGAATTTGGGAATAAATTCTATTATCACTGTAGTTACTTTATTTTTTAAACTTATTTTTATTTTATTATTATTACTATTATAATTATTTTGCAATGCACAGATAATCCACAAAACTACATTTCAATTTTGAAATACAAAATTTTGTGAAGCTCCCTTTTTAAAATGGGGAATTTTGTGGAGACCTGAGAATATCCCACCAGACATAAGACCATATCTTTTAGACAGATGGAATGCAGATTAACATATTTGGCCCAATAGTTGCATCTAAATGTAATTTAAAATATTATTTACATTTGCATGAAGGGTATCAACCTTATGTGCATTAAAAAATTGTGAAATGCATTGTTAAGTTGTTAAATTATATAAGTTCTAAATAGGGATCCACAACCTATTTCTCATAAGCACTTAAGTGCTCATGCAGTTTGCACAGTCATAATTTTCTATATTAAACGCTATACTAGATATACCCTCAACTATGCATCTCATAGTGAATGATCACGCATGGTTCATTTTATATATTTTCTTTCTTCACTTGGGATAATTTTTTTAAAATATTAATATAAAATAAACAAGATTCATAAAAATCTCATTAAACCAAAAGCATTATTTATGAATTATGGCTTAATTATTCAAGCATCAAAGTTTGATATCGATTGAATTATGCACATTTAAAAGTTAGAGCAAGTTCAAACAAGTCAAACTGTTGAGTTAAATAGTGATACTCGAAAATGCCAAAATGGAATGAGGTAAGCTCGCCTATGTTTACTATCTATAAAAAGTAAATTTGCATGCTTTTCTTGCAGATTATTGACCATCATTCCCTGTTGTAATAAACATTTCCTGCGATGTTTTTTCAAACCAGTAATCTTTCTAACTTAGACGATCCGACCTACATGAAGGTGTAAGGTATTTGTTTGGATGGCTGGGAAAGTGCCACCCAACTTAGACCGGAACCCAATAGGGGTGACATCCATAGGGCTGTACCCACCTTCCCCTACCACCAACCTTTTGGAAAGACTTACAGACCCACGCCCATACTCTGTGTGAACACTGGGACAGTTTAAGCAAAACTGTCAATCGAACTCAGGTCGTCCGAGTGTAATCTCCGTGCGCTAACCACTAGGCTGCCCCACCCATAATGAATATTGAAATTCAATCTCAGATTTTGTATGAATTAATCTAATCAATCTGCAAAGTTTACAATTGATTGGAGTATGTGTTCAAAAGTTAGAGCCCAATTAAATTAATCAGACAGTTGAGCTAAATAAATTGTAATACTCACATGCTCATAATTAAACAATTTTTAGTTAGAATATCATGCAATTAAAGATTACAGATTTATGCTTTAACCCAACTAAAAGGGGAAGACAATGTGTACTGTGTGGGAATATTAAATTGAGATCATTGACAATACCTCAAGTTAAACTAGTTGAGGTTTGGGTTGAATGAGACAGAAGGCCAGTGGTATATCACAGAAAATTTAATGATATAATAAAAAGTTCTCTCTGAAGGCTATTTGCAGATAAGACTAAATTCAACATTAAGTTATTTAACAATTTGGTTTTACCCAAGCTGCACCCACAACAAAGAAAATTATCAACCTGCAACCTGACCCAAACCTGCAGCATGTGGCCTAAATATGTGACCTGCAATGAAATTATATTTAAAAATTCTATTTAGTAGTTTTTAAATCTATAATGCATGTGCACAATTTTGTGTTGTTTACAGCTTATAACCTCCATGCATTTATCCAGTTACTCTCATAAAAAATGATAAGTTTTAACCTTCAAATATCATTTTTGCGGGTAGACCCACAATCAAACCCGCAGCTTCAAAAATAAAGGAAACCTGCCTCACGTAGCAAGGAACTGTAGAAACTCGATCCAATACAGGACGCTAGTAAATAGATAAGACAAATTTTTTAAAAAAGTTATATTTACTTCAAAACAATGGTTTTTCTTGCACTGCTGTTAGAATAATCTAGTGCCTTCAAGAACTATGATATGAGCTGTTGGTCCTTCTGTTTTCTAGCCCAACTTCACAGTGGGCAATTTTAACCTTTTCAGTGTGCTAAACAACTTTTATAAAGCATTATTTATTTTATTTATATAGTAATATATATATATATATATATATATATATATATATTTCATGTTGACTAATTTCTTTTTTATGTTGACTAATTTCTTTTTCATGTTGACTAGTTTCTTTTTTAAGTTTCTTTTATCTTTTGGCATACTCTTGTATTTTTTAAAAGATCTAGACAAAATGACTGAATATCTGTAGTGTAGCTAATCCTTAGAAAAATACACATTGTTAATTGTTGCAGAGAACAAACTTTTAGATAACTATTTCTTGTAGTTTTATATTCTGTTGCTCATCAAACATCAAGAAAATTTCTAGTCATTTGAAAACTCTTTTAAAACATGTTTATGTATTTAGATATATGCTTGTTCTGTCAGAGTGATTGTGTAATAGGTTATAATCAACAGTCAACAACATAATACAACGATGTTTTCAAGTTAAGACAGTCTTATCTCAAACTTCCTTGTATTGTTTATATTAGCAACTTATACCATTTTCTTTATACATATTATTCAGGTAATCTTGTGTAGTATTTCATGTAAATCATTGTTACCATTTTATGGATGGCAAATATAAATTTCATAATTCATACATATATGCACATTTTTAACTCATCAATTTTACCCAAATGAATTATGTGTCTTGTATGTTTTTATTTCATATCAATTCATACCTTTGCATACATATACAAGTTAGCTTCAAAAAGTTACTGGAATTCCTCTATTTTATGGAAACCAATACCAGTAACTTTATTTACATCATGGTTTCTTCAAAATTGTTCCCTTGAGCAGTTACCCACTTTTGCTAATTGCCATAAATTTTTGGGAGCATTCCTGGAATCTGTTATTTAAACCTAACTTTCAACTCCTTTACTGATTTCTGAATGATGTCCTCAGTGCTACTAAATTAACATTGTTGGCACCAAGTCAGAAGAATATGGGAGGTGCTATGTGATACTTGATACTTAGCTATATACTGCTTGACTAATAAGTAATGATGCATTGGTGCTTTGTCATGAAAAAAAAAAATCAACTACCATAGAATACCTTCAATCCACTATCTCCTTTACAACCTCTTCCCATACTTTTTGTCTCAATTAAAATTCTGAAAAATTCTGCGAAACATCCCTCCCCCTCTTTTCTAAGCATAAAAACAAAAATAAAATGTTTTCAAATAAAATACTTATATTGATAAACAGCACCATGATAAAAGAAATCAACTTTTGCCTTCCAGGGGAAATATTTTATATACTTTGTTTATTTTAGTAGAAAATTCCTCGTAATACCCTTCTCTCCCCCCCCCCCCCCCCCCCAATTTATATACTCTGTGATTTTTAGTTATATGTAAGAGGAAAATCAATGGATTCCTTTTTGTTTCTTTTAACAGAAAATTCCCATTAAGCATGCCCCTCCCCCCTCCTACATTTTCCTACAATTTTCTGTTGCATTTGAGGGGCTGGATTAATGGAAGTATATGATATGTTAAAGCCATATGCATGACAAAACATGGTTATGGTAAGCATTATTTTTGAATCACTCAAAACAAAATTCGATGTTTCTATGCTACACAGTCCTGCAGTTTTCAGCTTCAAAGTTACTATAACAACTATATACAAACTGCTGCTGTTACACTTCCGGAGAAAATAAGATGGTGAGGCTTGCTACCATATGATATTGTATGTGTTAACAACTGATTAGAATGAAATTTCCCTAGCCTGATTTCACATTTGAACATTAGGTATTAATTCTAAGAAATTTTTAAGCTAACTTGTATATTGAATTCTATTGATTTGAGCTCTTTAGATCTGCTTAATTATTTAATTATAACTTTTTCTATACTGAATCGTACATAAAATTAACACATTGATACATTTATTTGTAGAAAAGTATAATGGATACAAAAGATATTTATCTATATGAATTTTGCATGTGAATTTTATATTAATTTATTTTTATCTAACAGATTTGTGTATATTTTCTAATTATGATTTTATATCATACTATATCATGTGATATATTTGTGAAAATTGTGACTGTTTTCTTTACTGTTTCACTATAGTTTTAATATTTGTTTTGACTTATTTTATTCACTATATTATGCATTATTTTGTTTGAGCTGATGTATGAGTGCATTCCTAAAATACTCAGATTGATATCTCATACTAGTTGATGCTATAAAACACTTGTTTTCTGATTTCTCATTAAGAAAATAATTTATTAAATTTATAGGTGTTTTATCACTCCTCATAAATAATTATAAAGGCAGTTTGTTTTATAAAAAATTTGCAGAAGATCCAGGCATTGCCCGTGATTTGAAAATTAGGCAAATTTTAAGATCATTTTGAACAATTTTGTCATGACTTAAACAATTTCCCTTACCTTATATTAAAAAAAAAAGGTTGAGTATAATCTCCATTCTCTCAATATAAAATTAAATTCATATAAAAATTTGTAAACCCAAAGAATACTTTATTTTGATTGCTTTTGCTTACCAATTTATAAAATCCTCAGTTTCATTATGTACCTAAATGACAGTTGAAATAAGTAGTAAAATATTCTTTTAATATTATTTTACCCCATTTCAACAATTAAACACAATTGGAAATATCTCAAGTTTAGATATTCTTAGCTATAATAATATGCAAAGAGTTGTTGATACTTTTAACTACTCAAGTCATTCGTTCTAAGTAGCTAAAAATACCAACAACTCACACAAACTTATTTCATCCCTTTTCAACAATTAATAAAACATAATAAAATGAAAACTATAAATTCTTACTTATCTGACAGATTTTGAGCAAATAAAAAAAGTCAAATTTATTTATTTTATTTAATGACTTTTAGCAGAATAAAACAATTTATTTCTGCTGTTAAGCAGCATAATGTCATTTTCTCCAAATGAAGTAAAAAAGAAATTGTTTGTTTAATATTAATTCTATGGAACAGAATGTTTCCATTGTGTTTCACATGTCTTCATTTATGGTTTATGTTTTTTTTCCCTACCCAAACCTCCCAAATATGTAAGGTAACTATTCAAATTCCAACTATAGTGCCACCTAAGTTAGACCAGAACCCAATGGGGTTGCAGCCATAGGGACCATACCATCCTTCCCTTAATCTACCACAACTTTTTGGATGGACTTTTAGACTTACAGATTTACTGCTCCCATACTTCGTATAAGCACTAAGATAGTTTTGGGTTGTGTAGGGGATCGAATGCAGGTCTACTATTTGTGATCCCCTTCCTTTAGCCATTGGGTTATATTGACTCTATAGAAAAATTTTGTGAACATGAAGGAATTTATCTTGGTGATACCTTCAAACAACAACCAGGAATAAGCAGTCCCATTGGTAGCTGTTCAGAGGTTTTACTGTATGTTGCACAAAATAAAAATAAAAATGCACTTTTTATTGAAAAATTCATAAAATTTTAATTTTATCTTTGCTGCCAAAGAAATGAATTCAATAAAATCCCATAAAGGATATAGCAAATGAAATTTCATAGAATATTAAGTGTTTTCAAATTTTCCCAAGAGGGGAGGGTTCAAGTGGGAAGATATTATCAAAATTTGTAGTAGAAAGTAAATATGGCAGATTAGTTCACAATGTACAGTGCGGTAGCCCATTGGTTAGCGCGCTGGAGTTGCACTCGGTAGGCCCGGGTTCGATTCCAGCCACTGCCAAATAACTGCCGCCGTGTTCACGCGGAGTACGATCACGTTAAACATGTGGGTCCGTAAGTCCTTCCGAGAGGTTGGTGGTAGGGGAAGGAGGGTACGGTCCCTGTGGATGCCTCCCCCACTGGGTTCCGGTCCAAATTGGGTGGCACTTCCCGGCCGTCCAAACAGTTACCTTACACCTTTCTGGTAGGTCGGACGGTCTGGGTCTCAACAACAACAACAATGTACAGTGCTATATTTATATCCTGTATTTTGTACTTTACGTGGCCCACATTACTTCAAATTTTTCCAGCATTACAAAATGCTTAGGCACTGTGATGATTTACTGAATTTTGCACACAGTTTTGTTTGTTATATAAGTTGAATCATGCTCCCAATGCAGAAAAATGTTAAAACAAATCTGCTCTTAAAATTCTTTGACAGAAAATATACCTTATTTTCATTAGTAGAAATACATCCAACTTCAATGTTTCAAGTCTATGCTTACTATTAAGATCATATGTATCATTAGGCTGGGATTGAAATTATAGTTGATTGAGCTTAGACTGTATCAAACTCCAAGACCAGATTTTGTTTGCCAATGTACCATTATGAAGCATTCCAATCTTGGAACCAAGCTCCTGGTTCAAACTTGATCTGTACATCCATTTCCAATTTCTATTCAGTTACTAACCGAGATTTGCAAACTTGTGGAACTCAGTTTTCCTTGCCAAGAAAATTGAAAACAATTCATTGCGTATGATGGCTAATATGGGCAAAACCAGTTTGACAATGCAATTTGATGTGCTAAAGCATGATTTTTAGCTTACAGCCTGCCTAAATATAGAATGCCTAAGCATTCTCTATTTTAGTTTCATTATACTATGCTTTTTCTATTACTACATTTTGTATATAAGTGGCAAAGATTGCAAATAAGGAATACATTTCCAGGAGTTGTTCTAACTGATAAGGGTCATGACAAGGTTCTAGTTGGTACATTTAGATTCCTAACACAATATATTAATCACTTTGTGTCCATGTGAACATTTTTGTGAAGCAGATAATGGTATTTCGAAATGCAAATGCTTGTATTGCTATACATTCAGTATTTGCATAAAGCTGTGATAATTTTTTATACTTTATAGTGTCTGATATTTGTAGTGTGTGTACTCCAATATCCTTTTCCTATTTAAGAGGACAGTACACTTTTAAAATTATGAAATAAAATTTTTTGATTTAAACATTTTGTAGCCTTATAGATTCTTCAAAGATTGATTTCAATTACTTTATCAAACTTTTATTGTAGCATCAAATATATTTTTAAAAACTTAATACACCAAACCCATTGTTTTGAAGCTTATACTGGACCTTTAACTGTGTTTATCTCAATATATGGTTTTCTGTTCTTTTGTGCATATTTCATGAACATATTAATAAAATCTCTTGAAACTTTTTAAGTAGAAGAATGGTGAGAATGATGCTTCAACTGAACTGATTTTTACTTTAACTAGTAAACTAAAAAAAAGGTTAAAAAAGGATTTTTTTTTTTACTCAGTTACCTTATAAAAACAGCAAAATTGGAAATGGCAAAAATTCTATAATTCAAGAATTGCACATTAATAGGATCTTTGTTTTGATGTAATAAATATTTAAATTGAGCCATGTGAAAATAGATTATCTTGTGTACAATAAAACATGCAAATTTTGAAAATAAAAAACATTGCTCTACTTAATACATTTTGAAGTATGTGAATATTAATATTTCACCTTCCTGAAAGTATTTCTAGAATCAAATATAGTAAACGTCTGATTTGCTGGCACATTTAGGACTTCAGCAGTGCCAGATTACAAAATTTGCTAGATTATTGGATGTCAAATAAGGTAAAAAATAGAAGAAAAAAATTTAGAACAAAGTAATGGACTAAATGCGATATTTATTTCCCTAAAATGTTAGATTGGACTTCACTATATAGAATGTGAAAAACATTTAAATTTAAAAATTATAAGAAATTTTAATGAGCAAAAATCTGCCTATAAAATCTTTTTAGTTTATTAGTAAATGTATCTCAATACAGCGAAACAGACCTGAATACTTCTCAAGATTAGTGCCAGAGTATTGGGCATGCTAAACCATTGGAAACCAGATTAGTGAAAGTTTACTGTATATAGGTTTTAGTAGGCCTGAAAATTTTAGGCATTTATTTCAAGTAGCTGATTAATAAAAAAAAATTCGAACTGTAATCATATTTCAAACATTTCTTACACTGTTTGATTCAGGTGCAATGTCCTCTTAATGGAAAGTTTCAAGTATTTTCTTACAAGAACTTTCTATATAAAATGTACATTTGTATAAATGAGACTTGTTTACCAATGTTATTTTCCCCCTACTTTTGCATATATGTAAATAGACTAAATATTAGTAATAAACTCAATAAAAAACAATTTGATATTTGCATAAAAATATTTATTTTTCACATAAAATGTATTTGAAAAATATACAATTTTATATTTTCTTGGGTACATGTACAAAAGTGATTGCAGTAAAAATAATAAAATGTTTATTAATGATATATAGAACAAGACTAGAGACATAATTCTTAAATTACATTATTTACAGCAACATATACAAGAAATGTGATTAGCAAAAGATAAAATAGAGTGCAGAAAATATATTTATTAGCCAAAGTTTTAAAAATGCTAATAGAATGAATGAATTGCTATTAATTCTGAAACATAAAAACGTACTATTTTATGTATTATTCTTCTTAGCATTATGAATTATAATTAATATTGGTTTTAATTTAAAACATCCTTTTAAACAGCTGCAATCTTTTTTTAATGGAATGTAGCAGTTTTAAATCATTGTAGCAGCACTAAAAGAATTAGACAATAAAAAGTATGTGTAGTTAGATTTATTACTAAGATTACTTTATGTACTCTGTGAATTGAAAATAATAATTTTTATCGATAATCAAATTTAACTATTTCTTGTAAATCTTGTAAAAAATACTATCTTTTGCAGTATTTAATCACCCTTCTTTGTAATGTTAGAAATCTTAGTTGATTCATAACCATTTATTAATCATATTTGTTAAAAAAATAATAGTGGGTTGCAAGAATGAGACATTACTGTGTTCCTCCTTCTTTTTCTTTTTTTAAAATAAATCTGAGGATTTGCTTCGCAATTTTTTTTTTTTAAATACATTAAGCAAACTTTAATCACCAAAATCGTTCTCTTTTAAATGAAGAAATTTATTTTTGAAAATTGTAGATTTCCATAGACATTTTTCTTAACAAAGATTAAAAGAAATGTCACTGAATGAAAACCTAGCATTTTTTTTTATATTTTATCATATTTGCCTTTTTTTTTTCTTTTAGAAAAAAAAAAAATTGTGCTCAATGGATGTAAAAAGTATATTTTGTAAAGTTAATGCATCAAGATTGAACATAAAATGGATTTAAAATGTTTAAATCAATTGACCAACACAAAACATAACAGAAATCTAGTTTGATGTATACATACAAAAATGAATTAATGTGAAAAACAAACCCTTTAGATTGAAAATAAACTCTGAGAAAATAAGAGATAATGTTTGAAGAGCAAATTTTATGAAAACAATATCACACATTTATAGCAAAAAAACTTATTTAAAAGTAAAGAAACATATAATGGAAACATGTATCCCACATCAACTTGAGGGAAAGGTACAGTCATGGAACATCTATTGTAAATTTGGAACACTGCAGAATTCAATTTCAAATATTCAAGTGATCATTTGACATTTTACCAATTATGTTGGAATCCTTTAAATTTACAAGATTTAGTAAATGTGGCTTTCTTAGGATAAGTTAATTAAATTTCAAAATTAAGTAGTAAAAGTAGATTTCATAATTGTAAACACATGTAATTTTGCTAATTACTTCTTATTTTCGTGTGCCCGCTGCTGGTTGAAAAATCCTCCTTGTACCACAACTGGAATGTTAGCCAGAAACTCTGGTGAAAGAGATTCCAGTACTGGAACTACACCTCCTATCCATCGAACATGCTCTTCTGGGGATGTCACTATTTCTGATGTAGAACGTTCCAGCATGGGATGGTCAGAGTTCCTGCGTTGGCTGGGTAATGTTGGTGCTACTTCCAACACCTGCAAATAATTAACAAGGTTTTGATTATGAATCTACAATGGCAATAAATATCTACCAGACTCTTTTTCCTTATTAACTTATTATTTCATTACTAGTTCAGATCTGCCTGTTCCTGATTTAGACAGGCGACTGCTAATTTTCTATTCTTCCTGCTCTCCTAACCACATTTCCCCCGATTTTAGCTATTTCAAGGGATTTTTGCTTGAAACAACTTTCTTATGAATAGGATTTTATTTATTTTTCTAAATTATATATATTTCTCCATTTAGCGTGCTTTTATTTATTTTTGCATTGACACATTGGCTGCCACGATACTTAATACTAATTCTGTATGAATCAATTATAACTTGCTGAATCAATTATAACTTGCAAGGCAGTTAAAATGCTATCAAAAAGAAAAAGAGATGGATTTCAAAAACACTTTTACTTGAGAGCATTTTTTATTCATTGGAGACAGAAAAAATAGAACAATATAGAGCATATGTACAATGTAAAGCATATGTTTATTAGCCAAATTTTAAAAATGCCATTAGTAAATTAAACATTGCAGTTTTTGTACTGTTTGTTGTTGTTCTGTGTGAGGGGGGGGGGGTTACTTTTCAATTTAGCTGGTAACAACAAAATGCTTAATGTCAGTATTCATTAGAATATAAGATATCTACAGGTAAGCAAACAAATAACTTTAGAATAATTTGGTTTTATCAGCAAAACTACTATTCATAAATAGTACTGTGCTTGTTTATGAAAATTGTCAATAAACAATAATAATGCATTGATTTTATGAGCTGAAAACTGATATTTAGATTTTGAAGGCTAAGTGGTGGTTTGGTTGTTATATTTTTGGATCAACAGAATAACTGCTACGGTTCGCACGGTCCTTAAAAATGCCTTAAATTCACATTTTGTCTTTAAAAGTCCTTAAAATGTTTTCCATTCGAATTCCAAAATGCAAAAGAAAACCGAACTAACGACTGACTGTCTGAAATCCGCACTGTGAGGAATATTATCAAAATATTAGAGATTACTGTTGTTTTTGTTTGTTTTTTTAATTGTTTTTGCCCCCACATCTGAACTTCATTAGCTGGATCACAAGTAGAAAAAAATAAGCTAAACACCCCATTTCACCCCTGAAAAAAAATACAAAAAAAATGGAATAAAGTAGAAAAAGACTGGAAGATTGTTGATTAGTGTCACCTCCCTTTTGATAAATTACTCGAAGTTTCTTTTACTTTACAAAGGTAAACTTTTGCTCAATTATATAATTATTCGGACTAGGTTTTTTACATTCCTCATTAGCGAGAATGATATTTTTACTAAGTGTTTACTGTTTATGAGTCAGTCAAGTCAAAACAGGGAAGGGGAGGGGACCAGTGGGAGTTATGTCGTTTCTTGATTTGGTCTAGGAATTAATGGGATTAAAAGGGTTTAGCAATGTAATGAGGTTGAAATAGAGATAGGGTACAAAATAATACGAACACCTGTGAAAAAGTATGCTGCGTTTCACACCTACAGTACAGTTGCGCCCCCTGGTACTTGTCTACCACCTAGTGGCTGTGAAAGGGAATGTATCATTCTCTCAACAGCAGTCATAGGTGTTGCATGTCTCTATCATACTCTGAGACACTCTGCAATGTCAGACCTGACAGAGTTCCAAAGAGGCATGATTGTTGGAGTGCTTTTAGCTGGAGCCTCAGTGACGGAAACAGCAAACCTTTTGGGCGTGTAAGAAGCATGGTATCAGCCATTATGACAGCATACATGAAAGACGCTAAGGTGGCATCTTCAAAACACAACAGTGGGCGAAAGACAAAGTTTAATGATAAAAATAGATGGGTATTGAAGTGCATAGTGGCCTGAAAACACAAGCAATCATTATCAGAGATAACATCTGAAATGAATAGTCATCCACAGGACCCCATTTCAACCAAAACTGTCAAAAGAGAACTCCATGCTACAAACATTTATGGCAGAGTGGCAATTCATAAACCGTTTGTGACATCATGTAATGCTTTCAAGCGACGCCAATGGTCTAGAGTTCATAGAAGCTGATCCCCACAGCAGTGGGAACAAGTCATCTGGTCTGATGAATCAGCTTTCACACTATTTCAGACCACGGGCGTGTTCCGGGAATGCCCAGAGAAGCGTTTACTCCTGATTGCCTCTTGCTGACTGTGAAGTATGGAGGTGGCTCCCTTTTAGTATAGGGTGCGATATCTTGGCACAGTCTTGGACAACTTGTTACTCTGCATAGGAAGATCAAAGCTGATCACCATGGGAACGTTCTGGGAGACCATGTCCATCCTTTTGTCCAAACTTTATTCCCAGGAGGGCGACCAGTTTTCCAAGATGCCATACTGCGCAGTGTGTGTAACTCTCTTTTCATCCAGTTCAATTTTTTTCTCTAAACATGGCACACAATAAAGAATGGATTCAAAAGTATTTATTTCACAAAAAATCTAATGTGGACAGTTTGTGACTTTCTCTCCAAACACAATTTTTTTTTTTTTTGTCTTCAAGGCTCCTGCTTATGTGCACTATATGCATACATTACACCAATATTTTTCACTTATTATAGGCAGGTTATTTTGTGAGCGAGTATAAATTAATAAATATTTCATTAAACGTAATAATTTATTGCATAAATGGTGGTATTGCACAATACAAATCTTGTATTATCGGAAGTCCACAAGCATCTTTTCCCATCCAACTCCATCCTTTAATTATTATCCAGTAGGCAGACTAGACTTGATTATTACTTTCCTTATATACATAATGTATAAGGAAAGTATTGTGACGGGGTCGAAAATTCGAATTCGAGTTTTCGACGGGAGAGCACGTTTCAAGCATCCCTGATCACGAATCAAACATTTTTGAGGTGATGTCTGTGTGTGTGTGTCAGTGGGTCTGTGGAGACGATAACTGACGAACGAATGGACCGATTCGAACCAAATTTGGTACAAAAATCACAATCTGTAAACACTGGAAGCCTATTGTTTTTATACGCAATCGAATGTTCAGAACCCCCCTAAATTTTCGAATGAAATTTTGAAAAAATCAAAACCAATAATAAAGTTACGTAAATAGACATTTCTTATGTAATTTTTCATTAGAAAACGATTGACAAATTTTAGAACGCTAACATGAACCGTTCTCGAGATATTGCACATTTTTAAAAAAAATTATCAATAAGTCATATAAAGTAGAAAAAAAAAATATTTCCTATTGAGAAACATGTTCACTTTTCATATATAATATCATGCGATAAATTGGGTGACATCATTCTCGTGGATCTAGCTCGTTCCATTCATGAAAAAAGATACTTTGAGTAATACTTTTGCATTTGAACGCCAATTTATCTGCTGTAAGAATAACTTATTTCTTCGTCCATAACGCTTGGCGAGATTTTGGCGACGAAATTGGCGGAATGTCGCCAACTTGGCGACTTATTGAAATGTTTCCAAATTAACGAAAATCTCGCCAAATGGATAAAAATGACGATAAATCAATGAAAATGACGACTAATTGCCGAAAATTCAATATCTTGAAAAGGATATTAATATCTACTAGAACAAAAACCTATTTATTTTACTGTGAAAGTAGTAAATTCATTCCATTATATAAGGAAAGTCATGTGTTGCCCACATCCGATTTTTTTCATATTGTGGTTAATTTTAAAGATATATTGTGCATAATTAACCAAATATGAGAATTAATAATGAAGGAAGTGAGATGATTCGTATAGTTAACATTCTCCTTTCTCGTGCAATGCTTTAAATTTCAAAGCTGATTTTTTTTTAAAGGTTTTCAAATGATTGTTATGCTGTGTGTATTTTAAAACTAGCCTTTTCACCCGTGCTTCGTCCATTCTTAATGACTAGTGGCCACTAAATGGTACATCGACACACTTGATATAATTTCTGAGTATCAGAATCTGTTTCAATTTTAAACAAAATAAAGATTTGATTAGCCCACGTTTTGAGAGCTAAAATGAGGAAAGTTTTTTTAAAATGCCTTTATATCGTTCCACTTAATTAGAATTTTCGATTTTTTTCATTGATCTGGAAGCTGAGACGGATTGAATGTGCCCAAAACTAAGATTTTCGCTCGAGTAAACGTGAACCGTTCTCAAGATACACATTTTTCAAAAAAATTATCAAAAAGTTATATAAAATAAAAATATATATATTTCCTTTTGAGAAACATGTTTACTTTTCATGTATAGTATCATGCGATAAATTTGGTGACATCATTCCCATGGATGTAACTCGTTCCATTCACGGGAAAAGATACATTGAGTAATACTTTTGTATTTGAACGCCAATAGTCATTTATCTGCTGTAAGAATAACTTATTTCTACGTCCATAACGCTTGGTGAGATTTTGGCGACGAATTTGGCGGAATGTCGCCAACTTGGCGACATTTTTAATTGTTGCCAAATGAACAAAAATCTCGCCAAATTGATAAAAATGACGCTAAATCAATGAAAATGACGACTAATTGAAGAAAATTCAATATCTTGGAAAGAATATAAGTATCTAAAGAATAACATTTTACTTTCCTTATATACATAATCTATAAGGAAAGTATTGTGACGGGGTCGAAAATTCGAATTCGAGTTTTTGACGGGAGAGCATGTTTCAAGCATCCCTGATCACGAATCGAACATTCTTAAAGGGATGTCTGTGTGTGTCAGTGAGTCTGTGGAGACGATAACTAACGAACGAATGGACCGATTCGAACGAAATTTGGTGCAAAAATCACAATCCGTAAACACTGGAAGCCTATTGTTTGTATACGCAATCGAATGTTCAGACCCCCCTAAACTTTCGAGTGAAATTTTGAAAAAATCGTCAAAAAATCAAAACCGCTAATAAAGTTACGCAAATAGACGCTTCTTATGTACATTTTATTGACATAAACTTTAGAACGCTAACGTGAACCGTTCTCGAGATATTGCACATTTTTCAAAAAAATTATCAATGAGTCATATAAAATAAAAAAAAATATTTCCTATTGAGCAACACTTTCACTTTTCATATGTAATGCCATGCGATAAATTGGGTGACATCATTCTCGTGGATCTAACTCGTTCCATTCATGAAAAAAGATACTTTGAGTAATACTTTTGTATTTGAACGCCAATAGTCATTTATCTGCTGTAACAATAACTTATTTTTCCGTCCATAACACTTGGCGAGATATTGGCTACGAATTTGGTGGAATGTCGCCAACTTGGCGACTTTTTAAATGTTGTTAAGTTAACGAAAAACTCACCAAATGGATAAAAATTATGCTAGATCAATGAAAATGACGACTAATTGACGAAAATTCAATATCTTGGAAAGAATGTAAGTATATACTATAAAAATAATCTTTTTTTTAACTGTAAAAGTAGTAAATTCATTGCATTATATATAAGGAAAGTAATGTGTTGCCCACATCAGATTTTTATATTAATGCAATGACCGTAAGAAAAGTACAAATCTTGTTACAGCGACATTACAGAACATGGATCAGCAGATTTGATGGGCTATATAACCAACCACTATCCACAGTCCCCGCAGACAGTTGTGGAAAAGTCAAATGCTGAAGTTATGTGCTTAAAACTGAAAATTACACGCAGGTACTAAACTAACATATTTATAAATGAAAGACATTACTTCTGATGAAGATCGCTCTCTAAGGCTTTCTGAAGACTGAAAACTGTCGGAACTACTGACAGTTGAATCTTTGTCCTTATTGGAATCTTTGGCGTCATCCATCCAGCGAACAGTTCTAGGAGGCACATTAGTTTTTTCTTTACTGTCAGCTAACGGTTCTGTTTTGTTTTCTTGCACACTGCATTCAACATGGGGCAGTTTTGTTTCTGTCAAATTTTCTGTGTTCTTTGGCATCAGGGCTTCTTTCAGTTTGCTGATTGTTTGAGGCATCTCTAAAGGAGGTATAGACAGCAACTTTTCGGATTCCTAAAGAAAATATGTTTTTCACAAGAGTATCATGCATGCTAAATTGATTTTAATCAAGATGAATTGGAGGTTCTGCATTCTCAAAAAAATATTTTGGCAGTTAAATGTTTATTCAGATATTATGTATACAAAATAATAAAATTATCTCAAAGAATATCTGAAAAGGGCACCTGTGTCTGTCATACTCAGAAATTTTGTTACAAAATGCTTTTATTTATCCACAAAAGATTAAAAATGGTTATGAAATGAGGCACAGATGTCCCTTCTGAACTCTTTAAACAATTCTGTACATAGCTGTAGATATAGTAATCAATGGAATTCGACTATAAAATGCCCAATACCTGACATAACAAGCTCTTATCTTTTGTACCAGAACTAAGTTATTTGCAGCCACTAATACAATGTCTAAAATGGTAAATAGTGCAGTTGGCTATAAAAATTAAATACAGTATGTTTACAGTAATTGCCTTTTTGTCATTAAACAGCATTTTTAAAACATATTATTGTCAATTTTAGCTAAGCAATCTTTTTGAAGACTAGTTACCTGATCCACGGGATTTTATATCCTTTGGTGCACTAACCTTCACAAGCAACTACACATGTCACACTGCTTACTACATGAAAAGATTTCTCTTCCACATGAATGCTTTGCAGCTTTTTATTTTTGACGGTTTTAAACTTTTCTAACCATATCCCACTATTGTGGAAAAAGTATCTGCTAATCATCATCATTGGCTCGACATCCCAGAGTGAGTTTTAGCCTTTTTAAGAATTCTCTCCCAAAACACCCCTCTAGATGTAATTGTTCTCCAATTACTTACACCCAAAAGTCCTCTACTCAATCCAACTATCTTCTTCTGCTGATCACTTTGGCAGTATACAGTCTCCATAACTTACTAATTTCAACTGATGCCATTTTATTGAACAATAATGCTCAAGAAGTAAAATATTCGTAGATCAATATAGATATTTTAATAAGTTGCATACAAACACTATCTAAAAAACCTGGAATTATCGAGGAATTTGAAGAATAGACCAAAAAGATAAGAAATTGTCATGAAATGTTTGTAGTTCAAAAAATAAACTGGTTTAAACCGTAAAAAAATTAAGTCCCTTTATAACATTATATTGGGTTTATTTGTTATAATCAGTATCATAAACCTGTATTTTTTCAAGAAATCTATCTGGTACAATTAAGAAATTTCATAATACTGTTTTGGTGGTAATTTAGCTAGATTATATCTGGACCTCAATAGTTGGCAAAAAATATTGCCGTATTATCTAAATTAATTTAGAGTGCCATCAGTTTCATAATTGGAGACTTTCTTCCTTTTAAGTAGAAAAAATCATTTCACAGCAAATTTCTGTATCCAGATGTGGAACATTTAAGTAATACAGATAAAATAAAATAATGATAAAATAAAACTGGCCCTGAAAAGTCTTCTAATGGTCTCCTTGCTGTTTAGATTACGTTTTTACGAAATTTCGAAAACTTTCCCGGATCAGTTTTATTTTGTCAACCCTGTATTTATATATACAGGGTTGACAAAATAAAGCTGGCCCGGGAAAGTTTTTTCGGAATTTTGTGAGAACGTAATCTAAACAGCAAGGAGATCATTAGAAGACTTCCGGGCTAGTTTTATTTTATCAACTCTGTATTTGTATCGTTTCTATTGACCTCAGCATTTTAAATTTCTTCATGGAAAATCAATTTCTTAGAGCAGTGGTTCTTAAACTTTATGACTCCTCCCCCCCCCCCTTTTACACTAAAAAATTACAGAGGGCCCACCACAATGGATGGCTATAACTAATGGCCTCTCCCCCTATAAAAATGTCTTTATTTTCTGAGAAACAGTACTAATAAATATAATAATATATAATGGTACTAAACATTTAATATTTAATTCCAGCTATTTAGGCCTAAAATTAGTATTATAAAATCTAATGAAATATCTAATACCTGTAATACTGTTTTTACAAACTAGGATTTTACAATATTGCAAGGTACTCGCAGTAAATTTTTAGTACCTTTCATTGGCTAAATGCTGAAAAATAAAATCTTATTACATATTTTTTACCTTTGGTTTCAGTTCATCTGGTGGTATTGCTCTTATCTTCACATCAAATATTGGCTTCACGTCTGGCTTAGAATCATGTAAATTTCCACCGTTGCTTTCACTACTGGTATCCATATCTGTCGATGCCATCTGAATATTTGGAGGAGGTTTCTTTTGTCGAATCACAACATTCCAATTACCCGTAGGTGAAGGAGTTTTTAACTCGGGGCTCGTACTGGCATCCAAGCTATCCCTTGGAGTGGTAGCTATTGAGGACTCCAATTTTGAATTGTCCTTCAGGATATCACGAGACACGTGCGTCTTCAGTTCACGCAATTCAGTCTCAACTGTTGTTGTTAAGTAGATGTCAGAAACATCTCGAATGAGTATATTCTTTGGAGGTTGATGCAAAACAAGGTTCGACTTCACTTGTGCAACAGAATTTTCTAAGATAATTTAAAATATGTATTAAAAAAATATATATATAATATTAAAAATTATAAAATTCTTAGTTATTTAACCAAAATAAAGAGTGTACATCAAGTAAATTGAGAGTGTACTTCTCACCATGTTCCACGCAGACACGGGGATAGTTTTGGGTAGCAACAAGGATTGAACACGTGACTACCGCATGCAATCCTCCTGCCTAAATCACTGGGCTATCCACACCCGAGTATTAAAGGTGAGCGTCAGTAAATCTTCTGCCCTATCCGCGCTTTGTTAACTTTCGCAGAACACATTTTTCACCGAAATTCTGCTCAAACAGTTGCGAAATATTTTTTGAAAAATAAAATTCAACGCTTAGATTATATTAAAACTATATTTCATACTCAATAAAATGTAGAATATATTTTTTATTTTAATCCAAAATATTTTTGGTGCTGTCATCTGTTGTAATTTGATTCATACCGACTCTTTTTATTTTTTAATGCACATTTTTAAATGTCTATTCCTTCTAATACAGTATGAAATACAACAACATATCATATATAATAATGCCACTATCACGTAAAGGTATTTTCTCATTCTATAAATTTGATAAGGAGATCTAAATGTACATCACTGAGGACTGCAGCCTTGTCTTCAAGTCCAAGTTCAATTACCTGTTCGTGATTGTTGCATTATTATATATGATCTGTTGTATTTAATACCGTATTAGAAGGAATAGATATTTAAAAATGTTCATAAAAAATAAAAATAGTCGGTATGAATTAAATTACGGCAACAGATGGCAGCACCAAAAATATTTTTGATTACGATAAAAAATATATTCTATATTTTATTGAGTATTAAATTTAGTTTTAATATAATCTAAGCATTGCATTTTATCTTTCAGAAAATATTTCGCAATTGTTTGAGCAGAATTTCGGCGAAAAATATGTTCTGCGAAAGTTAACAAAGCGCGGATAGGGCAGAAGATTTACTGACGCTCACCCTTAACTCTAAGCTAAAATGCATCAAAAGCATAAATGAGGAAAGAAGAAAGAGTCTTATTTCCATCTGAAAATATTAATTTTCTAAGGCCAAACTAGATATCGTATTTTACAACACACTAAAATATGCAAGTTTTTGTTACCTGTTTGTGACAACTGGGATACAATATCTGGTGACGCATATCCGGGCTCTCCATCTGTGGTATCACTTGTCTCTTTTCCGTTGCTCAAGTTTGGTGTAAGTATTCTTGTCTCTGTGACTTCCCTCCTGACGGAAGTAGTGACAGTCGTATTCTTTGTGACCTCTTCTGAAGTATTCGATTCTTCAGGAATGTCTGTTATTGTCGTTCTCTGCCTTCGAGCTGCACCAGGAGTAAAAAATGGTCGAACTGGTATCCTAGATGCTGTTTTAGTTTCGGGTCCAAGTATATTGAGTTTTTCAATGTTGATTTTCTGACTCTTTGTCAGTGTTTTCTTATTTTTGTCCACTTGCGCATATACAGGTGCTGGGATTTGTTGCATATGAAAGAAAAATGAATGTGTAGTCAATAAAATGAAAGATATTTTATAGATAATTGAATTTGTTTTTCTTAATTTTGGATATAAAAACAAAAGCAAGTTTTATCTTTGGAAAGTTAATTGGACAAACAGTAACAAACCCATTTTGCCTTTGTGTTTGTTGATCTGTCTTGCACTGAAGAAAGGGTTACAACGTATCCTCAAACATCTGTAGGCTGCATTATTTATTAATTTGTGCTTAATCATGTTTAAATCTTGCCTTATCCATTGCTTTGTTTTTAGTTATCTATTACAGTGCTTCCCCATTAAGCATTAGTAGCTGGTTTAAAAATCTTCTACATAGCAAACAACTGTTAAATTTCATGCTAAAAATTATAAAACTGTCAATGTTGATGGAGACATGACTTGTTAGATTAACAAAAACCTAACAAGAGGCACTGAAATGTTTGAATTTCTCAAATGATCTGTTTGTTAACCTAACCAACTGATTGAAGGGTAATCAGGGTCGACTTTAGACATAAGCGAAGTTAGGCAGTCGCCTAGAACCGCTCCTAGATTTATATTTACTACCTACATAAATAATTGATAGATATTTTATTTAAATGTAATTTTTATTCAAATATTTTAAATTGTTATATTACTTGCTACTTACAAAAAATGCTTCTAAGAAACTACGATATTTTTTTTTCTTTAATCATAATACATTTTTCTCTTAGGAATAAATATGACTTCAAATCTGATAAAAAGTGATAAAAAATATATAATAGTGCAGTGATTTAAACTTTTGTAACATGAAAAACTTGAAACGAGTGCCCAAATTATTTTCATTTCCTCTATAAATGAGTTATAGCCATATTTAAAAGAATCGGCACTGAATGGAATAAAAAATAACGATACTGTAGGACTGTGATAATAAGAATTAATAAATATTCAGACCATTTGGATAGTTTTTTATATGTGGAAGACGTACAATTAAATATGTTCTAACACATTAATATTCCCAACCCTGACAGCTGAGCGTAACAGGGTTGCCAAATGATCAAGTTTGACCTGGTCTTTACATAACCAAATGGCTTGAATTATAGCATAAAGACTCTCCCCCCCCCCCCCAATATATATATAGTCCTACTATAATTATTTTACTAAGCAGGACAATATAATAAATACACTCTATTGCAAAAAATATATGCACCCATAAAAAATTGAGCTACAGCCGCGAAACTCGGCATGTATGTATCGCTTGAGATGAGTAAAAGAAAGTTTAATTAGGAAATGGTGGCAACAAGATGACATTTTAGTAAGTGGTAATCCTCCCCTGACAGCTATACAAGCCTCTATTTGATACGACACATAGTCATTCAAGTTGCTTATGTCCTTTTGCGGAAGATTATGCCACAAATGTTGCAACTGGTAAGCTCATTCTGTGATATTCTGAGACGGTTGAAAGTTATGTCCCAGACGTGTTCTATTGGTGATCGGTCTGGGGATCTGGATGGCTATGGGAGTGTGTTAAATCTTCGGAGACATTTTCAAGAAAGTCGTGCAGTATGTGGTCGAACGTTGTCTTGTTGGTAAATGTAACCTGGGCGGCTTGACAGCATAGGCAGAACAATCGACTGCAAAATATCGTCGACGCACAAGCGATCCGACTTGCAGTGCAACTAGAGAAGATCGGTTGTCTCAAGAGATGACTCCATAAACTGTCCCACCACGTGTGATGTCCATGTGCCGCTCGACAACAAAAGCGGGGGTTGAAACGCTTTCCGGTCCTCCTCCACACACGTATGCGACGGTTGCTCAAGTCCTCGGACGAGTCGAACGGTCTGGGTCTTTAACACGTATGCGACGATCATCAGCACTGGAAGAGAAGCGGGATTCGTCGCTAAAGACAACATGCCTCCAATCGGACACTGTACAGGCTGACCAAGCTTGGCACCAATCCAGACGACTCTGCCTATGTTGAGAGGCCAGTGGTGGGTGTCCTAATGAGCGTCGACACCTGAACGTCGACACTTTCTGCCAGTCTTCTCCGAATAGTATCCCTCGATACTGGATGCATGAAGAATGACAAATGCCTTCGAATGGCTGACTGCGACGCCATTGGTATGGACGTGGCTCCTCTCCTGACTGCACGATCCTCTCGAGCAGTTGTTTGTCTGGGGCGTTTTGAGCTTCTGCGACGATAGCATGTGACCTCTCTGATCCACTGTTTCCAACTCCGAGCAACTACCACATTGCTCCGACAAAGGTGGCGATTGATACGTCTGTTAGACCAACCAGCTTCCCTTAAGTCTATGATGCGATCTCTCTTAAAATACGGTAATTTTTTGAAGCGCCGTCGAGTACGTCTCAAAGGCATTTTTGTACACAACTTGCAGTATCAAAGCAGAAAAATCCAGTTCCAACACAGTTAGAACACCAGTCGTTTTAAATGCTGCACAATGCGTCGTTCTCATGTTCGCTACATGAGCCTTATAGCATCATTGGCATTGACATTTTGATCATTTGCATAACTATTAGAACGACATTTGCATGCCGAGTTTCGTTGCTGTAACTAAATTCTTTATGGATGATATTTATTTATTTTTATTTTATATATTTATTTTTATTTATTTATTTTAATTTTTTTTTTTTTTTTGGAGCAGAGTGTATATTGAGAAATTGTAAATAGAAATAAAATATTTTTGAAGTCGTAAATAAGTTGAGTATATCTTGCAATAAAATTGCGATCTAATTTAAAAGAAATTTTTTTTTATTAAATAAAAACTATTTCATTTTTTTTGCTTTCCCTTCAATACATGGTAATGTATAGGGAAAGTATTGGAATCATGCCGAAAATCGCAACTCGAGTTTTCGACAGATCTACGCGTTTCGAGACCTCTAGAATACGAAAAACCTATTTTTAGCGAGATGTCTGTGTGTCTGTCTAGATTTGTCTGTTTAGATCCACTCTAACTAAAAAACTAATAGACCGAATTTCATAAAATTTGGTAGGCAGTCACTTGTGGGCGAATCTGGTGCTGATTAGTTTTGGGTACGATTCGGGGTAAAAGAACCCGCCTTTTTTTGCAAAATGGCCCACAAAATCTGGTATTTACTCTAGCTGAAAAACTAATGGACCGAATTTCACAAAATTCGGTAGATAAGTCACTTGGGGGACACCCTGGTACTGATTAGATTTTGGTACGATTAGGAAAAAAAGTAACCTGCCTTGTTTTGCAAAATGGCCCTTAAAAATCGCCAAAATCTAAAATAAAAAACTACGTGTGCTTAAATATATCCATTAAATGCTTGTTTAATAAGTAATTCTTAATGAAGAGAAGAATAGGACCAAACCCATTACACTAGAAATAGCCGTTCTCGAGATATTTTAGTTTTTTCGCATTTTCTCTACGCCACTTTTGAAAATAAGTCCAGTTACCAAATGAGAACGAAAATTGAATTAAAAGTGAATTAAATTTAATTAAAATAAAGAGAACATGAATATAAGTCTGCAGGGAAAGTCATGTGCTGCCCACATCAGATTTTTTGCTATTAATTTAATCTTATTTTAATATTTTGAAAGGAAATATACCTGATTTTTGAAATGCTTCAATTTGTTTCGAAATTGTCCTTTCTGAATGGACAGCATCATTCTGAGTGGAACTACGTCTGTTGTTATCATCTGCTGGACCCTCCTCATGTTCCAAGACTGTAATAACTGTCTGATCTTCCATTTCGGGTCGTCTGATAGAAGTGCCTACCGATGCAGTGCTCGCTTTGGCATAATTATGGACAACTGGCTCATTCCGCCATCTTTTTGGCCCCGTTTTCCTTAAAATAGCTTTGGGTATGGATAGAAGAGACCTAGGTCCTATCTGAAAGAAAAAAAATTGATGATATTAAACTTTACTTTATTGTTTTGGAAGGAATTCTATAGAACCAAGGTAATAAAATGAACTTCTTAAGTGTTGATTTTAAATAAAAATGTTAACTGATTTCATGAATAGCTTGACTTGCGCATTTTTGGCAATGTTTAATGACATCTTGGCAATTCTCATGGCTGTGCAGCAACTACTATGGAAAGAAATGTAATGTGACGGAGATATCCTGAGTTATGGAAGAAAAAGAAGCATGGGCACGAACTCATACTTATGAAAACAAATTGAACCTTTAAAACTGACGGTATATATGAAAAGATATAACTTTCACATTTCGAATTCGAGTTTTCGAAGGGAGAGCACGTTTCAAGCATCTCTGATCACGAATAAAACATTTTTGAAGTGATTTCTGTGTGTGTGTGTGTGTGTGAAAGTATGTGTGTGTGTGTGTGTGTGTCAGTGAGTCTGTGGAGACGATAACTGACGAACGAATGGACCGATTCGAACGAAATTCGGTACAAAAATCACAATCCCTAAACACTGGAAGACTATTGTTTTTATACGCAACCGAATGTTCAGAAACTCCCCTAAAATTATCGAGTGAAATTTTGAAAAAATCGTCAAAAAATCAAAACCGCTAATAAAGTTACGCAAATAGACATTTCTTATGTAATTTTTCATTAGAAAACGATTGACATAAATTTTAGAACGCTAACATGAAGCGTTTTTGAGATATTGCACATTTTTCAAAAAAATTATCAAAAAGTCATATAAAATAAAAAAAAAATTCCTATTGAGAAACATATTCACTTTTCATATGTAATACCATGCGGTAAATTGGGTGACATCATTCTCGTGGATCTAGTTCGTTCCATTCATAAAAAAAGATACTCTGAGTAATACTTTTATATTTGAATACCAATAGTCATTTGTCTGCTGTAAGAATAACTTATTTCTTCGTCCATAACGCTTGGCGAGATTTTGGCGACGAATTTGGCGGAATGTCGCCAACTTGGCGATTTTTTGAAATGTTGTCAAATTAACGAAAATCGCGCCAAATGGATAAAAATGACACTAAATCAATGAAAATGACGACTAATTGTCGAAAACTCAATATCTTGGAAGGAATATAAGTCAAGTAAAATGCAAATGTATCTACTATAAGAAAAACCTATTTTTTTACTGTAAAAGTAGTAAATTCATTACATTATATAAGGAAAGTCATGTGTTGCCCACATCAGATTTTTTTCAATGTGATCAACTATAACAAAAGAGTACCTAACCCTTTCAGATGGGTTGCAAACTCTTGTCTTTCAAAATAACCTTCATACTAGTTTTTTTTTTACAATACAATAAAATTTATACAGAAAATTTTATGTGTTATGATCAAGTAAAATGCAAGACCATTCTGACACTGGTGAACATGCTGTGAACTTCAAGCAGTGGAATAACTGTAGCAGTGTGGCACATTGGGGCTGTCTGCCAAAAGGGACACATTGACTGCCTTCTCAAAGTAGAAAAATATTAACTAGAGTGTGACTCCACTCGACTTTCTCATACCAGAATCCATTTTTAGTAACTTTTTTTCTTTTCAAATTCACAAGAACAATTTTGAAAAATCGGTATTATGTGTCCAATTGATTACAATTTTAAGTGTGTTACCTTTTACTTTAAAGAGCTCGAAAAATATTTCGATTGATACCATGCTTGAGAATGTACCCTCCAGGGTGCGGGTAACTTGCCCCCCGAGGGGGACTAATGACGTCATGACCAAGAAAATGGTATCGCAGCTATTTCTCACAACAATGATTGAAACTATAAAGTCTCGTGATCATTGAGCCATAAATAAACCCTTTTATGAATGATTATATCAAATTTTGTCCTATGCTGCCATGTTAAAAAATATAAAGTTTCAAATAAATTTCGAATTTTTCACTCGAATTAAAAAAATTTTTTATCTAGTTCTAGATTTTTTCACAGCAAAGCCGCATGTAAAGTTTCGTAAAAATCCATTAATATTTGTGGCTGCTATCGTATACACAAACAATCGACCACGGACATACGGACATCACTCCGAAAATAGCCAAAACGGGTTCAGGAGGTGTTAAAAACATATATTGGCATCAAAATCCTGAAATTGAAAATTTTTCGTGGAAACAATACTTTCTCAATACTACATATGAGAAAGTAAAAACATTTATTCGGTCAAAATGCGAGTTATTTAGTTATGCCAATGATAAAATTTACTGTGTCTACGAAAAATATTCTTTTCACACAAAGCATGTTTTTTGTTTGTGTTGACTTTTGCTGCCAATTTACATGCCTGGAACTTTTAACACCGCAGAGGACTATCGACGTCAAAATACATAACTTCGCTTCAAGGTCAAAAATTTTTATCATGTAATTGACTGAGTGACTACATAATTACAGAAAATATTTCAAGGACTAAATGCATTTCATAACTTATATGCATTTCTTATTCTAATTCAAATACTCCACATGGAGCGAAATTCTATCATAAAACAACAGATGTGCAAAACGATTTTTTGAGCGTCTTTTTGTGCACCATTTTCAATGGAATCCCACACAGCTCAACGTAAAGTCACTAAAAAATGAAATTAAAAAAATTAAAGCCTTTTCGTGAATTTGCGGAGCTTGTGATAGCAAAATGCTACGATATGGGTAATAGTATTTTGGAAGTGTTCTTTTTCCTGTTTTGGCAATTCCAATTATTGCATGAATATGTGAACGTCATTTCTGGAAATAATAATTATTTGAGAAACATGGGACGAAACCGTCCATCATCGCTTGCACTGCCTTAACATTGAAGCGCAAGAAGCTGAAAGAATGGCGACGTTTCTAAATAAAGGATTTATCCAAACTAAATCTGGACGAAAGCTATTTATTGTAAATTTTATAATTCTATATGCTTAATTTAATTTCAGAATGTATTTTTCATTGTGTTTATAAGATGTAACATTATTTATTCTTTTTACGAAAAAAACTCGTTTACCAAAGTGTGTTATTTTTATTTATACTTTCAAAAATATTTTCAGGGGAGCCCACACTAAACTTTGCATTAAAATCGAATCTTCTTTGTTATGCCATTGGTTGTAATTCTGTTGCTTAACTGAGATGCGAATTAACATAGTATTTCTTTTGGCTGACTTTGGTCCTAGATTAAATAACCTTTAGTCGGCCTTGCTCTTACTGTGAACAAAATTTCTGTTTACCAATATGATTGATGTAATATTCAGAAATATAACTGTACCTTTTTGAATAATAGCTGCTTGGATGCGTCTGCTTGGTCTTCTGAAGAACTTGACACGGATGTCTCCGATAGCTCTCCACTCGTCGTAGAAGTACTGGCAGGATATTCTTCATAGTGATGATCTGGGGAAGACAGCACAGAGGTCCTTCCTATGGGTGCGGAATAAGGAACGGCCCTAGGTATCCTAACAGTGTGCCCCAGCACGGAAGACAGCAAGGATGAAGCGGGCGGGATATTTGAGCTGCTCAGTCTTGTGATCTGCGATGGAGGAGCTGAGGATGCCGATGTGCCCTTCCTCACTATGTGGATGTTCCTGCGTTTGAGGCAGAAGTATGCAATGCCGATTCCAAGAGTTAGCAATGACAAAAAAAGCAGGAGACAGATGATGATGAGGATCTCAACTTCTGAGAGTCTGGCAGTACCAACACGGGTGGGCACAGGGTTCGGACCGGTTCTAGTAGAATACAACATGTCGTAATTTAAAATAAATAGTCAAAAGAATAAAAAATATTCCCTAGTGTACATAAAAAAAATATATTTGTTTCATTTGTTATTTTCTTTTTCATGCGCTACTTTCGTGACAAAATGGGTATTGTCAATACTCTATAATAAAAAAAGAATTTTAGATCCAGATTGCAAATCTGATGTGTATTCCTGTAATAATAAAACGATGTATCTCTATTAGTATCGTTATGTGAGAAAATCTAACCAGAGCTTTGGTATATTAATACATTTATCTAATTAAAAAAATATTTTACGTAAGGACTTTACAGCGAAAATGACATGCATTCTTCAAGCATTGTTCTTCAAGCAAAACCTAGCACATTCGTAAGGACGGTCAGGTATCAAATTGAGCAGATGACTTTGAACTTTCAATATTGTGAAAATTATAAACTTGTTCTTTAACCTACCCTTGTTTACCCCTATCGCAGTGATTGTAGCGGTCAATTCTATACTCAGACATTTTAATATTTTTAATGATGCATTTTGAATAAGTGACAATGGCGTACGTACGTGGTGTACGCATTCCAGAATTTTGCAGAAAATTTAAAATTCATCTTATCTGATCCGTTTAAAAGTTTATATTTGTGGTATTATGCCTTGTTCACCCTTGATATATAGTATCTGCACCCCCAATAAGTAGCATACATCTTAATTGCGTATAAATTTGATTATATGTATATTTCCCATTCCAAAATGCATCTGTATACTATTCTAAGAAAACTACAACACATTTTAAATGGTAGGAGGTGTAAAATAATGCTAGTTTTGACGATTTACAAACACTAGATTTTACTACTATTATACAAAACATGCGTAATGAAGTTTTGTTCATACTTACGTAGGAGGCTCTATAACATGGATACTTCCAGGGGCTGGTGTGAGGGGTGGAGGATACCTGCATACAACTGTCTTCGTCTCGTCCTCCTCCAGTTCCAGGGCGGGATGGAAGCGGATGGTTA
The DNA here is from genome assembly GCA_951213105.1 of Amaurobius ferox. NCBI lineage: Eukaryota > Metazoa > Arthropoda > Arachnida > Araneae > Amaurobiidae > Amaurobius > Amaurobius ferox. Next base: position 19,683,384 of record OX578143.1, read on the forward strand.
TATTGTTCACGAAGACTCTTGGCGATTCCTTCCAATAAAACATATTATGAAATAAGGCAAATTGATTTAAAAAACATTGCGAGTAAACGGTTTTTTAGACTGGGAGAATTTTGTGAGCAATATGCTCCAAAGGGATGTCTGGTCTTGGAAAAGCGGGGATTATGTCATATCCTCTTTATCTAGTGCTTGTGCAAGAGATCTTGATGTGAAGACCATGAATTCCATTTGGATAAAGTGCTGCTTTGATTTATTGTGCAGCAAAGGGTTACTTTATTGTGCAGCAGGTGAATAGTTAATTTATTGTACTACGTGGATGATTAATTTACCGTAGTAGATGAATGGCTAATTTATTGTAGTTGGTTAATGGTTAATATATTGTAGCATTGAAATGGTAAGAAATGGTGAATAAAAATCTTTATTAAAGAATGATAGTGATTCTTCTATTATACAAGAACCAGCAAAATCCACTCACTTCGTGTTCTACGCCTGTCTAAGTACACCACGGCCATACATCGGAAACGGGAATAGGCGGACATCAACTCTCGCCGACCATCCCCATCTGCTCCTAATATCCACACACACATGTGAGCCACACACTCCTTCCATTCAATATTATTATTTCTTATACGACTCAATAACAAAACATACATACTATACCAAATCCTAACATAACGCCCCATATTTACGCTCCCCTAGATCCTCTAACAAACCAATTTATCAAGTTCAATACCTCAAACATTTTATCGTGAATTTTTCCATTTCTGGTCACCATGGAGGGACTAAATCCCTCTAATTTTATGGATCATACAATTAAGCCCCAACGAATTTATCTATAAACAAAGTTTGCATTAATTGCATTGTTTAAACCGCGAATGTGAAAATGCCTCTAACTCCATGGTTTAAATATTCATATTCTGAATTTTTAAATTGAGATGGCCTATCAATATTAACTTTCTTATTCAGCTGGATCATGGAGGTGGTCTCATCTCTAACTCCATAAGCTGAATACCGTTTTCCTTTCATTTCTTCAGGCATTAAAGTCTCATGACCATGAAATTTCAGTAATTGATTATTATTTTTACTTTCCCTGCAATACATGGTAATGTATAGGGAAAGTATTGGAATCATGCCGAAAATCACAACTCGAGTTTTCTACGGATCTATACGTTTCGAGACCCCTAGAATACGAAAAAACTATTTTTAGCGTGACGTCTGTGTGTGTGTCTGAGTGTCTGTCTGTGCAGATTTTATATCCACTATAACTAAAAAAGCAATTGACCGAATTTCATAAAATTTGGTAGGTAAGTCACTTGTGGGCGAATTTGGTGCTGATTAGTTTTGGGTACGATTCGGAATAAAAGAACCCGCCTTTTTTTGCGAAATGGCCCGCAAAAGCTTTTATCCGCTCTAGCTGAAAATCTAATGGACCGAATTTCATAAAATTTGGTAGGTAAGTCGCTTGTGGGTTACCTTGGTGCTGATTAGATTTTGGTATGATTTGGAAGAAAATAACCTGTCTTTTTTTGCAAAATGGCCCACAAAAACGACAAAATCTAAAATAAAAAACTACCTATGCTGAAATATATCCATTAAATGCTTGTTTTATACGTAATTTTTAACGACGAAAAGAATAAGACCAACTCCATTACACTAGGACTAGCCGTTCTCGAGATATTTAAGTTTTTCGTATTTTCTCTACGCCACCTTTGAAAATAAGTCCGGTCACCGAATGAGAACCAAAATTGAATTAAAAGTGAAATAAATGTAATTAAAATAAAAAGAACGTGAATATAAGTCTGCAGGGAAAGTCATGTGCTGCCCACATCAGATTTTTACTTTCCCTGCAATACATGGTAATGTATAGGGAAAGTATTGGAATCATGCTGAAAATCGCAAATCGAGTTTTCGACGGATCTACACGTTTCAAGACCTCTAGAATACGAAAAAACTATTTTATGCGTGACGTTTGTGTGTGTGTCTATCTGTGTGTCTGTGTGCCTATCTGTCTGTGCAGATTTTGTATACACTTTAACTAAAAAACCAAATGACCGAATTTCATAAAATTTGGTAGGTAAGTCATTTGTGGGCGAATCTAGTCCTGATTAATTTTGGGTACGACTCGGGATAAAAGAACCCGCCTTTTTTTGCGAAATGGCCCGCAAAAGCTTTTATCCACTCTAGCTGAAAAACTAATGAACCGAATATCACAAAATTCGGTTGATAAGTCGCTTGTGGGTCACCCTGGTGCTGATTAGATTTTGGTACGATTAAAAAACAAATAACCTGCCTTTTTTTTGCAAAATGGCTCTCAAAAATCGCCAAAATTTAAATTAAAAAACTACGTATGCTCAAATATATCCATTAAATACTTGTTTAATACGTAATTTTTAACGAAGAAAAGAATAAGACCAACCCCATTACACTAGGATTAGCCGTTCTCGAGATATTTTAGTTTTTTCGTATTTTCTCTACGCAACCTTTGAAAATAAGTCCAGTTATCAAATGAGAATGGAAATTGAATAAAAAGTGAATTAAATTTAATTAAAATAAAGAGAACGTGGATATAAGTCTGCAGGGAAAGTCATGTGATGCCCACATCAGATTTTTTCATTTTGGTCCAATTAAGATAATCACTATTTGACTGCCGTATAAAGAAAATAGTTCATAAAATATTTGCTGCCTGAAATTACGGATCAATGGTAACTTAAATTTTGTCAATGAATCAAAATGCATTCCTCTTGAAGCATGCTATGTAAATAATTAAAATGCATTTTTGTTTTATACCGAAAGGCCTGAAGGCACCCAATTCGTAAACGGTTTAGTAGTCTGATGTTCGATTCTTCAAATGAATTAACAACGAAACTTTGCACATTCAAGTTTAATAAATGGGTTATGGATGGGCTCAATGATTAAGCGGAGGTACATTTTGTGGTATTTTGGAAGACATTTTAGTATAAGCAAATTTATGCTGTTAGAAATATATACACCAAAGAATGTATGTAATGATAATAAAATTAATCTAGTGAAGCGGCTCTTTATTAGTTTAGCTCTTTATTTAAATCTAATTTACCATCATACGTTATTAGTATATAGCTATTTTCGTCGGCCGAGCTCCCTGTCGGTCTTTCATCTCCTTTCGTGCTTTCAACGCAGTCTGGTCTTTGCATACATGTTACACTTATATCGGAGAGAGGAATATAGCTGACCACACAAAATGTTAATATCCAATTCTCATCAAAGCTTGGAAACTGTGCCGTCTTTGCGGTTTCTATATTACAAAAATATGATGGGGATGTAGCTACGGATGGAAAGGTTTATCTTAGAAATATTTTATAGTCGTATAGTTATGATTATAGGCCATTCAAGATTAAGAGAGGAGAACCATTCGAATGAGAAAGTTTACGTTGTAATTTTGATTAGTGGCTAAATATGCTGTTGTAAATGAAAAAGAGGAGTAAGTTTATTCTGTGGTAATATCAATGGCGTGGGATAGAGTTTAATGTGGTCACAATAAGTGCGTCACATGAGATAGGAATTTGTAATAGAATTATAAAAGAAAAGGGTACTTTACTAGGAAAGCTTAGAATTTCTGTATAATGTATAAGGTAAGAAATATCCGGTACTCACCTGCCATGTGCCACAGCCTTTGAGAGGTATCCTCAGCATGTAGTACAAGCTTCCGGTGCCATGCACCCGACAGGGAGAGCTTCGAGAGCGATGAGCATACATGAGTCCCCGGAAGGGCTGTGTGAAGTTTACCTTCACCACGATGTCCCCGCTCTCGCATGATAAGAACGCTGGAAAAGGAACATTGGAGTTACTCTTTTTGCATAACTACGTCTAACGCGCCTTTATTACAAAGTAGCTGATAGGCATTCTGCACATGTGACAGGAGATATGACTAAACATTCTGGAATATGATTAAATGTTCAGTTTGAGTATCCAACCATTTGAAATTAACTATTAGGCCTATTCATAAGACTGAAATTTTTTGACATTAAGTACCTTTATAACAAATTAGCTGATAGGCATTCTGCGCATATGGCTGGAGATATGGTTTGAGTATCCAACCATTTGAAATTAACTATTAGGCCTATTCATAAGACTGAAATTTTTTGACATTAAGTACCTTTATAACAAATTAGCTGATAGGCATTCTGCGCATATGGCTGGAGATATGACTTAACGCTCTGGAATATGACAAAATGTTTACCTATTTATAAGACTGAACTATGGTAACTATTACATATTTATAAGACTGAAATGTTTTGTAATGCGGCAAGATATTCTTTTTTGAGATATAACTCTATAGTCTTTATATTGTATCTGACTTGAAGATTAAACTTTCTAAGACTTAACATTAAGTAAATTTGTGATTTAAAAAAAGCGAATTCAGTTGAAATCTAAATTCTATCCTTTCATACTTGTATAATTAGATTTATTTTTTCATAGGTCCCCTTATAAAATTATAATATATATGAGACTTGGGTCAGAATCACCAGTAGAAGGTGATAGACACCACTCGAGTGTGGTGGCCCGAACCCCCCGATTTTTTTTATTAAGGGAGGAGAAGACATGAAAAATTGACAAAGAAAAATCAAATTCAAATATGGATGGGGAGGGAGGGGCGTGATAAATATTTATGGAGAATCCTAGCTGAGTGAGTATGAAAATGTTTGTACATAAGATTTATCACATTAACATTTATCATATTATATTAAGACTTATAAAGACTTATTGCTTTTAATCCTAACAACTTTATATATATTTTTTCTTTTTTTTTTGCATTTTCTATTTATTTTTATTTTTTATTATTTATATTAATAAACATTTTTTATTTTTATTATTTATGTTAATAAACATTTATAGTTTACTTTTAAAATACAGTTTATTGTAATATTAAGAACTATTTTTTTAAATCCAAATGCGCTGAAAAATTATTCAAAAAGTGTTCCACAGAAATTCACAAATTGGAAAATAGTTTCACAGAAGTTCACAAATTAGAAAATAGAAGAGAACTACTGTATTAGACTATACATATACAGAATATGTTGTGGGAGAAAATCGTATATATGTATAGGATTTATCACAAATTTATATATAATGTGAATACTCTTTTAAAATCTTCAGCACCCAAATAATAGCGAAATTTCTCTCTGAAAACATATATATCATTGGTTGTAATGTGCAGACAGTTGTGGCCTATTTAGAGTTGTTGTTGATGAAACCCAGACCGTCCGACCTACCAGAAAGGTGTAAGGTAACTGGGCCTATTTAGAGTGTAAAAGAATTCATTTCATGAATAAAAAAATAATCCACAGGAAGGAAATCCTTCATAACAATGCACAGATACATACATAAGCATAGATTTTGAGCTTACCTCTAGTTCTAGCGGTGACAATGACGCTCTGGGAATCCCCAGACTCTCCCTGATGGAGAACGTTATCTTGCGATGAAACCATGGGCTGAAATATAGGAATTATACAATTATATGGAGACTCGGAGAATGTTTTTCTGTTTTTAAAATTGCTATATGAGTTAACGAAAATGAAAATGGTCGCATATTTATCACTCGGAAACTTTCACTAAATGGTTTTCATAAAAACAGAATTTTCTTTTAATGTCTATTTAGAATATTATTTTCCCTACATACATACATAATATAATATACAGGAAAAGTATTGTGACGCGGTCTAAGATTCGAATTCGAGTTTTAGGCGAAAGAGCATCTTTCAAGCATCCCTGTATTGGAATCAAACGTTTTCGAGAGTATGTCTGTATGTGTATATGTATGTGCGCTAGTGTGAGTGTTCGTGAGTCTGTGGATGCACATGTGAAGCGTTTCGAAAAGAATTTGACACGATTATTGCAATCCACGAATACTGGAACTCTATTGGCTTTAAATGCAATCGAATCTGCTGGAAATCCCCCAATTTTCGAATAAATGTTTTGAAAAATCAGTACCTGCACTAATGATAAATAAATAATCATTTCAGACGCAATCTTTCATTAAAAAACGAATGATACAAACTTTAGAACGGAGCATTCTCGAGGTATTTCACGTTCTTCAAATTAAAAATAATAATAATAATGTATTAAAGTATCATTCAATATGTTCATTTTCCATTTGTAATTTTATGCACCAAATACGTTTACAGCATTCTCATGGAACTAGTTTATTCCCTTCACGTGAAAATATACTTTTGTAATAGTGATATTGAAGCCCAAGAATTCAGCAATAGGCACTTATTTCACAGAGTATTAATGAAATGCCCATTGCATTTTGATGAGGATTTTGCACATAAGTCAGTCTGTTTGGACTAATAAGTTGCTGAAGCACCCACTTTCAATTTATATGGTGTTAAACCAATACATTGTACATTATGTAGGAAATGTCATATGCTGCTCACATCAAATATTTTTTATTGTTGAAATATAAAAAAACATGAACATGATTTTAAATTTTAATTATAGGAATCAGATGATTGGAACCGAAACTATACATAAAAATTTTAATTTTCGATTATTAATAGCTTTAATAGATGAACTGTACGAACTTAGAGGTTTATATTCCTAAACCTGTTCAATGTCGAATTAGCTTTGTTGCGAATAAAGACAGGCAATTGCTTTCATTGCAAAACCTTTGACAATTGTAGTAGGAACATTATTAAATGTAGAAACAATGAGTACTACCTTCTGATTCAAAGATTTTGGAGTCGATAAATTTGAGGGTTCCTTTGTCAACAATTACTAAATTACTTGGTTAGAACATACATAACTCTGCGTGTTAGAAGCAACGTTCATAGCGTATTAAAAACACATTAGCCGGGCTGTTATTTTTAAAAATTGATTTAGTGGTGCTCAACAATTGTTTGAAGTTGATGAACAAGAACAGACAAATTGTTATACAAACATTTTTTTTTTCGGATTTTTTTTCTCTCCAGAATTCAAGGCCGAGAAAATGAGACACCAAGAAGGAGTGAGCAGAAAGTGATGAAAATCGGCAAACAGAGAGAGACAGCAACGAACAATAAGGGGTGTTTATTGCATCATGATACACCTATACACTGAGCGATAATACCGTTTGATCAGTAGGTTGTAGGACCACGTTGGGCGGCGATACAGGCAGAAACGTCTAAGTACAGAGTCAATGAGCGTGAGGATGGTGTCCCGAGGGTTGGATGCCCAATCCCTGTCAACCATTTGCCAGATTTAGTCTTCTGAACGCGGCGGTGGCAGCGCACGCAAGCGACATCCAATTACGTCATAGACGTGTTCGATTGGTGAAAGATCAGGGAGACTGGTGGCCATGGAAGCACCTGGGTACCTTGCAAGGCATGTTGGCTAATGCGTGCCGTGTGTGATCGGGCGTTATCCTGCTGATAAATGTCATTGGTTACCCCCTGAAGCGTCATCGACCGCAGCACTTCTTTCACGTATCGTTAGGCCATCATAGTGCCCTCAATAAGGACCAAAGGTGGCCTGCTATGCTATCGTAGGCGATGGCGCCCCAAATCATGATGCCGTGTTGTCGCGCGGAGTGACATTCCACAGATGCGGCCGGATTGGACCTGTTACCACTTCCGCACCAGACTCGTACACAGAGATTGTCATTGCTAAAACAGAAGAGTGACGCGTCTAAGAACACGACCCTGTGCCATTCTGCCGTCCACGTGACTCTATCCCGACACCATTGCAAACAGAGGCATCTGTGCTGTTGGGTCAATGGCATTCTTCTTAACGGGCACCATGAGTGCAAGTCGCCGGCCGACCAATCGGCGGATAAGGGTCCTGGTCGATATGGGATCATCAAGGGTGTTCTGCACATGCTGCAAAAGGATGACGGAAGTGGCCTGCTGGGTCGCAATGCTTGCCGACGGATGCGTCGGTCCACGCATGCTGACGTCGCTCTGGCCGTCCCGGCACCCCTCAAACGTGCCACATTCCCTTGTTCAAATCATCTTCTCCACAACCGGTGCACCGTGGACGCGTGTAGGTGGCTGTCCCTGAGATTTGACTTATGGACCAACCTGCCCTTCTGAGTCCGATCACCATACCCCTCGTGAAATCTTCTGTCTGCTGGGATTGCCTCGGTTGGCGGCGGCTTGACATTCTCTGCTACTACAAGTTTCCTCTGGAGCAAAAGAAAAATTGCAAAATGAATTTCCCTGGCAGACAGAACAGCGCGACTATTGTCGATTCTGCAGATTTCTTCTCTTATATTTTACTGAACGTGAGTGGACAGCTGCACATTTCACATCATTTACATAATTTGGTGAGCTGCGTCTACCCTGCAATTTGCATATTTTTCTGCCCACTCCTTCTTGGTGTCTCATATTCACTGTCACGTAGTGCATTTAAGTGGTTTTTATGTTAAAAGGAATTAACATTGAACATGTTGACATTTAACATTGAACATCATTAATCCGAAGGTCAGAGCACTATAACCATTCGGTAACTCGTCAGCACGAGGCAGGCGATGAGGCCACCAGTGAGCACAGAACTCTTTAAATCAAGAATATTACAATTTTCTGATAGATGTATTGTAACTTCGAATCCTGTAACGATAGAGGACGTTTTCAGCCTCGCCCATCGTTAATAAAAATCTAAGTGCTCAGTAATGCAGTAAAGCGACTTCTGTCCTATAATAGGCATAGCATGCAAGCAAGAATTTCGCACTTATTAATCATCTCATCCCCTACTCAAGGCCAACAAGCAACAATGACAGATAAAACCATAGTCCATAGGTGGTGAAGGGTTAATCAGTTGATCACTTTTATTCTTTTTATTTTATGTTGCCCCCCCAAAAAGTGCAAGGCATGCGTATGGAAACGAACAAATCTCCCCCTAAATTCTTGGTCGGTGGCAGATTGGTAATTTTGGGGGCGATATACGAAACTTTATTCAGACCCTTATGACGTAATTGTTTTCTTTAATCTTGCATATATTATGTATTTGCACTCACCCAAATTCGGTTTGAACTTATCTAAAAAGGGGCGTTGTGAAGCTAATCCTCCTGATCTCCTAAAATATCTAAAATTATAAAATGATTCAATCTATAGGGTGTTTCTACATAGTTGACTTAGCTTTTCGAGTTTCGGCTATTAGTTTTAAACACATATATATTTCCAACTTGAAAGTTTGTTAAAATCAAAGGATAAATTATTTTCATATATAATTTTCCCCGGTGGGTGGTATTTTCATATAAGGGGAGGGTGTCTAAACTTGTATACTCTGTATAATAATAAATATTTAATCAAGTCCTTCCTTTAAAACTTACCACTATTGTTATCAGTAGTGCCATGAACTTCAAGAGCATGGTACCCCTGTAAAGTAACAAAGATGAAATGCTAAATATTTACAAGAATATAGTGTAAAATATCAATAAAAATACATACATTTCACGGGGAATTGTTTTGGGTACAGAAAGATCCTACTCACCTTCATGTAGTATTTTGCATTTTTTCTTTTTTCATTTCATAATTTCTGAAAACGAAATAAAAATCAAAGTTAGAAATATATATTATACATCTGCATTACTTTATGTATACAGTCAATTTTTCACTTTTTCAAATTACAATCGACCATGTTTACCAGCAAAGACCCAACATTTTTTTGCTATTACCTGTTTCGGAGTCACAAAGAAGTGTTTTCCTTCACTATTTTTTTTTCTATATAATTTTGATATTTCGTTACTTTGGAGACTCTATACCCTTTGATTTTATTTTTCATTTAAGTAGTTTCATTTACCTTTTATTCATGATATTAAAGGTTGTTATGAAAAATGATTTTAAGAAGAAGAAAAAATATTACTGTGAATATAAACTTAACATTTTAAATTAAAAAAAAATATCATTTTCAAAAATCCTTTACACTCAATTTTCAATACTCTGCAATTATTTTTTTATTATGTTTATAAGAGTGTACTTCCTAACTTTTAGAATCAGTTAATTAGTTTTGAAGGAAAGAAAAACGTACCACAATGTTTTTTTACCTTATCCTCTTTTTATTTTATTTTTTCCCCTTTAATTTTATTGCAAAATTATTTTAGGTATATCATAATAAATATACACCCAATTCTGTTTTTATACGATATATACGTTTCCGAAGAATGTGTGTAAAAATATAATGTACCTATGGAAAATTAGAAGATTGGTTCCAAATCTAAAAAATCAACCAAAATAATACAATAAACCACATGAAAATTTTTGTTAGAATCTTATCATTTTTACGTGCTGCACATTTTATTTTATAAAAATTGCACATGTAATAAAAATATATTATATAAAGTAAATTTTCATTTGAAAATGAAAAAAATGTCACTAATTCATGAACACAAATATGATGCCTACAGATGTTGCACCTTGTCTTGATGCAAGATGATCTAAAATTTGAATTTTAATATCCAAAGGGATAGTTCTCTTTTTCCGTTTTGTTACAGGTGAATTACGTGACATTTCGTAAGGGCTACCAAAAATATTTCGGTTGTAATTAATAAAACAAAAGTTGATGTTAATTCTTATTAACATCAAATATCAGAAAAATACTTTTCATTTTAAACACCAAATTCCAAATACAGATCAAACGGGGAATTCCCCACAAATAAAAATTGCGAATTCATAGGAGCACAGTCATGAAAAATTCCGGCCAATTGTGAAGTTGTGAGAAGTGTAATACCAAAAAAACTTTTTCTTAGAATTGGAGGCGATCGTGTTAAATCGAAACAACTCGTGTAGAAAGGGAATGAACTTTTTTTCTAATTCGTGTTAAATCGAAATCGTGTAAAATATGTTCGTATAAAGGCAGAATTGGGTGTATATTAAAAAAAAGTCATTTCAGCATTTGTTGAAGTTTTTACATTTTAAATACAATGACTTCTTGAAGAGAAAAATCATTTTAAAGATTTTAAATTAAAAAAGAAGTTGTTGGATGCTTTTCCAACTTTTTACTACTCATTTTATTCATTCACTGTATACGGGATTTCCTCTTAAGTTCCTATGCATTCCTTTAACTTTCGATTAGTAGCGCTCTGGAGCTACAGAAGCAAGGTCTTCTAACAAGAATGCATCTATACGCTATTGATTGAAAAAGTTTACAGATTCAGTCTCCAGCACGTAACATGTACAAGAATGATAAAAAAATGAGGTCAACCAAAGGAGATGGATAATTATTGTACTTCATCATTTGTCTGCAAATTTTATACAACATTTATTGTTTACTTTAAAAAGAATTATTCTAAATATACTAAAATTAGCTCATTACAAGATTCATTACTTTTCATGCCTATTTCCTTCAGTAGTAAACGATACATTTTCATAATTATCGCTTTTCATATTCCTCATTTTTTATCGTCTGCGTTATCTTATGAGCAAACCGTACGTTTTTCCATATTACATAGAGAACTCTCTCCAACTTTGTAACTACAAGATTTGGCCTATCTTACTTCGTTTTCGAGATGGGCATTCCAACTTCCTCAATTCGCCGCTAGGTATGCTGCAGACTTTTTCAATCAGCATAGTCGCTATTCTGTTAGTAGACCCTGCTTTTGTAGCTCTAGAAATCTTCGGTAGAAAGTTAAAGGACTTAAAACGACTTTAAAAGGAGGCCTGTATATAGGATCGTCAAAATTATAGCTATTGCCATTCATTTGGAGCTATTTTCCAATTTATTATTCACTGAAAATTGCGTCCTTAGTGTTAATGAATCCGCCCTAAACTTCGTAGTAACCGATAAGTCGCTAAAGCCAGCTCGTTATAACGGATTTCGCATGACTAGAACAAACGTTAATCTAAATTTAGTATTTTAAGAATATTCTTTATGAAAAACAAATGATGATTCTCGTAAAGTGGAGAAGTGATACTAGGAATCTTGCCATTTTCTAGTGAACTGCCGTTCATTCCGATATTTTAGCGATAGACCTCCACCCTCCTCGTCTACGATAGTTAATTTTTATACATGTAAAGTATTTGCAAAAGAGATATTATTCTTTAGTCAAAAGCAACAGAAAATCAATGTTATTTAACGAGCCTTTTAACTCAATCAATATAAATGAATGCGAATTCCATCACAGCAGGGGCGGCGCCCCCAAATTTTTCCTCATCTCTATCGGCTTCTCCCTTTTTTTATCGACTGTCCACTGGTCAGTTTTCTCACGCTATGGAGCTTCAAAAGATCCAACCTTCACAGTGAAGTTCCCACTTCCGGCTGGAACGAGCCCTTTTCAACTTGAAAAAATGGGGTGATGTTATCCTTTTCACTTAATTTCAAGTGTCCGATTAAATTTATGTGTAGTTAGCGCATGCTCATCCCTTCCTTTCACTAGAAATGCATTTCAGCAGCTCAATGCATTATATTCTTTCATAGAAACATCATATACAAGACATGCTTTTTTCGAAAAGATTCGCTCATCAACAAATACTTTTTCTGGAGGCTCTTCAACTCTTCAATCACTAAGTGATACGAGGTGGTCTTCCAGAGTTAAAGCCATAAAAGCACTACTTAATAATTTTGAAGTTGTGATTTTAACACTGGAAGAATTATCTGAAAACGATTTTCTCAATGGTGGAAGAACCAAAGCCCTTTTAACATACATGACGTCGTTCAAATTTTTGTTCATTTCGTTTGTATTGAACAGTGTTTTTGATCAATTCAATACTCTCTCAAAGCATTTTCAGTCATCTGATTTTAATTTTCAGGCTGTGCAAGCTTTGGCTAAAGCTACTATTGAAACGGTTAGTTCTTTTCGTACTGATACATATTTCAATCTAGTGGGGAATTTTGTGACATAACTTTACGAAAAAAATTCTTATTCTGGACCAAAACTGAAAAGACGTAAAAAAATTCCAAGCGAATTCGGAGGCGGTGAAAAAAATCCGCATGCTGATGTTAAATCATATCACAGATTCAATATTCAATATGAAATTGTAGATTCAGTATCTAATGAAATTGAGACAAGATTTAATGAGAACAATATACCTGTTTTGTTTGCCCTTAGTTCAGTATTATCCGTGTCAAATGTCCAAAAAGAAAAACAAAATGTTTCAACCATATGCAAAATATATGACTTCCAGAAAGAGGGGTTGCTGTGTGAATTGCGACTGTTTTATTCAATGGTGAAGAATGAAAACACAGACCATACCAATTTTAAAAGTCGCCTGGATTATTTTAAAGAGCGGAATTTAAAAAAATGTGTTTCCTGTCATAACATTATTAGTTAAATTGTTTTTGACTGTGCCAATCAGCTCAGGCAGTTGTGAAAGGTCTTTTTAGTGTCTTATGGGGCTGAAAAATTATTTTCGCAGTACAATGGGACAAGAAAGACTTTCATATTTAGCTGCTTTAGCTATAGAACAAGATATACGACTGGATTATGATTTAATTGTAACAAATTTTTCTCTTCTTCCAGATTCTAAGAAACGGCGTTAAAAACTTCGATAAAAAGTAAATAAATATAGATATTTGTATTTAGAAAAATTATGTTAACATAATTATGTACAAAAATTATGTTAACAACATTATTTTTTTCAACATCAATTCAATTTTGTGATCCCCCCCCCCCCCCTGTTAACAAACTTTTATTTATTCCATATTGTGGATTTTCATACATGCAAATCTCGCACCCCCAAATGGAATGCTGAAATGCCGCCCCTGCATCACAGCGACGTTAGTCTGCTCGACATTGACTACAGGGATACATATCATGTAACGTCCCACCCAGATTATCTTTATATTAAATTTGCATATAAGAAGATTGAGATATGGCTATACTTACAAGGAATGTATATGTAAATAGAACACAACGCAAAATCCTACGCAGAGAGAATGACTATCATTTCGAATGGATCTTCTTCAATGGGAGCAGGCCAAGAGCTACGCGCCAAATGAGCTTACAACATGTCGACTGCTTACAACAGTGGTAGTGCCATCTAGTGAGAAAAAGGCGAAGGAATTGCATAAAATCAGAAAAAATAGACATGACGCTTCCTATCATTGCTGTATTTAAGCGATTGCCATGTTGTGGAAATGTCATTTGGCGTCTAACTCTTGGCCATTCTTGCACTGAAGAAAACACATAACCAGTATTTCTCTCAGGGCTTTTTGGCTGGAGGAGGGGGGACAAATTAAACTTTGTGAGGTTCTATTTGTCCTACGTAAATATATTTAAATACTGTCACATAAATAAAAACTATGTTAACATAAAATGTCTCCGAAAGGGCTTCCCCCCCCCCCCCCCCCCATCACCACCCACCCCCAGATGTATGCGTGACACTGCCCATAACGTGTTTCCGAAATTATCGTCTGTTTTTTTCCTTTTATTTGCATATCATTCTACGTCGTGTTCTTTTTATTTGCCGCTTTTTTTTCGCAAAGTCACGTTCTGTATTTAACAAGGAAGGAATTTCAGAATTGCCTAATTGAAAACTTCTCCGAATTTATGTTACATATTAGGAAAACTGCGAAAAGCTACTATCTCGTTAATATCGCCTGCTCTGGTAAAATTGACAATAATTCGATTAATCAGTTGTGTATAGCATAAATGAGTGAGTGCCTCCATTCGTGTAGAAAATTGTTCATTTTGATTGGAAAATGAGATGAGGATAGTTTAATCACATGAGAATAGTTTTCGTGTCGGAAGGCATTTTGGGCATACCTTTTTCCCACATTCCAAAAAAATAAGTCCGGAAGTGCAGAGAAAAAAACACCTGCAGGGTAAACATTGATTCAAAACGTTTAAGCTGCGAAAGCATTATTTGAGTTTAAAATTATTGTTTGCAATTAAGTGTTTTAAAATACAAAGGTCCATGTTTCCTTTCGTCCCATTTTCCTGAAAACAAACAGCTAGCTGCCAGTGGGAGATTTTCATCTCTAGACTTATTCATACATCCATATTCTAGATTGTTTTGATCCGCTTGTAATCAGATCAAAATGATAAAGAAATTTGATAGATTATATATAATTGGTGTACTAGTAATCGATAAATATTTTATCGTAACTTTTACTCGTAGATCTAATCTTGTTGTATATGATTATGAAATTAATGGTAGCTTTCTCAGTAAAAAAAAAAAAATATTTCCGATCTCGGAATTATGTACGAGTCGAATTTTACTTTTAATATGCATATACAAGAAAGGGCTTGCAGGAAATTGGGCTTCTTAGGAGAATGTGTAGGGATTTTAGGAACACTTCTGTGCTTATTTTTTTTTTAATTCTTTTGTAAGGCGTATTTTTGAGTATTGGTGTGTGGTTTGGAATCTATATTATGATTGTGCTAATAGTAAAATTGAGAAGGTTCTAAATAAAGTTTTGAGATACATTTGTTATAAGGATAATGGTATTTGTAACCGTGATATGTCTAATACTTCACTCCGGACCAACAATGGTATTAGATCTCTGGAATGTAGACTGTTGTATTCTGTCCTTTTGTTTTCTTTTATAAGTTGATACATAATAATATTGCCTGTCCGGACTTGCTAAGTGAAATTAATATTTATGTACCTGCTTATAGGACAAGAAATAGGTGTGTACTCTTTGAGAGGTTTCGTGGTAAAAATTTTTTTTGAAAAATCAAACAAAAAAGGCGTTTATCAGAGCGATCAATGGGTTACCATTAAGACCTTTTTAGTGATCCGCCAAAGGTTTTTAGAGAGTTTGATGTAAATTTTAATTGGTTTTAATGTATAAATGTTTTTATTTGTGTACTTTTTATGAAAGTGTATTTGTAGGTATATGTGTTTTTTTATTATCCTTACCTCCTCTTTAATCGGGCTTGTTGTGCCTGTTGAGATATAAATAAATAAATATTCCTAAGAAATGAGTTTTCGTTCGCAAGATATTCACTTAAATATTTGCGTAGAAATTCTTGATGAATATTTAAATATTTTTTGAGAAATATACGAAACGCATTAATCGCTTTTTTTTTTCTGATACTGATTCTGATAAAGATAGATGTGGACTTAAATAATCATATACATACAGCTGAGCGAGAATGTTGACTAAGGCAGACTACTTAACTTGGCACTCTACAGGCCAAAACTACTGGAGATAAAAACTTGAAACTTTGCATACACGTGGGACTTGACCTCTAGATAATGGGAAAAATCTAAAATTATGTTTGATAAATTTATATATCACAGAATTTTCGTTCTAACATTCTTTTAACTATAACTAGTGAACGATGAAACACACAAAATTCGTTTGCATACCTTTCCTGTGCAGAAAAATATCCTAATTTTGCTCTATAGATGTAAAATCAACCGTTTTCCAGATACTTTAATTTATAGGAACAGCAGACAGTTTTTACTTTCCCTATATACATAGTATAATGTATAGGGAAAGTATTGTGACGGTGTCGAAAATTCTAATTAGAGGTTTCGACGGAAGAGCACGCTTCAAGCGTCCCTGAATTCGAATCGAACGCTTTTGAAGTGCTGTGTGTGTGTACTATGTGTGTGCATGAGATTGTGAAAGCGATATCTCACAAACGAATGGAGCGTTTTAAAAGAAATTTGGTACAAAATTATAAACCAGCGAATACTGAAAACCTATTTATTTGAAACGCAATGTAATGTTCGGAAGACCCCACCCCACTACCAAATTTTCGAATGAAATATTGAAAAGATCAGAACCTTCCCTAATGGTACGTAAATAATAGTTGCTTAAGTAATTTTTATTAGAAAACGATTGACACCAATTTTAGAACGCTGACAAGATATTGCACATTTTTCAAATAAATTTATCAAAAAAATCGCATAAAATTAAAAAAAATATTAACTATTGTGAAATAGGTTCACTTTCCGATGAATTTGTTAACACCATTCTCGTAGATATAGTTCGTTCCATTAACGAGAGAAGATTCTTTAAAAAATAGCTTTGGGTTTTGACGCATAACAATTCTCTAACAGTCATTTATATATAAGAAATGATCTTCTCTCCGTTTGTCTGTAACACCTGGCGATACATTTGGCGACTCATTAGCGAAATATTGTCAACTTGGCAATATTTCGCCCCAGATTGACAAAAATATCGCCAAAATTGTAAAAATGTTGCTAAATTGAAAGAAAATAACCCCAAATTGATGAATTAATTATTCAAATATTTTAATATATGGACTATATTGCTTATTGCGTATGCTATCAATATTGATAATTGTCAATTTATACATTTGCGTGAAATATAAGTTAATTGGGCCCTTCGAAATAGTTTTACCCGTTGTCATACGAAAAAGGGCTGCCAAGTGCACAATTCAAGTTTAAAAACATGCATCATTTTATCACTGTGAAAGAAGCAAATTCATTGCATTATATAGGGAAAGTTATGTGCTACCTGCATCAGATTTTATAAGAATACTAGCCGAATACCCGTTAAAAATCAACTGCCTCACAATAAGCAACCCCGAATAATGTAATTATTTGAATAATTCGCGTTTCACATTTATTCCGCAAATTAAAAAAATTGGTATGCAGAACCTCCTTAAGAAAAAAAATATTGGAAAACTGAACTTGCAAACTTTCTTCCTTTCTAACTGTCTACCCGTACAGCAAATTAAAGTCTCTTTCTCACCCCGAAGCATGCAATTTTATCATTTCACCTTTGGAGCGTTTTTCTGTGGAGCACCCCCTTAAATGAACATTTTTGAAAAACTGTAATTTACTTGGGATTTTTTATCAAATGATTAGTCCATATACCAAATTTTAAACTTCTATTAACTTTTAAAGAATACATTTCTCATTTATTTGGCAAATCGAACATTTTGGTGTGCGGCACTCCTTAAAGTATAGCAAATATTGGAAATCTTAAATTGCACACTTTCGAACGATTTATCCCTACACTAAATATGAAGTCTCTAGCTCATCGCAAAGCATGTTTTTCTATCATTTCACTTTTCGAACGTTTTGGTGCTAAAACTATCTATCTTCGAACTATCTATTCGGGAAGTACCTAAAAAAGCGTGACGGACGGACGGACAGACAAACGGACACTTAGCAATTAGTATATATAGATTTTATAAGTGAATTTATTTATAACTTTTGATTCAATTATGGTAACTATGGTAACGAAGTTACGTTTCAAATACCGAAATTGTTTGTAGGCGATTTTCAAATTAAAGAATTTGAAAAGTAATATTGTAATTAATTGATTTGTTCGAAAACGCTGAAAAATAAATAGCAACATACAGTGATCGGAAAGGAAGTATTGTTTCAAGTACCATAATTTCCTTTTAACTGAACCAAATAATGCGTGTCATTCTTATGCTTAAATTTGAAATGGTTTCTGATGTATTCAGAACTTTTATTGTATTGTTATATTTAGTGGCCACTAGACATATTGCCCGTGCGAAGCGTGGGTGGAAATGTATAATATATCATACAGCTGAGTAAGACTGCGATTGACTGACAAAGTGATAATCTACGCAGCCTAAACTGTTGAAGGTAGAAATTAGAAATTTTGCATAACCTATTACATACACGTGGGCATAGAGTTAGGAAGAAGGAAACTTATTCGATTTTGTTAATGAAAAATCTAGAACTACATAGAATTTTTAGAAATTCGAAAAAACTCGAAATTTTATATTTCCTTAACATGGCAGCATAAGACAAAATTTGGCATAATTTTGCATGAAAAGGGTTATTTCTCTAAGGGCTGGCTCTATGATCACAAAACTTTTCAATCACGGTAGTGTAAAATAACCGCGACACAATTTTTATGTTAGTAAAGTCATTAAGACTCTCGGAGTAAACTTACTCCCCCCCACCACCACCACACACACATACACACACGCGAGAGATATATTGGCAAACTCGGTACCAATCGAAATATTTTTTCTCGCCCATTAAAATGAAGTGTAGCATGCTATAATTGATTAACATTACATGCTATAATTGATATTGCTAGCTATAATTATTACATGCTATAATTATCACATGCTATAATTGATAAATCATTTAGATATATTGCTATACTGATTAATATTACATGCTATAATTGATATTACGTGCTATAATTATCAAATTCTATAATTGATAAATCATTTAGATATATTGCTATAACTGATTAATGCAATAACTGATATACATGCTATAACTGATATACATGCTATAATTATCAGGTGCTATAATTGATAAATCATTTAGATACATTGCTATAACTGATTAATATTACATACTATAATTGATATTACATGCTATAATTATCCTCTGCTATAATTGATAAATCATTTAGATATATTGCTGTAACTGATTAATATTACATGCTATAATTATCACATGCTATAATTGATAAATCATTTAGATATTTTGCTATAACTGATTAATATTACATGCTATAATTGATATTATATGCTATAATTATCACATGCTATAATTGATAAATCATTTAGATATATTGCTATAACTGATTAATATTACATGCTATAATTGATATTACATGCTATAATTATTACATGCTATAATTGATAAATCATTTAGATATATTGCTATAACTGATTAATATTACATGCTATAATTGATATTGCGTGCTATAATTATTACATGATATAATTATTACATGCTATAATTAATAAATCATTTAGACCACAAATACAGATTTTTCAAAAAATTTCTTTCAAATTTTGCAAAATAATAATAGTTCTAATAATAATCACAAGATACTTAAACATGGATTCTGGTATGAGAATGTCCAGTTGGGCCACACTGCAGTCAATTTTATGTAATACTACCACGAAGCTGATAAAAAAGTGCAATTGGTGCGTCAGAACCCGAGAAAAAAGAACTGTAAAAGGGCGCTTTTTACGATCTTTATTTCTTCAATGTTGATGAACCTATAGCTTTAAATACTGAATGGCAGCTTATTATTGTGTTCTGGAGATATATACCTTTTTTTTTTTAACACTTTACAACAGAGTTGAAAGTGTTTATGACTTTGTTCATTCTGTCTGTCTGTCTGTCTGCCTGTCCGTTAGCACGATAACTGCCGTAAAAATGGCTTAATCAAAATGAAATTTTAGTATGTTTTTCAGACGGTCTGTGGGACCTACGGGAATATAAATGAATAATATCACCCAATTAGTTTTTTATTGGACCCGGATTGGAAAAATGAAATACATTGAATCCTATAGGACCTAATGTTTCAAACATTTTTTAAGCGAATTTGAAATTCACAGATTGCTTCGAAAATTTTAGGAAATATTCAAATTATCCCATAAAATATATAAAAAAAATTTCAGTGAAATATGTTAGGTAGTTTTTTAAATAAAAATTATTTAATATAGGGAGAAAGACAAATTCAATTAAATTCTGACTCTCGTTATATCCTCCAGAAAGAAAAAATATATATATTATATAATAAATTTCTTTCCAAGAGTTTAATTATGTTATATATGAGAAAAGTTTCACATTTTAAAATAAATATGGTAGATAACAATTTTTCAAATTTTTAAATAAAATAAATTATTATAGTATTGTGATGAATGAAACGATTGAAAAAATGTTATGAATGAAATGCTGGTTTTATATAGAGGCGATTTATATTTCGATGACGTCATTTGAATAAAGTTAATTTGTTTTCGATGAAGTTTTCAAGTATAATAAATTATTGTAGCGTTATGATAATTTTAAAAATATTACCGAGGAATGTATCGCATTTTAGAGATGTTTAAACCAGTCAATTTATATTTCAATGCCGTCATTTGAAAGCAGTTCATTTTCTTCGATGAAGTTTTCAAATATAATAAATTAATGTAGTATTGTGATAATTTTAAAAATATTACCGAGGAATGTATCACATTTGAGAGATGTTTGTATAAAATTGCATTGAAGTTGGAAAGTGTTTCATAATCAATGCTTTATGCATGATTGATCCTTCTTGTTAAACTTCATGATTAAATCATATTGAACAAGAAAGATCAATCAAACATAAAGCACTGATTATGAAATACTTTCCAACTGAAGGGCAATTTTATTAAATCATCTATAAAATGCGGTACATTCAGCGCTGATATTTTTTTAATTATCACAGAACTGCAATAATTTATTTTATTTTAAAGCCTAAAACTTCCTCGAAAAAAAAACTTTATTCAAATGAAGTCATCGAAATATAAATCGTCTGGCTCTCTATTTCAAAACAGTGAATATTTCATTTATATACTGTTATTCCAGACTCCAGAGTTAAATAATTTTGCGTGAAAAAAAATTCAGCAATTCTTATATAACTCATCGTACAATCACTTGTTTACATTCTGCTTCTGCATCCATTAAAATTAGGCTTCGTTGAAGAAATAAACAAAGTTTGATGATCATTTAAACTAAAAAAATATTGTAATTGCGTTGGCGCAGAATATAGATGCACAGAAAATACGCTAAAATAAAGCGGTTTTAGGACGGATGTAACATTAAATATATAAATTTAAAAGAACTTTATAAATCACGATTTTTACTGTGGGAAAAAGATGAATGTCATATTTTATATTGAAGTGGGTCACGTGATCTCTTCATATTATAGGAGTGTAATTATTATTTTAATTTTTATTTAAAATACTACCGAACATATTTTGCTGAAATTTTCTTTCATATATTTTATGGGATAATTTGAATATTTCCCAAAAATTTCGAAGCAATTTGTGAATTTTAACTTCGCTTAAAAAATGTTTGAAAAATTAAGTCCCATAGGGTTCAATGTATTTCACTTTTTCAAGCCGTGTTCAATCCTAAACTAATCGGGTGATAATATCCATTTACGTTCCTATATGTCCCACACAGTGGCTCAACAATGTACTAAAATTTCTTTTTGATAAAATCATTTTTACGGCAGTTATAGTGCGAAAGGACAGACAGAATGAACAAAGTTATAAACACTTTTCAACTATGTTGTAAAGTGTTAAAAAACATAAATATATGGTTCTCGGTGGCAAGTAAAATTTAAAATGTCTGTATCATTGTTGCGCAATCATGTTGATAAATATTTCTGTAAAATCTCACAAACATGCTACACAATTAAAAAAATGACTATGACTAGAAATGGCTATGCGTGATTCGAAGGAGGGTTAGAATCCTTTGGCAGGGTACCCTAGACTTGGAAGTAAGACTCTGGTTCTGCAGAAACTCGCCGTAAACCATTTTGAGATTTCATAACTTTGAAGGAGGTTTCTGTGTTTTGTACTTTTTTACTTTCCTTATAAACATAATGTATAAGGAAAGTATTGTGACGGGGTCGAAAATTCGAATTCGAGTTTTCGACGGGAGAGCACGTTTCAAGCATCCCTGATCACGAATCAAACATTTTTGAAGTGATGTCTGTGTGTGTGTGTGTCTGTGAAAGTGTGTATATGTATGTGTGTGTGTGTGTGTGTGTGAAAGTGTGTATGTGTGTGTGTGTGTGTGTCAGTGAGTCTGTGGAGACGATAACTGACGAATGAATGGACCGATTCGAAAGAAATTTGGTACAAAAATCACAATCCGTAAACACCGGAAGCCTATTGTTTTTATACGCAATCGAATGTTCAGAACCCCCCTAAATTATCGAGTGAAATTTTGAAAAAATCGTCAAAAAATCAAAACCGCTAATAAAGTTACGCAAATAGACATTTCTTATGCAATTTTTCATTATAAAACGATTGACATAAATTTTAGAACGCTAACATGCAACGTTCTCGAGATATTGCACATTTTTCAAAAAAATTATCGAAAAGTCATATAAAATAAAAAAAAACATATTTCCTATTGAGAAACATGTTCACTTTTCATATGTAATACCATGCGATAAATTGGGTGACATCATCCTCGTGGATCTAGCTCGTTCCATTCATGAAAAAAGATACTTTGAGTAATACTTTTGTATTTGAACGCCAATAGTCACTTATCTGCTGTAAGAATAATTTATTTCTTCGTCCATAACGTTTGGCGAGATTTTGGCGACGAATTGGGTGAAATGTCACCAATTTGGCGACTAACGAAATCTAAACTAACGATTGCTAAACTAACGAAAAATTCGCCAAATGGATAAAAAAGGCGCTAAATCAATGACGAATCATTGATGATGACGACATGGGAAATGACGACTCATTGACGAAAATTCAATATCTTGGAAAGAATATAAATAACTTCTATAAAAATAATTTATTTTTTTACTGTAAAAGTAGTAAATTCATTGCATTATGTAAGGAAAGTCATGTGCTGCCCACATCAGATTTTTTACCATCAAGTAGTGTGTGAGACATAACTTGTCGGAGGTTTTCAATCTTGCATATATCCCTTTAGTAACCAGTTAGGTTTTCCACACGTATAAACATAATATGTTGTAATTCTAATGATTAGAACTGGAATTAAAATTTAATATTTTCATATTATTTCCTTTGGAAAACAGTGGTAATTCTCTGAGCAATAATGGTAGTATACAATATAGGGGAGGAGGATTGATAATTTGTATATTAATAGTATGAAAATCATTTGTATGCGTGTAAATCATTTGTATGTATTTGTGAAAATCATTGCTAAGCTGTTGCCAACGTGAAAAAAAAGACTTTGAATACTTTATACGAAATACTGAAAAAGAAATAATTCCAATCTAAATCTGAAAAATAT
Source organism: Amaurobius ferox (assembly GCA_951213105.1). Taxonomy (NCBI): domain Eukaryota; kingdom Metazoa; phylum Arthropoda; class Arachnida; order Araneae; family Amaurobiidae; genus Amaurobius; species Amaurobius ferox. The sequence goes on from OX578143.1 coordinate 19,706,957, forward strand.
ATTCTGATAATAATTGTGATACAAGACTGCAATAATCAGTCTCATTTTAGCTGTTTATATAAAGTAATCTGCACATACAATTTCATACCGATGCGTGAATTTGTTCTTGAATTATCGTGTTCGCCCTTGAGACACACACACAGAAAAACTGATATTGTTCCAAAATCATTCGAAATGTATTTGGGTGGTCTTAAACAGGCTTTTGACGTAAATAACGTCTATGATCGGTGCATCCGGCCGAAATCGGAGCGTTATGAAAAATGTAAACACTTTGAAATGCTTTTATCTCCGAACCTAATAGATAAACATGTTTTCAATTTGTACTTGTTTTGCCGAAAATAGGTGTACATGTATGAATACACAATAATTTCAATATTTTAATACTTTAAATATTATGTTTTTTTTTCGAAAAAAAGAATAGTTTTAGTTCGAGCAATTTTTTGCTTCCTTTTGCTTATTTCTACTCGAAATATCTTCTATAAATATATATATATAAACAGTATACAAAAAATGTTTAGTAGAAAATAGAATTTTCAAATCAATAATTTGTTTTTACAAAGCTCTTATAGTTTTCGATCAACCGTTTTGTCGAGTTGAAAAAGATGAAAATTTTTAAAGTTTGTAATGTGCTTATATCTCGAAAACTTAAAAAGCTATAGATATTAAGCCAGTAATTTGTAGCCCTTTGAAAGCCCTATATATAATTGGATTTTGGATCGGGCTCTTAGTTTTCGAAACATAACTCTGATATTTAATATTTAGAACTATTTTGAAAAGGTGGTTATAATTTCGATATTTTAACTAGCCTTTTGAATTAGATTTAGCTAATTTGTAGCCATTTGAAAGTCCTATAAGGATATATTATTATTATTATTATTTATTTATTTATTTATTTATTTTCACAATACTCCTTTTACGCAAAATGATTTCGGCTCCATCGAACTGGAACCACCGTGAACTTACTTTTTCGTCAAAAACTCGAAATTTAAAAATAATGCATAGTATTATGAAAATGCCAAAATGATATAAAAGAAACAATGACTTACGCATGCAGATCTTGTAACTGGCGTTCTTAATCACATAAACTATAAAGTATTAAAAATTTAAAGTACAAAAGACTACCATTCTATCTCTCGAAGCAATTCTAATCTCTTAAAGTAACAACACACGCTAGCTAGATCATCCTTTCTCTCCAACTTACGCAAACCTGCTCTGTGCTCCCCATCTTTTTACGACAGGAAACTTACACTTACGCCATTCCGTTGCTGACTTACAATTTTGGAACAAAAATGGAAATTCTCATTTTTATGGCATTCTTGTGGTCAGAGAAGCTCTTTCAAGAGAGAATTCGCTGAGCGGCGGGACTCCACGCATAGTAAATAAATCATCGCCAAGAGGCTCAATAACATACGTACATTTGGAAGAATTCTACACAATGGTTGATAATACGGGATTTTCGCTGATTCACAAAAATGGGGGAAATATTTTCATTCATGGATATGCTACTCACCGGATATGATGATCCAAAGTTGCATTTCCGGGAGAAGTACTTGCGGCGATGGATTTTAGGGGTTGGTAAAGGAGCCCCTAAATTATTTAGTGTTTAGGATTTTTTTTCCCGCTGTTTTTTGCCAAGCATAGATGCTGAAAAGTGGAAGGATTATGATTTCTTTTAAATCGGTAAAATAATTAGAAATATTTTTAATATGTACAAAAAAGTAATACATTCACTTTACAAAAGTATTAGAAATAATTTTAACTATTTTACCGATTTTTTTAAGGCACAGATATTCTTATTCTCATCATCTCTGATCGGCAATAAACACAGGGAAAACATTTCAAAAACTAAACTAACTATAGAGATTAGAGATTGTCTACCATTGGTTAATATGAGCAAAATGAGACAAGCGGCTGGAGGGAAAATATCCTCTTAACAGTGTTACTTTCAGACATACATCTGGAGGTGGGGTGGGCGAGATCCCCTGAAACATTTTATATTAACTTATTTTGTATGTGACAGCATTTAGACATATTTAATAAATATACCTAAATGCTGTCACATAAATTATTTATATAGGGCAAATTAGAATCCTCCCCCTTAAAGTTTTTTCGCACCCCCCCCCCCCCCCAGCCAAAAAGTCCTGAAAGACTGCCTGCTTCTTAATCCTTTCTGCATCGGTACCCAAACGATGAAGATAATAATGATGGTATGTACTTTATTCCATGCAAAATAATCACGAAAATGCTTCAGTAAAAGTTCGGAGTTCGCTTTTGTTTTTACACAACTATAAATTGTTCATTATAGATATTTTATTATAAAATATGAAATATCTGATATCTAAATCTCCACATTACGTACTAATACATTCATATTCCATAGTGTTTAATTCTACTTATATCGCAATCATTATCAGAATGCGAAAATAATGTACCTTTTTTAGATTTATTACCTAAATTATTCTTTTAAAATATTCCTTTTGTAAACATTCCTTAAAAATTTCTTTCTTTAAGATGGCAACAGCTTATTGGATGCTATTGGCTGTGTGGATATAAACTATTTTCATAAACATCCGCAATTGTTGAAATTATCAATTTCCCCCTTATACTGTACCATCTGTTCCAGGAATTAGCATTGTTTTCCGTAGAAATTAAAACGATAAAAATATTGAAGTTCGAATCAGTCGAGTTCTAATAATGAGAATTACTAAAAATTCAACATCGTTCTAGTTCTTTATATAATATAACTAAGCATAAATTTTTTTAGCTGTAAGAACATTCGTTTTTGTGCTACCATATTCTTACCTCACAAACATATACGCACACATTCTTTTCAAAAGTGTTTGAAATAGGTTCAGGAGGTCTTAAAACATGCTGATCCGACAAAATTTCGAAAATTTTCGAGGGAAAAAGATACTTTTTCTATGCAATAGTATGAGAGAAGAAAAATTAAAAATATATTTCGAACAAAGTGATTTACATAATAAGACATGTTCAATTCTAGAGGAGTTGTTAACTAAAAAGCTTTAAGAAACATAACAAGTATTGTATATTATTTTTAAGAATATTTTTCTTTTATTTTTAAAGTGGTAGATAGTTTTGGTTTTGCAAATGTAATTTTCTTTTTCAAATACACGATCTAAAGTTGTAGATTGAATGGCAAATATGAATAGATGTTTATTTTCTCAAGGGAATAATAGAGAACAAATAAATTAGATAATATAAACAATAAATTAAAAATGTAGGATTTTTTTAAGAAACAATGACCCCCCCCCCCCCTCCCCAACAGTTGAATATTAACCGATTGCACTAAACACTGAAAACAACTTTAGCAAAAAACAATGAACCTGTTTTGCTTATGACTGAATAATGGTCTTAATATTTGGTGTTAAATTCAAAACACAAGTTAAGAAAAAAAAATTCTTAATGATCATTGGTTAATCTTGAGCGAATTTTTGATTTAATATGCTCAATTCTGAAAAATGACTGCTCGCAAATATGACTGTTTAAAATATGGAAATCATTTTCCCTGCAAAATTCTTCGTATTGCTGTAATTGCTTTCTGGATACAAAGAATAGAGACTTAAATAAATTTTCATTTTTAAATAATGACTTCAGCATATTATCTGATTGCTAATTTAACTGCATATTTGAATTAGCATTATCAGCAACAACATCGAATGAGTTTTAAAACAAAATAAAGGATACAAAATAAAGGATATTTTTAGTAATAAAGCACGAATTTTATTTATTTATTTTTTTTTTTTAGTCAAAATGTTTGAGAATTGTAGTTTGGGAATCCGTGGTTTAGACGGTAAATATATATGCACAATGAGTACATCTGAAAATGCCTAAAGTCATCACAACTATCCCCATGGAATGAGAGATAGTTGAGGCAGTATTCAACAGAATATGAACAACATTTTGAACAAAAGTGTTCGTAATTGAAAATGGGTGACGCATTATTCCAAATCGTAAACTATAACAATACAAATGTATTTAATGACATTCTGATGCACAATGATCGTCGTCATGAACATTTATTATAAACATTTCGTCTTTCTCTCCGCTCTTGCAAGAGTTGGCAGAACAGCATACCAGAACTGGCGATAAAACGACGTTTGGTGTGTGATGTGAAGGAAGGGTTCTATCGTAGTTCACGGTTTGGAGTAATGCATGGCTGACAGATTTTCGTGATTACCGTATTGTTATATCTCTGTTTTACAATGAATGTAGCAGTGTAGTCATAATATTGCAAGATGTGACATTAAGCACCAGATTTTTTGCATATTATCATATATTCTTGTTACTTACACCTGCGCTTCAAACGTTTTAAAACGGCTAGTTGTCATTAAAAGTGACACATACACACTTAATAAAAGTTGTTGATAACTTTTCTGAAAATCAAAAACACTTTCAAATTTAAGCACAGAAATGGTGCATATTTTATAATTCTGTTTAGATGTTAAATCGGAAAATGCATTGAATAATTTTTCCGCGTGCGACAAAAGGCTATCACATTGTTGTTTTATTTCTTCTGAAAAACAAAGTGGTGTTTTTTTTTTTTTTATCATTTTATATTATCACCCCTAAATCGAATATTCCAAATTTTTGGCTTTTCGGTTGATCTGGAAGCTGAAACGGATCAAATGTCACCAAAACCAAGATTCTAGCTTTAAGTGCTCGATAATTTTTATCGGACACCCAATCAGTCTGTTTAGTGCATATACGAGAATATTACATAGATTTTTAAATGCAATTTATTCCATTTTGCCGTCCTGTTCACATTTTTTAAAGGTTCCCTTTTGTGAGCAGCGAAAAACTTAAGAAGTGCATTTCAAAATGTCTAAACCAAAAAATTAACTGTTATATGTTTCATGAATCTATTCTGGATGAATATATTTCATCGCTTCCAGAGTAGAGACTAGTATGAGTGGAACGGTGAGCAAGACCTTCGAGAGCGGACCCGAGTGCCGGGGAAACAATAATTCCGGGCCTTATGACAAAGGAAAAAATCTGATGTGGGCAGCACATGACTTTCCTTATATAATGCAATGAATTTACTACTTTTACAGAAAAACAAAAAATAGGTTATTCTTATAGTAGATACTTATATTCTTTCCAAGATAGCGAATATTTGCCAATTAGTCGTCATTTTCGTTGATTTAGAGACATTTTTATCTATTTGGCGAAATTTTCGTTAATTTGTCAACATTTTAAAAAGTCGCCAAGTCGGCGACATTCCACCAAATTCGTTGCCAAAATCTCGCCAAGCGTTGTGGACGGAGAAATAAGTTATTCTTATAGCAGATAAATGACTATTGGCGTTCAAATACAAAAGTAATACCCAAAGTATCTTTTTTCATGAATGTAACGAGCTATCTAATTTTTTGATGATTTTTTTCAAGATTTCACTTGAAAATTTAGGGGTTTCTGAACTTTCGATTGTGTTTAAAAGCAATTGGCTTCCAGTATTCACGGATTGTAATTGTTATACCAAATTTAATTCGAATCGCTCCATTCGTTCGCGAGATATAGTCTCCATAGACTCACTGACACACACACACACAGACATCAACTCAAAAATCTTCGATTCATAATCAGGGATGCTTGAAACGTGCTCTCCCCTTCGAAAACTCGAATTCGAATTTAGACCCCATCACAATTCTTTCCGTATACATTATACCATGCATATAAGGAAAGTAAAAATGCGTGTAGACAAAAATCGTTCTTCATAGACCGGGGCCCTGCCTGCAGCACGGTTCCCGGAATGTATGTATACTGACTCTCTCGCTCTCGCTCTCCCCCCCCCCCCCTCCCCCTCTCTCTCTACGGACCTGCCGGTGTGTATAAGGTGTATGTATGTTCGTAGGTTGCGGATTCGAGCTCATTAAGGGTCAGTTGATCGTTTTTCAGGTAATTGGCAACAAAATTTTAGCATACTTTACTTTTACGAAATTGTTTTCTTTGAAACATATCAGGATCTGGTATGGATAAAACTCAGATAATGATTAATTTGAAATTAGCATCAAATTAAGGTAAAGTATAGGGAGGGGGATGTTTATTAAGGTTTTTAACTTACAGTTAAAAAATATTTCTTGAAACATCTAATTCTTAAGATACATGGAGATTAGATGATTGATGACTGATATGTATTCAGCATAAAATTCCGAATGAGATAGGGGGTGGGTTGACTAAATATTTTAACTTTCGGCTCAAAAAAAATCCTTAAAACATTCATTGCTCAGAGTTGACTTTAGATATGGCTTAGATGGTGACTGATTCAGATTCAGCATCAAATTCTAGAGAACAAGTGTGTGGGGGGGGGGGGGGGGAGGTCACCAAGGGTTCCGGTTTTCCATTCTGGGGATATCACTTTCGGTTTTTCCAAAAATTTGCTTGACCGTACAAAATAAGTATGCAAAAAAAAAAAAAAAAAAAAAAAGAATTAAAATACTTAATAGTTCCTTCAGAAATGAAGTAGGCGCACCAATTACCACCATAAGAAGGCTTCTTCATACATTTCGTGTTGACTATTGGTTTTTCCTAATTTATAATATTTTGGTGATTGCATTATATGAGCTGGTGACATTTAAACATCATGCAACCAAATGAATTTCAATATCACATGAACAATCCAGTCAAATTGAGAAATCGTGGAAATTGCGGTGTCCAATATTTATGAATTTTACGAGTCAACGCATAACTTTCTGTTTTTGCACTATCTTTGCTTTATGAATGAATTTTTCTGCTGATATCCAAGGACTTTTTCGCCTTTTTTTACGGTTTTTGCATGAATCAAAGAACGTCCGGGGAAAGTTATATAGCAGCCATTGTCTCCGTATAGGCGAATTGTGCGCGGTCGTCTCAATTCAGACGCGTCAGTATGATTTATGCCACTACGTTGTGCGTCTGGAAATGACGAATCATATAAGATTTCACAGATATTTTACAGTCATGTCCAAACACCAACGATGCAATAGTTATGTAGTTAGCCTCTTCTGCGGCAAAGCTGACTTGACGGTATAGATAGATGTATAGAAAAACTGTAAGCTCTTGTTTCAGTTCCTAAAAGTAATTCTAAGCTCTGTAACTCCTAGTTATTACAAGCACCGTATCTCCGTTAAGCTATATAGTTCATATATTAAACATTATTAATAGGAGCAAGTTGATACAATTATTTGGTTTTCAATTTTTGTTCATTTTAAAAAATATAAAAAGTATTTACATTTACTTCATTTCTTATTTTATTGGATATTTCTTATATCCATGGACGCCAATACCTGCAAGGGGCGTCGAATTGTTTCGGATAGGTAAGTCAAATACCTGTCTGCTTGGGAGGTTCTTCGTTTGGGATGGACGCTGTTCCACCCGTAAGCAAAAGGTTGAATGCATTTTTTTTCGAAACGGAATTTTCAAAGGTTTTACAGTTTTAAAATGCTCTATGCGATTTAATTTTTGTCTGAGATGCATGAAATTTAGCAAAAAGACACCTCTCATACTTTTTAATGAAACTGGGTATGCATTTTATTGGATTTTATTAAGGTAATTAAAAGTGAATAAGAACCTAATTAAATGATGAAAATTAAGTTTTAATGCAGAAAAATATTTTTAAAAAATTAACTTTCTAAGGGGTTTAAAAATGAATACCCAAATTTTTTCATAATATGTTTTTGAGTGATCATAATGTAAAATTAATCAAAAATGTGAACAAATGGCACGCAAGGAGCATTTTCAAATTTTCGTTAAAAAAAATTAAATTAAAAAAAAATGCAAAATTATAACAAAATTGAAAAAAAAATTAATGGTATTGAATATAGTAATGGTAAGAGGAATATTTATACAAATTTTCCGGTTTCTAAGTCAATAAATAAATAAATAAAATTTAAACGTCCACCGTCCCCTTAAACAACGCAAATACAATATATTTGAGTTTAAATCATTATCCAAATTTGATTATTTCTAAAACGAAGCCTATTTTTCACTTATATAAAATGTAAACAGCAAAATATGTAGAATGAGTTGTATTGGAATTGCTGTATTTCTTTAAAACAAAATAATTTAGTCCATGGAGTCTGCATGGCTGATATGAATGAAATATTAATTGATTTTATAAAGAGAAGGACGATTTTTTTCGATGAAGTTTTAAGCATAGAGTTTTATTAGTTGTAGCTCCATGGTCTTAATTTTTAAATAAAAGAAGTTATTATAGTATTGTGATGAATGAAATGAATGGGAGAAAGTTATGAATGAAATCCTGCTTTTATAGAGAGATCCAGGCGTGTTATTTTTTCTAAGACGTCATTTGAATTAATTTCAGTTGTTTTCGATGAAGTTTTCAAATCTAATAAATTATCGTAGTATTATGATAGTTTTAAAAATATTACCAAGGAATGTACCACATTTTAGAGATATTTAAACCAGGCAATTTATATTTCAATGCCGTCATTTGAATGAAATTCATTTTTTTCAATGAAGGTTTAAGTTTTCAAATATAATAAATTAATGTAGTATTGTGATAAGTTTTAAGATATTACCGAGGAATGTATTGCATATTTTCGACTTTCTTAAATAAAATTGCATTGAAGTTGGAAAGTGTTTCATAATCAATGCTTTAAGCATGATTGATCTTTCTTGTTTTATTTATTCAGTTTATTATTATTATTATTATTATTATAATTATTATTATTATTGTGTTTAACTGAGAGAGAGAGAGAGAGAGAGAGAGATTGTTAAAACATGATAACAATAGTACTGGTATATCATACTTTAAGATCTATTTGTCTATATCGATAATTTTGTAAAACAATAAAACAACACATAATTATTCTTATGCTCCTTTTTAGGAAAATTAAATTTAATAAACAAACGGTGTTATATTTTTATATTGTTGTATCAGTTACGGCCATGGAAGAACATTACGGTGATAATTTGTATGAAATATTTTTTTTAATTCATGTATTTCCAAATGTGTTTAAATGAATGTTACAACGGTGTACAAAATGGTTTGGAAATAACTTTTGCCATAATTTTAGAGCCTTCGTTTTGTCATATATATACCAAATTTCATATTTTTGTACATTGGTCCACAAACGGGACCAGGATGTTTTATTCTTCAGTTTTGCTTCCGTTTATACTTTTTATTTTTATAGGGAGATTAAATTTTATGTTTTAATGGAATTTCTTAAAAATACAATGTGGTAATGCGTTAAGAATTTTCCCATATTTTAAATCCCGATCAAAGTTGGGTATATCTATTAGTCAATTATAATTTTAACGCTTATTTTACTTATATAGAGCCTCCTAAATAAAATAATACTTCAATGAGTTGGGCACCATTGAGCCATATGGAACAAAGTCATAAACATTTTTCAACTATGTTGTAAAGTGTTAAAAAAACGCAAAATTATATCCTCCACTAAAATAGCGACATGATCAGACGCTTTTTTCCCGCCGAAATATTGAAGAAAATTATACCATGGCACTTGGCAACGGAATTTAATCAAATGGGTTTATTTGGCAAGCGATTTTTTATTAACACTTTACAACAAAGTTGAAAAGTGTTTATGACTTTGTTCATTCTGTCTGTCTGTCTGTCTGTCTGTCCGTTAGCACGATAACTGCCATAAAAATGACTTAATCAAAATGAAATTTTAGTATGTTGTTCAGACGGTCTGTAGGACCTATGGGAATATAAATGAATAAGATCGCCCAATTAGTTTTGGATTGAACCCGGGTTGAAAAAATGAAATACATTGAGCCCTATGGGACCTAATTTTTCAAACATTTTTTAAGCGAATTTGAAATTCACAAATTGCTTCGAAAATTTTAGGTAATATTCAAATTGTTCCATAAAATATATAAAAAAAAAATTCAGCGAAATATATTCAGTAGTTTTTAAACTAAAAATTAAAATATTAATAACACCTCTTATATGAAGCGATCACGTGGCCACGATATGAAAAGATCCCGTGACCCACTTCAAAATAAAATATGGCATCCATCTTGTCTCAAAATCGTGATTTTTAAAGTTATTTTTAATTCATATTGAGTGTTGTATCCTTCCTAAAACCACTTTATTTTTGCTTAAATTCTATGCATCTACATACTGAAACAACGCAATTACAATATATTTGAGTTTAAATGCTCATCCAAATTTGATTATTTCTACAACGAAGCCTATTTTTCACCTATGTAAAATGTAAACAGCAAAATATGTAGAATGAGTTGTATTAGAATTGCTGTATTTCTTTAACACAAAATCATTTAGTTCATGAAGTCTACATAGCTGATATGAATGAAATAGTCATTGATTTTACAAAAAGAAGGACGATTTTTTTCGATGAAGTTTTACGCATAGAGTTTAATTACTTGTAGCTCCATGGTCTTAATATTTAAATAAAATAAATTATTATAGTATTGTGATGAATGATATTAATGGGAAATTATTTATGAATGAAATGATGCTTTTATAAAAAGAGCCAGGCGTGTTATTTTTTCTATGACGTCATTTGAATAAATTTCAGTTGTTTTCGATGAAGTTTTCAAATATAATAAATTATCGTAGTATTATGATAATTCTTGAATTATTACCTAGGAATGTATCACATTTTAGAGATGTTTAAACCAGGCAATTTATATTTCAATGCCGTCATTTGAATGAAGCTCATTTTTTTATGAAGGTTTAAGTTTTCAAATATAATAAATTAATATAGTATTGTGATAAGTTTTAAAATATTACCGAGGAATGTATTGCATTTTAGGTATGTTTAAATAAAATTGCATTGGAGTTGGAAAGTGTTTCATAATCGATGCTTTAAGCATGATTGATCTTTCTTATTTTTTTATCAAATTTATCTTTCAGTTTTAAAAGAAAATATGTACCTCCCACCAGAACACATAAGATGAAAAAAAAAATCATTATAATCGGTTCAGTAGTGCCATTCCAAATTTCATTTTTCTGGTATGTTACTGCTTAAATTGTAATTTAGATTACAAAGTGTATAGTGAACAAACACAGTGCAGTTTTAACCCAAAATAGATGTTGCATAATATGTAGAGAATTTCAACCATTGGAAATCTTATCACCACTTTTCTCAATTATTATTCCTTTTCCCGGAAGATTAGGGATTGCGAGCTAAAACTCAGTATAGTAAGAAAATCTGGAATGTTATAAGTACTTTGCAGATTTTTCGGTCTTAACTGATTTGAAAACACATAAATATTTTTAATATAGCTTGATAAAAAAACATTTTGGCCTAAAATGAGCGTTTGAATATGCCAGAACTGAAACCAGAGCCGTTACATCATCATCCTTCGACAGTCTTTGTGGTTATTGTTATTTATTAGAAATGATAATGCTGAAATTTTTTCTTTGCAAACATTTAAGCACTCTGTTTATTAGCACGCATTTTATAACCCTTTTTCTTCGAAATAGAACTTGATATATTAGGCGAAAGACAGATTGTACCATAATATGTGCTTTATAAAATGCAAAAGGTCACTTATTTTAAAAATTCTTTCAAGTCAAATGCCTCGATTCCTGCCTCTGTCTGAACTGTAACCGTGTTCACGCGGAGTACGATCACGTTAAACATGTTGGTCCGTAAGTCCTTCCGAGAAGTTGGTGGTAGGGGGAGGAGGGTACGGTCCCTGTGGATGCCACCCCCCACTGGGTTCAGATCTAAATTGGGTGGTACTTCCCGGCCGTTTAAACAGATACCTTACACCTTCTAATAGGTCGGACGGTCTGGGTCGAAGTCGTAAAATGCCTGAAATCCAAGTTAACTTCAGAATAACTAAATATTTTGAATCTTAACTGTCCCACCAATACTTATCCATAGACTTATTTAATCTTCGTATATAGTCTTTGAACATAGTCTTTTACGTTTATTGACGACTCGCGAAGTGACGCAGGTGAAGCAGGATAAGCTTTGCTTCACTTTAAGTTATCGGCTAAATGGGTTATTTATTACTATTATTTGACGAATTTTTAAGATTCGTTTGGCAAATTTTAGATAATACTTTAGAACACTTGTGCCAGTCGCGTGATGTATTTTGATGACGTTCGTTGTCGAGGAGGAGGGGAAATCCTGACACAAAATTCGCTTCACTCATTCCTGAAGTCACGAGCAGCCACTGAATTGTACTTGCAGTGGACGGCGATAAACGTATTTTACTAGGGTGATGCTACGAATTTGAATGCAATTTTGAATGTGGTTCATCAGCACAAAAGTTTTTCACAAGTCATGTTCAGAAAGTTTTCATCATTTTTCCAAAATATGATGTTAATACGACAGAATTTCCCTTAATATTTAAAAGTCATTCCACCTTTAGCCCGATTAGGATATCAGGTGATTGCCTAATAAATTTTTTCTCGTCGCAGATAATATAAAATATGCAACATTTTCAGTCAACGCAAAGACAGTTTCGAGTATTTTGCTGCATAAAGTTATTACATTACATACAGCCGTGTGATATCAGAAGATTTTTATATGATTTTGAATGATTTTTATGAATTTTGTATCAGCATTTTGTAAATTCTACAATGAAACTTTATATTACATGGATTTTCTAAAAGACATATATAAAACTGTTTTAAAAAAAAATTTTTTTTTTTTACAAAATAGTCAAAATATACAAAAAAAAAAAAAATATTTTTCAGCTGTCCATACAAAATCAAGCGCCGAGCCGCAGGTTGAAGACCACTGTTCTAAGTCCACGAAAAATCTAATATTTCAAAACATTCAAATTAGAGCGACGATGCAATAATAATAATAATAATAATAATAATAATAATAAAACCGCAAAGCGACTTTAGAATACCTCCCCTTTGAATCCTAGTGCTGGTCCAACTTGATCCTCAGCTTCTAAATCAAGGGAAAAACCTAATTTTTTCATTGCAAAAATTAGAGCAAATAACAAGTTTTCTTGCTGCTTTCATTGCAGTTGACGTTAACGGTTAATCTATCCTGATGAGAGCACCATAAGGTGAAACCGGACCACGGATACTGTTATCTGAAACGGAAGTGTCTTCTTTAAAGTGTTGCCTATTTCAATACCAAAAACAATATCCAATTGGACATAAGCACGAGTACCGCGTGCTTTCCATAACGACTTTTATGTGTCACTCATGTCGCTATAGTTTATTCTATAATGAAATTGAGTAAAGCTTGCGCGAAGATGTATCAAAAAAAAAACTTACCGCCAATAAATTCACCCCATCTCCCCGAATCTCCAGAGGTGCAACCACCATTCAATTTACCCAGACACCAATCTACACCATCGCAGACACAACCATTAACGACCACGCCGCTGTAACGCCCCGTAATTAAATGTAAAACTTGAAATGTCGCATGCCGAACACGGGATTTCTGATCCGTACGTACAGCGACAGCATCCCGGCGAAGTAACGGCGTCTTTCACCGAAACAGGTCATTGTGTCATAGACGGGGGTTCTATTGTTTCAACTCCGTCATCATCATTAAGAGAAAGATCGCCCGCATGGAAAAAGACAAACATTGTCACACTCGAGGGGGTGAGAGAACCGAGTTGCATCATCACTGCTGAGAATGGAATTATATTTTGCCGGATAAAGGGGGAGGATAGCCTTCGTTTTTTTTTTTTTTCTTGGTATTTAAATGACAAGGAGTTGTGCAAAACGGAAGATGTCTGTGCAGAACTGTTAGAACTGTGCATTGTCCTTGTTATTCATGCTAGTAACGGTCTATCCAGAGAGAATGCTGGCATTCGTAACAAAACAAAAAAAATTCCGGGGGTTGTTTTACATAAAAATTTAATTAATGTCAATTCTTTCACCTCTATTATGGTTCGGACATCGGAATTTTAACAAGTACTCAGACGCTGTTTTGATACAAAAGAAAAAAAAAAAGAATTCCAGAGTACCATTAATACACTTCGTGCGAAGGATAAGAAGAACTTGAGAAACGTATAAAAGCAGAAATAATGCAGTATACAGTTGTTTCGAGAATACGCTGGACCCCCTTCGTCAGTTCAAGAAAACTAAGAAACCCGAAGTCCAAAAGAAGTATAGGCGTGAAAGGAAGAAGCAGGAGGATTATATATCCAAGACCTGGATTAAGAGAAAACTTTTGGACTTCGGATTTGTTGGTTCTCTTGCACTGACGAAGGGGATCCAGCGTATCCTCGAAACAGCTGTATGCTGCATTATTGTGTTACTTGTGTTTTTATACGTTACTCAAGTTCTTATCTATAGAAGATCGTTCGCACGTTATGGAAACGACTTTGTATTTCTTGTTAGCATTTTCAGATAAAAATTTGGCATTTTCAAGATAATCGTCTGTACTGTTTTGTTTTGATTGGGATGCAGAATAAAAGATTTATTTTGATAAGGCCTCCTGAAATTGATAGATGGCTCGAAGGTTACGTAAATGCGCTTTCCAAGGGAAAATATTCGCATCAACAAATTGCAAAGCGGTATAAAAATCGAGGTTATTGCATTTCAAAGAAAGGTACTTTTAATATATTAAATTTGACAGGAAAAAAGCGTCTACCTTAAAGTAAAAATGAAAAAATGGCCGCAAAATAGCATCCTAAGACTGTTCGAACACTGATAAATATCAAGAAAGTGAAGTCTCTGATCCTAAAAGAAAATCCACCAACTCAAAGATTCATTGCATCAAAACTGGGTATTGATTGGAAAGGGGGCCGATTAATGGAGGAAGGGCTGGGGGGGGGGTATAGTCCTGACTTTCGTTAACCAATATGGATCTAATTCAGAACTAGTGCAATTGTTCGGCCAGTGGGGGTTATGATCTCCAACCTCACTGACTGCGGGGCGCGGTAGCCCATTGGTTAGCGCGCTGGAGTTGCACTCGGTAGGCCCGGGTTCGATTCCAGCCACTGCCAAAACTGCCGACGTGTTCATGCGGAGTACGATCACGTTAAACATGTGGATCCTAAAGTCCTTCCGAGAGGTTGGTGGTAGGGGAAGGAGGGTACGGTCCCTGTGGATGCCTCCCCCACTGGGTTCCGGTCTAAATTGGGTGGCACTTCCCGGCCGTCCATACAGTTACCTTACACCTTTCTGGTAGGTCGGAAGGTCTGGGTCTCAACAACAACACCTTTCTGGTAGGTCGGATGGTCTGGGTTTCAACCTCACTGACTGCGCCAGGGTGCCTTAACTGATAATAGTCTTCGGTGCTGTACATACATAGTACAATGTACAGGGAAAATACTGTGACAACGTTGAAAATTCGAGTTTTCGACAGAAGACTAAATTCTTTAGAAAATCAATTTAGAATATTACTTTCCCTGCATACATACATAGTATAATATATAGGGAAAGTATGGTGACGGGGATGAAAATTCAAATTCGAGTTTTCGACGGGAAAGAGCACCTTTTAAGCATACCTGCACTCGAATCGAACGTTTTTGAAATGATGTTTCTGTGTGTGCATGTACGCTAGTGTGTGTATATGTTCGTGAGACTGTGTGGACGCGATATCTTACAAACGAATGAAAGGTTTCGAAAATAATTTATTACGATTGCTACAATCGATGAATACTAGAACCCTACCGATTTTAAACGGAATTGAATGTCCGAAAATTGGAGATTTTCGAATATTTTTTTTTAAATCATTACAAAAATTAGGATCTTTAATATGGGAAAATAAATAATCATTTTAAACGTAATTTTTCATCGGAAAAAAATTATACGAACTTGATCGCATAAATTGTCCTCAAGCTATTGCACGATCTACGAATATTTTTTTGAAAAAAAGTCTGCAACCTCAATACTTTTAAATATTTAATCATTTCATACTTAATATTTCAAATAAAACAACGAATGACACACATTTTAGAACGCCGACATGAACCGTTCTTTAAATATTGCAGTTCCTCAAATAAATTTATGAAAAACATTACATAAAACTAAAACAGTATTTAGTATCTACCAATATACAGGGTGTCCAGTGCTATCGGTGCCCAATGGCTATTTCCTCAACCGTTAGTCACAGAGATACACTTCCAATTGCAAAAATGTTTTAAATTTTAAAATTTATTATCTTAGAAACAGTTTGAATAAATAAATACATTTCTGAAAGAAATATGAAATATAAATTTTTATACGGTCTCCCGGTCCTACCAATTATATTTAGGAAAATCATCATACAATTTTATATAAAACAAGAAGGATCAATCATGCTTAAAGCATTGATTATGAAACACTTTCCAACTTCAATGCAATTTTATTTAAACAAGTCTAAAATGCAATACATTCCTCGGTAATATTTTGAAACTTATCACAATACTGCATTAATTTATTATATTTGAAAACTTAAACCTTCATCGAAAAAAATGAACTTCATTCAAATGACGGCATTGAAATATAAATTGCCTGGTTTAAACATCTCTAAAATGTTATACATTCCTCGGTAATAGTTTTAGAATTATCATAATACTACGATAATTTATTATATTTGAAAACTTCATCGAAAACAACTGAAATTAATTCAAATGACGTCATAGAAAAAATAACACGCCTGGATCTCTCTATAAAAACAGGATTTCATTCATAACTTTCTCCCATTCTTTCATTCATCACAATACTATAATAATTTATTTTATTTAAACATTTTGTTTAAGACCATGGAGCTACAAAAAATTAAACTCTATGCTTGAAACTTCATCGAAAAAAATCGTCCTTCTCTTTATGAAATCAATTAATATTTCATTCATATCAGCCATGCAGACTCCATGGATTAAATTATTTTGTGTTAAAAAAATACAGGAATTCTAATACAACTCATTCTATATATTTTGCTGTTTACATTTTACATAGGTGAAAAATAGAATTAGTTGTAGAAATAATCAAATTTAGATGAGCATTTAAACTCAAATATAATGTCATTGCGTTGTTTCAGAATGTAGATGCACAGAATTTAAGCAAAATTAAAGTAGTTTTAGGACGGATACAACACTCAATATGAATTAAAAAGAACTTAAAAAAATCGCGATTTTGAAACAAGATGGATGCCATATATCATTTTGAAGTGGGTCATGTGATTGTTTCATATCATGGTCACGTGATCGTTTCATATAAGAGGTGTAATTATTATTTTAATTTTTATTTAAAAAGCTACTGAATATATTTCGCTGAATTTTTTTTTATATATTTTATGGAACAATTTGAATATTACCTAAAATTTTCGAAGCAATTTGTGAATTTTAAATCGCTTAAAAAATGTTTGAAAAATTAGGTCCCATAGGTTTCAATGTATTTCATTTTTTCGACCCGGGTTCAATCCAAAACTAATTGGGTGATATTATTTATTTATATTCCCATAGGTTCTACAGACCGTCTGAACAACATACTAAAATTTCATTTTGATTAAGTCATTTTTACGGCAGTTATCGTGCTAACGGACAGACAGACAGACAGACAGAATGAACAAAGTCATAAACACTTTTCAACTTTGTTGTAAAGTGTTAATAAAAAAAAATCTTCCTTTTGCGACCAAAATTCACCGAGTTATGAAGTATTAAACTTTATGACTTAAGTCGCTTTTCCACGCATAAAAATGTTCCGTTTCAGGCAACCAACCAATCAGGGACCGTATTACCCATTTTTCCAGGCAACCAACCAATCAAGTACCGTATTGACCATTTTTCAGCACAAAAAGTGCTCCAACTTTAAACAGCTATAAGTCGGTCAACTTTGGTCGTAAATGGATGATTTTTTTTTTATTTTGCAGAAAATTGTATAAGGATGATTTCCTTAAATATAATTGTTAGAACCGGCGGACTGTATAAAAATTTATATTTCGTATTTCTTTCAGAAATGCATTTATTGATTAAAACTGTTTCTAAGATAATAGATTTTAAAATTTAAAACATTTTTACAATTGGAAGTGTATCTCTGCGACTAACGGTTGAGGAAATAGCCATTGGGCACCGATAGCACTGGACACCCTGTATAAACTTTCCACGTGTAATATTTCACAGGACCTTAATTAGATGTCAATTGCATTTGGCTGAGGATTTTGCATGCGAATATGAATAAGGATTCCGTTCGGACTCATAAGATGCCAACAGTGCCCATTTTCAATTTGCGTGGTATTAAACCACAAACATCGCGGCGTGGATCTTGTACATCATAATTTCGCTATGAAAGAAGTAAAGTCGGTAGAGAAGAAAAGTAAATTCACGTGCTGCTCCCGTCAGATTATTTAAGCCATGAATTGCATGTATCCTCCCACGTGCTGGAAAAGTAAATAGGTCAATGTGGAACGTGAGGGTATGCTTGGACCCGCATCGGCGAAATGAGAGGAATGTTTGCTTGCACATTATTAACACAGAAAAAAAAAAAAAAACGCCCGTATAGCAATTACTTCGGCGTGAATTACATATATTTTTAACTAGAAAATGTACCCGGCGTTGCAACGAGATTTAGGATGCAAAACTTTAATTACAATCACACAGAAACTCACAGTGAATTCACAAAAAAAAATAATAATAATAATAACGCTTTAACAATACGCCTGCTTATAATAACAAAATACCGCTGCACCTATGGGGTTAAGACGGAAAAATCTGCTAGAATATTCCGGGTGCCTCAGTAGATTATCTTCACACGATAGTATATACTTTTTAAAAATTCACGAAAATTCGTCTAAAATCGTCTGCTAATCGTACCATTCGCTGTAAATGATAAGAGTTCGGCATTCCAAATCAGCGCTATAATTTAAACTTATTGTTATGTGACAGTGTTACTTTGATACTTAAATACAAAATGTAAATCTACATAAGGGTGATGTAATACAGCTTAACTGAAATATTCGCATAAAATAAATAGTATCTATTTGCAAGCGAAATTAATTTGTGAACGCCCTCTTATTTCCAGCCACGTAGAGAAAGGGGGTGGGGATGGGAGTGAAGTCGGTACAAATTCCTAGGGCCCGGGTTTGGATTCATGAAGAACAATTTCTATATACACGCAGGGTTTTTTTCCCTGACATGGGGCCCGGAATTATTGTTTTCATGAGGTCCGGGCCCGCTCTCATCGGCCTTGCTCATTTTCCAATAAAAATTTAATCAATTATAACTATGTTACATTTCATCATATTACAGCCAAATTTTTATCAGTTTTACTAAAAACTGTATGGGTTTTGTAATTAGACTTTTTTCGCCAGGGGGAATGTATAAAAAGCCAATATTTTACAAAAATATTGCACATTATTTCAATTACTATTTCATACTCT
Source organism: Amaurobius ferox (assembly GCA_951213105.1). Taxonomy (NCBI): domain Eukaryota; kingdom Metazoa; phylum Arthropoda; class Arachnida; order Araneae; family Amaurobiidae; genus Amaurobius; species Amaurobius ferox. The sequence continues at coordinate 19,726,198 of OX578143.1, forward strand.
CTACCTTGTTTAAAGCATTTTTAAAATTGGAAGCCACAACCAATGGTTTAAAAGACTATTTTTCATTCTAATAATGATTGTAAAATAAGTAGAACCTTTTTTTTTCAATTTACAGGCACGATATTAAATCATTTGCTTATATAGCAGCCGAAGCGTGATTCATTTTACTACTATACTACGTTGCTCCAGTGCACCACAAGGGGCGGAGCACATTACGCCCTTTAGCCTCCCAATTTTGACTGAATCCAATGGGGATGGCAACCACAGGTACCCCACCTTCCTTCTTCTGCTCACCATCTCTCAAAAGGACTTCCAAACCTACAGATTTATCGTGCCCATACTCCATGACCACGTATAGACATGGGGATAGTTTTGGGCAGCGATGAGGATCGAACTGGGGTCTTCCTTGTGCAATCCTCTCGCTATAATCACTCGGCTGTCCCGGCTTCATATAAGTAGAACTGAACATTATGGAATAAGAATGTATGAGAAAGTCGAGTGGGGTTCTCACACTTTAGACGTCATACGCCTGCTGCGAAAGGCCTAATAGGTTTTATGCATTACTAAGCTTGTTAAACGTCTCGAAAAAAATGCCATAAATTTCTACTTTAGCATATCTGACAGGAAATATATAGCTCAATTTTTTCATTTTCTTTAAAATTATCTGAATTTCAAAACCGTAAATTGCAGCACGGTGGGCGGAGGCAATATCTACGGCAAATTAAAAAAAAAAGTACAAACTACCGGCTAAAGAAAAGAAAAAATAAAAAGAGCAAAATAAACGAATGTTTGCGATTTCTACTTCGACGAAAGCACGTTTCCCCATTGTCCGAGGTAAACGAGAGAAAAATAATGATAATAAATAAATAAATAAATAAAAATAAAACTAATAACAGCACCCGAATTTTCCGGCAACGAGTTGAGATAACGCCGTGTCACTATTATGACCACACTAGTGACCCCAAAAAAGAGTGACCACTGGAAGAATCAACGAACCTTGAGATCAGGGACAGCAGATGACAAGTGAAAAGAATAAGCCGTAAGATATACACTACAACTTCCACTCCCAAGGTCGCGTGAACAATGCAAAGTAGGAGCTGCAGGAAATTTTGAGCTTTTAAAACATGCTCCAGTTTTATTATTCCCGAGCTAAATTAAGGCTTTAACGCGCCGAGTTTTTGAAACTGAATATAATCAGTCGATCGAATGAGAGCTAAATAATTTAATCTCGACGGAAGTTCATTTTTATTGCGGATTTTACGTGGAAGAATTTATGCGATATAAAGATTGGGATTTTTGTGTCAAATCTTAGTACTGACAGATGCATTTCGATGTTGTCCATAATTTAAAATATGAGCAAATTCTAAAACCATTCTAAATCATACTGTCAGGGCCGCCGACGGGGGTATACATTGCATAGAGCCTCTGGAGGCTTGGGGTTATAGGCCGCATAAATAGTTTATGGAAAGAGGCCAATAACTTGTAAAATAAGAGCTAGTAAGGAGCCCCACGCATTTGCCGCATAGGGGCCTCAAATTTTATTGGCGGTACTTCATATTGTAATTTAAAGAACTTCGTTCTCATATAAAATATACGATGTACGCAACACCTGATTTTTATAACAGATTAAAATTCATTTTTCCTTTCCACGATATACATTAATTTGAGTTTTGTCATACAAGATCACACATAAAATGGATATTTATATTAAATTATATCTAGTTTTCAGTTTTAAAATAATTGGTGACCTTTTCTATTTGGCGACTTGGTGCATTTTATAATGACTCCTGGTCACTAATATTCTACTGAAATATGCCACGATCACTTTATCCTAGCGTAATGAGAATGGTTTTACTCGTTTACTCACCAAAAACTACATTTAAGAATTCATTTAATTAATAAATTTTAGCATATTTACTTTTTTATTTCAGTTTTTGTTGATTTTGAGAGGATTACTTAAAAAGAAGAGAGGGTGGGGCAGTTCTATCTTTTCCAATTGTACCAAAAGCTAATCAGCAAATGGTTTTACTCTCACATTTCAGGATATTGATTCATTTTGTGCTAGAGTAGATACATACGTTGCAGATAGACACAGATGTCACGCTAAAACAGTTTAGTCGTGTGCTAAAGTGTTTACCATGGGTAAATCCATCGAAAACTCGAATTCCGATTTTAGACAGTATTACCATACTTTTCCTATATATTACTATGAAAAGATAAACATATAGAATAACAAGAAAGATCAATCATGCATAAAGCATTGATTTATGAAACACTTTCCAATTGCAATGCAGTTTTATTTAAACATCTCTAAAATGCGATACATTCAGCGGTAATATTTTTAAAATTATCACAATACTACAATAATTTATTGTATTTGAAATCTTCATCGAAAAAAATGAACTTTATTCAAATGACATCATTGAAATATAAATTGCCTGGCTCTCTATGAAAAAGCAGTAAAAAATTCATTCATAAATATTTATTCTATTCCTTTCATTCATCCCAATACTACAATAATTTATTTTACTTAAACACTTAAAACCATGGAGGTAAAACTAATTTAACTCTGTGCTTAAAACTTCACCTAGAAAATCTGCTATAAAATCGTCTGTTCTCTATGTAAAATCAACGACTGTTTCATTCATATTAACTATATTGAAGACTCCAGCGCTAAATAATTTTGTGTTAAAAAAATTCAGGAATTTTTAAACAACTCATCTTACAGCTTGATGTGTTTACAATCTCCATAAGTGGAAATTAGGCTTCGTTGTAGAAATAATCAAAGTTTGATGATCATTTAAACTCAAATATATTGTAATTGCGTTGTTTCAGAACAATGATGCACAGAAATTACTCAAAAATAAAGCGGTTATAGGACGGATACAACACCAAATATAACTTAAAAAGAACTTCAAAAATCACGATTTTGACACTAGATGGATGCCATATTTCATTTTGAAGTGGGTCACGCGATCCCTTCATATAATGGTCACGTGATCTCTTCATATAATGGGTGTAATTATTATTTTAATTTTTATTTAAAAATCTACTGAATATATATATATATATATATATATATATATATATTATATATTTCATGTGATAATATGAATATTTCATAAAATTTTCGAAGAAATTTGTAAATTTTAAATTCGCTTAAATGTTTGAAAAATTAGGTCCCATAGGGTTCAAAGTATTTCATTTTTTCAACCCGGGTTCAATCCAAAAGTAATTGGATGATATTATTAATTTATATTCCCGTAAGTCCCACAGACTGTCTGAACATCATACTATAAAATTTCATTTTGATAAAGTTATTTTTAAGGCAGTTATCGTGCTAACGGACAGACAGACAGAATGAACAAAGTCATAAACATTTTTCAACTATGTTGTAAAGTGTTAAAAGAACAACTAGCTGTTTTCTTTAAAAAAATACATTTATAGGCAAATCTATACATCGAAAGGATAAAATTTGGTCCTCTTTTGCCAAATAATGTACAATAACTCGGAAATTTTGCTATATAACAAAATGGGTATACACATATTTGGCGCCAAATAAAGATCACAATACTTTCCATATACATGATACAGACATTTTAGCCTCCCTTATAAATATCGTCTCCTTACATTAAACATTATTAAAAATTTCTATTCTCAGGCCAGAAGTTTATCTTAACTTCATTCCAACGCATTACTCTAACGCCATTTCACGAATCTAGCCAAAATTATCGACACTAATTTATTTGCATCTGCAATAAAACTAATTTATCTGCATCTGCAATAAAACTAATTTATCTACATCTGCAATAAAACTAATTTATCTACACTAATTTATCTACATCTGCAATAAAACTAATTTATCTACACTAATTTAACTGTATCTGCAATAAAATTAAATTGTCGTGACAGCCATGCTCAAACTACATTTGCTAAATATACTAATATGAGAAACCTTCTCAAACGTCAAACTCTCTAATTTGTAAACTTTACTGTTCAAAAGCGCTGGTGACAAGCCTTTGAATAATTTCCCATAAAACTGCCCGAAAAAGCTCTTCACTATTTCGTAACATTTCCCGACTAAGCATCTTGAATCTTCTAGAACGATATGCCATTCTGCGAGATAGTATTATATTTTTGCACATACTGTCAGATCTATCTGACTAACTAACAAAGACTTTCAAATCCATCCTATTGAACGACATATTAACGTGTTTTAAATAAATTCCTGTTAAAATGTTAAGGTGTCAACTTATCTTCTAATCTATTAACTATATCTATCATACAAATGAGTGAACAGACACACAAAATTCAATTTCATACTATGTGCACCGAAAAAAGAAGATATTCTTAATTTTCTGAATTAAATTTATTGGTGTGTGTAATTATAGTAACCTCTCGAGATAATTTAATTAACAGACGATTTTTTTTAATTATATTTTATCAACGAATTTACTTATAGTTTTTAATTTCATTTTAGTAACTAGGGTAACCGAGTTGTGTTTCAAAAACCGAATTCTTTTGTTGACTATTCTTCAGAACCAAACTATTAAAAACTAATGTTATAATTGATATATTTTGCTTAAAATGTCTAAAAAAAACATGAATGTGATAGAAGATCAAATATATTTTTATAATACCGCAATTCCCATGTTAAAAGAATTATGAAAGGTGCGCCATTTTGATGCTTAAATTTGAAACGATTTTGATATTTCGAATTGCGCCGTGGAAATGGCAAAAAATACGTATACATATACAATGCTGGAAAAATAGACAATCCGTCTCTCAAAATTACACAACACATTAAAAATTCCAAATGCATCCGAAGATGAATGGATAAATATGTTGTACAGGGAAATAAAAATAAACAGTTCTACGTAGTCAAAATCTCATACAATTTGGTGTAGCTATAAGGAGAATTTGAAGAAAAAAATTAACGGAAAATAAGGGCACAATAGTTGTCTTCTTGAAGATTAAATTAAAAATAACTATTGCGTACAGTTTTATAGAGAATGCTATCTTCACATCATTGCGTGAGTTACAACAATTGAATTTACATTGAATTTCATATATATATAAATAATCTAATGTAGGCAGCACATAACTTTCACTACAGTCTCTAGTTAATTATTTTTTATTTATACTGGGTTTCTAGAAAAGTTCTCAAGTACCCAAATAACTTTGTAAGGAAAGGTTGCAGAGTCCACTTCGACGATAAGAGCTTGCAATTTCGTCCCAGTAACTCAAAGGTAGAGCGTCGACTGGCCAGTTCGGAGATCCAGGGTTCGATTCCCGATTGGGACAGCAAGGTTCTTTTTAAAGTCCATGAGTATACGCGTTAGGTTTAACTATAATAAAGCAATCATGTCCGATCGAATCAAACGTATTGCAACGCCCCTAGCGGAGAATTAAAAAGTTAAGACAACGAGCTTGGCAACAAAGTTAGATGGACGAAAAAAGACAATTACAAAGTTACAGAGAATTGGCTAATGCGGAATAGGAATGGACATCAAGGACTGAATAATCGCCAATAATCCCATTGTGTCAAATAAATATCTTCTATAATAGTTTTAGATTAGATTTCTACTCATTAGATAATGCTTTATAACTTTGTAATAGTCTTTTTTCGCCTATCTCGCTTTGTTGCCCAGTTCGGTATTCAAACTTTTAAATTATCCGCTAGGAGCGCTGCAATCCCTTTTATACAGTCGGGCATGGCCACTTTACTATAGACAGACCTAACGTGTACACTCATGAACCTTTTTTTACAAAGTCATTCGTGTGCTTAAGAACTTTGCTAGAAACTATGCATAAATATATTAATTTGAGTTATATCACACAAATAATGCATAACTGACGCCGTGTTCATGCGGAGTACGATCACGTTAAACATGTGGGTCCGAAAGTCCTTCCGAGAGGTTGGTGGTAGGGGAAGGAGGGTACGGTCCCTGTGGATGCCTCCCCCACTGGGTTCCGGTCTAAAATGGGTGGCACTTCCCGACCGTCCAAACAGTTACCTTACACCTTTCTGGTAGGTCGGACGGTCTGGGTTTCAACAACAACAACACAAATAATGCATGAAATGATTACTTATTTGAAATTACATCGAATATTTAATTTTAAAGTAATTTCCCAGTTGATAAGATGACGCATTAAGGATTATCCAAATGTTAAAAACGGAAATTTTGAATTTCTAGCATCATAAAGGTAATTCTGTAGATTTTAAAAGTATTTTTATTTTTAGAAATCCGACTATTATTGTGATTCACTATGATACGAAAACTATATACTTTCTTCAATTGAGATAGTAAAATATACAGGTTCAGAAGTGGAAAATTTAAGGTGGAAAAAAAAGTTAAGTGAAATGTTCTCAAATAGTCATAAATAAAGATATAAATGATTAATAGTTTTAATCTGATGTGTCCAACACATAACCTTTCCTACAGATTAACAAATTTAGATATTAAGAGAACACGATAACACTAATCAGAGTTTCCTTTTCCCTTGATCTCTCCGAAAATCAATAGGCTTTGTTGTTTCCGATTAAAATAAATATGTCCAGTTTCATAGAAATGGTTTCAGTCTTTGCAGAAATATCGCAATCCCTGCGGAAAATTAAAATTTCTAATATCTCAAGAACGATTTATGATAACGACTGAGCAATGATGTCTAGTTAAAAGTATACAGAACAAAGTAGTTGCTGACTGGCCCGTTTTATAATTCGAACATGTTTAATTTTATTCAATGTATGAGATTTTCCATTTATTTCCTTGATTTTTGAAACAGAAATTCGAAAAATTGAGGGCCTTCCACTAGACCGTTCATTCTAAAATCATTGGATCGTTGATGTTTATTGATTTGAATATTCATATCAAATCTCATCCGATTTGCTCAATTTTGTTCGAAAAATATCGGGCTCATAGAAAACCACACGGATATGATTAAAAAATGGTTGATTCGCATTCAGGTATGCCTAAAACGTGTAGATCCTTGAAAATCAGAAAATCGAAATTTTTATACTACCATAAAAATTCCCCTTTACATATATTATGTATCAAGTAGCATCACCAGAAAAAAAAAAATTGGGGGAGGGGTAACAAAATGTCTCATTTTATATTTCTGCAAGTATCATTTCTACGAACTTCAATGGGTTCTGAGGGGTCCATAGGGGTTTATGACCCCCCCCCCCCCACACACACACACACACACAGACACACTCCCCTGGTGACGCCACTGCTATGTATTGTAGGGAAAGGAACCATGCAATATATTCCTTATAATTGTCATTTTAAAGTTAAAAAAAAGTTTGTCATCTCTACTGAGCAACTTTACGCGGTTGAAGTCTATAAATCGATCTGAAAAGAATATAGCAATTACGTTCTTATAGAACAAGATGCGTATTGTTAACGCGGCACTGTGAGTTCCAATCATTCAATATGACATCTCATTTGTAGCCCATCATTGTCAGCAGCAGCCTCGGGACATTGGAATGAACGGAAATTGATAAATAAATAATTCCCATCGAGTGTGGCAACGGACATACAACCCAGAAATCGAAAGCAAGGTGCAAATGAAACGACCGAACGCAACAAGTGAACAAAATAAATGCTTTTCATCTGACGTCACACGTGACGTTGTTGCAATACCGACGAATAGAAATATATTTACAAAAGACTAATTAGATGGCGCTGCTTTCTGCTGTTATATGTATTGGAGAGCTCCATAATATGTATGGGATTCATGATGTAGATAAAAAGCATTTATATTGTCGGATATGCACCAGGTAGAGAAGTTTCTACGTGGGCATTCAATCTTTGAGCCAAACTATAAATATTTTTAGAACATTATTTTTTGCATTCGCATCTACACAGTATGCGCAGAATACCGCTCAAATTGGGTCTAAATCATTTCGGTGGTTTTTGAGAATTCGAAAGGTCGAAGATTTTGACAAAATCTCGTTTTAAGACTAAACTATATACATTTTTTGGATTTTTTTCCCCCTGCGTTCACATCTACGTAATATATAAAACATTGTCGCCCAAATTGGATCTAAATCGCTTCAGTGGTTTTCGAGATTGAGAATGGCCAACGATTTGACACACCCCATCCACAGACCGACAAAAGTTATTTCTAATATCTAGGGACCCCATCAAGGCCGCCCCACACAAATTATGAGCCCCCTACAAACATGTATCACGCCCACCCCCCTGCATATTTGATTTTCCCCTTTTTGTAAATTTTTCACATCTTCTCCTCCCTCAAAACCCATTATTGAGGGTCCAAGCTCCCCCTGAAACCCGTACCCCTCACTTAAGGGGCTGTCCTGACTCCACCGATGTATTTGCAGTGAAAACTGGACTGGTGATTAAATCACGTTCACCATACTCTTCTTAGGCAATATTGGTTAAAGTAAAAAGTTTACTTCAATTACTGCTAAAAGCGTATCTATCGAGAAAAGTGGTACAAGTCGCAATCACTATCACCGTACTTTCCTTATGTTCAGCATGAGGAAAGTAAAACATTGCTTTGTCTTTAATGTCGACTAAAAGATGACTAAAAATAAAACCATAACGCATTATAATAACAAGGTAGGATTTAGAAAGTTGATAACAATGAAAGTGTTTCACAATGTATACCTCTTTGACACCAATTTACTATGTATTATGGCATAAGTATATTATTTCACAAAATGCTTTATTCAAAATTTAAATTTACGAAATGTGAAAGAAGTTACGAAAATAATTATTAATATTTTTACTTTCTTATACTATTGTACAGAAAAGTACTGTTTTCCCGAAATTTTTCGAAGGATAAACACGTTTTAAAATCTCCAAATCCCAATTCGAACACTTCGTAACTTTATAATTTGAGTTGTTTGCTGCAACCTGGGTGATCGGCACAATCTCGAATACTCCAACAAACACTTTTGGAAATATATCTGTCTTTGTATTTATATGTGAGTAAGATGTAAAGAATACGATAACTTGTAATCATTGTAATTATTATTTTTTTATTATTAGAACACAGACCATGAAACTTACCTATTAAGTATTGAGTAATTATAAGCATGGTCGGGAAATGATATCTTCAGAATGAAGATACTCATCCGTAATAAAATAGCATGGTCCCCATCCACGATCGTCCTATTTACATATTTAATTGGATTAATCTTAACAGGTAAGTTCAACTCGGAACAGTTGGGAAAAAGGTTATTGTGAATGACTAAATTGTTAGGGGAAAAAAAACTATAAATTTGAATATGCAAAAGCGAATAACTAGAAGATAATTTAGAAAAAGAATTTCAAAATAAAATTTAAAAAGAAAAACGATAGATAAATAAAAAAAAATCTGATGTGGGCAACACATGACTTTCCTTACATAATGCAATGAATTTACTACTTTTACAGTTAAAAAAAACGTTATTCTTATAGTAGATACTTATATTCTTTCCATGATATTGAATTTTCTTCAATTAGTCGTCATTTTTATTGATTTAACGTCATTTTTATCAATTTGGCGAGATTTTTGTTAATTTGGCAACAATTAAAAATGTCGCCAAGTTGGCGACATTCCGCCAAATTCGTCGCCAAAATCTCGCCAAACGTTATGGACGGAGAAATAAGTTATTCTTACAGCAGATAAATGACTATTGGCGTTCAAATACAAAAGTACTACTCAAAGTATCTTTTTTCATGAATAGAACGAGCTAGATTCACGAGAATGATGTCACCCAATTTATCGCATGGTATTACATATGAAGAGTGAACATATTTCTCAATAGGAAATATTTTTATTTTTTATTTTATATAACTTTTTGATATTTTTTTTTAAAAATGCACAATATCTCGAGAACGGTTCATGTTAGCGTTCTAAAATTTATGCCAATCGTTTTCTAATGAAAAATTACATAAGAAATGTCTATTTACGTAACTTTATTAGCGGTTTTAATTTTTTGACGATTTTTTCAAAATTTCATTCGAAAATTTAGGGGGGTTCTGAACATTCGATTGCATATAAAAATAATAGGCTTCCAGTGTTTACAGATTGTGATTTTTGTACCAAAGTTTGTTCGAATCGGTCCATTCGTGTGTCAGTTATCGTTTCCACAGACTCACTGACACACACACAGACATCACTTCAAAAATGTTCGATTCGTGATCAGGGATGCTTGAAACGTGCTCTCCCGTCGAAAACTCGAATTCGAATTTTCGACCCCGTCACAATACTTTCCTTATACATTATGTATATAAGGAAAGTAAATAGAATGATCACAGGTACGTCCAACTCGGTACAGTTGGGAAAAAGGTTATTGTGAATGACAAAATTGTTAGGGGAAAAAAAACTATAAATTTGAATATGCAAAAGCGAATAACTAGAAGATAATTTGGAAAAAGAATTTCGAAATAAAATTTAAAAAGGAAAACGATAAATAAATAAAAAATAATCATTGTAATTGTACTTGTTCCGTTTTGTATCACTGAGAAATAAAGTGAAGAATGCATGTTATCCAATGTTCTGTACAGATGCATGATGTGAAAACCGAGAACTAGATATGATTTTTAATAATTCTCATGATTAGATGAATGTTATTAGCATAATTCTTAAAATTCCAATTTTAAGAGTTGCATAACGTTCTTTTCTATGGAAAATAATGATAATTGGAACAGTAATGGCAGCATATATAATATATGGTGAAACCGATAATTTTAATTATGCACGAATGTAAAGCGAACAAACCGAAGGCGGTTATAGAACTGTAATTATAAAGAATGTTCAGTCCTACGATCGCAGCGCACCTCGTGATCAACTGAAATTTTTAAGGTGTTAGGTTGGCGAACGTGATGGTCAACAATGGTTAGCATCAGTTTTCGCCAAGTTGTGCAACCCTTGCTAACTTCGGAAATACGCCATGTTTTGTATCGTATGTGGATCTTCAACTTGGAATCCGTTTTGTTATATTTTATACTAGCCGCCTTTGGCGACCAGCCTGTTCGCTACCCTTGAAAATTCTGACCGTGGCAAACTCGTTGGCGCGACCTACCAGAAAGGTGTAAGGTAACTGCTTGGAAGGCCAGGAAGTGCCACACAATTTAGACCGGAACCCAATGGGGGAGGCATCCAAAGAGACCGTACCCTCCTTCCCCTACCACAAACCTCTCGGAAGGACTTGCAGTCCCACACGTTTAACGTGATCGTACTCCGCGTGAACACGGCTGCAGTTTTGGCAATGGCGGGAATCGAACCCGGGCCTACCGAGTGAAATTCCCGCGCGCTAACCACTGGGCTACCGTGCCATCCGCGACAATCTCCATAACTTTATTTTTATTCGGCAATTTTGGGAATCGAACCCGGGCCTACCAAGTGCAAATCCCGCGCACTAACCACTGGGGTACTTCACCCTCCGCTAGCCGCCTTTGGCGACCAGCCTGTTCGCAACCCTTGAAAATGCTGATCGTGGCAAATTCCAACTGTGGCAAACTCGTTGGCGTGACCTACCAGAAAGGTGTAAGGTAACTGGTTGGACGGCCAGGATGTGCCACCCAATTTAGACCGGAACCCAGTGGGGGAGGCATCCACAGGGAACGTACCCTCCTTCCCCTACCACCAACCTCTCGGAAAAACATACGGACCCATATGTTTAACGTGATCGTACTCCATGTCAGTGGCGGAAATCGAACCCGGGCCTACCGCGTGCAATTCCCGCGCGCTAACCACTGGGCTACTTCGCCCTCCGCGACAATCTCCATAACTTTCTTTTTATTCACCCAATTTAGACCGTACCCTCCTTCCCCTACCACCAACCTCTCGGAAGGACTCACGAACCCACATGTTTAACGTGATCGTACTCTGCGTGAACGTGGCGTAAGTTTTGGCAGTGGCGGGAATCGAACCCGGGCCTACTGAGTGCAATTCCCGCGCGCTAATCACTGGGCTGCCGCGCCCTCCGCGACAATCTTCATAACTTTCTACATATTCACCCAATTTAGACGGGAACCCAGTGGGGGAGGCATCCACAGGGGCCGTATCCTCCTTCCCCTACCACCAACCTCTCGGAAGGACTTACGGACCCACATATTTAACGTGATCGTATTCCACGTAAACACGGCGGCAGTTTTGGCAGTGGCGGGAATCGAACCCGGGCCTACCGCTAACTTCCCGCGCGCTAATTTGCAATTTAAAATGACCATATGCTTAATTCCATCATCCTCATTCCATTGTTTCATTGTTCCATCATTTAAAATATCCATAAAATTAAAATATCCATTTAAAATATCCAAAAGTTAAAATATACATTTAAAAAATCCAGATCGTCCCATCATATAAAATATAAATATAAATATAGAGCAAAGGAGCTCTATTCAGAACCGTGACGTCACCTCCACCTTGACGTCCCCACCCACCACCTTCACCGGAAGGACTTCCGGACCCACATGTTTATCGTGATCGTACTCCGCGTGAACACGGCGGCAGTTTTGGAAGTGGCGGGAATCGAACCCGGGCCTACCGAGTGCAATTCCTGAGCGCTAACCACTGGGCTGCCTCGCCCTCCGCAACTTTCTTTATATTCACCCAATTTAGACGGGAACCCTGTGAAGGAGGCATCCACAGGGACCGTACCCTCCTTCCCCTACCACCAACCTCTCTGAAGGACTTACGGGCCCACATGTTTAACGTGATCGTATTCCGCGTGAACACTTCGGCAGTTTTGGCAGTGGCGGGAATCGTACCCGGGCCTACCGCTAACTTCCCGCGCGCTAATTTACAATTTAAAATGACCATATGCTCTCTAAGCTCTTAATTCCATCATCCTCATTCCATTGTTCCATCATTTAAAATATCCATAAAATTTAAATATCCATCGTTCCATCATTTAAAATATCCATAAAATTAAAATATCCATCGTTCCATCATTTAAAATATCCATAAAATTAAAATATCCATTTAAAAAATCCATATCGTTCCATCATTTAAAATATAAATATAATAATTTCTACAGTGCATATGTTAAGCTCTTATTTCATTTAAAATCGGAAGCGCGGGAAACGGAAAGTAAAAACTAATTCGGTTTCTTATTGTCCCACCCATCGCTATGCATATACAGAACCGTGACGTCACCTCCACCTTGACGTCCCCACCCACCACCTTCCCCACTTCAGCGGGGGAGAAATTAAGCGGCACGCCGAGCGGAACGCCAAGAAATTGAAATTCGGAAACTTTTAAAATCCCGATCCTGTGGGCAATACGGAATATTTCCTGACCAGATTGGACTTGTAAGAATGCCAGATGTTTGACCTTTCTAAAAATGTAAATTATTAGTCGAAATTATGAGTACTTTTTACTATGCGAGAATTTAAAAACCAAAAATCGTTTTTTTGAGCCAAAAGTGAGTTTTGTTTTAAAATCTTTAAAAAATATTAGAAATCGAAATTCAGATTTGAAATTGATATATTTTTACTCCCAATTGTCTGCTCTTTCCGATGGTGTGAGTTGTTTTTTTCTACGACGTCTGGATCGTGGAGAAAAAAGGGCAAAAAGGGCAAAAAAAGGTCGAAATCGCATAAAACATTAAATAAATAAAAAAATAATTAAAATTTTAAAAATCGGTTTTCACGTGTCCCCTTCCCTCCCCCCCGGGTCTCCGATTGCCAAATTTCGTAGCTCTCCGACGCGCGGTCGCGAAACGTATAGTGTATAAGACAGACAGACACACACACACACACACATAGGTTGGTTTTTGGTGGAAAACGAGGACGCTGCGGGGAACCCACCAAACTGAGGACCTCCCGAATTAATTATTTTTCTGATATAATTTTCACATTTTAGGCATCCTGGAAGGAAGTTAATGACATATGTGGCAAAAAATTTTTAAAAATAGCTTTATTTCAAGTATGTATCTTTGCAAGGTAAACGAGGACCATGTTTATACACCCTTAGAATGCGGACCATGCACATACACCGTCAGAATGCGGACAATGCATATACACCGTTAGAATGCGGACGATGCATATACACCGTTAGACTGAGGCCCATGCGTATACACCGTTAGAATGAGGGCATAGCTTGGCATTAGATATATATGTTTTTACCGAGAGTAAACGTACGTATATCTAATAACTAAGAAAACGGGAGTACGTATATTTATTAACTAAGGATCGTAAATGCACATTTTACTGAGGACACTGTATTTAAAACTGATAACTGTGTAATATTTATATATGTACGCTAGATGTGCTGCAACTTCTTTCATTCGAAACTAGTTAAAAAATGAACTAAAATTACTTTTAAAAAATATGCGTTCGTAGTTAGAAGAGAAGAAACATAAGAAATTATACATTCTGTAACACATGCCCTAACACATAACCGAATGCATGCAAAATTGAGAAAAAAAGATCAAACATATAAAAGTGTATTATACACAAAACCGACTTATAACGGGCGCCCACCAAAATAAGAATGGCTCTCCCATTGCAGATACTAACATCCATGAACCTGTTTCGCATTTATTATGCGGTCGTCAATATGGAAGACACAGCTCGTCAGCTGCAAAGGCAGTACAAAACTTGCTAAAATCCACAATTTTCACAAGCTTTTATGGAAAATAATAATTTCAATTCTTCCATAGTGATTGAAAAAATTGATTAAAAATACTGGCTGGAATGTATTTCATATTTTTGGGAGCGTCCCTTATAGGCGGATTTCTGTTTTATGAAATTGCCTTTGCAACTCCGTGTGGCCTGAATTAAATTGTAAGTAAATGTTATGCCAACCACGTGGAAGGACCGAAATTATCAGTTCCCATAGAAGCTCGCAAAAAATTGTGACATGCCATTTACTATTATTACAGATTTCTGCTGTTCCCTGCTGACGAGCGCAGAATAAGAGTGAAACCCGTCCATGGAAGATAGTATCTGCAATGAGAAGTGTCTTCTATATAAAAATGTTTTAAAAATTTTTTACTTATTTAAAAAATGTTATTTTGGTACGACAAAATTTTCGCTAAATGCTCTATATACGTCTTAGTATTCATGAACCCGGTGGATTTTGCTGTATTGCATACGGTCTGAAGGACAGATTGATGAACTTCGGGGTGGGATAGTCCAGTGGTTAAGGCACGAAGATTGCACTCGGAGGACCCGAGTTCAATTCCTAGCTCTGCCTAAATTGACCCTCTGTTCACGCGGAGTATATTTAATATGTGGATTTGAAAGTTCTTCCGATAAGTTGATGTTAGAGGAAGGAGGACGCGGTCCCTGTGGATGTCGCCCCCACTGGATTATGGTTTAAATTGGATGGCACTATCCCTGACGTCAAAACAGATCGTCCCAGTGAATATTTGAGCTAATATAGCAACAGATAAAATTATATACTTGCGTATGTAATCAGGGACTGTATTCCATTTATATTCCAAATCATTATAACACCCGTCATTTAAATACCATAGCCTCTGCTTCATCCATATGAGCTATCGCATTCTTTAAACAATTGTATATTTTCGGTTTCTTTTACAGAACAGCATAAAAAATAATAAAACTAGTTTAATATATGTCATTAAAACATTGATTTTTTCTGGGTTTTATATAAAGAATATTTTATTTTGCCCTCTTTTATTTTATATATTTTTCAAAATTATATTTTTGCCCAGAAACAATTCGATTAGTATTAATATATTATTTATTTTCAAAAATTATGTATTCAAATTATCAAATTCAATAACTGTCTTCCGTCAGGATATCTTCCATCAAAATTTCGAATTCGAAAATTCTCAAGAAAACAATACCTATTCTATACAATAGTATGTGCAAATAAAATATATTTTTGTTTTCTGATGACGATTGCGACAGAAGTAGACTTAACCAATGCGATATTACGAATTTATAAAAAAGTCCAGTGGGCACTTAAACTCCATATCCTTTATATTTAAAAAACGGAACGAATCTTCTATTTGAAATAATTTTTCTTTTAAATAACATATTTTTTCTCATACTAATTGCATAAAATTAATTTCTTTCCCTCAAAATTATTCGAATTCGAGATATTAACAAATAAGCAAGTTTCAAAACCTTTTGAGCCCATCTCGAATGCTTATAGAATGTGTCATATGAGAACACGATAATAAGGAATGCACCTACTAATATCAAATTATTATGTGGAATCTGATACAATGCTTTTTTAACTTTTCTAATAAGAACTCAACCTTTTAGGGCTTTAAGATTTTATAGCAATATTTTGTTTGGAATATAATTTTTATTTCCAAAATTATATTAAATATATATGTCGTATATGTTTATGTATTACACAAATAAACGTACATTTATCGACGTGATTAAGCTGTTTCTAATTGAAAAAAACATAACTTTTAAAGCATTTCTACATTATATTTTAGAAGAATAACTTGTATACAAAATTTGAAATATATATGTTTTTCTTTACCTGCATCAATATATCTCCACATTCTAGATATTTTTTAATTGTAACTTGATTTCTAACTGTAACAACCAGATTGAAAAATTTTTTGAAAAAGTTTCAAAAGAAACAATTAAAAATATTGTTTTGTGTCAAGTAAACACAAGTTATATTGCCCAAACAATAAAATTCAATCTGTGCTCTCGTTACAAATGTTTGATTTTCATTTACAGTGTTCTTCATCAGCCTATTTTTAGTTTGAAATGTAAACTTTCCATTAAATCCTATGAATGTCAATTTTCTTCATGCAATGTCGTGACGTTATTCACAAACATTTCCGGTTTCAAGGGAGAAGGTGCTAAGATCTAAACCATTACTCCTGCAGCCCTGCCATCAGGTAGAGCATGCCTTCAGGCCATAGTCCCATTAGTAGAAGATGTCTGCCTGAACAATACTGCTGATAATATATCTAGTATCTGGCTCTCGAAGCTCAGAGCAATCACCTGTACCCCATACTTCAAAGGAATCTGAAACCTGCTTGCTCGCTCTGCGACAACAGAAAGTTTCAACCCATGCATCCTTCTTAAAATGAAACTACCATCTACAATTGCTGGTCAGCTTTGTAAAGTGTTAAAAATATCGCCTCTGAATGTATCATATTTTAGAGGTGTTGAAATAAAATTACAGTTGAAAATTGTTTTATAATCAATTTTTTATGCATGATTGATCTTTCTTGTGGTTATATTTAGTGCTGCATCCGTCCTAAAACCGCTTTAATTTTGTATATTATCTGTGTTTCTAAATTCTGTGCCTACGCAATTACAATATTTTTAATTTTAAATGAACACTAACATTTGATTATTTCTACAACGAAGCCTAATTTTAACGTACGCAAAGTGTAAACAAGACAAGCGATTGTAAGATGAATTGTATAAGAATTGCTGAATTTTTCAAAGCAAAATTATTTAGCTCTGGAGTCTGGAATATAAGTGATATGCAATATTTATTGGTTTTTCTTAAATAGAGAAGCAAAGGATTTTATAGCATTGCCTTTTTTATTGAAGTTTTAAGTTTCTAAGTAAAAAAATTATTGTACTATGATAATTTAAAAAAGCTTCACCGCTGAATGTATCGCATTTTAGAGATGTTTAAATAACATTGCATTTCAGTTGGAAAGTTTTTCATAATCATTACTTTTTGCAAGATTAATCTTTCTTGTTTCTATCACATTTTTCTCATAAGTTGAATGCATTGAGATAGAGGAAATAATATATAATAGTATATAGAATAAACTCGACAGTAGCATAGTAATCATTGAAGAGTTGTACCTCAGTATAATGAATTATGACAAAAAGTCGAAAATTTATAAAATAGTTCATTCTTGTACTTCCAATTTTCTGAAAATAAAATCCATTTCCGTGTTCAATCAACATCGAAGTCAATTTAACTTCTGTCTCGTATCCTAAGCTACTAAAAAGACTGTTGGTAGAATTATTTGCAAAATTTTTATAAATATTCTAATAAAATTTATATAAAGTATATTACATTATATTTTGTTAAAGCTATGGGTTGAAGGAGGGGCGCAAAATGTCTTGTACCTCAACTGCATTTACTTTCAAAAATCTGTGTCTTACTTTCATTTGATGGATAAAAGCCAGTGTTAAAAATATTATTTGTGCAGATATGCTTATGAAATAAACAATACGTGAAATAAAGTATACTCTTTTACATATATACGAGCTGCGTGTTTGAAGACGAGACCCGAGATGCCTTAGTTTCACCCCTTTATAGAGTCATGTATTTTATTTTATTTTTTTATTTTTTTTTTGCTTGAGCAATGGAAACAGATACCCAAATTACAATTATTTTCAAATCTTTTGATAAACTATATTATGTATACTACATTATTTATTTTGAGTAAAGGCAAAGAGTTTTGTATGTACTATCTTCTATCACTTTCAGCTGAATACTATTGTCTATAATCTTGTTTTGCAAATATGTTGGTTGCCCCATGGATCGCTTAGTTTGCATTTCTAATGACAAGTTTCAAGCAGGACAAAATTTTAAAATTTGTTTTTTTTTTCTTTTCTTTTTGACACCGGCACATAAAATTCTTCAATATCTTGAAGTAGCTTGTTTCTTTCATATACTTTTTATTACATACTACACAATTTTCTAGTCGATTATTCATAAGTATTTTTATAATGGTTTGTGCCAATATATATTTTAAATTAGTTGATGATGGTGCTCGTGATGTATTTTCCGAAACACATTATTTTATATTTTTTCCATCATGGCGTACTTAAATTTGTAGTCTTGGTCATGACCAAGTTAATCTTTCTTCTGTTTATTTAAATTATTCTTAGTTTTTTTTCTTTTCATTTTTTCTAATTTTCATTTAGCAATTATTTTGCTGGTATGACTTCTCAGTCTTTGCTTTGACGAAAGGAGGCTGTTTTTTGCCTCCGAAATTGGTTGACACCTTTAATTTGTTTAATGCTAATATTAACGATAATATATAACATCAGTTTCTTTTCAGAAGCGATTTGAAACAATTTTTATTTTAATAAATTACTTCATATTTCATCTATGTCTTGGAAAATTACACTACTTCGGAAGAATGTGAAATTTTAGAATCACCAATATCAGCGAAGGCAGAGTTCGCAACAAACAAAACATTTGATTATTCAACTTAAACACCAGTATTCTCAGTACAGGCAAAATATTACTGGAAGCAAGTACATGTTAAGTGACACGAATAGAATCTGAAACAAATGCAACACAATAAAATATCGCCTAATGCAAATTTGATCTATTTAATGACCACTTGATCAAGATATTTCTTTTATTAATAAAATTTTTCATAGAGACCAGCCCTATTATCTTTATGAGGTTGGGGAGAGTATCAACCCTATTGCCTTTATGGATATCAGCCCAATTACTTTTTTAACCTTTCCTAAACATAAATTTATGCATTTAGGTCTGCTTCCACCAGTAGATTGTCAACATCTCGTGATTATTCTTTAAATCTCTGGATGTGCTTACACAGGACAGTCATGCACTAGAAATAGAGCCGGCCATTTCATTTAAATGTTCCACAAAAATCCATAAAATCTTAAATTAAAGACTAAATAATATGTTTAAATATAATAATTAAGAGTTTGTTTTATACATTTCTGTTCATGATTAAAGGAATAAAATCAACTCCATATACAGTAAACGGATTCCGATATATTTTCTGCGACTTGGTGTCACTTTAAAATGTGCTAAACTGCCAAATTGCAAAACGATTATAATAATTTTTAACAGCAAATTGAATTTATATATATATATATATATATATATATATATATATATATATATATATATATATATATATATATATATATATATATATATATATACATTTCCTGTTATATGTTATTTTGTGCAATAAATAGCTGTTTGAGCTGCAGCAGTTTAAGCTATATGTACCAACAATTAGTTATACATATTCTTTAAAAACCAACATATGGCCGGTAGTATTCAAATATAATCTACAACCACAAAGGTAGGTGTTGACAAATTTATTGTATTTGCTTACAGTGATTTCTTGTTGTTCAGACTTGATGGTAAAGTGCTCCGGTATTGGCCTTTTCTATTTCAGCAAAGATGGCATGGAGACTAAGCTCATAACTTCCCCAAGCCATCCCTATTTAAATGGCCACTCCTAAAATTGGACTATTTGCTTTTTGCACTGGAAATGAATGAATGTCAATCTACTTAAAAAAATTGAAATATTTTAAAATTTGTTTTTTTATCTCACTTCTAGGAGACTTATAGTACTCTCATACACCCTCCTTTTAAGGATTTAGTAAAAAATGCGTAGACGAAACATTGTAACTCGGAAATTTGGGAGGGTATTAACATTCTCAGGGGTCTGGAAAAATCCTTTCTTCTCTGTATATAGAATTCCATAAAATTCAAAAAGTTATATTGCCCTAAATCAGCATTGCACTTTAGTTTTCACTTGATATGTTAATTTTGATACATAACTGCCCAATTTGTCATCAATATACCTCTAATCTTCTCTAAAATGTAATTTATTTTAATATTTACATTTTCAATAAATTCATATGTACAACTAACTTATTGATATTAATTCTCATACAACTTTTCGGGTCATGAAGTACTTGTGTACAAAATGCAATGGATATTTAAAAAATAATATATCAAGAACAGATGTTAAGTTTAAGGATATTTGAATGCTAATGTAAAATGAAGGCTGACGAAACATTACCTTACGATTAGAGGTGGACATTTTATTCATTTATATTTTCACGATGGCAAATAACTACTTGCAATTCTCACAACTTAACTGCTTTCTAAATAAGCAGGATATTTCTCGTAATGTTACGAAGGAATAAATTAACATACAAATCCCTATGTTATATCTTTGGAAGAATTAAAATTACTAGTTGGCTTTATTTTTAATATCCGGCATGTCCATATGCCCATAAATGAAACTTTCACTAAACTCATAGAAATGGGTTGGGCAATTAATTTCGGGACAAAATTATAATCAAGTATCTCGACATTTGTAATTTTCAAAACCGGGATTCCGGTATTTGCGGATTTCAAAATATTAAAACACATAATATATAAGTTACATAAAAATTTATTAAAAATTTAATGAAAATCTATAGGGTCTACTTCGTAAAATAGTTTTAAAGAAATGGTCTATATACCTATGTAATGAACATATTACAGAATCATTGAAATGAAACACCTAATATAATAAAATAATAAAAATAATGTTAGAACCTGTCAAAACCAAATTACTTATTGAAAACAAGATATAAATTCAACATAAAAAAACCTTTTAAGAATTGGCCCATTATATTTAAGATAATGGAAAAAACTAAATACAAGATCAAAAATTTATAGGATCAAAGAAATTAACGAATTAATAAGTTTCGAAGGATATTTAAACATAATTATATTTTTATATTTTGGGGGAAATTACCATTTTACATATAATTCTGTATTTAGAAGCCCATAACACAACTTCTGGACCGATAATGTAAGCTGTTCTTGGGATATTACCAGTTTTTGATCCACAATGGAGAAAATTCCAAACAATAAATATTTTAACTATTATCTTATGACAAAATGATTTTTAAATACAGTTAACTAATAATTATGGGACACTATTTTTCAGTAGTTATTTTGAGCCGTTCTCGAGATATTAGGTATTTTTGCTTTTTCCACCGAGTGCACGATATCTAACGAAATATTAAAGCAATTTACATGGCATTTCTTATACATATTTTTATAATTAGTAACTGCAATAAGTCTATTAATTTTGGTGAGCTCTTATAGTAAACAAGCACTAGATTGTGTTATTTTTCCAACAAAATCCAGATGTGTTAATCTGTAGAGAAAGTCATTTGTTAAACACGTTTTTAACACTTTACAACAAAGTTGAAAAGTGTTTATGACTTTGTTCATTCTGTCTGTCTGTCTGTCTGTCTGTCTGTCTGTCTGTCTGTCTGTCTGTCCGTTAGCACGATAACTGCCGTAAAAATGACTTAATCAAAATGAAATTTTAGTATGTTGTTCAGACGGTCTGTAGGACCTATGGGAATATAAATAAATAATATCACACAATTAGTTTTGGATTGAACCCGGGTTGAAAAAATGAAATACATTGAGCCCTATGGGACCTAATTTTTCTAATATTTTTTAAGCGGATTTAAAATTCACAAATTGCTTCGAAAATTTTAGGTAATAGTCAAATTGTTCCATAAAATATATAAAAAAAAATTCAGCTAAATATATTCAGTAGTTTTTTAAATAAAAATTAAAATAATAATTACACATCTTATATGAAACGATCACGTGACCATGATATGAAACGATCACATGACCCACTTCAAAATGAGATATGGCATCCATCTTGTTTCAAATTCGTGATTTTTTAAAGTTCTTTTTAATTCATATTGAGTGTTGTATCCATACTAAAACTACTTTATTTCTGCTTAAATTCTGTGCATCTACATACTAAAACAACACAATGACAATATATTTGAGTTTAAATTCTCATTCAAATTTGATTATTTCTGCAATTAAGCCTATTTTTCACCTATGTAAAATGTAAACAGCAAAATATGTAGAATGAGTTGTATTAGAATTACTGTATTTCTTTAACAAAATAATTCAGTCCATGGAGTCTGCATGGCTGATATGAATGAAATATTAATTGATTTTATAAACAGAAGGACGATTTTTTTCGATGAAGTTTTAAGCATAAAGTTTATGAATTGTAGCTCCATGGTCTTAATTTTTAAATAAAATAAATTATTATAGTATTGTGATGAATGAAATGGAGAAAGTTATGAATGAAATCCTGCTTTTATAGAGAGATCCAGGCGTGTTATTTTTTCTATGACGTCATTTGAATTAATTTCAGATGTTTTCGATGAAGTTTTCAAACATAATAAATTATCGTAGTATTATGATAGATTTAAAAATATTACCGTGGAATGTATTGCATTTTAGAGATATTTAAACCACGCAATTTATATTTCAATGCCGTCTTTTGAATGAAGTTCATTTTTTTCAATGAAGGTTTAAGTTTTCAAATATAATAAATCAATGTAGTATCGTGATAAGTTTTAAAATATTACCGAGGAATGTATTGCATTTTCGACTTTTTTAAATAAAATTGCATTGAAGTTGGAAAGTGTTTCATAATCAATGCTTTAAGCATGATTGATCTTTCTTGTTTTTTATTCTTTTTGTTTTATTTATTTATTTGAAAGAAGAAACGCCTGATTTGAAAAACATTCTGAAGTATATTAGATGAATCAAGATTATTATGTATGACGAGTCTAAAATAAAAATAATTTTTCTTGAGGCCTTTTCTTTCCTGTTCCGAGGAGTCCCCTCTTTTTTCTTACCGACAGCCTGCTGGACAAAGGGTGCTACTTTTCACCTATTGTGCGGTTTACTTAGAGGATATACTTCAAACAAGATTCGTAAAATAATAGCATTTGTAATGGGCAAAGAGCTAGTCTCGAAAGAAATGGGTTCAAGATGTTTGGGATAGTATATATTATACACCTGTCTTTTTGAGAGACTGGTCCTTTTAGATTACCGTTGTCCCACCCATAATCTACACCGATTTTTTAATATTGGTTCCCAGTGACATAGAGTAGTACAGAGGTAAATTGGCACGAGATCGGCCTGGGAAAATGAGTGGTGCGACCACTCTTAAATACGGTAATGGCTGGCTTCCGTGCAACTGAAATTTTGTGCCATTTCTTGCGATTTACGTACATATGAAGTAAAATTTTGCAACAACGAGCGAGTTCCATACAAGTTAATTTTTCAATAATGTGTGAGTTCCTTACAAAGGAGTTTAGGAAATTCTGCTTTACAAATATAAACGGTTGAGTAATGAAATGGTTTTAATAACAAATTAGGAAATAATTTTAACATTTTATTTTTAACTTTCCTTAAAAAACATTTCGCTTTTCTTTTTTAACTTTTAACTTTTTGAATTTTTACTCTCTGTTCTTCCTTATACCAATAAAAAAACGAAAACACATTGTGCAAAGGATTAGGGAAAGAAAATCCAAGATATTCAAGTAAAAAAAAATAAAATTGTGGCTGACAACTGTTTCGAGAATACGCGGGATCTCCTTCACCAGTGCTAAAGAACCAGCAAACCTGATATCAAAAAGGTAAAATATCTACAAATAAAATAAACAGAGTGGTATATATACCCAAGTCGTGGATTGAATAATGCCAAACATTAATGCCTAAACTTGCATCAGGGCAAAGATGAAAAATTTTCTTTTGGTATTTCTTTTGTGATACTTACAACCAGATTCCTAAAAATTCTTACTGCAGCGTTTTTTTTCATATGCAAACATCCTATCATAGGCATAGGATATCCGACATACACTTAATTTCGGTGCATAGGATCCCAAAAATAGTGTGTGGGGGTGTAGACGATCAAATGGGGATTACAGTTCTGAATCTGATCTATTCTCGAATTATAAAATTATAAATAGCTCTTGTAGGGTTGTAAGCTATATTTTATTGGTCATGAAATGCGACTCGTAAACTTATTAGGTCAATAGATGTGCTTCAACGTTGTGCTTCAACGTTCTTGATTCGCCTATGATAATAAGTTTACATGCGATAGAAAAAACCTTTTAAAAAGTAAGAATTTTCAGTAATATGGTTGAAGACCCAGACCGTCCGACTCGTCCAGAGGACTTAGAGTAACTAGTTGGACGGCCGGTCAGTAATATGGTTGTAAGCTTTATAAAAAAAATATAAATACAGAAATAAAATATTTTAACTTTGCATTGATGTGATTTTTATCATTAATTTTGAGCATTATTTAATCCCTGACTTGGGTATATATACACATCTCTGCTTGTGTGGAGCACCCACTTAAATGAACAGATTTCAAAAACTCTATTCTTGTGTTTTTTATCAGATGATTGTCCCAAATACCAAATATCAAACCTCTATTACATTTTGAAAGGAGGCGTTTCTCATTTATTTCGGAAAATCGAATATTTGGGATTGCGGTACCCCCATAAAGTAGAAAATATCGGAAAACTGAAATTGTACGTGCTTTTCCTTTCGAACTACCTACTCGCACACCAAATTTGTAGTCTCTATTGCATCTCGAAACATGAATTTTCATCATTTCGTTTTTGGAGCAACCTCTTTAAACGAACATTTTTGAAAAACAATGTTGTCTTGAGTGTTTTCATCAAATGATTAACCCGTATACCAAATTTCAAGCCTCTATCAAATTTAAAGCAAGCGTTTCTCATTTGTTCGGAAAATCGAACATTTCGGTGCGCGGCACCCACTAAAGTAGCAAATATTGAAATCTAAAATTGCACACTTTCTTCCTTTAGAATGGTTTATATACTCTAAATTTGAAATCTCTATCTCATCGCAAAGTATACTTTCCTATCATTTCACTTTTCGAACGTTTTGGTGTGGAGCATACGCTCGACGGAACATTTTCGAAAAATTCGATTTTTCCAGGGGGTTTTATCGAACGATCGACCTGTGCACCAAATTGCAAGTCTCTATTTATCCGGGGAGTGCCTAAAAAACGTGACATACAAACGAACAGACGGACACTTGACAATTAATATATATAGATAGATAGATAGCTCAAAATATCTTGTAATAATTTAAGAATAGAAATTAAAGGATTCAAACTTCTGTTGCCAAATGCTAAAAATTAATTTATTGCAAAAACTCGATGTTTAATAAGAGTGTATAATTTTCCTCTCAATAGAGCTTGCTGATAAGGCATTCTTGGGAGAGAGAGAGCCTTTTGAGGGAAAATATTGATTTTTTTTGCCGACATTACAATGAAATTTATGAAAATCGACAATTTTTTTATTTTTTAAAAAGTGTCAAGAATGGTATATAGGTGTCGTCAGGATCCCGAACAGGGAAGGGAGGTCGAAGATCAAATGTGGTTGTTTACAGTGTCGGATTTAATACACCAATACTCTGTGAAGAATATAATGCAATTATATATGGAGAACTAACGTAATCATTATCAATGAATGCTTATGACGTTTCCTACGTAACTGCACACGCACGATATGTCTCATTTGATACTACATTAATATCATAACTAATATATGCATTAAAATTTGTCAAAATATGCATGCAAATATGCACCTAAAATTTAATAATTAATTACTTATAACATAAAATACATGTATTTATATATTTTGTTCGAATATCATTAATGCATCTGAAAGCATTTAAAAACGCGGAATTTCAACCAAACTCAAGCAAACTATTATTGCAAATCAAAAGTTTTTATATCATTGTTCAAATATAGTCAAAATTTTCATATAGTGAGTAAATTTTATTGCTGTAACCAACTAATGTGCTTTTCTAAGTTCTTGACACGTAGACTTTGTCGTTTATCATCTAAAAACATTTTAATGCTAAAAATGTTCTTTTAATACCAACTGATATTATTGGACAGTACATGTCATCTTTTGAACTGAAAGTGATATTTAGTTCTTAGGTATTCCATGCTGAAAACGGCTTAGTTATAACTGCGTGTTTACTCTTCTTTTTTTTTTTTCTATCTCTGAAATGTGAATAGCAGTTTTTACATATTGATCTGATATTTTTCTGAATAATTTTTTCTCGCATATTACATAATATAAAAACACCATCTGTATTCAGATTTTTCTATGATTATAAATACATGATTTTATTCGGATTGATTTACTAGATTTAATTTTAGGCATTTTTACTCACAATGCTTATACAGAAAATTTTACAGAACAGCTCTTTGAAAACGACGTATGCAAAACTTCAGATATTCGTATAACGTGACTTTCCATCTGTTTTACCAGACATGTCTCTTGATATTTTACCCTGAAAAGATTTCACCATTTCTTATGATAATTGCATGGCCTTAGTAGCTCACGGAATTTCGGTGTTGAATGAGAAATATGTTTAGCTTCGTCCGATGTTAACTTATCTAGCTATTTAAAAAGAAAGATGAATCATGCTTAAGGCATTGATTATGAGACACTTTCCAACTTCAATGCAATTTTATTTAAACATCTCTAAAATTCGATACATTCCTCGGTAATATTTTAAAAATTATCACAATACGACATTAATTTGAAAACTTAACACTTCATCAAAAAAAATGAACTTCATTCAAATGACGGGATTGAAATATAAATTGTCTGGTTTAAACATCTATAAAATGTGATACATTTCTATATAATATTTTTAAAATTATTATAATACTACAATAATTTATTACATTTGAAAACTTCATCAAAAACAAATAAAATGTATTCAAATGACGCCATCGAAATATAACACACATGGCTCTCTCTATAAAATCAGCATTTCATTCATAAACGTTTTTCCATTCATTTCATTCATCACAATACTATAATAATTTATTTTATTTCAAACTTAAGACCATGGAGGTACAAGTAATTAGACTCTATGTTTTAAACTTCATCGAAAAAATCGTCCTACTCTCTAAAATCAATGAATATTTCATTCATATCAGCTATATTGCAGACTCCATGAGCTAAATAATTCTGCGTTAAAGAAATGCAACAATTCTTATACAGCTCATTTTACACATTTTGGTGTTTACATTTTCCATTAGTGAAAAGTCGGCTTCGTTGTAGAAATAGTCAAAGTTGGATGATCATTTAAACTCAAATATATTGTAATTGCAGTGTTTCAGGATGTAGATGCACTGAATTTAAGCAACAATAAAGCGGTTTTAGGACGGATTAAACACTAAATATGAATTACAAAGAACATTAAAAATCACAATTTTGGCACAAGGTGGATGCCATAGTTTATTTTGAAGTGGGTCATGTGATCTCTTCATATAATGGTTACGTGATCGCTTCATATAAAAGGTGTAATCATTATTCAAATTTTTATTTAAAAAACTATTGAATATATTTTTCTGAAATTTTTATTATTTATTTTATGGGACAATTTGAATATTTCATAAAACTTTCGAAGCAATTTGTGAATTTTAAATCTGCTTAAAAAATGTTTGAAAAATTAGGCCTCATAAGGTTCAATGTATTTCATTATTTCAACCCGGTTATATCCAAAACTAATTGGGTGACATTATTCATTTATATTCCCATAGGTCCTATAGACTGTCTGAACAACATATTAAAATTTCATTTTGATAAATTAATTTTTTCGGCAGTTATCGTGCTAACGGACAGACAGAATGAACAAAGTCATAAACACTTTTCAGCATTGTTGTAAAGTGTTAAAGAAGATAAAAATATAGTTAAAATAAAAAAAAATGCAAGCTAAAAGGAAATAAAGTACTTAAAATATGCATTTAAAGGCCTTTTATGCATTTACATGCTCTATAAGTGTTCATATATGCAATTGCATATACAAATATGAAATTTCATAGAATTCGAGTTTTAGTCATAATCAATATATTAGTTTTACAAATTAATATTTTTATAAAAATTTTTTAACTGTGATTGTTTTTAAACGATTTTTTTTTTAAATTTTTAAATGGATTTTTAACGAATTTTTAACAGGGCAGTTCAAACTATCATATTTTGTGAAGCATATGCACTGCAGAAATGAATTAATAGTTGCCGAATTTTGCTTTTGAAGGATCCCGTCACATTAACTATTTTTCTAAATGTCTATAACTATTTTTCTAAATGTCTATAAGTGTAGAATTCCTACAAAATAGACAGTTCTAGCATTCTAAAAATCGACACATTTATTTTTTTTTGCATAAAATTATGCATAAAGTACATTTTCACGAGCTAAATATAGGAATGATTGATATTTTTAGTTTTGATGTGAACCGGCTAAAGTGGACGCCACATTTGTCGTTTAGTCAATTTTTTTTTTCTGTAAACATCTTAAAAGATGATCAACACTTTTAAGACTTACAATAGAATGTTTGCAGAAGTATCTGGGAGAAAGAATTGTAAGGATACCTATCGATCGCTGAAAGCCACGCAAAGTCCAGCAATATTTACAACCAAACAGTGGTGAGTGAACTACGGCCCTTTGTCGGCTTCGTACGGCCCCCAGGGTGAAATCATAACCCTCTGAGCATGAACACTCAAGATAGGCGACACACTCCGTTATCATAAAGGGTTTTCATAGTTCCCGTGCCTGGGGGGGAGCATTCATTCTTCCCAGGCCAGGTATTCCCCTTAGAGGAGAGATACGAAGACATACTTCTTATTCCTGCTCTAAGGTATTCCCACGTCGTATATTCCCACGTCGGCGATTCAATTTGAAAAACTAGCGATTAACGAAATGACCGGCCAAACTCCTTAGATATTCTATCCGTAGATATTTCGTCTAATATATCCGTTTTATATTTTTTAGACGTCTAACGCCTTAGATATATAGAATGTGTTTTGATACATGACCTGGCGCGGAGGTGGCAATTCTATCCTTTGACCCCCACCAGCGCCCTACTGAACTTCACACGCTGTACTAAGGGTTTTCATCGTTCATACAACTGCCTCAAAGTTTAAAGGGTTTCCGAAAACGGATGTGTAATCGGAATTAAAGTTGTGTATCAAAATTAAAATATTACGCGAAACTCTTACCCGTTAGTTTTAGCTTGTAAATTTATTTATTGGTTAAATATTCATTGTAACATATTTTGCATTACGATAAATTAAAAAAAAATTAATCTATATGCAATAGTTTCGTTATAAGACTCCTGTATTTAAATAAGGCACCTTAGTTTTGAATATACGCTGCAGCTGACGGAGCAGAAAGCAAGTAAAGGACATCAACCTTGGGAATGGAGGAGGGGGGGACTTTTCCGAGCCAAACTGCTGATATTGTGACGAAGTACTGTTGTTCTACTTTATCCTACTATGTCCACTGTATCCTACTACTGTATCCTACTATGTACTATACGGTGAATATGAAGGATGATGGTAAAAATAGCGCGTTTAAAGGCTACTATTCCGCCCAGCCATACTTTCTATTCATCTTGAAGCTATAGATCGTAAGAATTTCGCATTCTTTTTTTTTTTTTTTTTTTTTCAAGTTTTGGTGTCCGACAGTTTCTTGCTCAGAGAAATTTCAGCAATTCAAAATTAAATTCGATCGATTTTTCAACTTGCCTGCATACGCAGACAAAATTGGTTTATTTCTCCCTCCCCCCTCTCCTATTTTGTTGATCGGTAAAATTCGAGTAAATTAGTAAAATGTCATATGCGTTCAGCGATACAAAGCTATATTTTTTAAATTCATAAACGTCGAAATATTAAGAAAAATCAAATTCCTTCAAAAGGATAAAGAATTTATTTAATTGTTATGAAATAAACATATTGGGAAATTTTTACAATAAAAAGGGTTACTCAATTCATAACGTCCGATAATATAACAGCAGTGTCCGATAAAAGTGTCCGATAATATAACAGCTTAAAAGCAGATAATTCTAGCATTCCAAAAATCGTCTAATACATTCTTTTTTTACATAAAAATAAGCATAAAGTTAATATTCACGTGTTACATAGAATAATCCAGTTTTTTTTATTAATTATTATTTTTTTTATTTTGATGCGATCAGGTCATTTTTTTATTTTGATGCGGTGACGCCATTTTTGAAATATATTCCATTTTCTTCTGTGAATATCTTAAAAAATGATTAACACTCTTTTAAACATACCATAGAATTCTTCCACAAGGATCTGAAAGAAGAATTTTTTATGGATATCCGTTGATTATTGCTGACATTTAAAACGGCGGTATTTTTGAATGTTACTTATGCGCGACTGTACAAAGCACTTATACAAATATGTACTCTGAACACGGGAACAGTTTGGTCAGAGTCAGGAATCGAACGTGGATCCTCTAAGTGATGTTTTAACCACTCGGTTGTCCAGCCCCCTAATGTTAAGCTAATTTGAATTAAAAAAATCTCGTCGAACCGTATTATTCAGAGAACTTTAGTACCGCACAAAGTTTCGCCGTTGTCCGAAACTTCGATTTTCGGTTACAGACGACACGCACATGAGACAAGACAATTTATTTTACTACATGAGATAAAAATATATGAACTATGGGTATTTCTAATCAGTGGAAATGAAACAAAATAAAATTATTAATTAATTATTTTGTATGTCAGAATTTTTCTCGTAGATCCATGAATAAATAATAAAATAATACTCTTATTTTCAAATTTTGCTTTTGTAATACTCAAAGTTTCCCACACATGGAATATTTTAGATTACATGAAAAAATTCTTATACATGAAATCTACGGCAACAAACTGTCCTCAGAACTTCTGAACCTTTCTGTAAAATGCTATTGTATGTAACTCTCCCCCACTCACACACCCAGACAAAAAACAAATATGGAAATTTATAGCTTTATACTGATTTCAAAGTTAGATGTTTCAGTCTACTTCTGCGTTAATAGTCAGGGCCGTGACAAGGAATAAAACGGCGAGGCGACGTCCTCTGGCGACGTCTCACAGTGGCGCCGAAATTGAAATTTTTATTATTAGTTTAAAAAACTAAAAATTGTTTTTAAACAAAGCACTGTACTTTCTCTAGTTCTAAAACCGGAACGTCAACAAAAATACAGTGCTTTAGTAATAAGAAAATATAAACATAATTTTAATAGTATTTCCTCTAACAACTAAGATTCAACTTGAATTAGGTAATTAAATAATTATAAAAAAGGTAATCCTTCAGGAAATTATAACTTTTGTAAATTGCTTTTTTCTTCGATTCAAGACAATACCTAAATTAAAGCACCGAGAATTAATACCAGATTTCGGGAAACAGATTCATTTAAATGATACCGTTTTCCTTTCAATTTAAGGCGCAATGAAGGATAGAAATAAAAATTAACATTGCTCGAAAAAAATAATTAAACTTTCACACATTTAAAGCACCATATGAATCGGGATAGAAGAAAGGGCCATCACCCTCAAACTAAGTTCATTGTTCACGATACAAAAATTTGAACACTCTATCTCCCTTTGTACTTAAAACACCTCGCTGGCTTAGCAAGAAACAAACTCCCAAAATTTTTACATTTCTAACTATTAAAGCTTCTTTGAAAAAATTCTGATCATTAATATTGAGCGCATTTTTAGAGTCAAATAGGTAAACTGAATTTGGACACTTAAATGAAAATGATATTTAGCATTTTTATGAATCAAATAGTTTTACTTGTACAATCGAGGCTACACAGCATTTCTTGTATAGAGAAGTAATTCTCGCTTATGTATGAAAATTCAAGGTAGTGATTCTCCACAGAATCTATCAAGATTTTCTTTGTTTTCACTTATCCTACTATACATAACGTACTGGTAAATAATTCGACTCTTCGATTTGGATGAATTTAAACATTTTGAGTCTTCCTGAATACAAATCAATCATTTTTAAACGATGTCTCCCTGTAGACACGATATCTCTCGAACAAATTATGTTCTCCAAACGAAGTTTCGTACTGTTATTTTAATCAGTAAACTTAGTGGCCTATTTATTTTACTGATCAACTAATTTTACACAATAATTTGTATCTTTTATGATTTTGCACTTTTCTTTTACTTTTTATATAAAAAAATAGGAAGAAAAAGTTATTTTACCCTAGTTTCACAAAATTTTCGTGAAATCTTTTGTTCCAGTATCAGGTAAACAAGATCAAATATTTCTATTTAACTATAATTTTCATAAATTGAATAAAAATATAATCTATAACAGATATGGATACATTCAGACTGTTGACATTCAGAGAGATTAGACAAGGGGTATACTCAATCTTTCAAACATGTTTTGTTTCGATAATTAAAATAACATTATAAAAATAATTGTATTGAAAGCTTTTTGCAATGTCATTTTATATAAAATTATTCATTTACAAGTGAATATCATTTAGGATGTAAAGATGTTCCGTTTTTAAAAGATTGCACGTTTTTTGTTCTAAAATGAGAAGATCATATAATTAAATGCTCAGTATTACAAAATAAATGGATGTTTTTTTAAATACTTTCGGTATTATAAAATAAGTCGATGCTTTTTAAGTACTTCGAACCAAAAATGAATTGAGATTAGAATATTCTTGTCTCAATTTTAACTGGAAATTAACTTGGGGTACATTGTGCTACTCCAGTCAATCGATATATTTGTTTGGAACTTGAGACTAAAATTTTCTCCACTCCTATACAATGATCATATATATATATCCTATATGTTTACAGTAGGAAACAAACTTTTCCAGAAAAGCATGTTTTATTTGGATATATTATGCAAAAATTGAGGTCACGTACATGTGACTCAGTCTTTTTAAAAATATTTTTCATATATGCCTCTGCCTATGCTATCCTGACCGCATAACGAGCACTTCAGAATATATTCCTACTAATTCGATGAAAATACTTCTTGGCCTTAACAAATGAATTAATTTTTTAAAAATTATCACATACTTGCACTTATATTCATTTTATATACTAGAGTCGACAATACCGAACATGAGTCTGTATGAAGTCTTGTACCGACTATAAAGATTTAGAACCCTAGCCTGTTGATCTCGAGACAAGCACTCTAAACCATCAGGAGAATATGCTTGTGTCAAATGTATGCAGTTTTATCTTATTCACTTGTCAGAAAGTAGTTTTTGGTTAGTTGGTAGAGTACTCATATAAATTATCGTGCAATAGGCAGTTCTAATACCGACTAACTTCTCAAACCTCAGCTATTTGCTCTATATACGTATTTCTATATTCTGTTCTATTGTGTGGACAGAATTGCCATAACAAATTTGTACATATGGTGTCTTTAAAAATCTATACAGGGGAATTTAGCAATATTTGTATTTTTTCCGCATAATAAAACATATGTATTTTGCGTTTAGTGTTCCATATTTTGGCTTATATTGTTAAAACATAGATACTTTTCGAATTAAATGGATATGCAAAATTGTGGAAAGGGGCTCAACTCGCCCATTGGGTTTCTGTGGTTTTATTAGTATTGAGCATGAACGTGGTGAATATTCTCTTATTAAGTAATTTTTCCCTTATTAATATGTCCATATCTACCCTTTCTTTCATTAAAATCAATTAATCCCATATGACTATTTTTAACACTTTACAACAAAGTTGAAAAGTGTTTATGACTTTGTTCATTCTGTCTGTCTGTCTGTCTGTCTGTCTGTCCGTTAGCACGATAACTGCCGTAAAAATGACTTAATCAAAATGAAATTTTAGTATGTTGTTTAGACGGTCTGTAGGACCTATGGGAATATAAATGAATAATATCACACAATTAGTTTTGGATTGAACCCGGGTTGAAAAAATGAAATACATTGAGCCCTATGGGACCTAATTTTTCTAACATTTTTTAAGCGGATTTAAAATTCACAAATTGCTTCGAAAATTTTAGGTAATAGTCAAATTGTTCCATAAAATATATAACAAGAAAGATCAATCATGCATAAGCATTGATTATGAAACACTTTCCAACTGAAATGTAATTTCATTTAAAAATTTCTAAAATGTGATTCATTCAGTGGTAATATTTTTTACATTATCACAGTACTACAGTAATTTATTATACTTAAATATTTAAAACTGTATCGAAATATAAATCATCTGATTCTTTATGCAAAATCAATGAATATTTCATTCATATAACTTGTATTCCAGACTCCAGAGCTAAATAATTTTGTGTGAAAAAAATTCAGCAATTCTTATGTAATTCATCTTACAATCGCTTGAGATATTTGCATTCTGCATATGTTAAAATTAGGCTTCCTTGAAGAAATAATAAAAGTTTAGGGATCATTTAAAATCACAACTATTGTAATTGCATAGGCACGGAATTTAGATACACAGATAATACACAGATAATATATATGTGTATGTGTATGTACTCAAAGTATTGGAATCGTGCCGAAGATCGGAACTCGAATTTTCAAAGTATCTACACGTTTTGGGACTTCTAGAACACGAAAAAACTACTTTTAGGAAGACGTCTGTGTGTGTAAGGGTGTATCTGTGTATGTTTCTGTGTGTCTGTGTGGATATTACATCCACTCTAATTGAAAAACTAATGAACCGAATTTCATACAATTTGGTAGGTATGTTTTTTGTGGGAAATCCTGATGTTCATTAGATTATAGTACGATTCGTAATAAAAGAATCTGCCTTCTTTGCGAAATGGCCGCAGAAATTGCCTTTATCCACTCTAGCTAAAAACTAATGAACCAAATTTAACAAAATTTGGAGTATAATATTTCAATAACCTACAAGTGATTTATATACCAAATTTAACAAAATTTTGTATATAAATCATTTGTAGGTTATTCTACTACGATTCGGGAAAAAGGAACGGGCTATTTTTGCGAAATGGTAAGCAAAAATCGTTATATATAAAAATAAAAGACTACGTGTGCTCAATTATATCAATTAAATTCCTATTTTATATATGATTTTTGACAACAAAAAGAATAAGACTAACCCCATTACTCTAGGACTAGCCGTTCTTGAGATATTCTAGTTTTTTCGCGTTTTCGCTACGCCACCTTTGACAATAAGTTCAGCTATCAAATGAGAACTTAATTTAAGTTTAACGTGCAAATTCAATGTCATTTAAAATACTTATGTTGTGCAGATAAACTCAAATTATCATTGAATAAATAAAGAGAACGAATATGAGTCTGCAGGGAAAGACTTGTGCTGTCCACATCAGAATTTTTAACAATATTACACCAATGATTTATAGAAGTGAACGGGGATTATTTTCAGGCCATTTCGAAAAAAATGTATGATCTATATTTAAAGATCCATCAAATTTTTGTCGAATAAAACGTTCAACAAATTTAAGCTGTGTACCAAATTTTAACTCTCTAGGACGTAGGAAAGTGCATTTAAAATGCCATCAATTAAATTTATCATGAAGAGTTATATAAAATTAAAAAAAAATGAAAAATTGTTATCTACCAAATTTATTTTAAAATAGGAAGCCACTCCCATATGCAAAACGTTTAAACAAATGGAGAGATATTTATTATATAATATCTCTCTCTTTTCTTTCTGGAAGATATCCCAAAGTCAGAATTTAATTGAATTTGTTTTTTTCCCTATATTAAATAATTTTTTTAATTAAAAAACTACTTAACATATTTTACTGAATTTTTTTTTATATATTCTATGGGATAATGTGAATATTTCCTAAAAATTTCGAAGCAATTCGTGAATTTTAAATTTACTTAAAAAATGTTTGAAAAATTAGGTCCCATAGGGTTCAATGTATTTCATTTTTTCAACCCGGGTTCAATAAAAAACTAATTGGGTGATATTATTTATTTATATTCCCATAGGTCCTACAGACCGTCTGAACAACATACTAAAATTTCATTTTGATAAACTCATTTTTACGGCAGTTATCGTGCTAACGGACAGACAGACAGACAGACAGACAGACAGACAGACAGACAGACAGACAGACAGAATGAACAAAGTCATAAACACTTTTCAACTTTGTTGTAAAGTGTTAAAAAAAATTCAGCTAAATATATTCAGTAGTTTTTTAAATAAAAATTAAAATAATAATTACACATCTTATATGAAACGATCACGTGACCATGATATGAAACGATCACATGACCCACTTCAAAATGATATATGGCATCCATCTTGTTTCAAATTCGTGATTTTTTAAAGTTCTTTTTAATTCATATTGAGTGTTGTATCCATCCTAAAACTACTTTATTTCTGATTAAATTCTGTGCATCTACATAGTAAAACAACACAATGACAATATATTTGAGTTTAAATTCTCATTCAAATTTGATTATTTCTATAACTAAGCCTATTTTTCACCTATGTAAAATGTAAACAGCAAAATATGTAGAATGAGTTGTATTAGAATTACTGTATTTCTTTAACACAAAATAATTCAGTCCATGGAGTCTGCATGGCTGATATGAATGAAATATTAATTGATTTTATAAACAGAAGGACGATTTTTTTCGATGAAGTTTTAAGCATAAAGTTTATGAATTGTAGCTCCATGGTCTTAATTTTTAAATAAAATAAATTATTATACTATTGTGATGAATGACATGAATGGGGGAATTATTTATGAATGAAATGTTGCTTTTATAGAGAGAGCCAGGCGTGTTATTTTTTCTATGACGTCATTTGAATTAATTTCAGTTGTTTTCGATGAAGTTTTCAAATATAATAAATTATTGTAGTATTATGATAGATTTAAAAATATTACCGCGGAATGTATTGCATTTTAGAGATATTTAAACCACGCAATTTATATTTCAATGCCGTCATTTGAATGAAGTTCATTTTTTTCAATGAAGGTTTAAGTTTTCAAATATAATAAATCAATGTAGTATTGTGATAAGTTTTAAAATATTACCGAGGAATGTATTGCATTTTCGACTTTTTTAAATAAAATTGCATTGAAGTTGGAAAGTGTTTCATAATCAATGCTTTAAGCATGATTGATCTTTCTTGTTTTTTCTTTCAGCACATAGTATACGACTATATGTAAAAACAATTTTGATGAGACAAAAATGAAATTCTTTTATTTATTTTGATGGTTATAGGTTATACGCGTTTTGGAGCATCCCTGAATACGAATTAACCAATTTTAACCATCTGTCTATATCTTTGTGGGTACAATAGTATCGAATAAGTTGATAATACAGAAAAAAATTTGTGGTACGGTTATTTAAATCGGTAAATGTTAGAAGCCTATTACCTGTTGGGGTAAACGGACCAAAGAATAGATCTTATTTCTTTATCATGCTTTTCAAATTCGGAAATATAAGTAAACTTAAAAATGTTAGAGAAATATTTATGTATTTATAATGTCAGCTTTTTAACACGAATGTCATCATTTACATGAGGTTTATACGCACTGTTCTTGAGATAGTTTATGTTTTTGGTCAAAAATGGAACAATTCGGAAAAAAAATATAAATTCCCTATTATCAAATGAGTGAATGCTTTATAAACAAACAGCTTAAATCCGAAATGAATGAACATCTTTATTTAGAAATTATCCCGATCTGCTCTCGAGATATTGAAACATATATTCATCTATATATTTTTTAATGTAGTGCCATATCTTTCGAACAAATTGGATAAATCGAATAAAGTTTGGTGAGCATTTTTCAATCAATGAACATCACTCAGAGACCTATTAATTTTTGGAGGAAAGGAACCAAGTAGAAAGCATTCAAGTTCTGAATATTTATTTTAGAAAATTAACTAAATAATATAAAAACACAAGATGATAATATGCGCCCCACTCAAGATATTTTTTTTTATCTTTTTTTGAAAAATAATTCACATTTAAAAGATACAAACGTATGGTCCGCGTTTTAAAAGTGTATATGCATGGTCCGCATTTTAACGGTGTATACGCATGGTCCGCGTTTTAACGGTGTATATGCATCGTCCGCGTTTTAACGGTGTATATGCATCGTCCGCATTTTAAAGGTGTATACGCATAGTCCGCGTTTTAACGGTGTATATGCATTGTCCGCGTTTTAAAAGTGTATACGCATGGCCCACGTTTTAATGGTGTATATGCATCGTCCACGTTTTAAAGGTGTATTCGCATGGTCCGCGTTTTAAAGGTGTATATGCATGGTCCGTGGTTTAAAAGTGTATAAGCAAGTTTAAAGGTGTATATATTAAAGTCAGAACAAAATTTTTGCTCTCAGACTGCTTACATTTAAAATAAAGTATATCCATTTTCCCGATTTTTTGAAGTCTTTTTAAAACTCGCATTAGCAGCAACAAATAAACTGTTGAACCATCTCAGGAGAGATGTTTTTCTAACTCACTGAAGGGAAAATGCAGTGTCAAGAGTCTAAGGATTAAAAGAAAATAAAAAAAAAGTATTTGAAATATAAGTTTTAATTTAATTAAAAAAAAATTGCGCTTCGCGGTTTGAGTTTATCCGTGTTTTGAATTCCGAACCTGTGCTCCATTTATTACCAGGCAAATGCTTACACAGATACAGAATATACATACAGAGAGAAAGACTGTATTTTACAATTACACACAACTCTTCAAAAACTGAATCACACTGTATTTCTATAAATTCTATGCAAAAATATGCTGTGAAGATGGTTGTATATACTTAATTTCTAAACACTTTTAGCTTCCTGGACGGGAATATTTCTTGACATATGGGAAATAATAAAAAACAGTCTGGCTAGAATCTGTTTCTTATAACATTGGCTCCTAAACCATAAATGGAACCTCAAAAGAAAAAAAAATACATTAGTTTCAGAAGTGCAATATTTTTCTCTTCTAGCGAGTTAGAAATATATTTCCATATCAAAATTACAACAATTTGCGGAGGGGATTGTGTCTGCTAAAAAAATGTATGCATATCTCTTTGGGGGGGCTCTAGTGGTTCTAGGGGATCCCAAGAAGCTAATACCTCAATTTGATAGTTCTATGAGTTGTCCTCGGTTTCCCTCAAAGACCAACACGGGTGTTTCGCAGATTTAGCTAGAGGGCAGTTAACGTCTTGCCTCTGAAAACCAGTTCCGCATACACACAATATGTTGCAATTCTGATAAACCGCGGACGTGTTTTTTTGCAAGACACACACAGATATTCGCGAGCTATACACAGTTATACACAGACTATATACATATACCACCTAACTGGGGACCTATGCCAAAAGTCAACCAAACTTTTTTCAGAATATTATCTGTCATTAAATAGCACATTTCTGCAAAAATCCAAAGCGAGGACGTCCCCACTTGCCGGTGCGTCCCCACTTGGAAGGTGTGTAAACATATGAATGTCCCCACTTCCCACCATACGCCAACACACACACAGACATTGCCTTTTATTATTTAAGAAGAAGAAGATTCCAGGATCTCAAGCTTCAGAATTGTATGGAAGATATTTGATAGAGAGTAATCTACTTTTATCAAGGGATCCTGAGTGGTAAATTATGGTTTGTTTATAGATATTTTGTGAAATCTAAAATTAAATTACTTAGTTTGTAACAACCTATATAGTTGATGAAAGCATCTAATGCTTTTATTTTAATTGACAAGCCTTTAAATCAACTGTTTACCGGCTGTTATTACAGAAGTATTTTAATTTCACATTTCACTATTTTAGACAACAGTTTGAGCGAATTTTCATATCTTGCGAAACTTTATTTTTCTTATTATGTCACGTAAATATGGTGATTATTGTAATACATTAAGCGTAGCTGTTGGATAAAAATAATTGAATTCTACGCAACAATTGCGAAAATTTTACCAACATAAAGTAGTGTTCTGTTGCTTGAAGAGTTTATTAATTGAAGTATAAGTGAATAAAAGTGTATTTTAAACGTTGAACTTCTATATACAATAAATATTTTTAAGGGTTAGACACGGCCTAACTGGGTCAGGGGTGGGGGAAACCTTTCTCCGGCGCCCCCTTTAACTTTGTACATATATAAAATGAACAAAAGCATTTTTTTTAAACATAATTGTATTTCAGTAAAAAGTATACAAAATGAATTTCCTTGCATATTTTAATGGGATTTAAATTGCTAGCAACTGTTTCATCATAGTCAAGAAGTTAATGGGTTCTAGATCTTGAATAAGTGCAGTACTCCATATATATCCCAATGTTTTAGCTGAGCAAACCATGTTGGATTACTTTTTAAGTTAAACTTTTAAAATAATCCAACATGATTTCTTGGACATACGTTTTGCTAATAATGATTTCAGTCAAAAATTGTGCATTGATTAATCTTTTTAGCATTTCAGAATCTCCCTGATTAACTGAAAATTCTTGAAGTTCCGAAACAGCTTTAAGAAAATCGCGATATAATTTGAAAAATGGTTCGTTTGGAAATTAATGGCTAAATAGTTGGATGATTTTATTATTCGTTGTTCGTTACAACAGGTGCTTTTAATAACAAATAATTTTAAATTGGCAGCCTGTTTCCGCGTTTTGCAGGTTCCGTTTCATACAGGGAAAAATAACAAATTTCCTATATTTTTGGACGGGGCTAAAAATATGTCCGCTTATGACAGTATTCCGTTTCCTACAGGTTTGACTGTATATATATTTCTATATTTTAATATCTTTTAAGTATTTTAAAACAGGTGGTTCTATTGTATATATAAGCAAGCCATCATTCACCTAAAACCATTTCTTTTTTTTTTCGAGGGGGGGGGGGGTAAGGGTCGTATTGTAATTTAGAATTTTATTATGCTTTGTTAATATTTTCAATCATTACTAACAATAACCCGGTTGATTTTCAAAGTGTTTGAGTCATAAGAAGGCTATATTCTTTTTTTTTTTGTTGCTCCAGAAAATCTATATTTTATTTTATTTATTTATTTATGAGAAATGCGATGTGTCGGGTATATCAAAGTTTATAGTTCCTACCCTGTTTGAAATCGTACCAATACAACTCGTGGTTGAGTTGCAGCTTATTTAACACAATGTCGTTTGTTACAGAACGGTTGCAGTTTCGGCTATACTCAATCATGCTGATGGCGTTTCGTCAGCGGTCACGCCATGCGTGAAGAGCTTTTTGCTTCAGTGACGTCATTGTCAAGATGAGAATAAACTTTTCATATCTGGCTGCTTCGAGAAAGTGGCTTTTGATTATTGAACGAACATTTTATTTGTTACTGCAACAAAATGAAGTTGATTCTTCGGCATTAAATTTAAAACAAAAATGGTTGATATTCCTATTTTATTTAATACCAACAAATATACTCGGCATTATCCGCGATTTCAAGTGGGCAAATTCTAACTTGATTCTTCGGTATTAAATTTAAAACAAAAATGGTTGATATTCCTATTTTATTTAATTCCTATTTTAATATTCCTATCTTATTTCATTCCTATTTTAAATTTAAAACAAAAATGGTTGATATTCCTATTTTATTTAATACTAACAAATATTCACGGCATTGTCCGCGATTTCAAGTGTGCAAATTCTAGAAGTATTCTAAATGAAATTATTCTTTTAAAATTTCTATTAAAATATATAATTTAATTCTCCCAAATTTGTATAAGAATCCCTGTCCTTGCTGCACAAAATAATCTGTAAAGGCAAATTTGAATAAAACATACTGGTCCTGATTGTAAACCAATTTGCAAAAACATACTTTTTTGGATTATTCGCATATCGGACGTTCGGCAACATACGCCCGGAAAAAAAAAATGAAAACTCTAAATTGATAGCTAAAACTATACCCGTGTAATTTTACCATGTTGCACTAATCGGTTAAACATAACAAAAAATACATGAATGCGTATTATCTTTATGCAAAATTATTTTTTTTTTAATTATGTATAATATTTTTCCTTCTAAATGTTCTGTCTTTATATGGATGCTGTAATGCTGGATATTGTTATATTGTTCTGTTACTTTTCCTATATACATAGTATAAGGACAATATTGTGACAGGGTAAAAAATTATAGAGTTTTTGACGGAAGAACATATTTCAAGCATCCCTGAACTCAAATCGAACGTTTTTGAGGTAATGTGTGTGTGTGTGTGTGTGTCCGTGAGTTTGTAGAAGCGATCGATATCTCACGAACGAATGGAACGTTACAAAAATAATTGGAATGAATATTACAGTCGGCGAATACTGGAGTTCTATTGATTTTACACGAAATCGAATGTTCGAAAGACCTCCTCCCTCAAATTTACAAATGAGTTTTTAAAAAATAAATATTAAAAAATAAGGACTGTATAATGTTAATTGTTTCATAGTACGTAATGTGTTATTGATAAACGAATGAAACAAAGCTAACATGAACCGTTTTTTGAAATATTGCACGTTTTTCAAATTGATTCATGAAATATTACCTGAAATTAAAGTATCCTCAAATATGTTCAC
The DNA here is from genome assembly GCA_951213105.1 of Amaurobius ferox. Taxonomy (NCBI): domain Eukaryota; kingdom Metazoa; phylum Arthropoda; class Arachnida; order Araneae; family Amaurobiidae; genus Amaurobius; species Amaurobius ferox. The sequence goes on from OX578143.1 coordinate 19,769,026, forward strand.
TTTCGATATGCAATATTATGTGACAAATTTATTAATATCACATCTAGCTTGTTTTCTACAGAAGACCACTTTGTAATAGTTTTGTGTTTTGACACCAAGTAATCACCAGTTTTTTATTTATTTGTTTATTATTATTAATTACAGATATTAATAAAATGTTGCATTTCGATGTGGATTTTGCACGTGTGTATAAGTAATTTTGTTTCAACCAATAACGTCGCCAAAAACATCAACTTTCAAGTTAAATGATGATAAATTCAACGCCAATAACATTGTAGTATGGCTTTTTTTTTTTTATAGATATGCACATTGGACGACTATTTAAGATTTTCAAAGCACTATACAGTTAGTAGTCTGGCTGGGACTTTCAAGTCTTTTAACCGTTGCTTTTTAAATATATTTAAACTATAATAATCGCAATCTGTCAGTTAAATTGTGTGGCACTTCCTGGCCTTCCAAGCAGTTACCTTACACCTTTCTGGTAGGTCGCGCCAACGAGTTTGCCACGGTCAGAATTTTCAAGGGTAGCGAACAGGCTGGTCGCCAAAGGCGGCTAGTATATAATAACCAGTTTGTTTGATTAATTACAAAGCTGACCCTAGTTCGGGGCACAGCAGATATCTTATTTTACGAAATTTTGCAATAAACTTTGTCATTCAAATTATCAGAGGCTCGTATTTATTCTTCAAATATCTTTACTGCCAACACGAAGCATATCACGTAACAATTCTGAAGTTCGAACATGGCCTAAATGAGAAAGAATCCTTAAATGTAGATTAAAGGTCCTCAACCGTTTACTATCATGAGCACCAGACTATGTTAAATTCTTCTAGGAACTTTCAGCATTATTTCATATTCTTCTAGAGCACTAGTATTCTGTTATTTTTTTTCTAAGATGCACTAGTACTATGTTGATTTTTAGAAAACACCAGTACTATGTTGATTTTTTTAAAAACACCAGTACTATGCTGATTCTTTTAAAAAACACCAGTACTATGTTAATTTGTAGAAAGCATTAGCACAGTATTAAAATATTTTCGGGGTACCAGTACTATATAAAGTATTTTAGGGAGCACCATCATGATGCCAAATTCTTATCCGGAGTAACAACTATTAAAATCTTCTAGAAAGCACCGATACACATGGTAGTATTACTTTTTTTTTTCAAACGAAAATCTTTTGTAGACAGTTTGCAATCTTTTATTAATATACTTTCAGCTAAAAATTTAATTTTGTTCCAGTAATTGAAATGTCTAAAATTTTCTTCGTTTTCCAGTGATCCAATTTATTTAACTTATTTATTCTAATTGTTTATTTATATACATATATTTATAATGGACATTAAGTGCATCATATTATCATAATTACATATTTGATATAAATCAGATGAAATTTTGATAATTTATCTAGTTAAACAGTATAGTACATATCTTTTTTTCTTAATACCCATATCAAATATTCTCAAAACTACTTTATCCCTTAAATATACTAGAACTACTTTATCACCAAATTAATGAGCGGGGGCAACACGTTTCGGACCTCTGATGCAGATCCTCCATTGTTCAGTGCATTTTTAGAACTTTCTCTTCGTGCGCATCTCGCAAAATACGTCGTTAAAATATATTAAGATCCGCCTTATAGCACGGCATAATTTCATTATATGAGACGACTACTATTGTTAACACACTCAAACGATTCCGTTAACATTCAGCCTCTTGCCTTCGATTGAAAATAATGTCAAAAGGAATGCGTTCGTAAACGTTCTATTACCACCTGCTTTAATCTCTGTCCTACATAAATAAGTATGTTCTTATTATCCAACGACAACGAGACGGTTATTTGTGTCATTGTTACACATTGTTATGATGAGTCTATTGAAAGTAAAGGACGAGGCGAATTTGCTATCTCACTGTAGATTCTAACTGCATTATTATTTTTGGAAATAGATCCGTATAATTGATACTATATCCTGTCACGAATGGGATATAATGATTATCTAACGTGTTTGTCTTTCCAGATTGTCCAAAATCAGTGCAGGAATAAGACCCAGGAACGCTCCTATACGCTCCCCATAATACATATACTTTCCTCACATTTTTACATTTTTTAACGTCTTGAAATGTCCCGCAAGTGATGTGTATACATCCTTTTCGATAGAAATATGAAGCATTTTATACATTTTTGCACAATTATTTCGTACAATCATGTGGATTTTCCGAAAAAAAAAAAAAAAAAAAAAAACGAGAATGACATCTCCAGAACCAAAAGAAGAAATCCTCAGTGACCACCCATCCCTTCTAAATTCAATGCTGCATTCATTGAAAAGGCATTATCTAAGCTATATTTGTAGCCAATCCTGAGAAATAGATAATGCAATATAAATGTAAACTTTTTAATCTGAAGTGTCGTCACTAGACCCAGTAACGAACATCCTTAGTGTGACTTATACCATTGGATCAGAATCCCCACCGTACCAAGAAGGCACTTCAACTGCGGAACACAGAACATAAGAATTTTCGATTTCCCTAAGATAATATTTTTACTGTTAGGAAAGAATTTCCAGATCCTTCAGAAGTTTCCCTTGTGATTTAGAAGGCTTAATCCATGCACACTTGTAACATCGACGACAACACAGAACCTATAACAGTTGGATTTTTTATTCCCGAGAAACTAGACAAAATAGGTTTTCTAAAATTTTTTACACTCGAGTATCAATCACGGAAAAAAACCTAACAGTCATCACAATATTCGTCGACAGGAGGCGTGTCAACGTTTGGAATTGGTCTCTTTAATGCAGTAAGTAGTATCGGTGTGGATCGCCTCCTAAATATACAAACTGATACAACAGCGACCATTTTGACTCCCAGTTTGAAGCGATGGTTGTACGTGGTGAAAAGAAGATTACTTTCTCGTCCTTCCCTTGGAATCTCGAGAAAATCAAAAGATTCTAAATTCTTTCTTGAATGATTGGTACAATTTTTTGAAAGCAGAAGCACCTATTTTACAGCTAAATTGTGTATCAAATATCCGACATGTAGCATGTGCGCGCCATAGAAATAGCACAAGCACACGATAACTAAATGGACGGGTTTGAGTCAAAATGGCGGTTGCGTCAGCCTGTATATTTAGGAGCCTTAGTTTCGATAACTTTAGAACTCATATTAAAGCCGAATAGCGTTGATTGAACTGACAGCGATGAAACTTATTATGTGCTGCAATTTTTCCAGCTTCTGTAGTGACTAACGAAGTCGGTCGTTGAAGGATAGGACTAATAATATAAGACTTGTAAGATATAGGACTTGTAATCCCATATTAATTTTGTAAGAGTAATTCTGTATTTCCGGACTTAAAAACTGGTGAGTTGTGATTCAACTGGCGGGGAAAGGACTTAGTGGGTCGCGAAAAGTTTTTAAATGTAAAATATTTCGGAATTTTTCAAAAACAGAAGATTGGGAAAAATAGAAAAATGAATAAAGTAAAAAAAAATATATATAAGGAACTTAACATACGGGTACGTATAGCGGTTCTAAAAAGTTTGTGAAGCACTAATATAGAAGATAATCTTAAAGTGTTCTTCCTTAGAAATCTCGTATTCATTTTTCTTCATATTTATTAAAGTTTTATCGCACACAGTAACACATAAAATGGATACTTATTTGAAATTATATATCCAATTAGCCGTTTTAGAATATTTTGCTTACCATTTGGCGACTTAGCACGACTTAAACGTCGCCAGCTAGTCGAAATTCCAAACAATATAACATATATCGGAAACGGTTTATACTGGAGTTATGAAGTTGGTTTTACTCGTTTTAACATAAAATATTAAACAAGTGTAATCAGTTCATACATTTGAGCACATCGAGTCTTTAATACTTCATATATTGATGAATTTTGCGGTCCATTTCGCTTCAGACTGACGCTTTCTGGATTTTGCTGATGTGATGTGGTTGCTGCCTGTGGGTATCCTAAAGACTGGTACTGTTTTGAGCGTCGTAAATCTCTTTCGCTGTTATTAATTTGTTATATGCTGTGTTTAACCTTTTGCTTACGGGTGGGACAGCGTCAAACCCAAACGAAGAATCTCTCAAAAAGACAGGTTATTTGACATACCCTATCCCAAACAGTTCGATTCCCCTTTGCAGACATTGGCGTCCTCCCACATGTAAGCAAAATGTTAATAAAAATATTTACTCTATCTGCCTCTCTCCCGCGTCCCACTCTCCCGAACGTTCTATACAAGTGGGTTGACACCATTCCGATTGTTTATACCACTGTTCGGAGTCCCGTCATATTTTTTCCTGCTAATTAGGAAAACAAAGGGAGGGATTAAAATGCCTGTATTTCCGGGGTTTGAGACTGATTCGAGAGAATTAATGCCGACTGTTACTGGCCCTTTTCTTATTCATATGTAAACAAAATCTTTTTTCGCTTCGTCATAAGCGGCGGATGTTTCCTTTGACTGGGAAAAATTAAGTACACAATTAAAATGAGTGGATATAAAGATATAGGACTTGTAATCTCATATTAAATTTGTAAGAGTTCTAAGGTCTGATAGAACTTACAGGTGAACAACGTAATGTAGACACACGTGCTATATATCAATTCAAGCTATCTACGTACCCAGAGTTGTTGAAAACCCAGGCCACTCGACTCACCCGTGGGCCTACATTACGTTGTTCGCCTGTGAGTTCTGTCAGATCTTAGAACTCTTACAAAATTAATATGAGATTACAAATCCTACATCTTTTTGTCGATGTTTATGATTTTTGACCTATTCTTTGTACAGTGCTGAAATTTTCAAAAAAAAAAAATAAAAAAAAATCAAACATTTCATATGTGATGTTCAATTTTTAACACTTAACAACAAAGTTGAAAAGTGTTTATGACATTGTTCATTCTGTCTGTCCGTTAGCACGATAACTGCCGTAAAAATGACTTAATCAAAATGAAATTTTAGTATGTTGTTCAAATGGTCTGTAAGACCTATGGGAATATAAATGAATAATATCACCCAATTAGTTTTGGATTGAACCCGGATTGAAAAAATGAAATACATTGAGCCCTACGGGACCCAATTTTTCAGACATTTTTTAAGCAGATTTAAAATTCACAAATTGCTTCGAAAATTTTAAGTAATATTCAAATTGTTCCATAAAATATATAAAAAAAAATTCAGCGAAATATATTCTGTAGTTTTTTAAATAAAAATTAAAATAATAATTACACCTCTTATATAAAGCAATCACGTGACCATGATATGAAAAGATCACATGACTCTCTTCAAAATGATATATGGCATCCATCTTGTCTGAAAATCGTGATTTTTAAAGTTCTTTCTAATTCATATTGAGTGTTGTATCCGTCCTAAAACCACTTTATTTTTGGTTAAATTCTGTGCATCTACATACTGAAACAACGCAATTACAATAAATTTGAGTTTAAATGCTCATCCAAATTTGATTATTTCTACAACGAAGCCTATTTTTCACCTATGTAAAATGTAAACAGCAAAATATGTAGAATGAGTTGTATTAGAATTGCTGTATATTTCCTTAACACAAAATTATTTAGCCCATGGAGTCTGCATAGCTGATATGAATGAAATATTCATTGATTTTACAAAAAGAAGGACGATTTTTTTCTATGAAGTTTTAAGCATAGAGTTTAATTACTTGTAGCTCCATGGTCTTAATTTTTATATAAAATAAATTATTATAGTATTGTGATGAATGAAATGAATGGTAAAATGTTATGAATGAAATGCTGTTTTTATAGAGAGATCCAGACGTGTTATTTTTTCTATGACGTCATTTGAATGAATTTCAGTTGTTTTCGATGAAGTTTTCAAATATAATAAATTATCGTAGTATTATGATCGTTTTAAAAATATTACTGAGGAATGTATCGCATTTTAGAGATGTTTAAACCAGGCAATTTATATTTCAATGCCGTCATTTGAATGAAGTTCATTTTTTTCGATGAAGGTTTAAGTTTTCAAATATAATAAATTAATGTAGTATTGTGATAAGTTTTAAAATATTACCGAGGAATGTATTGCATTTTAGACTTGTTTAAATAAAATTGCATTGAAGTTGGAAAGTGTTTTATAATCAATGCTTTAAGCATGACTGATATTTCTTGTTTTTTTTGCAGCCATGAAACGCGCTAACTTTATCTATAATCATTCATAAATGATGTCGAACACAGGGAAGGATTATGATATGCTCAGTCAAAATTTGCAAGAGATCTATCTATCTGATCGATTGGGACTTGAACAACATTAAATAGTCTCTAGATCAGACTGATCCAACTTCAAAATCACTGAAGTCGTGGGAATAAAATTTCCCTAGACGAATCTAGTCATGGGTCATATACTTATTTTTTAGGATTATTGATTTACCCTAGAAGGCAAGCTAAATATCCACATATATGCCAAGATTATAGTTATTTTCAATGCAAATTATGATGGTAACACTATCAACAATACAGTGTTAAAATGCTGTAACAATAAATATTTCTAATGTTTCTAAGACTTGTGTGTATTTTTAAATAACAGAATTGTTACAAATACTATTGCTATGCAAATAAAGGAAAATAATGCCAAAAGAATGAAATAAAAATATGCTCATTCACAAATTAAAATGTTCAAAAATATATTTCCACACACTTGCATGCTTCCAAACGTACAGGTTATGCATATGCTAAAAATCTCTTAGCTGTCGGAACCTATCACGACTAAAAAGCTTCTTCTTCGACCCAGGCCGTCCGACCTATCAGAAATGTATTTGTTTGGACGGCTGGGAAGTGCACCCAATTTAGACCGGAACCCAGTGAGGGAGGCAACCACGGGGCGCAGGGACCGTATCATCCTTCCCCTACCACCAACCTCTCAGAATGACTTTGACCTCTCAGATAGGACCCACATGTTTAACGTGATCGTACTCCGCTTGAATACGGCGACAATTTTGGCAGTGGCGGGGCATCGAACCTGAGCCGCTCGAGTGCAATTCCCGCGCGCTAACCACTGGATTGTTGCGCCCCGTCTAAGAAGTTTGGAAAAACTTCCCCTTTTCTGTTTTGTCTTGCCAAAAAGATCAGCCTGAAGATCACTTAGCTCAAGTTGAAACTCTGACGACTGCTCCGTGATATTTACTGTCGAAAGTTCGCCAGTGATACTTTCAGAAGATAATCAAATTTTACTGACAGTAAAATTTTAATAACGTTGATCGCAATTCTTCTGTCACCATTTCAATGTTCTCACAAAAATCAGAAATGCCACCCTCTTCTATTTCATCTGGTGCCAACTCTTGCTAACATGAGAAAAGTAACAAAACATTTTTAACTTAACTTGACTGCAAAACTTTCATTTAGTATGTCGAAACTCATTGATACGCCCAATCATATCTGACACAGTCTAATCTTTAGCCTGCTTCATGTTCAGTCCATTGAAATACTAAGTCAGATCAGTCATAAATGTAAGCAAGTTAGTTAAATGTAATCACCTATAAATGTAAGCATCAGTCACAAATGTATGAAATCCAATGTCTCTACTTGATTCACATCCTCGCTGTCTTTCAAATTGCATATAAATAAAAAGAAGAGAAAAAAACTGGAATGTATTTTTCTAAACCAAATAAAATTTTTTATAAAATGTTCTTGCATTTAACCAATATACATATACATGCAGAGATAAATCTCCATAAAGAACTTTTATCTCGCTCAAAAGTTTCCACAACCTACAATGTAATTGTGCCCTATTGCCACCACGTACCTTGTTGGTGATACTAAGCACTACAGTTTTCACTGCATCACTTTGTTTAACTAACTTTCCACATAAAGTTCTTGATACAGTGAAAAATACTGCACCTCATATCAAGCTATTTTCCCCGAGAATGTCATAAATTCCTTTTTTTCCCTGTCATGGATGGTGCACCATCAGGATAATAATATAAGAACATTTGTCAGAACCTTATTAAGTTGCTATTATTTTTGCTTTATCTACACGGGTCGTATACGGCCTTCGGGCTGTCAGTTGGACCAGCCTGCTCAAGATATTATGAATGTAATGTAGTGGCATAATTAGATTGGTAGGGTCAGGGCAATTTGACTGAAATGCTTATTTGAACCCTTTCACGACAGCGGAACTAGCCATCAGTACGCCACCAATGAATGGAATCGTCGTAGTGAAGCAATTAGTGGATGCCGGATATAGCCGGCTCTAGCCAATGCGACATATTTAGTGGATGCCGCTGCTAGTCGTGAAAGGGTTAAGATAGAAATTATACTAGCAAAAGTCCGGGCTTTGAATGGACTCGCGCATATAAAGTATGAGAGCTGTGAGAGATTTCAAATTAAAACTTAATTTAACAGATAATTATTAAATTAGAAGTATAAAAAATTAATTTCAATATTTCAGAATCCTAATACAATAGAACATATAAGTATTTAGAATTTGAATATTAAATTAAACAAATTCGAATACATGAAAGCAATGAGATAAAAGTTCGTTCGTTACTAATTCCCCCGTTGTGAAGGAGCGCCTCGGCACCACGTCCACAAGAAAAAAATTTAATAGTATTTTATATAGTAATGTTAAGAGGAATATTTATACAAATTTTCATGTTTCAAAGTCAATAAATAAATAAAAAAAATTTCAACGTCTACCGTCCCCTTAAGAGTGTATATTTCTCATTTATTCGCCCAATCAAATATTCTGATGTGCGTCAGAGCTAAAATACCAAATATTACTGCACAGTAATTTTTATCTTTTATTCAATTTCAGAACTTAATCTGTTGTCAAAATTTAAACATACCTATCTCACTGTTAACTGCTGTTTTCAAACAGCCCATATTTCCAATGTTTTGGATTTAAATTTAGGAATAATTTGATCCTGTGATTTTTATCGAAATGTTCTCCCATGCTGCAAATCTCAAGTCTCTATCTCAGTTAAAAATAGTTTCTCATTTATTCTGCAAATTAAATATTTTGGTGTGCGGAACCTCTTAAAGTAACAAATATTGGAAAGTGAATTCATACACTTTTCTTTAATCGAACGACCTACACTTGCATCAAAATTTTAGTTCTTTATCTTATCGCGAAACTTGTTTTTCTATCATTTTACTTTTCGAATATTTTGGAGTGAGCACCCCCCTCAAAAGAACCTTTATAAAAATTCGATTTTCCCAGTGCGTTTTATTGAACGTTTACTAAATTGCAGGGCTCTATCTCACTTATAAGTAATTTCTCATTTATTCTACAAATTGAACATTTTGGTGTGCGGCCCCCTTAAAATAGCAATTATGAAATAAGTGAAATTTTGCACCTAATCATCAAACGATCTATACTTACATCAAAATTTCTAATCTCTATAGCATCTATAGTAAAGTGCGTTTCTCTGACATTTCACTCCACGAAAGTTTTGATACGGAGCACCCCTCTAAAATGAATATTTTGGAAAAATTCGAGTTGTTCGGATAATTTTATCGAACCTTTGATACGTGTATCAAATTGCAGCGCTCTATCTAAACGGGAACTGCCTCAGAAAGACAAACACATTGGATTAATATGTATAGATAGATACCCGAAATCATGACCATACATTCGACTTTTGTAAATACATTTCTGTTATGTTTAGGTGGCCATTCGTCTTCGAAACCAAACTTACTTTTGTTCTTGATTCAACAAATTTTCCTTAGAATTAAAAATAATGAATTTAAGGTCAGAGCCGTTATTTTGATACTAAAATTAAAACTATTATAATTCTGGTAATTTGGCAACAGTGTATCCGTACTGGGAATCCCCAAGTCCTTTAGGAAAAAATATTAGCAAATACTGCTATAATGAAAAAAAATCACGATTTTGAGACAAGATGGATGCCATATATCATTTTGAAGTGGGTCATGTGATCGTTTCATATCATGGACACGTGATCGCTTCATATAAGAGGTGTTATTATTATTTTAATTTTTATTTAAAAAACTACTGAATATATTTCGCTGAATTTTTTTTTACATATTTTATGGAACAATTTGAATATTGCCTAAAATTTTCGAAGCAATTTGTGAATTTTAAATCCGCTTAAAAAATGCTTGAAAAATTAGGTCCCATAGGGCTCAATGTATTCCATTTTTTCAACCCGGGTTCAATCCAAAACTAATTGGGTGATATTATTCATTTATATTCCCATAGATCCTATAGACCGTCTGAACAACATACTAAAATTTCATTTTGATTAAGTCATTTTTACGGCAGTTATCGTGCTAACGGACAGACAGACAGGCAGACAGACAGACAGAATGAACAAAGTCATAAACACTTTTCAACTTTGTTGTAAAGTGTTAAAAATATCAGCAAATGCTGCTGTATCGAAAAAAATATTTTTTGGACAAATACGCAACAGTTACCTAGTGCCGTGCAAACATTTATGTAGATCAGGTTTTAAAATGTTCAAATGAAATTATTATTATTATTTAAACTAAATTATTACTATAATACCCCAGTAGTTGGTCAACTAAATTATTACTATAATACCTAGTAATTGGTCAGTAGTTGGAGGAGGGAGGGGGGAGGCGTACCATGGCAGTTGGTACCGGTTAAAGACATAAGGGGGTCGGCATAACGGCCCATTAACGGCATTGAGCTGAGATCGGTCCGATAGCGTTTATATAGCCTTCAAAGGCGTCATCTTTCAGTAGGAACAGGGGATGGGCCCCTTAAAAAAGAGTGGTCCCCTGAAGCCCTAAAAATAAAATGGTCATTTTATATTAAGTAGTATCAAACGACGTCACATAAAAATTCTATCATTTTCAATTTCAAAAACAAAGAGTGCAATGAAGAAAAAAAGTAAGAAGCTCACAGCGGATAATTCTTCGCGTGTCCTCAAGCAATTAGAGATATCTAAACGCCATAAAGGAAGAAAGAAAAAAGTAAGGATATCTCATAAAAATGGGGTAACTTGTCCGTTTCTTCCTGTTTCTCACGTTTCAGGCAACCTCCCCAGCAGAGTCATCGAGTACTTCGAGAAGAGGTAACATTCCTTCAAACGGGCACGTTTTGAAGCGATAATGAAAGGTGTAAGAGTAGGGGCCGTACGTCACGAGCGATTAAGTTCGAACCATCATGTAAGCAAGCTAATTTGGTAAAAGACGTAAACGATACTTTCTTGTTTTTTTTCCTATGAAACTTCCATTAAGGGGAGAGAAAAAAATCCAGAGTCGCGCGTGACCTATTGAATTAAATTTTCCTGCAGTTGAAGGGGCAATTTCCACATGCAACGATTCGACAATTTTTCATTAGATAATTATGAAAAATATTCCCTCAAACTACTATCTAAAATAATCTGGAAGGAAAAGCACTTCATTAGCAATAACATGAACGATCAAAAGTATCAATCGCTTTCAAGAGCTAAAAGAAGCTACTATTATGATGAGTCCTCATTTCTGGATAACTAACACGTTTATTCACATGCACAGCGTAAGCAGGAACAATGTACAGTAAAACAGCACTTAAATGATACACTAATTTAACAAAATAGCCAATATTCTTCTCAAAACATTGACGTAATTCTCAAAACATTGACGTAAGTCTCAAAACATTGACGTAAGTTATTTTACAAAACAGCCACTACTATTCTAAAAGCATTGACGTAAGTCACAGTTCAATGTAGCTATCCTATCACGTCAACTGCTCTCCAACTGAGTGATGACTCCTTTTAAAGACTCTCTATATAAACTTCTGGAAATCTCTCATATCTTGTAGAATATTTGTTAGTTCGAGGTGTTTCTCAAACCTTCAAAAGTCGCCAAATGTCGCCAAATTGACGATAAACGGACAAATTTGGAAACCCTCTTTTAAACTTCAGCATTTGGCAACCCTAGATTCACGTCATAGGAAAGGTTGCATGTACGGTGTTTTCTGCGTCTGGTTTTCAAAAGAGACTCCAGTGAGAGCATTTTATTCGTTTGTAATACTATCTTTATCTGGGCAAAAAGATAGAGAGGCCAGTACAACAAAGATTTTCTTTTTCGTTCAATTAAATTCTTCAAATTGGCAATGCCTATCTTAATGGGTAACATCAGCATTGCTCTATTACAATAAATTTCCTTTCTTTCGATGCAGTGCGTCTCCGTCTGATTTGACCCCATAAAAAAGGCTCTTTTTTGCCTTTAAAAGAGGTTGATACTTTTATTCAAATCCGAGTGTTGTTACTAATGGAATACTTTTACTTTCAGACATGTTTTCATAAAATTTAATAAATTTTGAGCACGGAATCGAATCCAGGAATGTGCAGTTATTGATCTCAATGGATGGAGCGTTGAATCCACAGTTCGATTCTCGGCAGATACTTGAGCTCTTTACATGCTCATTGGTTCAACAAACTTTTCTCCATTAGCTAATCAACATCTAAGACTGTCAACTCATTTGACCGTCGATGCAGCCTTACGAGTTTATAGTAAGGTATAGGGTCAAATGTATTGTATAGTACCGATAAGTAGCATCGCAAAGGTGGTTGTATTTGGTGTGCTAAACGTCTACGACACGTATTCTGTTTCAGTATTAAAATTGTACTTAGATACTGGTGTACAATGTTCATGTGAAAACATTTTCAGTAAAACCTCCTTAACGGACCCTTCCAAATAACCGACACATATATTTAATGGATATTATTTTAATTTTCAGTCGCAAAAGTAATTTCACGAATACGTAAAGAGCTTTCACGGCTGCTCATTGAGTCCCCACAGTGGAGAAACGCTTTTACAGGCAGTCATTCCTATTACAAGAAAGTAGGGTTCAGTACGCTGTAAAACATTTGCAAGTACTGAAGGTTTCAGGGGAATCAGCTGTCTGTAATGGGGAGTAAGGTTCTTGATAGTTATGATTATATATTTATATACCGGGTGGTCAGAATTAAAACACCCCTACTCTGAGCTCTCTATAGATCGAACTACTCAGTGTAAAGGCTTCAAAATTGTTGAACATACTATTCAAGACATAGGGAAAGGGATTACGCGAAAAAAAATTAGTTCCAGAAACACCGATAGGTGGCGCTGTTCAACAGAAAATATGCTGAAAAGACACAAAATACATATTTGTAACACATTTTATTCGAACGTACCTAACATTCATATCACCAGGACTTTATCGATTCAGGGAATGCTGCGTATAACGTTATCCATTGATTGTTCAACAATAGCGGTGGCAACATCGTCAACGACATCTGAACGAGTCGATTTGTGTCCTCGATCCGGCTGAACTCCAAGATATCCAGTTTTCTCGAATCAAGCGATCATTCATTCTCCTGAGAGCTTGTGGAAGTAATGGTCCTTTGCGCAAATTCTTAAGTCGACGAAACTCTCGAAGTGCAGCTGCAGCGTGTCCTTTGTTTTCATAAAACAGCTTCACAAGCAAAGCGCGTTCTGGCAGTGTGGTACCCATCGCTGATAAGAATGAAAATTTCCCAGTTTTATCCCCTTTTATGTCCAGAACATAGTAGCTGCAAACCAAGGGTTTATGCAAATTTTTGTGCTTAAAGTGCGAAATTGCAGTTACAATAACAGTTTAAGTTTCTTCACTTTTTTATCTTCTTTTTTTTCATATCAGCAAAAGAAATTAAAAAGGAAAAATTCCATATCGCATGTGTTTGTTTTTTGTGATTATTTTGTGTCTTTTCAGCATATTTTCTGTTGTACAGCGCCACCTATCAGTGTTTCTGGAACTATTTTGTTTTCGCGTAATCCCTTTCCCCATGTCTTGAATAGTAGGTTCAACAATTTTGGAGCCTTTACACTGAGTAGTTCGATGTATAGAGAGCTCAGAGTAGGGGTGTTTTAATTCTGACCACCCGGTATATATACAAAAAAAAACCTTTGACAGACGATAACTAGCTGAATATTTCAGAAATTAAGCTGTAATTTTCATGAACGCCTGCAATTGCGGCTTTTCTAATAGTTTACCGAAATGATCAACAAAGTAGCTAGAAAAAAAAAATAAGCAAAGGTTGCCAAATGCTTCACAGTGTACATACAGCTTTGCGTGTTTATCTGTAAATAGTAGTCATTCCCTCCGAATAATGAACAATTACTTTGGTCGTTTAAAACGCATTTGCTAAGGCATGTTTTTAATGTGTAAATATGGGCATTAATAACGCATTTAAAAGATAACTTCAATCACAATTTTATTGCTAACTAGCAGCATACCCGTTCTTCGTGCAGAGTATATAATATAAAGAAACTTATAATTCGCAATCATGTGCACATTCTGTTAAAATATTAAATTTATTGCTCCTAAAGAGAAGTTTAAGAATATATGTTCTCACTATGCAAAATTATCTTCACGGGCAGATCTGAAGAATAAAACATCCTGGCACCTTTTGTAAGCAAATTTACAAAAAAAAGAAGGAATTGAATCAATATATGCAACCCTGTACTACTCATATTGTCGAAGATTAGAAAATATGCCAGTGTTAGTAGAAGATCATCCGTATTACAATATAAGTCTCAAAAATACTTGCCATAATAAGAGATGACGTAATAAATTGAAAATATCAATAATCCCCGTACTCTTTATACCAGAAGGTTGTAATTGATTCCAATATATACCAATATATATCAAAACATATGCCAATATACCTGTACTAATTATATTCTCATAGATTAAAAGATATGACTGTGTATTTGTAGAAGATTACTCGTACAACGTACAATATATGAGTTTAAACAATTTTTGTCATAATAAAACAATTGCATAATAACTTGAAAATATCAATAATCAACCCTGAATCAATAATCCCCGAAAATATCAATAATAATAATGTTTAAACCTGAAGACCTTAATTGATATTATCCAGTCAAAAATGCTATAAGAAAAATCAAATCGTTCTTTTCTAAAATATATTTTTATAACCATTTATTTATTATACAAATCGAAAAAATAATTATTAAAATTAACAGACAGATTTAATTTAATTGCGTTTCTGAGTAACATGATAGAATCTTTCTCATAAACTGCGAAATTAAATAACCATTTTGATTATACTTTGCATTGTTCAGTAAAAGCTTGTTTAAAATAAACTATGGAGATAGATTTCCCATTTAAATCATGTTTCAAACAATTCATGTTTTTCGAAAGTGCCTAATTGGCGCAAAAAATCTCTCATCAAACTCGGAGATTAAATTTTAATTCACTTTCAAACGATTTTCAAGCTTTTCGTTTGGAAACCACGGAGTTAGAGAGTAAAACTCCTAGGGAAAAGTTTCGTTTTTCATTAATATCTGGACAACCCCTGGTCTTAGATACTCAAAATTTGATCAACATTTATGGAGGGCTATTTCAAGGCTATCCACAAAATTTCATCAAATTCGGTTCAGCCGTTCTCTCGTGATAATGAGACAAACGAAAATTTCATTTTTTACTAATATCTCGAGAACCACTGATCGTAGAAACTCCAAACTTAGACTAAATTTTAAGTGGGACTATTTCCAGGCTACCCACAAAATTTCATCCTAATTCGGTTCAGCCGTTCTCCCGTGATGACGGGACAAACAATCAGACAGATTTTCAATTTTATATATATAGACTAGCAGCATACCCGTTCTTCGTACGGAGTATAAAATATAAAGAAACTTATAATTCAGATTCATATGCAAATTATGTTAAAATATTAAATTTATTGCTCCTAAAGAGAAGTTTATGAATATCTGTTCTCATCATGCAAAATTATCGTCACGGGCAGATCTGCAGAATAAAACATCCTGGCCCCTTTCGAAAGCAAATTTACAAAAAAAACGGAATTGAATCAATATATGCAAAATGAAAGCATTAAAATTGTATAGGACCCGTACTACTTATATACGCGAATATTAGAAGATATAACCTGTATTAGTAGATTACATGTATAAATTGAAAATATCAATAAACCCGTAATTGATTCCAATATATGCCAGAATGAAAGCACTATATATATATATATATATATATATATATATATATATATATATATATACTACTTATATTGTCGCAGATTAGAAAATATGCCTGTATGTTAGTAGAAGATTACCCTTATTACAATATGAGTCTAAAAAATCTTTGCCGAAATAAAACAGATGACATTATAAATTGAAAATTTCAATTATCTCCGTTATCTTTATACCAGAAGGTCGTAATTGATTCCAATATATGCCAATATATATCAAAATATATGCCTATATACCTGTACTACTTATATTCTCGTAGATTAGAAGATAACACGTACATTTATAGAAGATTACTCGCATAACGTACAATATGTGAGTTTCAACAATTTTTGTCATAATAAAACAATGGTATAATAATTTGAAAATATCAATAATCCCTGAATCAATAATCCCCGAAAATATCAATAATAATAATGCGTAACCTGAAGACCTTAATCGATATTTACCAGTCAAAAATGCAATGCCAATGAAATTTATTTTATATACATATCTTTATTATTCAAATCGGAAAAGATTTAATTAAAATCGTATGCCACATAACACATTGGATTTACATCCATTGCTAAACGACATGATATCAGTTGCTTCAAATAAATTGATGGAAATCATATCGTCTGAATAATGCATGAATAATCCATGAAAGGTTTGGCGATATTTTCTTCAATTTAGCGATAACTTAAAAAATCGCCAAATTTATCGCCAAGTGTGACTGTAAAACTGATAGTCCCATTTTGCGACAAATTGACGAAACATCATCATAATATTATCCCCTAACAAAACACAATTGATTTCATTTATTAAGCGCAATTTTATCAATTTCATGACATTTTTATAGATTTACAAACATTTTTATCAACTTGGTGATATTTTAAAAATTCGAATTTGTTACTAAGTAGGATGGATAGACTGACCCACAAATGCTACCGAAACATCATTTCAGTACTGTCTTCTAAAAAAATGAATTTAATTTCATTGATTTGCGTCGTTTTTAGCAATTTGGCGATATTTCCGTCAATTTGGCAAAGTTTAAGAAAAGTTACCAAGTTAGCGATATTCCGCCAAATTCGTAGCTCTGAAATTGCAGATCTGAAGAATTAAACATCCTGATCCCGTTTATATATACTAAATGCAAACACTAAAATTGTATTAGAAGATATACCCTTTCTACTCTTTTTCTGTTTCAACAATCGGATAAATGAGTTTATTGGTAAACACAATATGAGTTTATTAGCTAAACACAATATAAAAGCTTAAAAACTCTTTGTCAAATGAAAGTGATGTACGCAGTCCGTAATTAATATAATTAAAAGAAAAATCAAACCGTTCATTTACAAAATATATTTATACATCTATTTATTTATTATTCAAATAGAAAAAATAATAACAAATATTAAGAAACACATTTAATTTAATTGCGTTGCTGAGCAACATAATATAATAAAGAATCTTCCTCATAAACTGCGAAATTAAATAACCATTTTGATCTCTTCCCCATAAAATACAAAAATAATAACCATTTTGATTTCTTTATACTTTCCATTGTTTAGTAAATGCTTGACCATGGAGTTAGATTTTCCATTAAAATTCATGTTTCAAACAATTCATGCTTTCAGATAGTGACTAATTAATGCAAAAATCCTGTACTAAGCTCAGACATGAAGTTTTAATTCACGTTGACGTTTTAAACAAACGATTTTCATCCTTTCCGTTTGGATAAACCACGGAGTTAGAGAGTAGATCTCCTAGGATAAAGTTCCGTTTTTCATTAATATCTCGACAACCCCTGGTATTAGAAACTCGAAACTTGGGCAAAATTTATGGGGGGCTATTTTAAGGCTACTCGCAAGATTTCATTAAATTCGATTCAGCCGTTCTCTCGTGATGATGAGACAAACGAAATATTCGTTTTTCACTAATATCTCGAGAACCAATGGTTATGAAAACTCTAAACATGGACTAAATTTTAAGTGGGGCTATCTTTAGGCTACCCACGAAATTTCATCAAATTCGGTTCAGCCGTTCTCCCGTGATGATGGGACAAACAGACAGACAGACAGACAGACAGACAGATTTTCAATTTTATTTATATAGACTAGCAGCATACCCGTTCTTCGTACGGAGTATATAATATAAAGAAACTTAAAATTCACAGTCATGTGCAAATTCCAATAGTATACTAAATGGCATTTTTAATCAAAATATTCTGCTAAACTATTTAACATAATGCTCCTAAAAAGAAGTTAAGGACTGTTTGTTCTCGCTATTCAAAATTATCTTCACGGGCAGATCTGAAGAATAAAACATCCTAGCCTCTTTTGTAAGAAAATTTACAAAAAATATGGAATTGAATCAATATATGCAAAATAAGAGCGCTAAAATTGTATGAGACCAGTACTACTTATATACGCGAATATTAGAAGATATAACCTGTATTGGTAGATTACATGTATAAATTAAAAATATCAACAAATCCGTAATCTTTAAACCAGAAGGCAGTAATTGATTCCAATATGTGCCGAAATAAGTGCTAAAATTATATGGGAAGATATACCCGTACTACTTATAATGTCGTAGATTAGAAGATATGTCCTAATGTTAGTAAAAGATTACCCGTACTATAATATGAGTCTTAAAAATCTTTGCCAAAATAAAACAGATTAATTAATAAATTAAAAATATCAATAATCACCGCAAACTTCATACCAGAAGGCCGCACTTGATTCCAATATATGCCAATATATGTCAAAATATATGCCAATATACCTGTACTATTTATATTCTCAGAGATTAGAAGATATAGTCGTGCATTTGTAGAAGATTACTCGTACAACATACAATATATGAGTTTCAACCATTTTTGCCGAAATAAAACAATGTCATAAGAAATTAAAAATATCAATAATCTCTGAATCAATAATCCCCGAAAACATCAATAATAATAATGTTTAATTCTGAAGATCGTAATTGATATTATCCAGTCAAAAATATGATGGCAATGAAATTTATTTTATATACATATCTTCATTATTAAAATCGGAAAATCTATATAAATAAAAATGAAAATCTGTCTGTCTGTCTGTCTGTCTGTCTGTCTGTCTGTCTGTTTGTCACACCATCACGGGAGAACGGCTGAACCGAATTTGATGAAATTTTGTGGGTAGCCCAGAAATAGCCCCACTTAAAATTATATCCGTGTTTTGAGTTTCTACGACCAGTGGTTCTCGAGATATTAGTAAAAAACGAAATTTTGGTTTGTCTCATCGTCACGGAAAAACGGCTGAACCGAATTTAATGAAATTTGGTGAATAGCCTTGAAATATCCCCCCATAAATTTTGTCCAAGTTTCGAGTTTCTAAGACCTGGGGTTGTCGAGATATTAATGAAAAACGGAACTTTTTCCTAGGAGTTCTACTCCCTAACTCCGTGGTTTATCCAAACGAAAAGCTTGAAAATCGTTTGAAAGTGAATTAAAATTTAATCTCTGAGTTTGATGGGAGATTTTTTGCGTTAATTAGTCACTTTCTGAAAACATGAATTGTTTGAAACATGATTTAAAGGGGAAATCTATCTCCATGGTTCATGGTTTATTTAAAACAAGCTTTTACGGAACAATGAGAAGAAGTATAGAGAAATCAAAATCGTTATTTAATTTCGCAGTTTATGTTATAAGACATGACATATTTAACATGTTATAAGATTCTATCTTATATCATGTTACTCAGAAACGCAATTAAATTAAATCTGTCTGTTAATTTTAATAATTATTTTTTCGATTTGAATAATAAATAAATGGATATAAAAATATATTTTAGAAAAGAACGATTTGATTTTTCTTATAGCATTTTTGACTGGATAATATCAATTACGGTCTTCAGGTTTAAAAATTATTATTATTTATATGTTCGGGGATTATTGATTCAAGGATTATTGATATTTTCAAGTTATTATGAAATTATTTTATTATGACAAAAATTGTTTAAACTCATATATTGTATGTTGTACGAATCTTCTACAAATACACGTGTATATCTTTTAATCTACGAGAATATAAGTAGTACAGGTATATTGACATATGTTTTGATATATATTGGCATATATTGGAATCAATTACGACCTTCTGGTATAAAGAGTACGGATATTATTGATGTTTTCAATTTATTACGTCATCTCTTTTATTTTGGCAAATATTTTTGAGACGCATATTGTAATACGGGTAATCTTCTACTAACACATTGGCATGTTTTCTGATCTGCGACAATATAATTAGCACGGGGTTGCATATATTCATTCAATTCCTATTTTTTCTTCTGTAAATTTGCTTACAAAAGGGGCAGGATGTTTTATTTTTCAGATCTGATCGTGAAGATAATTTTGCATAGTGAGAACATATATTCTTAAACTTCTCTTTAGGAGCAATAAATTTAATATTTTAACAGAATTTGCACATGATTGCGAACTTTAAGTTTCTTTAAATTATACACTCCGTACGAATAACGGGTGTGCTGTTAGTGGTTAATAAATTTTAACATTTTAGGAGGATATATCATGTTGCTCGGCATCGCAATTAAATTAAATGTGTTTGTTAATGTTTTTATTATTTTTTTTTGATTTAAATAATAAATAAATGGATAAATGGATATAAAAGTATATCATATGAATGGACGGTTTGATTTTTCTTTTAATTATATTAATTGCTGACTGCGTACATCAATTGCATTTATTTTGGCAAAGAGTTTTCAAGCTTATATCGTATTTAGCTACTAAACTCATATATTGTGTTTAGCCAATAAATTCATATAGCCGATTGTTGAAACAGAAAAAGAGTAGAGCGGGTATATCTTCTAATACAATTGTAGTGTTTTCATTTAGTGTATTGAAACGGGATAAGAATGTTTCATTCAGATCTGCAAATTCAAAGCTACGAATTTGGAGGGATATCGCTAATTTGACAACTTTTCTTAAACTTTGCCAAATTGACGGAAATGTCGCCAAATTGATATAAACGACACACAAACAGCTGCCATAAACCTTCGGGTTGGTCGTGTGGCTTGGGTCTTCTACATATCAATGACATTTTTTTTTGTTTTGTTAGAAGAGAGTACTGAAATGATGTTTGGTTAGCATTTATCTGTCAGACCAACCATCCTACTTAGTAATACATTTAGCGAATTTTTAAAATGTCACCAAATTGATAAAAATGTTTTCAAATCTATAAAAATATCTTGAAATTGATAAAATTGCGCTACATAAATGATATTAATTGTTTTTTGTTAGGGGATAGTATTGTGATGATATTTCGTCAATTTGTCGCAAAGTGGAACTGTCAGTTCTACAGTCCCACTTGGCGATAAATTTGGCGACTTTTTAAAATGTCGCTAATTTGACGAAACTGTCGCCAAATGTTCCATAGAAATATAACTATTTAGACGATATTTTTTCTACCAATTTATTTGAAGCAAATGATATCATGTCGCTTAGCAACGGATTTAAATCCAATGTGTTTATGCGGCAGACGATTTTTATTAAATCCTTTCCGATTTGAATAATGAAGATATGTATATAAAATAAATTTCATTGCCATTTCATTTTGGACTGGATAATATCAATTATACTCTTCAGGTTTAAACATTATTATTATTGATATTTTCCGGAATTATTGATTCAGGGATTATTGATATTTTTAAGTTATTACGCCATTGTTTTATTGCGGCAAAAATTGCTGACACACGCATATTGTACGTTGTACGAGTAATCTTCTAGGAATGCACGGGTATATCTTCTAACCTACGAGAATATAAGTAGTACAGGTATATTAGCATATATTTTGACATATATTGGCATATATATTGGAATCAAGTACAGTCTTCTGGTATGAAGATTAAGGGGATTAATTATATATTCAATTTATTACGTCGTCTGTTGTATTTTACCAAAAAACATTTGTGACTCATATTGCAAAACGGGCAATCTTCTACTAATAATCGGACATTATAAGTAGTACGTGTATATCTTCCCATATAATTTTAGCACTTTAATTTTGACATATATTGGAATAAATGACTGTCTTCAGATTTAAAGATTACGGGTTTATTGGTATTTTCAATTTATACATGTAATCTACTAATACAGGTTATATTTTCTAATATTCGCGTATATAATTAGTACGGGTCCCATACAATTTTAACGCTTTTATTTTGCATATATTGATTCAATTCCATATTTTTTTTTATATTTGCTTACATAAGGGGCCCAAGATGTTTTATTCTTCAGATATGTCCATAAAGATAATTTTATATAGCGAGAACAGAGATTCTTAAACTTCTTTTTAGGAGCATTATATTAAATATTTTAACAGAATATTTTGATTAAACATGTCATTTAGTATACTATAAGAATTTGGGCATGATTATGAATTTCAAGTTTCTTTATATTATATACTCCGTACGAAGAACGGGTATGCTGCTAGTGTTTAATAAAAATCTTCTTCCTCATAAACACACTGGATTTAAATCCGTTGCTAAGAGACATGTTATGATTTGCTTCAAATAAATTGGTGGTCAAAATATCGTCTGAATAATGCGATCTCTAATGAAGGTTTGGCGGCATTTTAAAAAATCGCCAAATTTATCGCCAAGTGGGACTGTAGAACTGGCAGTCCCACTAGGCGATAAATTGACGAACCATCATCAAAATATTATCCCCTAACAAAACACAATTTCGTTTATTTAGCGCAATTTTATCAATTTCAAGATATTTTTATGGATTTACAAACATTTTTATCAATTTGGTGATATTTTAAAAATTCGCTAAATGTGTTACTAAGTAAGACGGTTGGACTGACAGACAAATGCTAACGAAACACCACTTCAGTACTTTCTTCTAGCAAAACAAAATAAATTTCATTTATTTACATCGTTTTTATCAATTTGGAGACATTCCAATCAATTTGGCAACGTTTAAGAAATTTGCCAAGGTAGCGATATCCAGCCAAATTCGTAGCTCTAAATTTGCAGATCTGGATAAAATATCGTGTTCCAGTTCGTATATAATAAATGAAAACACTAAAATATTATTCGAAGATATACCCGTTCTACTCTTTTTCTGTTTCAACAATCGGATAAATGAATTTATTGGGTAGACAGAATATATGAGTTTATTAGCTAAACACAATATATAATCTTGAAACCTCTTTGCCAAAATAAATGAAAGTGATGTATGCAGTTCGCAATTAATATAATTAAAAGAAAAATCAAACCGATTTTTTCAAAAATATATTTTTATATCCATCTATTTATTGTTCAAATAGAAAAAAAAATAATAATCATTAACAAACACATTTAATTTTATTGCGTTTCCGAGCAACATGATATAAGATAGAAACTTCCTCATAAAATGCGAAATTAAATAGCCATTTTGATTTCTTTATACTTTTCATCGTTGAGTAAAAGCTTGTAAAAAATATAAATCATGGAGGTAGATTTTTCCATTTAAATTCATGTTTCAAACAATTCATACTTTCAGATAGTGACTAATTAGCTCAAAAAATCTCCACCAAACTCAGAA
This sequence comes from Amaurobius ferox, assembly GCA_951213105.1. Classification (NCBI taxonomy): domain Eukaryota; kingdom Metazoa; phylum Arthropoda; class Arachnida; order Araneae; family Amaurobiidae; genus Amaurobius; species Amaurobius ferox. The sequence continues at coordinate 19,792,564 of OX578143.1, forward strand.
ATAAAGTTTTATTTCTCTTTGACGTTTTAAAAAAACGATTTTCATCCTTTCCGTTTGGATAAACCACGGAGTTAGAGAGTAGAACTCCTAGGAAAAAGTTCCGTTTTGCATCAATATATCGACAACCCCTGGTCTTAGAAACCCGAAACTTGGATAAAATTTATGGGAGGTTATTTCAAGGCTACCCACAAAATTTCATTAAATTCGGTTCAGCCGTTCTCTCGTGATGATGAGACAAACGAAAGTTTCGTTTTTTACTAATATCTTGAGAACCACTGGTCGTAGAAACTCTAATCATAGACTAAATTTTAAGTGGGGCTATTCCCACAAAATTTCATCAAATTCGGTTCAGCCGTTCTCTCGTGATGACGGGACAAACAGACAGACAGATTTTCAATTTTATATATATAGACTAGCAGCATACCCGTTCTTCGTACGGAGTATATAATATAAAGAAATTGATAATTCGCAATCATGTGCAAATTCTGTTAAAATATTAAATTTATTGCTCATAAAGATAAGTTTAAGAATATCTGTTCTCACTATGCAAAATTATATTCACGGGCAGATCTGAAGAATAAAACATCCTGGCCCCTTTTGTAAGTAAATTTACAAAGAAAAAAAGGAATTGAATCAATATATGCAACCCCGTACTACTTATATTGTCGCAGATCAGAAAATATTCCAGTGTGTTAGTAGAAGCTTACCCGTATTGCAATATGAGTCTCAAAAACATTTGCCAAAATAAAAAAGATGACGTAATAAATTGAAAGTATCAAAAATCCCCGTAATCGTAATACCAGAAGGTCGTAATTGATTCCAATATATGCCAATATACCTGTACAACTTATATTCTCGTAGTTAGAAGATATACCCAGCATTTGTAGAAGATTACTCGTACAACGTACTATATATGAGTTTCAACAATTTTCGTCATAATAAAACAATTCCTTAATAATTTGAAAATATCAATAATCCCTGAATCACAAGTCCCCGAAAATACCAATAATAATGATGTTTAAATCTGAAGACCGTAATTGATATTATCCAGTCAAAAATGCAATGTCAATGAAATTTATTTTATATACATATTTTTATTATTCAAATCGGAAAAGATTTAATAAAAATCGTATGCCGCATAATATATTGGGTCCGTTGCTAAGCGACATGATATCATTTGCTTCAAATAAATTGATAGAACTCATATCATCTGAATAATGCAATCTCCATGGAAGGTTTGGCGACATATTCGTCAATTTAGCGATAACTTAAAAAAACGCCAAATTTATCGCCAAATGGGACTGTAGAACTGATAGTCCCATTTTGCGACAAATTGACGAAACATCATCACAATACTATCCCCTAACAAAACACAATTTATTTCATTTATTAAGCGCGATTTTATCAATTTCATGATATTTTTATGAATTTAAAAATAATTTTACCAATTTGGTGATATTAAAAAAATTCCTTAAATGTGTTACTAAGTAGGATGGATGGACTGACCGACAAATGCTACAGAAACATCATTTCAGTACTCTATTCTAAAAAAACAAATTTAATTCCATTGATTTGGGCCATTTTTATCAATTTGGAGACATTTCCACTAATTTGATAAAGTTTAAGAAAAGTTACCAAGTTATTTAGAGATATTTCGCTAAATTCGTAGCTCTGAATTTGCAGATCTGAAGAATATAATATCCTGATCCCGTTTGTATATACTAAATGAAAACACTAAAATTGTATTAGAAGATACATACACCCGTTCTACTCTTTTTCTGCCTCAACAGTCGGCTAAATGAATTTATTGGGTAAACACAATATATGAGTTTATTAGCTAAACACAATATATGAGCTTGAAACCTCTTTGCTTAAATAAATGAAAGTGATGTACGCAGTCCGCAATATATATAATTAAAATAACAATCAAACCATTCATTTATAAAATATATTTTTACATCCATTTATTTATTATATAAATAGAAAAAATAATAATAAATATTACCAACACATTTAATTTCATTCCATTGCCGAACAACATGATATAAGATAGAATCTTCCTCATAAAATGTGAAATTAAATAGCCATTTTGATTTCTTTATACTTTTCATCGTTGAGTAAAAATTTGTGAAAGATGAACCATGGAGGTAGATTTTTCCATTTAAATTCATGTTTCAAGCAATTCATGCTTTCCTACAGTGACTAATTAATGCAAAAATCCTGCACCAAACTCGGAAATAAAGTTTTATTTCATTTTGGCGTTTTAAACAAACGATTTTCATCCTTTCCGTTTGGATAAACCACGGAGTTGGAGAGTAGATCTCCTAAGAAAAAGTTCCGTTTTTCATTAATATCTCGACAACCCCTGGTCTTAGAAACTCGAAACTTGGACAAAATTTATGGGGGGCTATTTTAAGACTATCCACAAAATTTCATTAAATTCGGTTCAGCCATGTTCCCGTGATGATGAGACAAACGAAAATTTCGTTTTTTACTAATATCTCGAGAACCACTTGTCGTAAAAACTCAAAACACGGACTAAATTTTAAGTGGGGCAATTTCTAAGCTACCCATAAAATTTCATGAAATTCGGTTTAGCCGTTCTCCCGTGATGATGGGACAGACAGACAGACAGATTTTCATTTTTATTTATATAGATGAAACAAAACGAAAAATAGAAATTTCCATTTAGTGATTATTTTAAGAATGGTTGCTCAAGTTTTTCAGTCACTGTAAAATGATTAAGGTACTGGTTAACGTTGTACGAATAACGGGTTAAAATAAGTCACTAATTTCTATAGCAGAATCTTAATAAAATGCTTTATAAATAATGAAGCATCATTGTCTAATAAAAATCATAAATCACACGTTTTCACACATAGAAATACACAATAAACTGTTCTGCAACATGTATGAATAAACTTAGTCTTGGAATTTCTAATTTTAAGTTTAAACATTTTACAGTTACAAAACATACTTGTATTTAATTTTTACGATTTTGTTTTCACGAAAAATTTCGAATTCGAGATTTTAATGCCAATATACGTTTTAAGACCTCCTTAATACGTTTCGACTATTTTTGGAGAAATGTCCATCTGTCTCTCTGTGGTCGATTCGATAGCGACCACAAATATTAATGGTGTTTTCACGAAATTTTATATCCGGCTTTGTTATCAAAAAATGCAGTCACTGGTACAGATTCAGCCAAATACCTGCCAATAAAACTAGCAAATAACAGAACTTTCTGAAAATATGCATAAAATTAAATCTATTAATCACATCCAATCGAATCATCATCGAATCTCCTTCATCGCCTAGCAAAAACATCCCAAACAAATCAAAGATATTAATTCGCTGTAACCGTGTCCCTACGAGAATAGAAACCTCGAGATGACGAATGGCATTATTGAATATTTATACCTCATACACAATTAAGTTAATCCTTGACACAGTCGAATGCTCATACCCACAATCCTTTTCGATTGTTTCGGCCGCTGCTGAATTCGAAATGAACGAAGTACGGTACCGTCCATTTTACAGAGTCCCTGGATATTTTTTTGTTTGTTTGTTTTTTCTCCTCTGATCCAAGCATCCTGTAATCGCTGTCTACTTCTGATGCCTTTTTTTCTACCTACGGTAGAGAAAAGGGCGCCTTGGCCAAGGTCTGGAGGATCACGTTATTTCATCGGATTCTGTTGGTCGGTGAGGGAGGATTTCGGATGGTAAGGATTGGTGCCAAACTCAAGTGTGTGAAGTTCACGAAATATTTTAGACTGAATTCAGACTCTTTAAAAGGGAAAATATATAGGAATATTAGTTATTTCATTGTAAAGAAAAATTTGATGTGGACAGCACATGGCTTCTTGTATACATTTTGCATACATTTTTGTTTCTTTTTACTTTCCTTATATACAATAATATACACGGAAAGTGTTGTGAAGGGGTCGAAAATTCGAATTCGAGTTTTCGACGGGAGAGCATGTTTCAAGCATCCCTGATCACGAATCAAACATTTTTGAAGTGATGTCTGTGTGTGTGTGTGTATAAGTGAAAGTATGTGTGTGTGTCAGTGAGTGTGTGGAGACGATAACTGACGAACGAATGGACCGATTCGAACGAAATTTGTACAAAAATCACAATCAGTAAACACTGGAAGTCTATTGTTTTTATACGCAATCGAATGTTCAGAACCCTCCTAAATTTTCGAGTGAAATTTTGAAAAAATCGTCATAAAATCAAAATCTCTAATAAAGTTACGCAAATAGACATTCCTTATGTAATGTTTCATTAGAAAGCGATTGACATAAATTTTAGAACGCTAACGTGAACCGTTCTCGAGATATTGCACAATTAAAAAAAAATCAAAAAGTCATATAAAATAAAAAAATATTTCCAATTGAGAAACATGTTTACTTTTCATATGTAATACCATGCGATAAATTGGGTGACATCATTATCGTGGATCTAGCTCGTTCCATTCATGAAAAAAGATACTTTGAGTATTTGAACGCCAATAGTCATTTATCTGCTGTAAGAATAACTTATTTCTTCGTCCATAACGCTTGACGAGATTTTGGCGACAAATTTGGTGGAATGTCGCCAACTTGGCGACTTTTTTAAATGTTGCAAAATTAACGAAAAACTCGCTAAATGGATATAAATGACGCTAAATCAATGACGACTCATTAACGATGACGACATGGAAAATGACGACTCATTGACGAAAATTCAATAACTTGAAAAGAATATAAATAACTACTATAAAAATAATCTTTTTTTTTACTGTAAAAGTAGTAAATTCATTGCATTATATAAGGAAAATCATGTGCTGCCCACATCAGATTTTTTATTTCATGATGCATTAAATTGAGTTTAATTGCAGAAAATAACATGGATACTTTTCTGATATACCTAGTAGCCATTAATATTGGTATAATATTTGACCAATATTGTATATTTTAGCATTACATTGGAAATATTTCCAATGTAATTCCAATATCGGGCAAATGTTGGGGTTACATTGGCCTTTAATATTGGCTAAATATTTTCATTACAATATTACGCCAATATTGATGTTACATTGGAACTATTTCCAATGAAATGCCAATATTGGCATAATATAGTCCCAATATTTTAAACCAATATTGGGCCAATTCCGCCAAAATGTCCACTTTTTCATATTGGTCCAATATTTCCAATATTGGCTGCTAATATTTGCCCAATTCCGCTAAAATGTCCACTTTTACAAATTGGTCCAATATTTCCAATATTGGCTGCTAATATTGGCCCAATTCTGCCAAAATGTCCACTTTTTCATATTGGTCCAATATTTCCAATATTGGCTGCTAATATTGGCGCAATTCCGCTAAAATGTCCACTTTTTTAAATTAGTCCAATATTTCCAATATTGGCTGCTAATATTGGCCCAATTCCGCCAAAATGTCCACTTTTTCATATTGGACTAATATTTCCAATATTGGCTTCTAATATTGGCCCAATATTGGTTTGCTACTAGGGATTATATCTAATTTGCATTTTTACTGCATCTTTGTTTCATTTGGCAACTTAATGCACTGGTCATAAGTTTTTCAAAATTAAAAAAGTGAAATCTCGAGAATGGTTTATCCTTGAGTCATGAAGGGCTCAGTCTTATTCGCGTTGCTGTCAAAAATTACACAAAGAACAAGTACTTAATATATTTCAGTAATTTTAGTTATTTATTTCACATTTTCACGATCTTTGCAGGCCATTTTGCAAATATGGGTCAGTTTTATTTTTCTGAATCATGCCAAAATCTAAACAGCATCAGAATAACCATCAACGGACTTAATTTGATGAAATTTCTTAAAATTTAGTATTTAACTAAAAAAAAATGTCTTCAGCTCCTCAAAATTGAAGAGAAAAAATGTTAAATATCTCTCAAAAATGGTCCATCTTAGAATAATAGTTGGTCTTATTTTTTTATCGTCAAAAATTGCGTATTAAACAAGCATTTAATTGATATATTTGAGCACATATTCTTTCATTTTAGATTTTGATGAGATTTCGCAATTTGTGCCCACTGAGATTCCGTTCAGTTGGCACAAATGACTTACCTGCCAAATTTTATGAAATTTGGTCAATTAGTTTTTCAGCTAAAGTGAATACAAACATTGCAAAGACACAGACGTCACGCTAAAAATAGATTTTTCGACTTCCAGAATGCTCGAAAAGTGTAGATCTATCGAACGGTCGAGTTACGATTTTCGACATGATTCTAATACTTTCCCTATACATTAGCATGTATTGTAGGGAAAGTAAAAATGTGTCCAATGTACGATTTTCGCAACAAACGAAATAAGATATTTTGTGAGAAACAATAATAAATATATATCTTGTATCTGTGCGTCTCCAGTTGACTTTCTAATTCATCCCTATTTCCTGATATTTTGTTCTACTTTTAAAACAATCATTATCACAATGAAATAAAATATATACCTTTGGATTTTGTACCCAAGTTACTCTTTTAAAATATTTCGTAGAAATTATTTAAAACACTTCTAATTTTTTTTTTTTTAATATTTCTTAAAAATTATTGTTAAAGTATTTAAAAACCGTGTTAGAATTTTGAAGAAAAATTTAAATCTTTAAATTATTGCTAAGATTTGTAATAATATTTTAACACATATTCAAACTTTAAATATTTGTTAAAATATTTCTTAATTTTTTTTAAGTTTCTGTTTTCATGATGGCAACAGCTTAGTGACGCCGATGAATGCATTTGTTTTATTGTGTTGATATAAACTATTTTGATACTAATAACATCCATAATTATTCGAATCATCAATTTGCGTCTCAAAATATATACTACCATCATCGTTCCAGAAATTATTGATTCTCACCAGGAAATTATGGTATGAAAATCTTAATTTGAATCATTCGCATTCTAATAATTGCAGTTACTAAAAGTTCTATCTAGTTCCAGTTTTTCGCATAATGTATCTACATATAGAATGTTATAGTTGTACATGATTTCGTTCTTCAGTTATCTTGCCCACACCTAAAGCACACACACATACACACATTTATAACTAATTGATTTTTAGTCTGATTGGTTTGAAAACGTTTAAAATAAGGCGACATAAAATGATCGTAAATGAAATATTATTTTACAGACCAAAATTTTCATGTAAACAGAATTATAAAAGTTTTGCCATTTTTACACTTAAATTTGAAACTGTGTTCGACATCAAAGAGGTATAGGAAAAACTGTAAACCTTCGAAAAGTTATATAGTTATTCAATGTACGCATAATGAGCATATGAATACAAAACTGAGTGATTAGTGCACAGCATGTTCAAGTTTGCTACGCCGCGTATATGTAGATGTAGAGTGCACCCAACACGCACATCACCTAGCCCATTAAACGTGCTGTTTGGGAACTGGAGCGCCCGCGTGCACCGAAAACTTCTCTCGAAATAGCAGATAATTGAAAAGAGGATGCGATCTATATATACGATTAACCGATTGAAGTGGCATAAGTATACACGGTTAAGCGAGTATTTATATTTTTATTCATCTCTCTTACCATTGTTGAGGCCGTTCGTTCGATTTATGTTACGCGTTACAAATGCCGTGTAATCGCCCAGTCATTGCGTTGTGGAGGCATTGGGGTTTGTATTTTTCCGAGAACATTATCGAGCGGTTTACGTTTGAGATTATTTTTCTTATAAACAGACGATTTGTTGAATAAACAGCTGTTTCGAGATTCAGGCGTCATTTCTTAAGAGTTGCAAGCACCCTTTTTTTGCTCATTAAAAGCTTAAGGGTTGAATGGCCGGTTAAGCAAATAGCCTTAACTTTCAGTTACTTAGGAAATCTTAAATACAGAGTGTTTTAGATTGTAGGACTAAATATTTCTTAAATGATGGGTCGCAAAATCATAGTTCCAATTTAAGGAATGCTTCGAATAAGGTAGCCTTTCAAACTACGACAGTTTGGGTCATGTGACATATTTTAATTAGAAGTGCAAAATTTAACTTTTCATACGGGCCCTCTACAAAAGGAAGTTCCATTTAGAAAAATTATTTTTTATTCATTAAAATATCTTTTGGGTGAAAAAAAGCCGGTTATGCCAAAATTGGCCGTAAAAATTTATCATAGTACTTAAACCACTTTCATTGGATTAAAAGAAACTGGGCAAACATAGAGATTTTGGGCATCGTACAAATATTAAATTTAGTTCAGAAAAAAATTTGTATTAGAAAAATTACACGCGTACCTACTTTTAACAAAAGTTCTATACAGTCCCTGATTAACCCGACAAAAACGAGTACGTCTCATTATACGAATTTTCGAGTTATAAGCGACTATTACAGTCAGACAGAAAGGTATTTCAATCCCCTTTGTTTCGTAAGCAAGTGTAGAAAAATAAAACTTACATCAAAAGCATTCCCTTGACTGAACCTTATGTATTGAAAAAAAATTATTGAAATTGATCAGGTATTTTAAGAGATACTTCACTTGGGAATATATATTTCCGAATTTTCACTATTAAATATTAATGCGGTACAAAAATTTGAAATATTTTTATCCATAAACCTTCTCATTGTTAACATTAACAAGCAAGTAAAAATGGTATTTTAATCCGTTGAGCCATACTAGAGTTTCAAGCGGTCATGACAGACAAGTTTTGAATTCTTGTTATTCCCCACATCTCTGTAGGGTGTAATAAAACTTACAGTATTATCTGGACTCAACCTTATTGCCTGAAAAACAAATCATCAAAATTCCTTGTGTGGTTCAGGAGATAATTTAAATTTGAAGCGTGTATTGAAAGCTTTTCTTTTATGTATTAGATTTTTTGGGTCGAGTTATATAGTAATTTGTATAAAATGTATCTTTTGTAGCTTTATTCACAACTTCTTGCTAAAATGTCAATAAAATATCTTTATAAATTCATTTTTTCAAGCTAACAACAGATCTATCACTCCGATGAATTAAATGCATTCCACTGATTTTATGTTAATATATACTATTTTATGAATACATTTTACATTCATAGCCTAGTTCAAAATAGTTTTTTTTTCTGCACATAAACTATACTTTTTCCACCACTGTTCCGAAAATTATCACTTTCCTCAGTAGGGATGTTATGAAATTTTTAAATTTAAAACAATTCCTGTTCTCATTCTACAAATTGTAAGATATTCTATTTCTTGGGTTTCGCACAGCTTGTATACACATATAAAATTTCATAGTGATACTTTTATTCGTTTTTGAATATCTTTTAAAGAGTTGGAAGTGTTTATTGTGCGATGTGTTGTATTTATGGAAATGGACTTCATGCAATAAGTATGAGAAATTTATCAATTTCCACCCACGGGTTACATATGCACTTGATTAAAGATCTAAATATCCAAATCCGTTTCAAATTGTAGCATAAAAATGGCTCTCATTTTTTAGTTCAGTTCTCACTGCAATTGCGGATGTGAAACGGTTATTTCATTTTCGATCACTGTACATTGTCTTATTTTCACTGTACATTATTCACTGTACATTGTCTTTTCAGGCATTTTAATTTAATAATCTATTAATACTAAATATAATTGGTAATATTATAAAAAATAAAAATAGTCCGCAGACGATTTCGGTACTGGATGTTAGCTATGTTACAATAGTTGCAAATGGAATCAAAAATAATATAAAAAATGTAATTATAAAATATAACAAGCAAGATCAATCATGCTTAAAGCATTGATTATGAAACACTTTCCAACTTCAATGCAATTTTATTTAAACAAGTTTAAAATGCAATAAATTCCTCGGTAATATTTTGAAACTTATCACAATACTGCATTAATTTATTATACTTGAAAACTTAAACTTTCATCGAAAAGAATGAACATAATTCAAATGACGGCATTTAAATATAAATTGCCTGGTTTAAACATCTCTAAAATGTTATACATTCCTCGGTAATAGTTTTAGAATTATCATAATACTACGATAATTTATTATATTTGAAAACTTCATCGAAAACAACTGAAATTAATTCAAATGACGTCATAGAAAAAATAACACGCCTGGATCTCTCTATAAAAACAGGATTTCATTCATAACTTTCTCTCATTCATTACATTCATCACAATACTATAATAATTTGTTTTATTTAAACATTTTGTTTAAGACCATGGAGCTACAAAAAATTAAACTCTATGCTTGAAACTTCATCGAAAAAAATCGTCCTTCTCTTTATGAAATCAATCAATATTCATTCATATCAGCCATGCAGACTCCATGGACTAAATTATTTTGTGTTAAAAAAATACAGGAATTCTAATACAACTCATTCTATATATTTTGCTGTTTACATTTTACATAGGTGAAAAATAGGCTTAGTTGTAGAAATAATCAAATTTAGATAAGCATTTAAACTCAAATATATTGTCATTGCGTTGTTTCAGTATGTAGATGCACAGAATTTAAGCAAAAATAAAGTAGTTTTAGGACGGATACAACACTCAATATGAATTAAAAAGAACTTAAAAAAATCACGATTTTGAAATAAGATGGATGCCATATATCATTTTGAAGTGGGTCATGTGATCGTTTCATATCATGGTCACGTGATCGTTTCATATAAGAGGTGTAATTATTATTTTAATTTTTGTTTAAAAAACTACTGAATATATTTCGCTGAATTTTTTTTTATATATTTTATGGAACAATTTGAATGTTACCTGAAATTTTCGAAGCAATTTGTGAATTTTAAATCCGCTTAAAAAATGTTTGAAAAATTAGGTCCCATAGGGCTCAATGTATTTCATTTTTTCGACCCAGGTTCAATCCAAAACTAATTGGGCAATATTATTCATTTATATTCCCATAGGTTCTACAGACCGTCTGAACAACATACTAAAATTTCATTTTGATTAAATCATTTTTACGGCAGTTATCGTGCTAACGGACAGACAGACACTTTTCAACTTTGATACACTTTATTTCAACTTTGATAAACACTTTTCAACTTTGTTGTAAAGTGTTAATAAAAAGGCTGAAGTGGGCAGAACATGACTTTCCCTACAGACTCAAATTCATTTTCTTTCTATTTCTGGTTTTATTGCACAAAATAACACCCATAATTATTTAAAATTACTCTGAATTTGCACTTTTAATTCGATTTTCGTTTTCATTTGGTAACTGGGCGTATTTTCATACGCTGCGTAACAAAAATGAGAAAAAACTAAAATATCTCAAGAATGGCTGGTTCTAGAGAAATGGGGTTGGTCTCGCTCTTTTCATCTTCAAACATTACGTATAAATTCACCATTTAATGGATAAATTTTAGCGTACGTAGTATTTTATTATAGATTTTTTGTGGGCCATTTTGTGAAATACGCAGGTCTGTTTCCTTCCGAATCATACCAAAATCTGATAAGAACCAGGGTAACCTATAAGTGACTTATCTACCTTATGTTATGAAATTTGGTACATTAGATTTTTATATATAGCTAGAATGGATACATACGATTCTGGCGGGCCATTTCACTCACAAAAAAAATGTCGAATTGTACCAAAATCTAATTGGTACTAGGACCACCCACAAGTGACTTACCAAATTTTATGAAATTTGGTCAATTAACTTTTGAGTTAGAGTGGATACATACATACATTGTACACATACACACCTACACAGGCGTCACGCTAAAAATAGTTTTTTCTTGTTCTACAAGTCTTAAAACGTGTAGATCCGTTCTAACTCGAGTTACGGTTATTCGACACCATTCCAAAACTTTCTCTATACATTACCATGTATTGCAGGGAAAGTAAAAAATCGTCCACTGTAATCATAAATCAAAATATCCCAAGAACGATTGATATCAACAGAATTAATGAAGAAAATTTATATTTTTTTTCAATACATGATGGCATAAAAACAAATTTCTTCTGTGTCGCCGGGAAGAGCGTTGGAACAAAAAATTCAAAGATTTAGAATTTTTTCGAACAAAATTTCAAGATTTTAGATTTTCTTCATTACTTACGGAGCAAGTCCCATGTGTATGTAACATTTCATGTTTCTACTATTAGCAGTTTGGGATATAAATTCACCACTTAGTCAGTCAGTCTCACCTAGCTGTATGACATAGATAACAAAGAAACAAATAGATCTCGATCCCTTCAAAAATTATTTCAGTTCAAGCAGATGCATTTTTCGTAATTACCTATTTATAACCATATACACTTTTTAAATATCGTAAATCCTCTAAAGAAGCGAATTTTCCTTCCATTCTTCTTATACATGATTAATAACATCGCCGAAATTCATGACAATAGCCCAAAGAAGCTATTCCCGTATCAGAAGCTGTTATCGATCTCAAATTTCAAATTGACGATGAAATGCTAGATATAGAAACAGTACGATCTCATTTGCATTGTCAGGCATTCGCTCAAAAATAGACACAATTGTGTCTGTGGTTATTAGTGCAGGTCATTCATAAAAATTTTACGATGCACCTGCTCTCGTAAATGGGCTGCCTCAGTCGAATACATCCATACTGAGATTTTTGATTTAACTTAGATAACTGTGGAATAACCGAAATTCGAAGTTTGATATTTTAAAATACGGTGCTGAGTCAAAAGCCTTTTACAGCGGCTGTACCTCATATCCCCTCCCTACGAATGTCCATAGAACTGTTTCCAGGAGGGGACAAACTCAAAGACATTTTTTTAACGTTCATTTTTCATGTTGAATATATATATTTAGCTTGGTGTTCATCTTTGTGCGCCCAGGAGCATATTTAACTTGATGTGGCTTTGAACGTCCAGGGAAGGGCAAGTGTCCCCCTCCCCTGCTTTACCCTATAGACGTTTATGCCTCTCCTTCTACACATGGTCATAGGCGCCGCCTTGAAAAATTATTGGGGTTCCAGGAATTTTAAATCGAATGACCCATTTTTCAAAGGATTTAAGTCTTAATTTAAATTTCATACAGTTAGACGTCTGAAATGTTAAAACGAAGCAAAATATTTTTTTTTCTCCAGATAATTATTTATTTCATCTATTTTGCTTTTGTAGGCGCAACAGTATTATAATACAATATGCAGATTATGTGTGAATTTTCAACTCACTTAACTTTATAAATGTAACAAAAATGTAAAATTTAATTTTAGGTATTTTTGTCAATGTTGAAAATGATCAAAACATTTCTCTTTAAATCATTTCATTTCGGAGGTTAAAATCTTGTATTCAGAATACAATAAACAGTCTGAGGGGGGGGGGGGATTTTTATACTTTATACAGGGTGTCCAGTGCTATCGGTGCCCAATGGTTATTTCCTCAACCGTTAGTCACAGAAATGCATATTCAATTGCAAAAATGTTTTAAATTTTAAAATCTATTATCATAGAAACAGTTTAAATCAATAAATGCATTTTTGAAAGAAATACAAAATATAAATTTTTATACGGTCCCCCGGTCCTACCAATTATATTTAGGAAAATCATCCTCATACAATTTTATGCAAAATAAAAGAAACGACCCAAAATTGACCGTCGACACCGCTGCACACAGTCCAGTGGTAGCTGTCGAATGACCTCGAATAGTCTTGTTGCAGATAGCAAGTTCATTGCATTATACAGGGTGTCCCAAAAACATTGACCTCGATTTTTATTCCTTAAATATTGACCTTAGACATACATATATACTAAATTACAAAGTTGGTAAAAAAAAAGGTACGGAACTTTATGAAATCGATTAAAATTTTCAAGGGAATTAAATTTTAAGAAATACAAAATTTAAATTTATATACGGCCCACCGTACAAAACATTTCCAATGAGTAAAATGTGCCCCATACACTAATAAGATGATGTACAAAATTTCAGTATTTTATCATAAAATGTTCCAGAGATATGAAAAGACAAAAATGCTGATTTAAACCACTTTTCGATGCATCGACATGGGTCCTCAGAGGGGAAAAATCATGTCGGCAGATCGCTTTTCAAGGGTCATACACAAATTACGAAAAAAAAAAAAATAATGATTACATAAATAATGATTTTGCTATTTATTGGTACAAAAGTATCTACACTGTGTAGAAATAATAACTTTACACAAATATTACAAAGCTTGTTCAAAATGTTTTCCATCCATGCCAAAGATCCATTAAAGATAAGAGGCAGATATTATTTGCCTATGATGCATTTCTGCGTTGCGTCATTTGCACTCTTGCTGCAAGCATTTACTTTTTAATTTGTGATTCATCAACTTTGTTTAAGCATATTTCTGGGATTATTTATAATAAAATGCTGAAATTTTGTATATCCCCTTATTAGTGTATGGGGCACATTTTACTCACTGGAAATGTTTTTGTACGAGGTCGTATAAAAATTTAAATTTTGTATTTCTTCAAATTTAATCCCCTGAAAATTTTTATCGATTTCATAAAATTCTGAACCATTTTATACGCAATTTTGTAATTTATTATATATGTTTAAACTCAATATTTAAGGAATAAAAGACGAGGTCAATGTTTTGGGGATATCCTGTATAAGGAAAGTCATGTGTTGCCCACATCAGATTTTTTTTTCCCCTTCATTCTTCGAATCGTTCTTTTCTAATTTATTTTTATGCAACTTTCTATCACATTTTAAGAAATTTGAAAATATTTTTAGCAGATTCTATTAATATTGGTTTTAATTTGATCTTTAAAGTTTAAGTTTTAATTTGAATTTTAAAAGCTTTAATTTCAGTGAATTTTCAACATATTTCAACATTTTCACAGGTAACGACATAATTTTAGTTTTCTGAAATTGTCTGCCAAATTTAAAATCATTAATTTTCAAATCAATCAATGTTCAAATTTAATCACGAAAGTTTTGATTTGAGCTCCTAGTGCAAAAACCGTTGCAATGGACCGGTTTTCTTATATCTTTTCAGCACAAATGTTGAATTTTTAAAAATATTTTTGATAATTAAGATCTACTTCTCTTTTGTACTGTATCAAACATTTTTGAATATATGCAATTCTGAACCTCGAAAATTTAGAATTTTTGGATGCATTTATAAATTAATCATACTAAAATTAACTATTCAATAAACTTTCTTGCTTATTTAAAAAGTATATTGTTCCCTGTTTGGGATTTTTCACATTTATCCGATTTTTTTTTCTTCTAAAATGCACTCAATTTTTTTATCGACACCAGTATTTTTTCAAATTATCGAAAATTATTTTGTTCGTTTTAATATGTATTTTTTTAAGCTAATATTCCTTCAATATATTTAAAATTTCAGCTTCTCTTAAAGTTTTTGACATATTCGGGTCATTTTAGATAAAAGAAATTATGTATTTTTAGCAATAATGTTTGGCGTAATTAAAATTATTTTTATTGTATTGTAAGACAATTGCAAATTTCTACTTCCTTTAACCGTTTTTCTTTATATGAAAAAAAAAAAAGAAATACATGGAAACTAACAGTGAAAACAGATTTAGCTCATGAATTCAATGTCAGCAAAATTTCATCATTTCAAACGTTTTCGAAATATTATCGATCGGTTTCGATTTACGCAATTTATTGCAGCAATTTAGCATTTTACCCACAGAACACAATTTGCATTTTACTGGTTTCTTTCTTGTTTTACCTCTGAGAGTATTATAGTCAGGCATTATTTTGCCTAATTGAAAAATAAATATATATTTGTATTTTGATTATTTTTAGCCGTTTTTAAATTTTCTACCTTTACTTACAAATATTTACTATCTGTCTATTATGTATACTAATTTCCAATTGCCCAATTTCCAATCTGTCTGTTACGTCTTTTTAGGCACTACTCATATAGACTTGGGATTTGGTATACATGGGTCAATTCGTTGAATAAACCCCTTTAGAAAAATCGATTTTTTTTAGTCTTCTTCTATAGGCAGTAGAGGGGAGGGGGGGGGGGGGTGCTCGACAAAAAAACGTTTGAAAGGTGAAATGATAGAAAAGCATACTTAGGGATGAGATGGCGAGTTTAAATTTGGTGTATGAGCAGATATAAAGGGAAATGATGCTATTTCAATTTTCCAATATGTGCTATTTTAGGGTGATGAAAAATGCTTTCTTTTAAATTAAATAGAGGCTAAAAATTTGTGACACGGATCAATCGTTCGATCGGGAAAAATCGAATTCTTCAAAAGTGTTTAGTAGAGGGGGGTGCTCCACACCAAAATGCTCGAAAAGGTGAAGCGATAGAAAACCATACTTTGCGATGAGGTAGAGGCTTTGAATTTGGTGTGAGGGTAGGATAGTATACGTCGTGTGATGAAAAAAAAAAAAAAAACGAAAAAATTACTGTATGGTAATGTTTGGTATTTTGGTGGTGGTCCTCATCGAAATGTTCAACTGGCTGAAAAAATGAAAAATACTCTATTTTGAGTGAGCTAGAGAATGGAAATTTTTCAACTTGTGTAAGAAATTGCATTTTCAAAATTTTTATAAAATGTTGTTTTGAATGCTCTAGGTCTAGAGAGAGCCCTGAAGAACACTAAATTATGGTTCACGAGCAACAAATTGTGGACGTCTGGTATATACTGTGTATGTAGGGAAAATACATACATTATACTATATATATGTAGAGAATAAGAAGGTAATACAAGGTAGGATCAAAAAGTTCGGAGACTGTGCTGATATTTCCAACCCTGATTGGAGGAGAGGGGATCTATTTTACCGTGACGTAGAGGCACATGTGACGCGAGATGTGAAAAGGAAGAAGCATGTCTTTTCCCAGACAATGCGTGTCAGTGAACTGTAGTCGTTCGCGTTTGTCGAAAATGGAAATGGTGTTTGAAGAACACCGTGCGAATATCAAATTCTGCCAGCCTTTGGGGAAATCGCCGACAGAAACATTGCACCTCGTGTCAGTGAACTGTAGTCGTTCGCGTTCGTCGAAAACGAAAATGGCGTTCGAAGAACAGCGTGCGAATGTCAAATTCTGCCAGCGTTTGGGGAAATCGCCTGCAGAAACATTGCACCTGCTGCAGTACCGTTTTCGACGAATGCGAACGACTACAGTTCACTGACACGCATTGCCTGGACAAACACCTGTTTCTTCCTTTTCACATCTCGCGTCACATGTGCCTCTACGCCGCGGTAAAATAGATCCCCTCTCCTCCAATCAGGGTTGGAGATTTCAGCACAGTCTCCGAAATTTTTGATCCTACCTTGTATATATATATATATATATATATATATATATATATATATATATATATATATATATATATATCATAGAATAACGGACCCGGTGGCTGAGCGGTTAAGGCAAGCGTTTCCTTGTTCTCGACGGGAGCGCCACCTGCTGGCATGGGTGTTGTGTTGGTGGGCGTAGTGTGTTCCGCCGCCATTGGTGAGCCGGGACTTGTAGCAACTAAATGATTCATGATTCTGACCCATGTATAAGCGAATTGTTGAATGTACCAAGTGCTTGGCAATTAGCAAATAAATAAATATATAGTATATATGTAGGTAAAGTAAAAATGGGTGATTAGTATTCAGGGATGTTTATTACGTGCAAATTCATTCAAAACCTAGATTTATATTTTTGATTCAATACTTTCTTTTTAACTATACTAAGTATTGCAGGGAAAGTAAAAACCCAATATACGAGAGTAAAGCACGATGCAGGAATCCGTATCCATAGCCGATCCGCGTAGGGAACCGTAACGAAACTAACGGAAAAGCAGAGGTCCGCTTGTTGTCAACAACTGCATATCCTTGAAGCTTTTGTCCCCGGATCGTGTTTTTAGTAGTTAGTTTCGGAAAAAAAGGGAAAGTAATTTCCGGCGCACGTTCTACCTTGCATCCGTTTCCTTTCTTTGTCGCTCTTGTTCCAACCTAATGCCCCACCAAGGTAGCCAGATTATTCAAATGCAGTGCGATGCGCAGATAGATATGTTCAACTGGACAACGTGTAATTTCTTCATAGTGGCGGGCCATGCAGGACCGTAGCCAGAAACTAAATCCAAGACTGGAGTGAAAATCAGGGGGGAGAGGAGAGCTCAACAGCACCCGAAGGAATGGTCACTAGAAAAAAATTAGATGGAAGCGGGGGGGGGGGGGGGGGGGGGCACTAAAATATTAAATTTTAGCCTTCAAATAAATTATTATATTAAAAAAATAGTTTAATTATAGCCTTTAAATAAAATACTATATTAAAAAAAATAGTTTAATTATAAATAAATACAGTATATGTAATCTGTATAACTACTCATCAATTGATAGAGGATAACATGATAATGTAAAACTCTATAATGTATTAGAGTGGAACCCGAAATAATAGAAAAATACCCTAAATGATCGTACTATTTTTTTAATTTAAATTTTAAAATTTTGTTGAATATTTTTTAATTACATATGTAATTAAATTGATGATTTTATCACAAAATCAGTAAAATTAAAAAAATCTTATTTCTGTTCTATACAAAATGAAGCAATTTATAAAAATATTCAAAAAGCAATTTATTTACGCAAAATTTGGATTTTTAATAAAAAGTCTTTTATTTAAATATCCTTTTACGATGTACTAAAATTTCACAGTCATAGCGCTTTCGGGCATAACCATGCCCTTCATCAGAGGCGAAGTACCGATGAAGGGCATGGTTATGCCTGAAAATGCTATGACTGTGTAATTTTAGTATGCCGTAGAAGGATATTTTAATAAAAGACTTTTAATTATGGCCAAGATTTTAGTTGTCTTTAATTTTAAAGTATTAATTATTTTGACGTGTTTCCATAGAATTTTATTATATAATTTTAACTTACAAATATTTCCATAATTGTTCAAACTATCTAGGATTTTCAACACTTTTGGGAGGAAAGGGTAAGTCACATCCGGGTCACATTCTCCCCCAGTCCACTCTTTTTCCATCCATAATACCCACCAAGGTAACGCGATTGCTATTTATAAGTAGGGTTTAAGAGTATATTCATATCACGAAAATCTGGTCGCGTTAGTTTTTGCAACTGGAGGATTAAACACTGAGTTTCTCTAATATTTTTGTTATTGACACATCTGATAATGTGTTTCCCATTCTTTGCCTACATTTTAAATGGATTAATTATTCAAAATGTGTGTGTCCTAATTCTCACGATGAATATAGAGCAGTGGTGATCAACTGTTTTGTTGGTGCGATCCCACCGAAGCATTATTTTAGTTAGGAGACACCCATGCCATAAATAAAATAAGAGTTAAAATTATAATAAATATGCATTTTTACAAAGGCATTTATTTTACATTCCCAATATAAGTTACATTTAGCAATTTAAAACGACAGAATGTTTCATCTAGCAAGAAATAGTATGTAAGAATTTAATAAAACAAGAAAACATTATTAATAACAAAAAAAAATCTATATATTGAAATATCTATGTAGTGAATTGCTTAAATAAAAGAATCTATATATTGAATTGCTTAAATAAAAGAATCTACAGTATACAGGGTGAGTTGCACCTAATCTGCCAAACGAAAGGGGGTGATAGAAGAGCCCGTGTGTAATATAAAACACCATAGAAATTCCTATCTCTAACATTTTCCGAGTTATGGTGGATAGAAGGAAAGTACGTCAAGTCTGAAAAAAAACTTATGTTTGTGAGGTTTCTGAAAGTGTGAGGTTTCTGAAAATTTGTGAGGTTTCTTAAAAGTCTACACGTAAAATAAGCACATAATTGGAAAGAGCAGAAAAAATCCTGTAAGATGACACACTTTCCATCAGTTACCTTACACCTTTCTGGTAGGTCGGACGGTCTGGGTTTCAACAACAACACTTTCCATCAGGATATCTGAATTTAACGGCGAGCTACACAAGCGCTGAAACATTAGCAAAGTGCAAAATCGAATTGTTGCCAAAATCTGTAACCGGCTATATCGCAAAAACCCTTCTAGCTACAATCGGTCAACTGTAACAAAAACTTTTCCATTCCACCAGCTTTTAAATGAGCCTACATTAAACCATATCGGTGTTTTAGTTCAGGTGAAATTTAGCTTTTTGTTTGCAATACATCACTGAAATCGGCGTTCGTCGAAGTAGCACCTCGTTCTTGCACCTCACAAAACAGCAGGCTGAAGGAAGACAGGAAATTGAAATGAGGGTCGAGCATGGCACCTCGCGAGTGTTAAATCCAGATATCCTGATGGAAGTGGTTGTTGTTGATTGTTGAGACCCAGACCGTCCGACCTACCAGAAAGGTGTAAGGTAACTGTATGGACGGCCGGGAAGTGCCACCCAATTTAGACCGGAACCCAGTGGGGGAGGCATCCACAGGGACCGTACCCTCCTTCCCCTACCACCAACCTCTCGGAAGGACTTACGGACCCACATGTTTAACGTGATCGTACTCCGCATGAACACGGCGGCATTTGTGGTAGCGTGCAAATCTAGCGCGCAAACCACGGGGATACCGCACCCGAGATGGCCAACAGCACGCGGTGTTCCGAGGTGGTCACCCACCAAGTACTAACCGCGCCCGATGCTGCTTGACTTCGGTGATCTAACGAGAACCGGTGTTTTCAGCACGGTACGGCCGTTGGCCCTCTGATGGAAGTGGTGTCATTTCACAGGATTTTTTCTGCTCTTTCCAATTATGTGCTTATTCTGCGTATAGACCTTTCACAAACCTCACAAATTTAGGTGGTTTTTTCAGACTTGGCGCTCTCTCCTTCTATCCACAATAACTCTGAAACGGTTAGAGATAGGACAGGGTTGCTATGGTGTTTTATACTGCACATGGGCTCTTCTATCACTCCCTTTCGTTTGGCAGATTAGGTGCAATTCACCCTGTATATTGAATTGCTTAAATAAAAAAATCTGTATATTGAATCGTTTAAATGAAAGAATCTATATATTGAATTGCTTAAATAAAAGAATCTATATATTGCTTAAATAAAAGAATCTATATATTGAATTGCTTAAATCTATATATTGAAACAAAGAAAAAAAACTATATTTTACGTATCTTCTACGTCTACTATAAAAAATTTTTGGCGACTCCTTCATAAAATCTCGTGACTCATAAAGGGTTACGCACTTATTACATAGATCACCGGACTATTTTCATACTATAATTCAAGACATCACTATTTACATCCAACTCCAACAGCGTCCCTCCCCCCTCCTACACACACACACACACAAAGTCCTAGCCATTCAATAGGATTCAATAATGTATCAGCACCTCTACAAAAACGGACTCGGGGCCAGTGGTTGTTGTTGTTGAGACCCAGACCGTCCGACCTACCAGAAAGGTGTAAGATAACTGTTTGGACGGCCTGGAAGATCCACCCAATTTAGACCGGAACCCAGTGGGAGAGGCATCCACAGAGACCGTACCCTCCTTCCCTTATCACCAACCTCTTGGAAGGACTTACGGACCCACATGTTTAACGTGATCGTATTCCGCGTGAACACGGCGGCAGTTTTGGCAGCGGAGGGAATCGAACCCGGGCCTACCGAGTGAAATTCCCGCCCGCTAACCACTGGGCTACCGCGCCCTCGGGGCCAGTGGTTGGAAAAACTACATTATTGTAGTGATCTACAACTACAACTACATTATGACAAATGTAGCTAACTACAACTGCTTTTTTTAAAAGTAGTGACTACGAACTACTTTTAAAATGTAGTCACTACATAACTACTTTTATAAGAAGAATTTTGCCACAGCTTCACTTTTCACAAAAAGTTGAGGACGTGGGTATACTGTAGTAATTTAACATACTTATTCTGAATAATTAAAATTTACTGATCACCTTACCAATCTTTACGCTTTTACCCTCTTCTGAAAACAATATAATAAAATAAAAGTATAAACTTTAAAATCAAAGACAACCAAAAATGGATTTAAAAGTCCTGTAATAAAATCTCCTTTACTCGACGTACAAAAATGACACGGCCAAAGCGCTTTCGGACCTCCGCCCGAAAGCGCTTTGGCCGTGTTAGCCGCTTTGGTCAACCGACGGCAAAAGAGATTTTATTAAAGGACTTTTAAACCCATTTTTGGTTGTCTTTGATTTTAAAGTTTCATTAAAGTTGACGCGCATCCATTTTATTTATAAAAAGTATAAAATAAAATAAAAGTAAAAATTATTTATTTAAAGACATGTTTGTTCATTTTTTGTAGAATTTACCT
Organism: Amaurobius ferox; assembly: GCA_951213105.1. NCBI lineage: Eukaryota > Metazoa > Arthropoda > Arachnida > Araneae > Amaurobiidae > Amaurobius > Amaurobius ferox. The sequence continues at coordinate 19,814,704 of OX578143.1, forward strand.
CTCAAAATTGCAATCAGATAAGCAGGATCTTTTGGGAAATAACACATCTGAATATATCCATATAAAAAATCAACTTCATGAGGCAATGGCTTTCCTAACCCTGCAGCATCCCTGCAGCCATTCATCGTACAACGTTTCGGAGAACACTAAATTTCGTACAAGTAAGAAAGATTGATCACATGATATGTAGAATGGCACCTTGTTTGTTTACTGAAGTAACGTTAAAAGTAGAGTCAAAACTCGATACAAACTACTGATTTATAGTATCACGCTACTCGTTACACTACTTATTTTTAAAAGTAGCGCGTTACACTACAAACTACGAGAAAAAGCAGTGACTACTGTAGTTTTTTACTTGTAGCGTGCTACTTCCGACCACTGCTCAGGGCCGGATTTACAGTCGTTAAGGCGTTAATATATTTTGTAATGTGGGATGCTTAAGGACTTAAGAGAAAACACAATTCCTTTTTAACTAATTCGTGTCGTTTTATTTCCTGCTCATTACACCACCAATTATAAAATTATGAAATTATGGATTTTATGGACCAATTATAAAATTATGGTATATAATATATATATATAATAAGAAAATATGAGATTGAAAATGGATTGAAAATGGATTATTTTTCCGTTTTTTCCCCCTGGCATACTGTTGATTGTTGTTTCGGGCGTGTAGTGGTTTCTGGGAGTGTTTCCTGGGATTAAAAGCATGCTTAAACCAGGAAAAGGGGTCGCAATCCCCCTTGACCTCTCTACAACCCCGTAAACACACAACTTCTAATTGTATTAATCCATTTTCAATCTCATTTTTTCTTATTGTTCTTTGAGGCTTAGATAGAGCAGCAAATGCGCCTTACTATTCCTTGGATTTTATATTTTATATTTCATTCTGATTGCACTTGAGGAACATATATATATATATATATATATATATATATATATATATATATATATATATATATATATATATATAAAGTCAATTTAATTATTTTCATTTATTATTTTATATAATTAATATTACATTAAGACAAGAAAATTTGAATAATACATTTATGTAGGAACCTTCATGTGGAGACATATTGTGTACTTCATTTTCGATGAAACTATACTAAACATTTTTACTCTTTTGCACACTTATTTCTTACAGTCATACGAATATTCAAGAAAACCGGAAGTGGGAATTTTCACTGTCCCCGCCCCCCTGTCTATCCCCTCCAAAATGCTATACTGAATTCATGTCAGTTATCGTCATATCAGTTTCATATATAGCCAATTCTGAGAAATAGATGTTTCAGGGAGAATTTTTTAACAAAATGTGAGAAAAAAAATAGTGTGAATCTTTAAGTGAGCCACCGGTTCTCTTCGGAATTTGATGCTGAATGCATGTCAGTTATCATCGAAGCTTTATATATATATATAGCAAATAAAAGTATGAAGGAAAAAATGGGAATCAAGCCAACGGGAAAGCATAATTGGCCGAGGGGGATTGTGACCCCTCGTTCCCGGTTATAGCATGCTATTACACCTAGGTAACACTCCCGGAATCAAATACTTTGCCGAAACTTGACCTCCGAAATTGTGTCGAGCACAAGACACTGACCGTGGAAGTGAGTACAAAACTCAAGAATCGAAGAAAAGTCCGAAGTACAAAACCGAAGTAAAACACATAATGAAAAAGGCCAAGAGTCGTTAACAAAGGAGAGTGCAATCCATATATAGCTTTCGTTTCGTGGATGACATCCTTGTGGGCCAATACGAACAAATGCCTGAATTTGACTTCAGTTTCTACCCTGATAACTTAGATCTCATAGAAACACACATGGAAAATAAAAATCAAATTGATTTCCTGGATATTAGTATCCTTTACGATAAAAACAATTGTTTATATACCATTTTATACGACAAGAGAAATACTTTCAAGACCAGCATCAATCACGTAATCGATTGGAACTCAAATTTGAGTAAAAATATATTACGTAATATTATAGTCAATCATCTGATACGCAATCAAAGAATCCATACCTTCAAAAAAGATCGAACTGAAAATGACAGAAGAATAATGCAAGAGGCGAAAAAGAAACATTATCCCGCAAATTTCCTTCGACATTATTATAATACTATATACAACGATGTAAAAAACGCTTATTTTAAGGATATAACTTGTACACACCTATGATGGTAACTGTACGATTCACCTACACGGAACTTGCTGATAGCGCACCCTAGTGGTAGTATAATGCTATATATGGATTGCACTCTCCTTTGTTAACGACTCTTGGCCTTTTTCATTATGTATTTTACTTCGGTTTTGTACTTCGGACTTTTCTTCGATTCTTGAGTTTTGTACTCACTTCCACGGTCAGTGTCTTGTGCTCGATACCATTTCCGAGGTCAAGTTTCGGCAAAGTATTTGGTTCCGGGAGTGTTACCTAGGTGTAATAGCATGCTATAACCGGGAACGAGGGGTCACAATCCCCCTCGGCCAATTATGCTTTCCCGTTGGTTTGATTCCCATTTTTTCCTTCATACTTTTATTTGCTATATAACTGCTTTACGTACTTGTGCAGCATTGCGCCATCTACGTTAAGCCTTTTTTCATACTTATGTATGCTTACGTTTTCTTCATCTAATTACTTTTGTATTATATTATATATATATATATATATATATATATATATATATATATATATATATATATATATATATATATATATATATATATATATATATATATATATATATATATATATATATATATATATATATATATATTAATATGTAAAGGTTTATTTCTTGATTTAAATAAATTTATCTATAAAATCAGTTATAAATATCAAATCTCTGTAGAAGCCTTCAATCCCTGCAGAGTCTTAATAGAGCAATACTTAAATCACTATATATATATTCAGAAAATTAATAATTCATATAAACTTAATTCAATTAAAAATGATATTAAAGAAATACAAAATGATTTTGTCATTACATATGTCGATAAGGCAAGTGGTAACTACTCAATTATTTGTAAATATTACTATAAAAGTACCCTTCAGTCACACTTACTTAATAATCAAATCTATAATTTACATAAAACTATCCTTAAAATCTTATCCAATAGAATTTCAGCCAAATATAAACAAATCCATCTAAAAAATAGTTGTAATAACATTCCATATATTGTTTTAGTACCCAAGTTTCATAAATTCCCTGTTGCTTTTCGAACCATTACCAGTGGGCATAATTCTTACATTACTAATACTGGAAAATTATTATTAAAGATATTACATGAAGTATCCTTGTCAGATGAAATCTCAAACAATTGTCATATTGTAAAAAACAGATTTGAATTAGTTAAGAAATTAAAAACTCTTACTAATATTCATAGTATTTATACCTTTGATTTCAAAGATTTGTTTAATAATATTAATATAGATGATCTGTATAGAATTATTTTAGGAATTTTTGAAAAATATAATATCAACCTAAAATATTCAAATTTTCTCTTTAAAAAATTACTTAATTTCACTCTTTATGAGAATTATATTCAACATGGTGGTACTTTTTTCAAACAACAGGTTGGTATCCCACAAGGGGGGTGTGCCTCTTCATTGTTAGCTAATCTATATTTATTCTTCTATGAAAAAAGCAGTAATCCGAGCTTGCATAATATACACATGTTTAGATATTTAGATGACATATTATGTGTATCCCCAAATAATATCCCTATAGTATTAAACTTTTATCCAAAAAATTTAAAATTAAATGAAAGTAATAATGACTCAAATGTTGCAAACTTTTTAGATTTAAATTTACAAAATTGTAATATGGTTATAAACTTGTATGATAAAGGATTTTAAATTTAATACATCAAAAATTCAACATTTTGACTCTTGTTTGCATATATCTGTATTTAGAAATATTATAATAAACCATCAGGCTCTTAGAATCAATAAAATTTGTGATGAATATTATAAATTAGCGCACTTTATGGAATTATTGAGTACAGCGACTGATAATGCATATCCTCCCAAGTTTGTTATTAAAATTATCAACTCAGTGTATCAACTTTCACTCGATAACATCCTAGAAAACTTTCCCAATTATAGTGGCTAACATAAAATATATATATATATATATATATATAATTATTTAATTATATAAATAAATAAAAATGAAAAATAATAAACTAAGTCAAAAAAATTAGAAAAATCAAAAAATCGGAAAATAAGATGCATTAACATTAATGTTTTGAATTTTATTTTCACAAAAAAGTTGTAACTTTTGCCAGTATTGAAACTACGATTTGAGCGCCCTTATAATGGTGTATAGTGGCATTCTCGTTTATCCAATTTTCCTATGAATTACTTGTTTAGTAAGAATTTTCAGCTTTGATTCATGTTCATGATTGCATATATGGGTTGTTCATTTTCTGAATTGCTTGTCCGGTCTCCAGCTTAGATTCACTGGACGGGTCTGGGAGTATTATTACTGTGAACGTTCGTACTGCCTCCCTGGTAGAATTTCGACTTGTTCATTCCGGTGCTTCTAGATAAAGCTGTTGAGGTTGATCGTGTATACACGTGGTGGAAGAAGAAGGGTTCATGCCGCATGGTAATACAAATTTTCTTAATGTATCCTATTTTCATTTTTTCATTTTTTGATGCCTGTAGTCTGAGTTTGGGTATTTATAGTAATGTACTATTGCCCAATCTGAAACAGGCATATGTTTGGGTTGGTTAGAGTTAAATACTCAGACCTGAGGAGGAATTTAACTCTGACTAATCATCGAATTTGGACTGGTGCTGTTCTCTACTCTTGTCGGCATTGTGGCCGTGGATTTGCTTCTATGGTGGTGTTGATATTGCTTTTTTTTATTATTATTATTACATATTTCTGATATATATATATATATATATAGCCGATGTTACAAGGTGAATATATTTTTTTTAATCCGAAGTGACATCTTTCGAACCAGAAATGGAAATACTCTGAGCTCTCTGAAATTTTTTTCCGAACCCATATCAGTCATCATCTGAGTTATATCTATAGCAGTTTCTAAGAAATAGTTGTTTCAAAAAATAGTTTTTGATAAAAATAATAAAGCAAAACTTGACCACCAATAAGATACTGAAAATTTGTCTTTCGTTCGTAAGCTCGAAATTATAATTCCCTCTAATACTCATCCGTGTCAGATACAACCACGAGTGTGAACGATAATCGGTTAATTGTTTGAAAATTCCTATATTGTAAACGCCTCCCAAACTGCCTTTGGCTTCCTTTATCCTACATAAGAAAAATATGCTTGTGTTTCTGTGTGTGTGTGTCTGTGTAGCGGAAAATCGAAGAGTAGGACAGCGGTGAAATTTATTGCAGAGGTACTTTACCGGACGCGCACCTCGGTCCCCGGACGATGGACCTCGTTGAGGATTTTTTACATTCGAATTACTTTTTTAGTTATTTTATGTTAAAGAACGATTTTGTGCGATTTTGACATAAATTAGTTCCTTATTGGTCGAAAATATTGTCTCTCACAAAGATTCCATCATGATATCATCGGAAAGATTAAAGAACGGTCTTTCTAACGATTTTTAACCCGAATATGTACAGCAATTCCCTTCTTATTATTTAATTTTTAAATAAATAAGACATTTAAATACACAGATATGCATGTTTTTTTCACTTATTTAGCCGCATCCGTATTATGTATAAAATATGGGTGTATAATTGCATTCCGACAACAACAAAAAAATTGTTTGAATTATTCTATTTTCTGATTGCCTGTTGATTTGCTACCAGAAACATAAAAATTGAGATTTTCGATTCCCTCCTTTCTTCGTTTGGCGATTGCGAAGAAAAGATCTTCTTTTTACCGGTGGTGTTGCTATGTGCAGTAGTGTATGTTTGTGCGCATGCGTGTCAAATTGTTACGACTACACATGCCTGGAACGACTACACATGCTTGAAAACTAAAGGATTTGGATTGAAACGAAAGGTGGGAATGAATTGAGTTAAAAACAGACGATTTGCAAATTGAGTGGTGTTATCTGTATCTGTATTATTTATGTATCGCGCCCTTATTTAGGACCGGGCAACGCCAGGTAATTCATTCCAGTTCACCACAAAACCCCGTGATAACAGTCTGTCTTTTTGTCTGTTTTTTTTCTCCCTCCCCCCCTTCTTTAGTAAAAATTGAAAAAGGAGTATTATCGTAAGTCTGTGGCATTAAAATACATGGGGAAAGTTGGGGATGGGGGACGAAAGTTAAGTTTGAATCAGTTTTTGACTTATTCATGTTTTGACATAAACTGAAATGATGCGTTTTCAAGGAGGGGGGAATTCTGTGTTCATTTCGAAAGGAAAAATTCTTTAAATTTTCCAGGTGAAAAATCCATTTCATCCTGTGTTATTCTGTGAAGACGAGCTCTGGAGCATTTAGGGAAATTTTGCTCTTACTACATTATATGCAATTGCATAGCCATAGGATCAACCTGTACAATGCTTTCTCAACGGGAACGTCTTTTACAGGCAGGCTCTGCTATTATTATTGACCCTTATTGACCATTATTATTGACCATTTAACAGTGCACTATAACAATAACAGTTCCTCCAATTGTGGTTTAGTTTTAAAGTCTTTATTGAAGGCGAAAATTTTGCCATACTATATATATTGTTTTTTCTAAAGAGTTTTCCTCGAAACGTCTCCTTCCCCAGGATTTGTTACAGATAGAGCCTTTATATGATGGCTGATATAGATTCAGCATCAAACTCCGGAGGGCGTAGGAAGTTTACTAAGGATTTCTACTTCATGTACTTTTTTTTACTTTCGGTTTAAAACGCTTCCTTGAAACTTTTATTTCTCTGGATTGGCTTTAGATAGAACTTAGATTATTTATATGGATTTAGCATTAAATTTCAAAAAGGGTTCGGATGTCCACTAAGGATTGTCCCTTCCGGTTTGAGAGATGTCACTTACGGAAGACTGTACAAAATAAGTATGCAAAATAGAATAAAAAATGCTTAATAATTCCGTCAAAAATGAAATGGGCACATCATTTGGCAGCCTATGAAACCTCCTTCCGAAATTTCTTGTTTCAAATTCCGAAAACTAAAACATATTTTAACTCTTAAATTATTATTTCTGTATGATGAAAAAATTAAATTCTAACACGTATTATTAATTATTATGTGGCAAATACATGATTGCATAAACTATTATATTATTTCCAACTGTTCCAGCCGTCGAAATTTCAATTAGGGCAATAAAGAGACAATTGAAATTAAAGACATTGACACAATAGAAGTAGAAATAGGATCACAACCAATTGGCTATTCCGTTCAATAATTTGAATTTAAACTATCAATCATACGACTAATCCCAAAACAATGGTATGATTAATGCATAATTATGTTTGAATTCAATAATGATACAGTACAGAACCGTCATAAATTAGCACAGCCATTAACAACTGAATATGTAATTTTTTAAATACTAACAAAGAGATAATGGAATAACCTACTTTGTGGTGAAAGAACTTCAATCGTAACATGATTGTCATGCAAAGTGAAAAATCTGATGTGGGCAGCATATGACTTTCCCTGCGGACTCATATTCACGTTCTCTTTATTTTTTCAATAATTCATTAAATTAAGTTTAATTGCACAAAATAAGAGCCAGAATTATTTTAAATGACACTGAATTTTCTCTTTTAATTCAGTTTTCGTTTTTATTTTGTAACTGAACTTATTTTCAAAGATGACGTAGAGAAAATGCGAAAAACTTAAATATTTCGAGAATGGCTAGTCTTAGAGTAGTGGGGTTTATGTTATTCTTTCCATCATCAAAAATTACGTATAAAACAAGCATTTAATCGATACATTTGAGTATACGTAGTCTTTTATTTTAGATTTTGACGATTTTTGTGGGCCATTTTGCAAAAAAGCAGGTTCAGTTTTCCGAATCATACCAAAATCTAATCAACACCAGGGTCAGCAACACGTGACTTATCCACAAAGTTTTGAGAAATTTGGTTTATTAGTTCTTTAGTTATAGTGGATACAGACATTTTTTGCGGGCCATTTCTCAAAATAAGGCGGGTTCTTTTTTCCCGAATTGTACCAAAATATAATCAGTACTAGAGTATCCCACAACTGACATATCTGTAAAATTTTATGTAATTTGGTCAATAAGTTTTTGAGTTAGAGCGGATACAAAATCTGCACAAACAGAAAGAATCACACACAGACGTCACGCTAAAAATAGATTTTTACTTTCTCTGCAATACATGGTAATGCAATAGGGAAAGTATTGGAATCATACCGAAAATCACAACTCCAGTTTTCGACGAATCTACACGTTTCGAGATCTCTAGAATACGAAAAAACTATTTTTAACGTAACGTCTGTGTGTGTGTCTGTGTGTTTGTGTCTGTGCAATGTATGTATCCACTTTAACTCAAAAACTAATGGACCAAATTTCATAAAATTTGGTAGGTAAGTAACTTGGGTGTGACCCTAGTGCTGATTAGTTTTTGGTACGATTCGGGATAAAAAAAACCACCTGTTTTTGCAAAATGGCCTGCAAAAGTTGCCTGTATTCACTCTAGCTGAAAAACTAATGGACCGAATTTTACGAAATTTAGTAGATGAGTCGCTTGTCGGTTACCCTGCTGTTGATTAGATTTTGGTACGATTCGGAAATGAATAATCTTCCTTTTTTGCGAAATGGCCCGCAAAAATCGTCAAAATCTAAATAAAAACCTACGTATGCCCAAGTACATCCATTAAATGCTTGTTTTATACCTAATTGTTAACGATGAAAAGAATAAGACCAACCCCATTACACTAGGACTAGCCGTTCTCAAGATATTTTAGTTTTTTCGTGTTTTTTTCTACTCCATCTTTGAAAATAAGTCCAGTTACCAAATGAGAACGAAAATTGAATTAAAAGTTAATTAAATTTAAGTAAAATAAAGAGAACGTGAATGTAAGTTTGTAGGGAAAGTCACGTGCTGCTTATATCAGTTTTTTCTTATTATAGACGTCCCAAAACGTGTGAATCCGTCGAAAACTCGAGTTGCGATTTTCGGCACTATTTCAATAATTTCCCTATACATTACCATGTATTGCAGGGAAAGTAAAAATATAATTTAGTAGATAAAAAGGACTAACATGCAGTAAGAATACTTTTTGGACAGAATGTTATAGATCAAAATGACATGCAAACTTTTAAAGTAAAAGATGAAAGATCTATAAGGATTTTCATTGAGGAGACAGCTAGATTTAAGTTTATTCAATGATGTTATATCCTTTTAGCGAGGGGGCGAAAGGTACTGCCCCCTCTAAATTTTTGAATTTTTTTAAATTACTATCATATGTATAAAACAATTCTTTAAATGTATATATGTTATTTCTAAGCATATTTTTTCCTTTTTCGATTAAATTTAATCTTAGGTTTATTTATTAATTTTCTTGAACGACACCAGTTGAGTCAACAGGATTATTTTTTTTACGTGTAAGATATGGTTGTACCTATTGCGTGGCAAAATAAAATTTATTTAATTATTATTTATATGCCAATCAGTTCAAATATTATTTTATATTTAAATCTGTCTATTTGCAACACTCATTCCTCAAGTTTCAGTTGAGTAAACTGGATATAGTAGATTTACTCTGTATATTCAATTCGTATTCTGAATATTATAAGGATACATTAGAATTTTTTTTATACCCAGACCGTCCGACCTATCCGAAAGTGTAAGGTAAGTATTTGGACGGCAGAGACAGTGCCCTCTCCCAATTTAGAGCGGAACCCAATGGCGGTTGCAACTACAGGGACCATACTACCCTACCCTTAACCCATCAGCCCTCGGATCATTAGAAAATGTGGATATTTAAAAATAAAAGTTATAGTACATAAAAAAGAGGCTACTATCTGCCTATCTATCCCAGTTGGCGACAAATTCGTTGACTTTAGCGACACATTTTGCGCAATATCGCCAACTCAAGACTTCTGGGAAAATGTCGCTAAATAAAAAAGAAAAATTCAATATTTCTGAAAATAAAGTTTGGCTTTGTGATTATCCTTGCTGCTTTGAAGTAATTATTAATTCTATATTCATTATTTTAAAGGTAGTGAGTTTCATTGCTCATGGGACAGATGTGTTAGAGGGACTGTGAAGTAATTTAATTGTGTTTTGTTAGAGGGTGATGTAGTAATAATGTTTCGTCAGGGATCATATAATTAATAAGAATATTGTTGCACGGGCTTAACACATAGTTAGCTATTAATTATTATTAATTAATTTGTACCTACATGTAATAATTTATCTATTAAATATTACTTGATAATAATCACAATGAATAATATAATTACTAATTATATTTATTAAAACATTTTGCACCTGCCTATGAAAAAATTCTGCGTACCTATCTCTTTGTATGCAGGCCACTGGTGTAGTGCAAATACTTTTGTGCATAGTTAGTATTTAGTACTCGTACTGATCAAAGTAAGCAATATCATTTTTACATCGCCATAATTATCATCATTCGCAAATTATCTGCTTCAACAAGTGGTCATGCTCACGTATTCTTCACGATTCGGTGGAACAGTTAAAAAGCCAATATCCGATAGATCACGTGACCTCTGTTTGTAAAACGTGCAAGTACGACAAAACTAAGGGGAACAAAGAGGACGTATTAACTGCAAAAATCAGTGGGATCACATGAAACGGAATGATAATGAGCGCAAGTTTTCCTGCGTTTCCCTAAAAACCTCTAATCCACAATGGAAAAAAAAAATATTGGTTACTTCCTAGTTTCTATATTTTGACAAGCAAACGCCCACATTTTTTGCACCATTTCACAGTAGGGTGGCTGGAAAAAATGATCATTAAAAAGTTCCGTTCACTGCAACCGTTGCTCGTAATGGAATATTATTCAGAAGCTGTGGGAAAGTGAACGAACAAGATGAAGTTGTTCTACATAGGAGAAAGTGTTTGTCTTGCAAACGTAAAGCATACTTGAACAGAATAATTGTTTCAGATCGTCCGGATATGTTTACTTTGATGAGTGCATTACGTGTATAGTGGAGTTATTCTGCAAAATTTGTTCAATTTGGCGTAAAAAATATGCTGGTTGTATGGATGAATTAAAATGTGCCTCTCAAATTACCATTTTGGTTATTCTGACGGTGAATAACATAGGGTGCCGAGTCAGTAGTGGACATCATTATAGTGATGGACACATTGGAAGTTTGTTTATTTATTTATTTGTCTGTTCCGTATACAAATCCATAGTTTTTGATTGATTGGGTTGGGTAGATTTAAAAAAAAAAAAAAAAAAAAAAAACGTTTTATAGAAGTGCAGGCGATTATTTTCTGAAACTTTATTTAAACAAAATGGTATCATGTTGCTTAGCAGCGAAATTTATTTAATATAGCAAACGATTTTCGTTCGATCTATTCAATTATAAAAATAAATGTTCTAAATGAACTTAATAATACTTTTGATTGCATTGATATCAGGTTACGGTTTTAAGATATAAGATACCAGGGACTATTAATATTTTCAATTCTTATATCATACATTTTATTTAGGCAAATATCATACATTTTATTTAGGCATATGTCATACATTTTATTTAAGCATATATATTCTTTTGCGTTTAATCGATTGCTGCAACAGGATAAAAACAATGTAATTTTTACTACCCTTTTAGTGTTTTCATTTTGCATATGTTTACCAAACTTCCAATTTTGTGTAAATTCGTTTACAAATGGGATCAGGATGTTTTATTCATCAAATTTGCCAGTGAAAGTAATTTTGCATAGCTGTAACAGAAATTCCTATTCATCTTTTAAAAGGAATTTAATTAGATATTTTAATCAAATTTTTGAAGAACTATTTCATTAAGAATACTTTTGGAATTTTCACCTTTTTCATCCCGAACGACAACGGGCTATCTGTTAGTTCTCTATAAATCACTTTATAGCGAAAAATAAGTCACGTGTTCTTAACAGTGTAGCATAAGAGACTTAATGCAAGAAATAATTTCATCAGAATAGGTCAATAATCAGAGCCAATAATGATGTTAAAATTTATAATTCAACGTCGCCTCGTTTGAAATTGAGAAAATATTTCCTTCTGTCGCTGAGAAACAACATATTTGTTATTTTATTAATCAAATCAGATTCATATATTTTATAATTTTGGGTGTAATTAGGTAGGTAATAAAATTATTCTTAGTTTATTAGGAACTATATTCGTAGATTGAATTTGAGATACGGTGACCACTTCTGAAACACAACAAGTCTTGAAAAAGTAATGGAGACCCCATTTTGTTCTGTTTCAATAATGAACACCGATGTTCAACAAGAGCATTTTTGATTATCTCATGTATTAGCTTTATTGTTGCTTTTGAATTGCATTTAGTTTCTTATGAGTATTTAATAATTAAGCCCACTTTCGCGTCAGTTGTTTCTGCCTTTAAAATTATTTACCATTAGTTTAGATTTTAGGGTAAATACTTTTGAGATAAATTTATTTTTATTAGAAGAACTTGGGGCGAAAATATATATCTCAGATAATACAAGAATATGTCTGTTTATACATCTATGTCGTCCATAGTGAAACATCGAAGCTTCGGATAGCGACGACTTCGATACAGAGGTACTTCAGGTACCCTGACTATATGGCTCAGCAAAATTAAAAAAAAATAAATTAGTTTAAATGTTATGAATATTTAAAGCCTAAATCCAACGAAATTTCAGCTTCAAAATTACTTTTATTCAAGCAGAACATTTTTGAATGCAAAAGATACAAACGGAGGAGTTTTGATTAAATGGCAGACATTTTGTCGAGACAGCAAAACAACTGTTTTGCAAACGCAAGTGGATATAATTTATCGGTTTTCTAAATTTACGAATTTAAAAAATGCCACTCTAATTTTTATACTTTGATATCATAATATCATTATAAGAGTATATATCAGAATATCATTATAAGAGTATATACCAGAATATCATTATAAGAGAATATATCATAATACTATCATTATAAGAGTATAGTATCGTGCTAAAAAATCGCAAAATTCTGATGAAAACTCTCTGAGGTAGCATTTAATATGTTTTTAATTTTACCGTTTTTTCATATGCTGTTTGATATATCTCAGCCTCGGATGTTCCTATTAACATGCAATTTTCACTGACAAACGGGCGCTCATTCACACATGCCGCATGAGGACCAACCGCCCTACTCCTGCGTTTCGGGCAAAAGGTGGAATTCTTTTCTTTTGCTCGATTTCAAGTATTTTCAGAGAGCACATTTAGGACGTATCAATGAGCTTATTTAGGGCGTATTACGCCTGCGTTGTACAATTAGCATGGTTTCTGAAGGAAAAATCGGAGCGCAAAAATTATTTTGGTCCAAAACATGCGATTTGGAAATTGTTAATGGAAATTGTGTTGTCTGCATCCTATACGCAGCGAGCGTTTATTTAGGAATCTAGCAACGTCAGGTAATTCGCTCTAGTCTAAAATAAAGGTGAAATTTTGTTTGTTGTCACCGGCCAGCAATGCTTGTTTAATGAGGGTCACTGCATTTATGTTAGTGGCCACTTTTTAAAATAATTATTAGTCGCAAAGCAGTTACTGAAACTATAATGCATATTCCATTCAGGAAGATGACAACTGTGCATTATACCTGTAATATCAGTACGCAACTGCGAAGAAGGCTGAAATTTCTAAGAAGTCATTGGCAAGCAGCAAATGTGATATTGACCATTAGGGTACTAATTTTAATTACCACTTTGTACACTTTAGTAACCATGTAGTCACAATTAATTTGTACATTTATCTATTAGGCATGATATGGGTACGGCCTGTCAATGGAGAGATGTATATGTAAAGGATCGGTTAAAGAATTTTCTTATTTTAACGTATATTATTAAAGGTCACCGACATCCCCAAGAACCCTTTAATGACAGAAATTTGTTTTAAAGGCCTTTAAAAGTATTTAACTGTACAGCTTAACTGAGTCCTTAGTTGTCAGGGAAAATACTAAATGTATTTTCTATTTTTGGATCATGAGAATATGTATTTTCTTTCAATCCAGTTGCACGTTATTATGCATATATATATATATATATATATATATATATATATAATTTTTTTGTAGAAAATTTTGGAATAGTGTATTATGAGTTACTACATACATTCTAACTTTGGATTTAATAATTTATTTTTATATATATATATATATATATATATATATATATATATATGTATGTATATATATAATTTTTTAAGAAGATATGAAGAAATTTACAAAGAGGGAAAATCAATTATGGAGGGGGCCCGAAATAAATGTGGGGGCCACAATTTGTATGTACGGCCCTCGTAAATTCTTCATTAGGTTCTCTTTTTTTCTCTCGTGTATGGTTTCCTTACGGCGACCTATGCGTCCCTTATCATGGGGGACAATCATTTTCTTTAAATCACTGTTTATTTTTGCTAAAAAAAATCACATTTCCGTCTTTTTTATTAGTTTTATCTTTCGGATTACTAAAAATTAATGTAATTTTAACTTTAGAAATTAAAGAAATGTTTTTTATTTCAAATAAAACTATTTTAAATATTAGTGAGGGGAAGTTATTCAATGTATTTCGTTGTTTTAAAAATTGTGATACTGACGAAAAGTTCTAAGAATGACGCATCAAATTTTAAAACAACGTATTCATAAACACATATATTTTTAAATATTTTAATACGTAAGTTATAGTATAGTATTTTATAGTATAAATCCATATCAAAATTAGCCGGAAAGTATACGCGAAATATTACAATTCAAAACATTGTTAATTTTTGCGTATACCTTTTGGACTTGAATATCCTTTCTGAGAGATAATAGATATGTTATTTAAAGAAAAAATACTGTATGTGAAAAATATGAAAATTAAACTGCTTTTATTTGAAAAACTGAAGTCATAGGGTGTTTTAATAATTTTTACTTATAACAGTGATTTTGATAGTTTTCTTAAATTTGATCTTGTATCCCATTTTATACATGTATGAAATAACCCCCACTGGGCTCCGGTCTAAATTGGGTGGCACTTCCCTGCCGTCCAAATGGTTACCTTACACCTTTCTGATAGGTCAGACGGTCTGGGTTTCAACAACAGCATATATGAAATAAAACAATAAACACAAACTTATTTTTTTCATCTCATCAAAGTTTTTCAAATTTGTCTTATACACTCTTTTGCAAGAAAAAAAAAAGCACCCCTAAAAAAATAATCCGATTATCTCGAAATTTCGCATGCAAATTTGCAAATTTCTTTATACCAAGTATGCAAATGATTAAATTTGCAAGGCCAATGAGTGTTAACTTCGGTCATAGCGCGGGTTTCTACTGCGCAACTAGCATCCTATAAAATATCTTAAAATTGTGGACAGTTTATCTTTGCTCGTTATCGGCTTATCAGTTCCGTGGAGACACAACCAATAATGCCGTTACGACTTTGCCAAAGACCTTATAAGCAATTAAACGAGTTCGAACGTGGTCGTATAGTCGGGATGCGTGAAGCTGACTGGTAATACCGAACTGCACCGAACGGACACGGCTGTGCAAAGGTGCTGGCAGCAATCAATGGTTGTTGCAAGAAACTCATCGGCGGGATGAAGGCTCTGGAAGGCCAAGGTGCACGAATGCCAGGCAAGATCGGATGATTGTACTACAGGCCCGAACTTGCCCAACGGCATCTTTGTCCGTCATCCAACGTGCTACAGCCTCTTCCATACCACTCGTGATACCTTCCATCATCTCACTGCGTTTGGCTGAGGTGGGGTTACGTTCACGGCGGCCTTTAAGACGTTTGCCCATAATCCCACAACATCGACAGAGTTATTTGAAGTGGTGTCGTAGCCGAGCATCATGGCTGCCAGCAGGCTGGCATCGCATAGTGTTCAGCGATGAATCACGCTTCAGTCTTTTAGCAGATGACCATCGGGTACGTGTGTAAAGGCGCCAGGGCCAGCGGCCCCACTCAGCCTTTGTTTTATACAGGCACACAGCCATTACCCCTGGTGTGATGGTATGGGATGCTATATCTTACGACAGCAGGTCACTCTAAGGCATCCTGCGCACAACTTTAATAGCTAGCTCAACGATATGTTGATGAAATTCTGAGACCTTCTGCGTTACCCTTTATGGCACGTCTTTCTGGGGCCATTTTCGAAAAAGATAATGTCACACCACATGCGGATCGCATATCTGTGGGCTGTCTCCGTGCTGTTGATACTGTTCCTTGGACAGTAAGGTCACACACACCTTTCGTCAATCGAAATGTATGGGACATGCTAGGCCACCAGATTAGGACACCCCGAAATTTAACAGATCTGGAGCAACAATTGAGGAATGCCTGGCAGAATGCGTCATAGGATGACATTAGGAAACTTTATCGCTCCTTACCTAGACGTATACAAGCATGCATTGCCGCCAGGGGTTTCATCAATCACTGATTTGATATTTCAAAGTGAAATTGCTAACCATTGATGGGTCTTGTGGCCTTGATTTCATAATTATTTCATTACCCGTGTACGAGCTGTACGCATATTTAATTTCAACAAAAACAGTTGCTTTTATCATGGTGTTTCGTTTTTTTTTTTTTTTTTTGCAAAAGAGTGTATTATTTGATCTAAGGAAATAGAGCCAATAACTTTTCACTTTTATTTTAGAGGGAGAGATGTTCGAAGGAAGAATTCGTCATCAAAGTTGGATGGAAAATGGGGGTTCATGAAATACTTAAAATATTTCTAATTCTGATTTTGGTGCATCATTTCCATTTTTTTTCCCGAAAATTCGTCTGACTTTGCGGATCGTAACAGTTAAACAACTTTATTTAACGGTTCCGTCGAAAATGAAGTGTACACACCGTTTACCACCCTAAGCCTTCATAAAATCCTTCATAAAATCCTTCATAAAATCCTTGCGAACTTTTTAGTTTAGTAGATGATAAATTTAACACGTTATGAGTTCATTTTTTGAAGGTGTAATTTTTATGTTCTTTATTGAAATCTTTTTTATTCTGTTCTAAATTTTGTAAAGGATAATTTTTGACGGGAGTAGCGCCTATAATCGAGGCGTTACTAAAAGTGTAAACTCTTTGGGCGCTTATGTCTCCAAACCTAATAGATGCAAACAATTTATATTTTATTTTTTGTAGAAGATCTTTCATCATTTAGGAATATATAAAAATAATTTTAATATTTCAATATTTTGAACTTTCTTTTTTAGAAGAAAAGGCAAGTTTTTGCTAGTGCGAATTTGCACTTCACTTTACTTAATTTCAAAAATATTTTCTCCTGTAAGAAATAGATATAAACATAAAGGGGCAAAATTTTTTTGTGATAAATTCAGTTTCTATATAATTTTGTTTACAGCTTTTATAGTTTCCAAACATAGTCGTCTTGTCAAATTGAAAAAGATTGAAAAATTTCCGTTTTTATTTTCCTTGCAATACATGGTAATGTATAGGGAGAGTATTGGAATCATGCCGAAAGCCGCAACTCGAGTTTTCGACGGATCTACACGTTTCGAAACCTCTAGAATACGATAAAATCATTTTTAGCGTGACGTCTGTGTGTGTGTCTATTTGTCTGTGTAGATTTTGTATCCTATGTGTAGATTTTGTATCCACTCTAATTAAAAAACTAATTGACCAAATTTCATAAAATTTGGTAGGTAAGTCACTTGTGGGAGACTCTAGTGCTGATTAGTTTTGGGTACAATATAAAAAAAACCGCCTTTTTTGCAAAATGACCCGCAAAAATTGTCTGTATCCATTCTAGCTGAAAAACTAATGGACCGAATTTCACAAAAATCGGTTGATAAGTCACGTGTGGGTTACCCTGGTGTTGATTAGATTTTGGTATGATTCGGAAAAAAATAACCTGCCTTTTTTTGCGAAATGGCCCGCAAAAATCGTCAAAATCTAAACTAAAAAACTACGTATGCTCAAATATATCCATTAAATGCTTGTTTCATACGTAATTTTTAACGGTGAAAAGAATAAATAATTCCAACCCCATTACACTATTAGGACTAGCCGTTCCCGAGATATTGTAGTTTTTTTTTTTTCTATGCAACCTTTAAAAATAAGTCCAGTTACCAAATAAGAACTAAAATTGAATTGATAGTGAATTAAATTTAATTAAAATAAAGAGAACGTGATTATAAGTCTGCAGGGAAAGTCATGTGCTGCACACATCAGATTTTTAAAGTTTACAATAAATTTGTATCTCGGAAACTTGAAGCTCTAGCGATGAACAATAAGAAAATAATTTGTAGTCCTTTAAAAGTCCTGCAGTGATATCCAATTGATATATAACTGGATATATAATTTCATCTTTCACATTAATATCCAATAATTGGAATATCCAATACTTGGATTATTGAATTCAATTGAATTAATATCTAGTAATTGAATTAATATCCTATAATAGATGTCTTAAAATAGATAATACCCTAAAAGAGATAACTGAATTAATATTTAATAATTGGATCTTTCATATTAATATCCAATGGTATATAATTGGATTTTGGATCTAGTTCTTAGTTTTAAAAATATAGGAGTTCTAATTTCAACATTTTAATATTTTGAACTAATTTGAAAAGCGGGTATTAATTTTGAAATATTAATACTTTGAACTATTTTGAAAAGGTGTTTATAATTTTAGAAAAAAGTTATTCACACAAAACCATTTCGGCTCCTTCGGGCTGGGAGCCACCGCCGATTTTTAATTTTAATTTAGGAATTTTGTGAAGGGTCTGGTTTTCAAATGAGGAATATTTTGAGGATATCCATATTTCTTCTAAACAGTTCCCCTTGCTCAGGAATAATTTGTTATGGAATTCTTCACATGACGTCAAAATCTATTTACAAAAATGTAAGAAACAATATTGTATATTCAAGAAATTTCACAAAAAACAAGTATTTTACTTAGTATCAGTTAAATGATATCAGACTCAATGTTGGGTTCTATCCAATGTTGATATCATTAATCTTTTTAGAGTAATTAATCTTTTTAGAGTAATGCTCATGCTCCACATATGAATGCTTCTGGTTCAGGTCGGATCATCCCAGGAGTCAAAAATTTTGGCTCGTGTAGACTTCTTGTATTTCAGACCTCCATACAGGGTGTTTGATCGTTTTGATTTCTGTTTTTATAATAATCGGATTTTTTAAAGTTTAAATCAGATTAATTTAATATCAATGATATTTTTAGTATGCATATTGGCGACATTCAGCTGCGTTTGCTTTAAATACATGTATAATTAAAAATTATGCATGTAATTATATATATTTGTATTTTTAGCATATTAAATGATTATGTAACATTAGAATATTTTTAATAAAACATATTCACAAAGCTATATTTCAAAATATTTAAAATCTATATTTGTTCATTTTATAAAAATTAATTGTTAAAAATATAACCTGCATTTTTTTTTTATCTTGCTCCTAAAAGGCTGAATTTCAACTATCTAAATTACTTTTGTTCTCATTCTCATAGCATAAATAGAAATAGTTAAAAAGCTAGATACTTAATTATATCAAATGATTTATATATTCTTTATTCATAAATGATTTCTTTAAAATATATTTTTGGTTTTTAAAAGAAAGGTTAAACATTTATGCTGAAGTTAAAGAAGCCATTTATCTATTTTTTTAATTAAAATTGCAAATTTTAATAACTTAAATACAAATTGATTTATATCATTAATATTTTAATCAAATATTTAAATTGCTACAAGACTCCCTCCATAAGAGAGAGAAATTTTATATCATTATTCGGGTCCATAGACTAATAAAGACTAGGAACGTATAAATAAAATAAGACCGGCCATTAATGGTATCGAAAATTTTAAGGTGGGCCAAGAACACCCTGGCCATTGGCCATCCCTCTGCTTATAGATATTTCATTTTTTTTATTGTCTGTAATAAACACAAATCCTGGAATAATTTAAAATCATTTACAAATAATCTAAACAAGATCAATTTAAAAAAAATTTAGCGAAATCTATCTCATTTATTTGTAAAAAAATATCGGTAAAACCCCAACTACGCGCAAATTTCCTCTCCAAAAATTAAAGGAAAAAGTATCACCTTACCTTGTTTTTCCCGTACCTGGGAAGCACGTGACAAAATAGTCCGGATAGTGATCTTCAGAACTTTTGAGACGAACATTTTTAAAAGTGTTGTTTTAATCCACAGGGAGGAGGCATGGCTGCAAGGTAAATATCGAGATAAAAATACGCATGCAGGACTGCCCGACCGCACTTTTAAAAACCTGCAACCGTGTGTTGTTGATTGAGAATAAATTTCTCCACACTCCGATGGCTGCATCACAAGGTTAGCAGCTGGCCACTTTTAATCGCCAAGCCGGCGGCTCGGAAAATTTATTTTCGCCAAACTTATGAAACCTTAATTTTTCTACCTGCTTCCATTGACCAAAAAAATACCACATAGAAGTGGTTCCCAAACTTTTTACCCGTAAAGCACTTTCAAGTTTGTAAACATCTACGGAACAGTTCTTTTCATTGAGATTTCATAACTTGTTATAAGTATTAATATCCCAATTCTTTTATTTTACAATGTAAACTATAAATATGTATTAACATTAATTAACAATAAATGAATGGAGAATATATAAAAGAAAGTAAAAAAGTTAATATGCTGGAAGTTTTACTTTTAAAATACATGCAGATAATTTAGATTTTTAACACATTTTTTAATTTGGATTTTTATCGCATAATATTGCATAAAGAAAATGAACGTATTAAACTGTAGTCAATATTTTTTTTTATTTTATGAAAACTTTTTTATACATTTCTTCAAGAAATGTGCAATATTTCGAGTATTGCTAATGTTCCAAATTCTGTGTCATTCGTTTTCTAATGAAAAATTATACGTACGAAATGATTATTTAGCATTATTAAAATTTCTGATTTTTGAATTATTTTTTCAAAACACAATTCAGAAATTGAGGTTGGATATAATCTTTCCAATATTAGATGGCGTTGCAATACAATAGGGTTTCAGTTTTCACAGATTGTATAAATACTTTATCAAGTTTTTTTTCGAAAATTTTCATTTATTTGAGATTGCTTCCACACACACACACACGTCACCTCCAAAACGTTCGATTCGAGTTCAGGGATGCTTAAAAAGAGTTTTTCTGTTGAAAACTCGAATTCAAATTTTCGACCTCGTGACAATACTATTCTATACTGTATATGTAGGGGTAGTAATGTTATAAATGTTCGGAAGTGTTACTTGATTATTCATTATTTAACTCTCTTTTATTCAACAACAATTCAACAATCTCTCAATTTTTCTTCATATATTTAAAAATATGCAATATAATGCATAAGATTTATGATACAATCATTTAAAATTTAAAATATCCGTTAACCTTATGTATTAATATTTATTTGCACTAATATTTATTTATATTTATTTTTTGTTATCTTATTTATTCATTTATTTATTTATATTTTTATTTTATTTATTTATTTTTGCAAATTCTGCATGAAATTTTTTATTAAATCTGCAGTGTTGGTCCAGATGGTCACAATTATATGGTCACAATTTCAAGTCCTCTTCGGAGGAGCTAATGACGTCACGAACACGGCTATTTGTCACTACAATGATTGAATCTGTTGAGTTTCGTGATCATTAAGCCATAAATAACCCCATTTATGTATAATTATGTGAAATTTAACCTACTAAAAATTTAATTGCGTTTTATGCATAATAACGCAAATATGCTGCCATGTTAAGAAAATATAAAGTTTCAAATAAATTTCGAAGTTTTCTCTCGAATTTCAAAAAATTCTATCTAATTCTAGATTTTTCGATAGTAAAACCGAATATAAAGTTTCATGAAAATCCATTTATATTTGTGGCAACTATCGTACACAAATAATCGACCACAGACAGTCACGCAGACAGACGTCATTCCGAAAATAGTCAAAACGCATTCAGGAGCTCCCCAAATATATATTTGCTTCAAAATCTGGAAATCGAAAATTTTCCTGGAAAGAATACTTTCTCTATGCTATATTCTATAGTATAAGAAAGTAATAAACGTTAACAGAAAGAATTACATTTTGTTAACTGGCATTTTGTTTAAGCTAAAATTAATTTGACAGGATTGGTGTCACCGTGTTACAATCCCTGATGTTACGACTTTTTGACGAGTATTTATTGTTTTCTATACACGTGTTTCGTGCGTTCTTAATTAAATTATACAATCCTCTACAACTTTGCAATTGACGTTTGTCTTTTATCTCGCTTTATTTTCGAGTTCGTGTTAATGTTCTAACTTCTTTAATTCTCCGCTAGTTGTTCTGCAATCACGTTATTTGACGAACATAATCACTTTACTATAGACAGACCTAACATGTACACTCATGGAATTTTTCCTACAAAGTTATTTAGGTACTTAGGCAAATCCTTTAAGCCTTGTGTACAAAGTGGTGTACAGTCCTATTTCCGCTAAATAGCAACAAACACGTATATGGGAGTTAGATATTGGTATAGCAAAATAGCCATGTGCTATCATATGAGAATGATGCAGCGCCGCTATTGGCAACATTTAGAACTAAGCATTTCCTATCTTGGAAACTATGAGAGATATGGGAAAAGAATTAAATTAAAAACTTTTAGAGCATTCACTAATGAGTTAAAAATAACATATAGTAGAAAAAGGATGGTGCAATTAGATGGTTGTAAACATAAGGAAAACGCAAGATTTGTAATACTCAGCTATGAGGAAAATTGAGTACGATATTAATACTTAATGCAACAGCGGTATTTGCATAACTTTTAATCAGATGAAAGTTTCCCCTTGTAGTGTGAGGTTTGTCTGCTAGATTTTTGCTTCGACAATGACAGTAACCGGCTTCCAAAAAGTTAGTATTCACAGTCTTCTAATTATACCATCCTTTTGTACCATATGTGATTTCCTACTAATTTGTGGATGCTCTACAAGTTTCTAATATAATTTTTTTCCCGCATCTCTCATAGTTTTAAAGATAGGAGGTCTAAGTTCCGAATTTTGCTATAGAGGCACTGCGATCACTCCCATCTGATAGCGCATAGTTATTTTACTATACTCATATCTAACCTCCATAGCTGTACCTGTGTTTGTTCTAAAGTTATTTAGCTGAATTAGGACTTTAGTAATCACCCTGTGTAAATTAGCAGGAGGTACTTCAATTATGAGTTTCCTGTATTGACTATATTATTTATTACATTGTTAGCTGTAATTATCATTCGCCATAGAAAATAATGCTATGAAAATCTTAAACGTCGAATAATTTACTATCTAATCATGTGAATTACAGAAATTTCTATTATGTTAGAATTATTTACACAATATATCTTTCACAATCTCAAGGACCATCTGCATTTGAGCAAATGGGCGATAGGAAAACCCAAACAGCCATCTCAAGGCTTGTCCGTGGACGTACAAAAGCTCTTTCATTTGTCCAGTTTTTCCAACGTGTCCTAAATGCAATTTTAAACAATCCTCTTCCAACCATCTCCGTCCAACCGTCTTGCGTTTAACCTAGGGCTCCTAAATGTAGGAGCCTTAGTGATTGGCGATCGAATTCATGGGGTGTATGCTCTCATGGATTTGATCTAGCTATTGCTAGAGCACGAGAAATCGTTAACAACAACATTTTTCACTAGATAAAATCAAGAACAAAGCGTTTTAAAAAACTAAAGGTCTTTTATTTAACACATCCTAAAAGACGTACAAAATATATATTAAAAACTGCCAGAGCGCTTTCGGACGTATATACGCCCTTCATCAGTGGCTACATGAATAGTAAAAAAATAGAATGTTTGCATAAAATATAAAACGGTAAATGAACTTACTAAAAATAATACAAGAAATATACACGGAAATTACAAAATAAGTTTATAAATTATTACAAGAAAAGAACTAATACAAATTTTAGGAAAACGTCAAGCATGATGTTCCTGAGAATGACGTCGCAAATAACTTTTAAGAGGTTCGAATTGCATAGAGTTGAGAATGAGTCGCCAAGTATAACTTCAAATTTGAACAGGATAAAAATTACAAATGGATTCACGGTAAATATAAATAAACAGGGATTCATAAAGAAGAATACTACATGGATTGTTACAACGAGCCAAAAGTAAAGTTTTTTTCAAAAACGGGAAGAGAAATTTATCATTAACCATATATTGAGAAAGAGCTGTAGAAAGTTTACCAGATTTGACATCGCGAGCATGTTCTGCTGAACGGATGTCAAAAGTACGTTTTGTACTACCAATGTAAAGTTTATAGTCACCAGCAGGAGATAACAGGGAAACGACATACACCCCAAAACTGCTTTTAAAGTCATCAAAATTCCCGAATTTATCGGATCGAATACGATTAAATAAAGTGGTAATATTAGAGTGAGCGGGTTTGAAACCAAATTCATGACAGAAATTAATAAAAGGACGGAAAATTTTAGGATGGTAAGGAACACTAGATTTATGGACTAAACGATCTTTAATAGCAACAAGTTTAGTATCATATTGAGTAAATTTAAGGCGAACGTGGGCGAAGATCTTATAAATAAATTCAAAAGAATAAGCAGCCGATTTTTCACACCGATATTAACAATTATTTTAAAGTTTTTATCTTATCGTGTGGAGAATTCCTCCTAAAGTACTCGAAAAATACTATAGTTAAAACTTGGATCCTGTTAATACCGAATTATACAGGGTGTCCAGTGCTATCGGTGCCCAATGGCTATTTCCTCAATCGTTAGTTACAGAGGTACACTTCCAATTGCAAAAATGTTCTAAATTTTAAAATCTATTATCTTAGAAACAGTTTAAATCAATAAATGCATTTCTGAAATAAATACGAAATATAAATTTTTATACAGTCCCCTTATCCTACCAATTATATTTAAGGAAATCATCCTTATACAATTTTATGCAAAATAAAAAAAAAGTCATCCTTTTACGACAAAAATTGACCGACTTATAGCTGTTTAAAGTTGGAGCACTTTTTGTGCTGAAACATGGTCATTACTGTCTCTGATTGGTTGGTTGCCTGAAACGGAACATTTTTATGCGTGGTAAAGCGACTTAAGTCATAAAGTTTAATGCTTCATAACTCGGTGAATTTTGGTCGTAAAAGGAAGATTTTTTTTATTTTGCATAAAATTGTATGAGGATGATTTTCCTAAATATAATTGGTAGGACCGGGAGACCGTATAAAAATTTATATTTCGTATTTCTTTCAGAAATGCATTTATTGATTTAAACTGTTTCTAAAATAATAGATTTTAAAATTTAAAACATTTTTGCAATTGGGAGTATATCTCTGTGATTAACGGTTGAGGAAATAGCCATCGGGCACCGAGAGCACTGGACACTCTGTATGTCCAATAATGATTGAACTCTGTATTTAAACAGTGTTTTTGGATGATTTCTACTATTTCTAAAACATTAAGGGATTTTTTAAGCATTTTACAGCTGAAATCATAGATATTTAATTGTTAAAGTGCACATTACAGAATACACATTTGATCTCGAGTACGCCGTAAACCGACATTTTGATTAATGTCAATGGTTCATAGCGATTGAATTGTTTATGAAACCTTAGTGTTTGAATGTCGGTGACATTCCGTGTGTGAAACTTTTCTTTCATTTGCCAAATTGTATATAATCCTTTTTCACTCACGAAAGCACATATGATAAACATATTTCCCGTAAAATACGCATTTAAAAGGAAGTTTCATGTGCATCAAATATTGAATTTCAGTTACTTGTATTTACAGTGTATATTCAGATTTTAAAATGAGTATTTTCTCCAAAATTCCGAGTTCAAACAGTTTTTGAAAACAATGTTATTTTTAATACAATAAGACAGTAACAGTCTAATCCCTTCCTGAAATTATAACCACTAATCATTCAGTGAGAACGGAAACAAATCTTTATAATATATGGGTCATTTTCTCTAAACGGGCTTTTTCATCTTTCTTGTTACAATATATTTTTTTTCTATTTTTCAACTTGTTTCCTGCATTAAATTTTAACATGGGTGATTTAAACTAAAAAATAAACACAGCAACGATCATTTTGGGGAAATTAAATAGAAAATGAAAATTTTTATTTTCAAGACAAGTAAATGACAGCATGACAGGGGAATGGCACTTAATATAGGCTTAGTATATATATATATATATATATATATATATATATTATTGAGTAAATGATATTGTTAAACAATTTAGAATAGCTGGATTTTTATAATTCTTTTCATAGTATCTTATAATTCTATTCATAGTATCTTATATTAGCCAGACATCGCCATTCTCTTGTATATTTAATACTTTTATTTTTACATCCTCTTCCACGTCAGCATTACTATTATTAGCCCCTCCTTTTAGTAGCTCTTTTTGTATATTATTACTTTTTCTTACCTTTTCGCTTTACTGTTTTTCAATTCTTACGAATGGCAACAGTAGATCGTTTTTTATTTTTTCTTTACGAATGGCAACACTGGTCTCTTCATTCAGAGTTCCCGGTTTCGACTCGTTTGTACATATGTTGAGCATTTTCCAGGTATTCATTTTTTCTTTTTTATTCCTTCTTTATGTATGTCGTCCAAGTAGAAATAGTTTATAGATATAATCTATCTATTTCCTCAGAAACATACATATTTTGTGTCTGCTTCGTCAAAATACTTGAACTTGAGAACGAATTTTGCGAAGTGAACATTTTCATTTTTTTAGGCTTAGCCCTTTTTCCATGTGTATAGCTATATAGCTTGATTTTTTAAGTTTTTCTTTAATCGTTTCCACACCTTTGAATTTTGTTGGTTTTCTGTAACTTGATAACTCATGTTTTGTATTTTTTTCCATTTGATTGATGATTTGCTGTTTTATATTTTATTCTGCGGGTGTTTTAGAAAGTTAGGTTTATCGTGTTGCATCTTCTTACTTTTCGTTCATTGGATTTTCAAACTACTATTATATATATATATATATATATATATATATACGTATATCATTAGAAAAATAAAAAAAAATGTTTTACTTTAATTGCAATCTTATATTTAGAACTAACTTCTTATTTGTTTTTTCTTCTAAAAGAAAATCTAGTTTAAATGTAATTCACCTGTTCTAATGCCATTCACTTGTTTACCAGGAAGACAGGTAAATGACGACAGGAGAATGACAAATCATGTGATTTTACTTTCTGAGTATATGAGTTTTATTTGCATTTAAGCCTAATTTGATATATAGTTTGCTACACTAACTAGGCCCACATATGTATATGTTAAAAAAGTATTTACTTTTTTATTCTGGGAATAATTAAAGATAGGTGAATGTCAAGGAATAAAAATACTTACTCAAAATTGTTCAGTTTTATAATATTTCCCTGTACAGAATGATAGCTAGAACATAGTCCAACTCTTGAAATGGTGAATATGGAGTTTAGTACAAAAGAATAATATTTTAATTATATTTTGTTGTTATCTATGTACAGAAAGAGGTGTTAAAATTTAAAGACAAGTGACTGACAAAAAGACTAGGAGACAGTTGTAAAAAATTAATTTAAAATATTGCATATGGAATTTTTTAATTACTCGTTGGATTTTAAATTGTCTAATTTAATATAAAACATCAAATTAGATGAAAACTAGGAAATGAAGACTTGTAAATGTTGTGAATTCATTGTTTGGCTGTTGAAACACACAGGGAAATGATATTTAATAAAAAATTAAAATTTTAAATATTAAAAATATAAATTGTTTTTTTTAGCTAATGGATGACAAATATGAACTACAATATATTAAAACTGATCGTGTCCAAAATTAGTCCCAAGTCATGCAAACTTTTATTAAAACCCCTGGGTAAAAGTCACGTTCACAGAAAATGAGCCATTATAAGAAAAAGAAAGCTGAGTTTTCCCTTTTTCAGTAAAAAGAAAATCCTAAGAGAATGTTTTGCAGCGTATAATGCAGAAATTTAATTAATTATAATTAAAATCATGCATTCATTATGTAATTTTATAAATATTTTTGTTGATATTTAGTTTTTTATGTTCATTATTCCGTCAATTGTAAATTATTTACATTTCTTAAATTAAAATATTTATAAATTTAAATTTTGATGATGTTCTTGTTTACTTTTTATATTTTTAAATTTTCAAGTATTTTATTTACCAATTGATAATTTAAATTTTTGAAATGCTTTACATTAATTTCACATAGTGAGTAAGAATCGTACTTGAAATTGGAAACATTTAAACACTGATTGGGCCATTACCGGCAACAGTTAATTTTCTGGGAAAAGTAATACTTTCACAGCTTTGTACACTCCCGATTCAAAATTACCTGGCACCAAAATGATTTAATTAAACAGCGACTATGGAGGCCAATATTTAAAAGAAAAAATATTCCATTTTATTTCGTGGAGAAAAAACACAAATTGCCTCCTGTACAAGATTTTCCATATAAAATAACAAATTTAGGTATTATAGAAACAGGAAAACATTACCACAAATAATTAGTCGAATACAAGGTGAACTTGTTGAAAATCAATAAATTTCTTGTGATTATTATTTATAACAAACATCCAAATTTCATGGAAAGCCTTTGATTCTTGAGACAGATATTACTTTCTTATGCAAATTGAAATATCTAATAGAATTAAAATATCAAGAAAATGACTCGTGAAACAATGATACTCATTCATTTCTAGTTAAAAGCACTTATAATGCATTAACTCATTTGATAATACTGATAATATTTATTTGTTAACGTTATTTTATATTTTATATTATAAACTTGCAATGTCTATAGAGCAGCACTTGCTAACGTGTTATAAATTACGTTATTCGTTTCCAAATAAAAAGATATGCTTGAAAGGCTAATTGTGTTACATTTTTAAGCATAATTGTTTTATATTTCATCAATTTTTGAGAAAGAGAAAAATGTTAGAAAAATTCTGAGGCTTCCCTCTGTCTAATCTTCCTCAAAAGAAACTGACTCTCTTTACTTATTGAAGTTATCCTATCCAATTTCCACAGTAAAACGTTTACATTGTAGATTGAAAAAAATTGCAATATCCTTGTACTGTGTTGTATTATGTACAGTTCCAAGTGATGACAGAACAATAAAAATCATTTTTTCCCAACATAAACATGTGATAAAAATCCCCCCCCCCCCATTGTTCTCAATTAAATTTGGCGGCCATAACACCTCTATCTACGTTCAAAGTGACACCTATATCTTGAGACATCGGTGCAAAATGATTCTTATGGAGACTGAGTGAGCGAGGAGTTGATTCCCTTTTAGTTTGAAACTTTTGGAATTGTTTATTTCTTTTAATTTTCCAATTTTTTCTAGTCACAGTAAACCGCGGAAAGTGAATCAGCGGAAACAGGGGTACGGCTGTACTATAAATTATTACGAAAGTAAAAATGCTGATATATATATATTTTTTTTCAACTTTGAATTTTTTAAATCCCAACCCATTCTTATCGATATGTCACTGAACTGGTAAGTGTTACACCGTATCAACTTCAAAATATACCATCACTCTGGGCAATAAATTCGCCAAATCATCGCCAAATATGACAACCCTGTTGTAAGGTTTCATAGCGGGAAAAACGGAAATGGGGCGGCGGAAAAAAGAGCAGGTGAAAAACGCGTCCCTGATGCAAGCGTTTCCATAGCAACCGCGCTTAACGGACCGTATGCAGTTGGTCAAATGTGCTCATCCTTTGACACAAGAATCGCACCCACGGCAATCCGTTTCATAACTCTTGCCCGTTCGAACGCACAATTGTTGCGGAATTTTAAGGTCAACCGAATGATGGACCATTGTAAATTACAGCATGTTGCATCGTCAAGGTTATTCTGACAGGTGTAGGAGGTAGGGCTGGAATATACTTGGAAAGAACATTCATTGTTTTCGTGTGAGGACGATTACAGTAAAAAAAAAAATCATGCTGACTTTATTCCTCCTCCAAGTGTACCTTAATTGTTTTTTAGTTTATTTTGTCAAATATACCCTTGAATGTTCACTTATTTTAATTATACTTCTTGAAATTTTTCTTTCAATCATATCCCCTGAGTAGTCATTTGTTTCAATTTATTTTATTATAGTCTCCCATATATAATCGTTCGTCTTTATTATAGTCTTTATCGTCTTCTTTATTATAGTTGTTCATTTGTTTCAATCATAATTTTCGAATGTTCATTTGTTTTAATTGCGGCCCCCGGACTGTTTATTTCTATCAATTTTACACCCGGCATTTTCATTTTTTACAATTATACTATCTACATGTTAATTTCTATCAATTGTATTCCCTCAATGTTTATTTCTTTCATTTGTATCCCTGAATTTTCATTTTTTTCAATTGTACCTTCTGAATATTTATTTCTTACAATTGTACCCCCTGGAAATGGAAATTTATTTCATTCAGTCCAGTCGTACCCCCCTGACTGTTCATTTCTTACTATCGTACCACCTGAATGTCTTTCTTCCCTAAATGTTTATTTCTTTCAATTTTATTCCCAGAATGTTAATTTCTTTCCCTCTCTCTTTATAAAATATTCTAATTACTTCCAAAAATATTAATTTTTTCGTAAGAATATAAATTATTTATATTTATTAAATGTAAGTTATGTTTTAACATTTTTAAATTACAAATTTTCTGCAACAATGAAGTTAGTTTATTTCAAGTTTTGATTGTTTCTGTGTAAACAAATAACGGCGACATGTAAGCAAGCATTTGAAATTTGAAAAATATCTGAAACACTTAAAATAAATTTAAAACTATTAAAATGTAAATAATTGTGTTTTCAAATTCAAAATGCCTCAACAGTTAGCGAAGTCATTTAAACAATGTAATAATATTACTTAAAAATTTTAATATTTCAAATTAGTAAAATATTTTAAAATCTAAATATTTAAAGTATTATGAAGTAAACAAAGGTATTTTGAAATTGAAATGATTTCAAACTAAACAAAATGTTTTAAAATTTAAATTTGTCAAAATTGAATGAAAACGTATGAAAATTTAAATGACATACAAGAAATAAAATATTATTTTACGTTTTGATAAAATAATAAAGTAAAAGATGCTGCTCATAAAACGTCTTAATCCAATTGAAATTTAAAGCTTGAAACAGGAAAATGTTAAAAACAGTATGATTAATGTACCTTTTGCTTGATAGTACTTTTAATTTAAACAAGAAATTTATGAAGGGGGCCTTCATATAGTGCAAGTGGTATGTCAATTCACTTCCTTTCTGACAGAACTATTGGGAATTTTAATACTCTTTTGCACACTTTTTCGTACAGTCATACGAATTTTTGGAAAAGCCGGAAGTAATATCTTCAGAATCCGAAGAGCAAATCCTTAGTGAACCCCCACAGTCTTCTCTAGAATATAATGCTCAATTCATATCAATTGTCATCTAAGTTTCATTCATAGCCATTTCTGAGAAAAGATGCTTTACGGAAAATAAAAATTTTGAACCGAACGTGGAAAAAACCGGAAGTGAAAGTACTTTGTAAATTCCACCCTCCTCTGGAATTTGACGTTGATTTCATATCGTTCAACATTTAAGCTATATTTATGGTCATCCTAATGTGGAAATCCTTAGTGAACGGCCTACTCCTTCCAAAAGTTGGTGCTGAATCCATATCAGCCATCTTTTATAAGACATATATATACAGGGTGTCCAGTGCTATCGGTGACCAATGACTATTTCCTCAACCGTTAGTCACAGAGATATACTTCCAATTGCAAAAATGTTTTAAATGTTAAAATATATTATCTTAGAAACAGTTTAAATCAATAAATACATTTCTGAAAGAAATACGAAATATAAATTTTTATACGGTCCTCCAGTCCTACCAATTATATTTAGGAAAATCATCCTCATACAATTTCATGCAAAATAATAAAAAAAAAATCTTCCTTTTACGACCAAAATTCACCGAGTTATGAAGCAAACTTTATGACTTAAGTCGCTTTTCCACGCATAAAAATGTCCCGTTTCAGGAAACCCACCAGTCAGGGACCGTATTGACCATTTCTCAGCACAAAAAGTGCTCCAACTTTAAACAACTATAAGTCGGTCAATTTTGGTCGCAAAATGATGACTTTTTTTTATTTTGCATAAAATAGTATGAGGATGATTTTCCTAAATATAATTGGTAGGACTGGGGGACTGTATAAAAATTCATATTTTGTATTTCTTTCAGAAATCCATTTATTGATTTAAGCTGTTTCTGAGATAATAGATTTTAAAATTTAAAACATTTTTGCTATTGGATATGTATCTCTGTGACTAACGGTTGAGGAAATAGCCATTGGGCACCGATAGCACTGGACACCTTGTATATAACCGATTCTAAGAAATAGGTATTGCACGTAAAATATAAATTTTGAATAGGATGTTACTTTTTTTGAACCGGAAGTGGAAATCTTTAGTGAACTCCAACCCCTTTAAGAATGTTATGCTGAATCCATATTAATCATCATGTAAACTCTATCTGTGGCAGATTCTGAGAACTAAGCTTTTTCGGTGAAAACAATAGTGTGGCAACATTTTTTCCACTAATTATAAACAAAACCGGCCGGGTAACTCCAACCACATTTCAACCAAATTCATATTTTGTTCAAAAATTGTAGGATAAATTGCGAATAACGGGAATAGAAATTAATTCAAAGCATCTAAACATTTGAACCAATTAAAACACCGAATAGTAAACATATTTAGAAATATTTTGATAACAAGCAATACTAATATTTTTACACGTATAAATCGTAAAAAAAAAACAGTTTATTAGTATACTAGTATAATGAGCTTGTATGTATATATATATATATATATATATATATATATATATATATATATATATACAAGCTTTAAATACTTAAAAATAAGCACACATGCCTGTCACTGTGGATATTTCTAAAGTGCTCAATGAGAGATTTTTCTCATATTCATTCATGCAAAAAGTGCGATAACAAGGTTCACCTTTTCCTCATTCAAATGAGAAAATAGCTTTATGGTAAATAATGAGCACGGCTAAAATAGACTACCGTGCACAAAACTGAATTTCTTTCAAAATTGGGTTGCAATTCTATCACACGGAATCTTAAACCGATCTTATATAACTTCTATTTAGGTCACTGCATTCTATGCAAATATTTCCGGTTGTTTACCATTGATATCGAAATGTATGGAAACACGTCTGAAATATTAAATTATATACAATGAAGACTACACTTTTAAGAATAAAAAAGTCTTTTTAATATTGCACCATTTAAGACGTTAAATTAAATTACAAATGGGCCATTTTTGTAAAAAAATTAGTTATAATAAATTACCATAGGTCTTTATTGTAAATTGACCATTATGTGACTTAATTTGTAATTTATTTTAACGTCTTAAATGGTGTAATATTGAAAAAACTTTTTTACTCTTAAAAGTGTAGTCTACTGTTTATATTGATATTGAATTTGAGTCGTCACTCAACTTTTTCATACGCTTATCTTGCACAATAAAAGATGTGTGTCTGTCTGTGTATGTCGTCTGTAGCGGAAAATCGAAGTTTTGTACAGCGGTGAAATTCGCTACAGAGGTACTTTAGGTGCACCTTCGCGAGATTTTTTGTTTTTAAAATCGAATTAGTTTCTTAGTTATTTTATGTTGAAGCACAATTTTGAGCGATTGTTACACAATCGGTTCTTAACGGTTTCTTAGCGTTCGAAAATATTATCAATAAGATGGATATTTGTCCGAACGTGCTCAAAATGAGTTCAGTTGATCTTAAAAGGGTTTCAAAATTTTGAATGCGAAAATATTCGGGAAAAGATGCTCGAACAAAATTCTATACAACAGTATATAAGAAAAGACAAAATAATGAGTTAGTATAGAATTAGGACATTAGTATAGAATTAGGATAGTATAGAATTAGGACGTATTTACACTCACGGACAATGAAAGTTGCGCACCAAGAAGAAAACATGGTACAACCGCGAAATGATGTAAATAGCTAAAGGGCTGGCTGGTATGCAAATGATCCCGGTGGTGTGACTGCGCATGACCGTACACCCGTGAGTGGCGCTATAAGCATGAGCCAGCGGCCTTATAAACTGACGTGTAGTCGACGCCCCATTAATGCGAAAAGCTTCAGCTGACCCAAACACGAGTACGGAGTGAAAAGAATGGTGGGTAGATAGATGCCAGAAACGTCGATATACGCAATTGACGGACTTCGAGAGCGGCCTGATCATCGGGCTGAAAACCGCAGGTTGGTCAGCGCGCCGGATAGCCTGTCACGTGAATTGTACTATATCGTCCGACGGTATTAGGAGCACTCGTCACCGGACGCCACCTACACAGGGAAGACCGGTTCTGGACGGACAAGGCATACCACGAGTAGAGAGGATCGAATGATCGTGCGGCTGGCCAGTAATGATCTCACGGCGAAACGATCCGCCAGGCAAGCATACGTAGCGGCTCCTGTGTGCCCACGAACCATATCTAGATGCCTTAAAGAGAAATCTGCGATCCCAGCGTCCCTTACGTGTGCAGTCGTTAACATGGAAACATCGGCGGCTCCGGTTGCAGTGGTGCCAGGCCAGAGCAACGTGGAATGCCACAGATTGGCGATGTATGGTGTTTAGCGATGAGTGCCGCTTCGTTTTGGGGACCGATGATCAGAGTATCTGGGTGTGGAGGTCCCCTGCACAACTTCATAATCCCAACCTCGTTATCGAGCGCCACACCAGCCCCACTGCATGCATCATGGGCTGGGGAGACATAGCCTATGACAACCAATCCGCTCTAGTAGTGGTACCTGGAATATTGACGAGTCAGCGGTACGTGGATGAGATTCTACGGCCCCATGTGCTCCCATTCGTTGATGGATTCCAGGTGAGCAATTCCAGCAGGATAATGCCCGTCCGCACATGGCTCGGGTCTCCCAGACCTACATGAGTTATGTCCAGACACTTCCATGGCCTGCCCGCTCCCTAGACCTGTCCCCTATCCAGCATGTGTGGGACCATGTGAAACGCCAGCTACCTCGGTGCCGCAATATTCGGAATTTGGAACGTAACGTCCAACAGGTGTGGACTCGTCTGCCGCAGGACAACATTAGGCATCTGTTAGACATCATGCCGGCCCGTATTGCTGCTTGTATCGCAGTACAAGGCTGTGCGACGCGCTATTGAGGATGACCGGACTATGTACCACAACTCACTCTGTACGTGTTCTGCTACTCTGTTTTTGTGATCATGTACATCATTCATCTGTATCCTTCCATCAATAAAATTTCAGGTCCATCCTATGCTTTTTTCTTGGTGCGCAACTTCATTGTCCGTGAGTGTATATTGAAGATGCTTCGAGAGATTACACAATTCCTTTTCTCACAGGATGAGTGTAATCCGAATATCTGTAAATATGGGGAAATTTAGAAAAATAATTTGTTTTCTACATTTTTGAACATATTCAATTTAAATGAAAATGAGAACAAGCTAAACTCTGGACATCATGTCTTTTGCACTCGTTAAAAGTGAAATTGCAATACCATGAAGGAATGAACGTGACCAATTACAGTACCGGTAGAAGAGAGAGTCATATGCAAATGATTAGGTTTTCGTACGTATCTGGTCACGTGAAACCCAGTTTCGGATGATGGAGACCAGTAGACGGCTCGTCCCGTAAATGCCATCAGCGACGATTTGCAATAGCCGAACTTTCGAAAAAGTGAAATAGCGGCAATGCCTCGAAGACGTTAGAGAACTGTATACCAGTAGTTAACGGCTGGGGAACAACGAGACAGTATCCTTGAGCTGTGTGACGTGGGTTTGTCGATGCTTGTAATTGCTACGAGTGTTGGGCATGACGTAGGTACCAGGAACATCAGAGAACACGCCGAAGAAGTGGATCGAACTGGCGCACGACATAGAGAGCAGAAACCGGCAGATTCGCCGAACGATTCGTCGAGACCCGTTCGCAATGGCAAGTGACTTCAAAACAGCCTGCCACCAACAATGGTTGCACCTGCGTGCACCCAAACAGTTCCCAACAGGTTGCATGAACTGCAACTACGAGAATGGTGGTCAGCGTCTGGGGGTGCCATTAAACACTTAACACAGGCATGCACGTCCGGCGTAGTGTCATCGTCATCGCAACTGAACCAATAAATGGCATCGGGCATTGTTTACGGATGAATCTCGCCTCTGTCTGGGGAAGAATGGCAGGACGAGTGTGGCGACTTCCCGAGGAACGCCACTTGCCAGCTCATATCATCGAGCGTCGCACCGGCCCCACACCAGGCATCATGGTTTCATGTTTGATCAGCGGACAGTTCTGATGCACATTACAGGTAATCTGACTGCGGACCAGTACGTCACACAAGTTGTGATGCTTGTGGTTCGGCTACTGGTGCAGGCTGTCCCCAAAACGGTGTTCCAGCAAGACAATACCACACAGTACGGCGAACTCTCAATAGCCTGAACAGAATTCACATCCTTTCCTGGCCGGCATCCGCGCCGGATATGTCTCCCATTGAACACGTGTGGGCCCTCATCGGACATCAGGTATATTGGGGACCACCGGTACATACCGCAGACGAACTGCGTGCCGCAGTGGATGCTACTTGGCAAGGATTACCTCAGGTAATCTTTAATAGTCTCATCGATAGTATGCCTCTCCTTTTAGTGGCTTGAATAGCTGCCGGTGAGGGCCACATTCTTTACTGAATAAACAGGTTTCTTTTACATATATTTGTTTGTTATTTTATCATTTGCATATGACTCTCTCTCCTACCGATACTGTGATTTGCAAATGGCTACGTGCATCCTTTCATGGCGTTGCAATTTCACTTTTGAGGAGGTATTTCAGTTTGCCAATATATAAGCATTACCATGGTTACCAAACATTTCCTTTTTTTATTTTCTCTGGCGATCTAATAAAATGTTAGAATGGGTAGTTTTAAATTATGTAGTTAATGAAATGTACTGGTGTCCAAAATGATCTTTACCTACATAAAAATAAGCTGCTTAAGCACTGAGCGCGAAGTGTGTTATTATGAACTTTTGCAATTGTGGATTTGATTTCGATGTCTATCTACTCAAAACAGTTTTCTATGGCACCGGAGAATCATTTACAAAAAATATCTGAAGGGACGAGCTGTCGGCCGTTAGAAGCTGGGTAGTCATTGATGGAAGTGAAAAATTGTTTCACTATTAGTATCGTATGCCCTCTTATTCGATTTTCAGTTTGTATGTGTTATAATGGTATGCATCACCCCCCGAAAAATTAATTCAATTATATCGAACATTTGTTCAGAAATCAATGATTTTGTGCATGTAAATATAATTTTAGACACTAACGTATTTTATAATTTCGTTAGATGATTTTAAAATTAAAAATTATCTAATGATTTTTTTAAATTTTGGTTGCATTCTACAATTTCTTGGTATTGTAGATATAAGAATATTTGAATAAAGATTACAACTTCCAGATATGCATAGTGTTTGTATTGTTCCAAATTTTGTGTTATATAGTGAAATTTTAAAAAATTACCAAATTTTTTAATGTCTACGCCCTATAAGAATATAACAACAAAATTTAAAGGATGTCTTTTAAAATAACTTTCGTAAATTGAAAGTAATTTTTAACAAATGATGTTGGGGAAAACAAGAAAGATCAATCATGCTTAAAGCATTGATTATGAAACACTTTCCAACTTCAATGCAATTTTATTTAAACATGTCTAAAATGCAATACATTCCTCGGTAATATTTTAAAACTTATCATAATACTACATTAATTTATTATATTTGAAAACTTAAACCTTCATCGAAAAAAATGAACTTCATTCAAATGACGGCATTAAAATATAAATTGCCTGGTTTAAACATCTCTAAAAGGCGATACATTCCTCGGTAATAATTTTAGAATTGTCATAATACTACGATAATTTATTATATTTGAAAACTTCATCGAAAACAACTGAAAGTCATTCAAATGACGTCATAGAAAAAATAACACGCCTGGCTCTCTCCATAAAAGCAGCATTTCATTCATAAATAATTTCCCATTCATGTCATTCATCACAATACTATAATAATTTATTTTATTCAAAAATTAAGACCATGGAGCTACAAGTAATTAAACTCTATGCGTAAAACTTCATCGAAAGAAAATCGTCCTCTTTGTAAACTCAATGAATATTTTATTCATATCAGCTATGCAGACTCCATGAACTAAATGATTTTGTGTTAAAGAAATACAGCAACTCTAATACAACTCATTCTACATATTTTGCTGTTTACATTTTACATAGGTGAAAAATAGGCTTCGTTGTAGAAATAATCAAATTTGGATGAGCATTTAAACTCAAATATATTGTAATTGCGTTGTTTCAGTATGTAGATGTACAGAATTTAAGCAAAAATAAAGTGGTTTGAGGACGGATTCAACACTCAATATGAATTAAAAAGAACTTTAAAAATCACAATTTTGAGACACGATGGATGCCATATATCATTTTGAAGTGGGTCATGTGATCTTTTCATATCATGGTCGCGTGATCGCTTCATATAAGAGGTGTTATTATTATTTTAATTTTTATTTAAAAAACTACTGAATCTATTTCGCTGAATTTTTTTTTTATGTATTTTATGGAACAATTTAAATATTACCTAAAATTTTCGAAGCAATTTGTGAATTTTAAATCCGCTTAAAAAATGTTTGAAAAATTAGGTCCCATAGGGCTCAATGTATTTCATTTTTTCAACCCGGGTTCAATCCAAAACTAATTGGGTGATATTATTCATTTATATTCCCATAGGCCCTACAGACCGTCTGAACAATGTACTAAAATTTCATTTTGATTAAGTCATTTTTACGGCAGTTATCGTGCTAACGGACAGACAGACATACAGAATGAAGAAAGTCATAAACACTTTTCAACTTTATTGTAAAGTGTTGAAAATGATGAAAACATGTAATTGTTTAAAATACCTTGATTTGAATAACTGATTACCCAATATACGATGAGAATTAAAAACAAAATATTAAAATTTTCCAATTAGAACGTGTTTCATAATAATATTGATGAAGCAATACATGCACAAATCATGCAAGTTTCCTTGACTTTGAGATCGCTTTTTCTCAAAACTGTTATTTTCAACCTTGCGCGCATTGTAGCGTCAAAACTAACGAACCGCAAATCTTCAAACTTCGTTTCAAACTTAGTGGCTCCAGCCCAATGGAAGATCTGGTCAAACAATTTTGTAAACGTTTAGTAATATAAAACTCCAATAAAGTTCAATGGGTGTTTTTGTTGTTTTCAGTCTCACTTATTGTTCCTAGTATTACATATTTTAAAAATGGAAAATTTTCAATCTTCTTCAGCTTGATAAGACGACCGATTGATCTAGGAACTGGAATTCCTTCCGAACATTTTTGTCACTCATTATTTATACCTATCTTTTATTATTTAGAAAATAATTCAACTGAAAATAATTTAAGTGAAGCAAAAACTCGCTCAGACAAAAACTTCTTTTTTTCGAAAGAAAATTAAGTATTATATATATATATATATATAATATAAGTGTGAAAGTCATAAAATACCAGAAATCACACGAATAAGGCGCGATGCTGCAGTACAACGTGGATTTAAATATCATACCAGAAAAGTAGATAAGTAAAAGGAAGCAATATACCAAAGAATGGCCGGGGGGGGGGGGTGACCCCCACTCCCCGGTTAAGCAAGCTTTTCGTCTAGACAACACACCCGGTAGCCGATATATTGCACAAGATATGAATACCGAAGTATCAAAATTTAAAAAGATGTAAAAAGAGGTACCAGAACATGAAAACGTGGAATAATCCACAAGATATATAATCCAAAATCTGCATTAAAGTGTCTTAATTCTACAATTTAAAAGGCAATAAGAATCAAAAAGCATAGATTATAATCACATAATCAGATACAGTACCATGACCTCAATACTTCATTCAGCAAGACGAATATGTACCAATCTATCCACACGTCTATATTTATCATATAGGAAAGTATACACGGCATTAACCTGTGTTAGGAAGGCACGGACACCCAGTCGTGATCAACTCTTTACCGGTTCTGTATCTAAATATATACGGTAGTTTCAGTTACGGTTAAACCATAAAATTTGCATATGATGTTGCTGAGAAAACGCTTCGGAAATCCTTGTGTAATTGAACCATGGAGGAAGCCAATATCGCTGTTATAACGATCATTAACGTTACTGTTTATTCTTTTGCTTCGTATAAGTTGGTTCAATATTATGTTTCTGTACACATTCCGATGTAAACATAAATTCCAAGAAACAATGTAATTTATTTCAAATTTAAAATCTCTACGTTTATCGTAGAGTCGAAATCCAGTGGAACCATCAGGTAGTTTGTACAAAGACAAATCTAGAAAATTAAGACTTTTATCTTGGTTGTACGGAGTTTCTGTTAACGTTAAATTCAAGGATTCAAGAAATTCCAATTAACGAAGTGCTTAGGCAGCCGAAGGCTGCCTTTAAACTTCAAACTTAGGGGGGGGGGGGGAGGGGATAGTAACGAAAGAAAAATTACATGAAGGAAGATTCAATCAAGAAACAGGCAGTGCTCTTCGAAACCTGTTGTGACAAGTTACAGCAGGAATCTAACGAGTCGCATGAATTTGGAAAAGGAGGATTTAAATTTCCTCGAAAAGAGATGGGGGGGGGGGGGGGGGGGTAGAGCAGTGCTCCGTAAAGCACCGGCCTTTGTTAACGTTAAACATTTTGGATAAAATCCAAAATCCAATGAAAAATGTGCGTCATTGCAAGCAAAAAGGATGTCGTCAACGTAACGGATGTACAACATTTCGTTCAAAAGGTGTGTGCCTTCTTCATATTTGTTGAGGTAAATGTCGGCCAGTATAGAGGAACATCATCCTCCCATAGGAATACCATGGAGCTGTTTATAGAAATTTGTACCATATTACAAGACTGTTTCAAACAGTACAAGTTTGACCAAAGATTTAAATTTACATCTGGTAATATGTGTTTGCACATTATATTTTTCGTAAATTCCATTAGAATAGCAAACAGATCGTTAATATCAATATTACTGAACAACTTGTGCAATATATCGGCTACCAGGAATGTTGTATAGACGAAGAGCTTGCTTAACCGGGGAGTGGGAGTCACAACCCCCCCCCCCCCCCCTGGCCATTCTTTGGTATATTGCTTCCTTTTACTTGTCTACTTTTCTGGTATGATATATATATACATATATATATATATTCACTCCATTTTCAATAAAAGACAAGTCACTGGTATTTAATGCACAAGTAAATAAAATTCTTAAAATAAATAAATATATATGCATATATATATATTAATTGCTTGTAATATAGTCAAATACTTGTTATTCATTCCCGTAATTTTATATATATATATATATATATATATATATGTATATATATATATATATATATATATATATATATATATATATATATATATATATATGTATATATATATATATATATGTATATATATATATATATATATATGTATATATATATATATATATGTATATATATATATATATGTATATATATATATATATGTATATATATATATATATATATATATATGTATATATATATATATATGTATATATATATATATATATATATATATATATATATATATATATATATATATATATATATATATATATATGCGCTTTTAATGTTTTACATTCATTAATGGTGTAAATTGATTTAATTTTAAATTAACCTCCTTTTATTTTATAAATTATGTCACTTTCACAGGATGTCCCGCCACTCATCCTTGACTTTGGCCTCCAAATGACAGTAAAAATCGAAATCCTTCCTGGGGAAAAATTCCAAAATGTCCAGCATGGCCTCAAACATTATTATGACAGACGATTTTTCGTTTGCCGTAAAACTCCCTACTCATCTGTATATTCGGTTTTGTAAGTCCACAAACAAAAGCCCATGTAAATGGTTTATTTCAGTGGAACATTTTTGTTCCGTTATAGGAATAAAACCCGAGGCCGCGTGTGTCTGTACTTTTTCGAAAGTGAACTAAAAATATGTAACTGAAGGCCTGCCCAAGGTGGAACGGACATGAACATTTGGGGTTAACATTTCCCTAGAGTTATTGCACTTTGTTCTTTGATGTTTGAAGGTTTTTCAGCGAGTTAAAAAAGTTTATTTGCATCTATGAAGTTGGAAAGGGAAATGAAATATCAATGGGAAGATCGATATTTGAAGAACAAGTATTCGAAGCTTTTTAACATTAAATATATGTAGGCAGACACAAAGTTAAGTCTGTAACCTATTATCAGGTTCATAGGTAAATTAATTCAGCCACTTTATTGATTCAAAAATGTAAAACTAGACAGCTGACTTTCATGTTTACTTACCCCATATAGTGCAAAGTTTAATGTATAGGATAAGTATTATGACGAAGTCGAGAATTCGAGTTTTTGGAGGAAGATCAATTTTTAAGCATCCTTGAACTCGAATTGAAAATTTAAGCATCCCTCGAATTTAAGTATCCCTGAACTCGTTTCGAGGTGTGTGGGTGCATAGGACGATATCTCACGAACGATTGGAACGTTACGAACGAAATTTAGTGCAAAAATTACTATTGGTGAATACTGAAATCTTATTGCTTTTAAACGCAATCGAATGTTTGGGAAATCTGCGAAATTTTTGAATGAAATATTGAAAAAGTTATCAAAAAATCAGAATCTTTAATAATGTTAAGGGAAATAATTATTTCTTATGTAATTTTACATTAGAAAATGATTGACATAAATTTTAAAACGCTAGAATTAACTGCTTTCGATATTTTTTATTTTTCAAACAAATTTATCAAAAAAAAAGGCATAAAATTAAAGTGTTAACTATTGCCAAATATGTTCACTTTCCATATTTAATATT
This sequence comes from Amaurobius ferox, assembly GCA_951213105.1. Lineage (NCBI taxonomy): Eukaryota > Metazoa > Arthropoda > Arachnida > Araneae > Amaurobiidae > Amaurobius > Amaurobius ferox. Next base: position 19,857,784 of record OX578143.1, read on the forward strand.
ATGCGATAACTTTATTATCATCATTCTCGTGGAGTTTGTTCCATTCATGGAAGAAGATACTTGCGTAATAGTTTTGTATTTTGACGCCTAACAATTCAACAAAAATTATTTATATGCAAGAAATGCTCTACTCACCGTTTGTCTATAACGCTTGACGATAAATTTGGTTAACTTGGTGACTCATTTAGCGAAATATTGCCAACTTGACGATATTTACCCAACTTAACGAAAATATAGTTAAAATTTAATTGCAAAAATAATACTAAGTTGACGAAATTGACGCCAAGTTGATGAATGAATTACTGAAATATTTTAATGTATAGACTCTATTACTTATTGCGGACGCTATCAATTTTGATAATTGTCCATTTAGAGTTGAGTAAAATATAAGTTAATCGGGTGTATAAGTTAATCGCTTTGCATGTTGTTATTAGAAAAAGCGCCAAATGTACAGGTGGGGGGGGGGGGGGAGAGAATCTCACCTCTTGTCATACGAGCCTTGTTCATCGTAGAGCAAATTTAAAGATGCCATTCGATTTGGAATAACGTCCTTTACAAATTCTTGTGTCTTCGTAATAAAATGCGCTTCCGTCTTCATATTGAAACGTGCATAAATTTTGAAATTTTCAATAGCAACACCCAAGTTTGAAAACATATTTCAAATTCATATCACGACTATGGGATGAATTGCACAATCCAAATTCCTGAAGGTAGAAGCTTGAAACGTTGCAAATACGTGTGAGACTTGGATTTACAAATAATGAGAAAAATCTAAAATATGTTGTTCGAAAAGTATATAAATTTGGGAATATTTTGATCTAACATTCTTTCAGCTATATAACTTGAGCATGGCTAGATACGCAAAATACGTTCTTATATCATCCTGCGCAAGAAAGAAATATCTGAACTTTCTTCTTGTACTAATTCTATTGGTGTACACACAGCTGTTATTGCGTTTTATTTTATCAATGAATGTATTTATAGTTTTTTTTATTCCATTGTGGTAACTAGGGTAATCGAGCTACGTTTCAAATACCGAAATCGCATTAGCTATTCTTCAAAACAAACTTTTAAAAATATGTTTCATTATGGATGATTGGCTTTCAGATCAAAATGTGTAAAAACTTTGTAAATTGGCAACATACAGTGATTGGTGGTATATTGTAATTGTTGTAAATATTGTTTTACAGAGCTCAATTTTCATGTTAACAGAACTGCGCCAATTCTATGCTTAAATTTGAAACCTTTTTTCAATATTAAGATCTTTTAGGAAGTGTTTATAGATATCACATTGAGTAACCACAGCCATTTGAAGCGGCTTGGACTTATTGGGAAATGGTAGACACAGTACGAATATGAAACCATTAACAGGTTCAGAGAAAAAGTCTATGTTGATACCTTCAAATGGAAAACATCGCGCTTTATTATGGATTATAAAATATCAACTTAAATTAATCATTTCGAAGGCGAATAGTTACACATTCATTTCATATTTTTACATTTGTATCACATTCAGTATCCGAGAATGAAAATACCTGTTTTTATACCGAATGCCTTGAAATTCTCCTGTAGGCTCATAAGCCGACCCTTACATTCTGCCGTTTTTGACCCAAGCCGTCCGAACTACCCGAAAGTGTAAGGTATCTGTTTGGACAGCCGAGCAGTGCCACCCTATTTAGACCAGAACCCATTTCATTACCCAGGCCGCACAGCTCGCAAAAAGGGCTTAGCGAAGCTATGAGGGGAAAGGGACCCCGACACGAAAAACGATCACCAGGCCACCCAATCCCTCCAAACAGATAGTTCTGCCAACCCCATCATGCAACGCTCGGAACCCCAGGAGCACCAAGGGGACAGCAGACGCCGCTTCGCCGAGTGGGACCACTAGATCATACAGGTATACGTCTATATAAAGTCTATGGTGGGACCAAGCGCCGCCAGCCCCTGCGAGGTACGACGGCGAGGACGGCCGAACCGCCAACCCACAGGCCCGGGATCGACCCAAACCCAATGTGGATGGCATCCAGAGAGACTGAACCCTACTTCTATCACAAACCTCTCGGAAGGACTTACGGACTCGCATTTTAACGTGCCCATATTCCACGTGAACATGGAAACAGTTTAGGCAGAGCCGAGAATTGAACTCGGATCGTCCATTTGCAATCCCTGCACTCTAACCAATGGGCTTGTATTTGCATGCCCAGACCGGTGGTCAAAGGGCTTGAAGCAACCTCCCCGTAAGCACTGGGTTTTTCCACCCTCGCACATTCTGCTGTCTGTAAATCTTGTTTCTCAGGCAGGACAGTTTTACTGCAGGAAAACCAACTTCTAGTGAAACGCCAGTTTTCCTATTATGGGGAAACGGCAGTTCTTTTTCCATTTCCAGTTAAAAAAAATTCTTTTTCCCTTAAGATATCTATTTTTCAAGGTTGGATATAAATATAGTTTAGATAATAACTGAAACCATCAAATACGCCATATTGTTATTTTGAACTTTTATCTTTACTGGCCCTAAAATTAATTGTATATCAGAGTGATGAAACAAAAAGCCTCTAACCTTCACACACCCTCAGTGAGCCCAGGCTGAATTAAATAATCGGATGCTTTTGTGCCCGGCACGTCTTTGTTTAATCAGTTTAAGTAAAATATCTTTGGCATAAGATACTTTCCTAAAGGTACTAGATTTTAAGAACCGACAAAATATTTGTTGCATAAATAGTCACATATTTTATACAATTTTGAATTTGCATTTTTTTTTTTTTTTTACCTAATTTTGTGCGACAAAATATATTTCAGTTAATATAAAATATATAATATAAAATATTGAAAAATATGGATTGGATTTATTAGAATTATGAATTTGTTTTACGTTTGTCTAATCAGAAATTATTTTTAACTCTTGCACCAGGCACATGAGAGGTCAAATTACTTTATTCCTTGGGTTATATGCTATTTTAAACTTATACAATATAGGATTACGCAATTAATGTTATGTTTGTGATAAATTTTCTACTACGAATGGTTATAAAAAACAATGTCTAAAGTAGTTTCTTATTTATGAACTAGATTGCACCACTTCACATAAAATAAATAAGTTCTTTAATTTGTTTTCAGAATTGTTAATAGATGGCAGCACTAAAACTAAAAATTGAAAATATTCCCTTTATAAAGAAATTATGAAGAATAGCAAATAGATTTATAAATAAAAACTTAAAATGCGATTATTTTAGCCATTACAAATGTAAATTGAATAGGTTAATTATTTTTTAATATAAATAACTATTTGAATAGGTTAATAATTACTTTATATAAATTGAATAGTTTAATTATTTCTGAATAAGGAAATACCATTATTTAAATATATAAATGTATTTAAAATGTATATTAATTTAAAATATACAACATAGTCCTCTCCTAGCCTGACTTCCAGAAGATGGGCCATGAGGGGAAGAGAGTGGGCGGACAGAACTCCGGTGGAAGCGGCACCTCCAATAGGAGGCTCCGGTGGAAAAGCTTGAACTCCTGAGGAGGCTCAGACCCCCGATATCTTTATTTTTAGGAAGGAGATAATATTTTATTTTATAGAAAGGAGAAAACATGAAGAACACAGAGGGGGGAATCAAATAAGGGGGGAGGGGGCATGATACATGTTTGTAAAAGGCCCACAATTTGTATGGGCGGCCCTCATGCTGGGGGACCCCTACCGCATATGTTAAATGTTACTTATATTGTCAGCAGTAAATAAATGTTTGAAATAAATGCAAAATGTTATTAAACAGCGCTCTAGATGTAGATATATAATCACAGCTAAAAACGAACTATTTTGCTGATTTTTAAGCTAATATACACGGGTATTTTAATAACTTTTTAAAAATTTCAGATATTTATAGTAAAATTTAAAGACCCTAAATTTGGGGACCCAGGGCCAAGTTTCCGTTTACACGTGCGTAAATCCGGCCCCCACTTTAATTTTATGGCTTTCGTGATCCCTTTGTAGGGGTACGTAGAGAAAAATTTTAATTTTGGAAGGGTACAAATGATCTATGATCAACGCTTGGAGGGAACAAGCGCCATCTTATCTGATTTGGCAAAATTTACTTTTAGCCTTTAATTTAAATAAAACTTTGAAGAAAATTATATGTCTAGGAAGAGGAGCTCAAGCTCTCCCTCCCTTGCATCATAAGTTTTTTGTATGACAGTAAAAGACAGAAATGTTGCATGGGCTGAAATTTCTGACTTTTACTGTCCGACCTGATAATATCAGTGCTTGAACCAGACTGAGCCCAAAGAGATGTAGAATCCGAAGACCCTTGAATCTCGGTCTGGCCCAAATTTGTGTTTATCCATATGTGTTAAAAATATTAATTTGTGAAATGTTTGTATAAATAATTAAGGTAAAAGTTATTTTACCTAAAACCAACAAAATAACTTTATAATAAACTTTGTTAAATTTCGTTTAAAATTATTTTTAAACATTGAATACGTTTGGCCCGGCCTGACCCAAATGTTTAAAAACCAAGCCCGGCTGGAAACTGGTTTAGAGAAATTGATGCATGCCTATATCTTAAATTACTGCACAGTGGGTGAGTAGTGATTTAAGTGCCCATATAAATTGTGGGCCTTTTACAAACATGTATCATGCCCCCTCCCCCCTCAGTCTGGCTCAGTCTGGTTCAAGCACTGATATTATCAGGTTCATCGATCTTTGCTTTCCTCTAATCTTCGCGCAAGTTCTCTCCCCCCTCCCCCCAAAAAAATCTATATATGCATAAATTATGTGCATTGAAACCCCACTTTTTCGTTTTTTATCGGCCCTCTGCTAAAAAAACGTTTAATGCGGTAAAACGTAAAATCGAGGTCAGAGGAAAATCAATATTTTCAGCGCATAAATAAAATAAATATCAAAAATGCTAAAATGGAAAAAAGAAACATTTTGTATTACGTCCATATTTAATAATAAAAATTATCACTTGTTAAGGAAATTGAAAAAGATAGGTTATTTTAGTTTGTTTTTAGTTTTAAGTTGCAATTTCATAAATAGCATTTTCGATAATTTGTTTGCAAATGCAATTTTTTATTTTTATTTGCTAGGAAAAAGTTTGTCAGTTTTTAGTGCATTATGACTTTGATCGAGGCATATTCTCAGATAAGTATGGTCGTCGTTATCACTATCGTCTGAGAAATGTGCAGAACGTCTGACGTCATAACGTCTCTGTTACAGTCAGTATATTCGTTAAGATCAATTGCTAGCTAAACGAATTGGTCATTTCTTAATTGATCTTCATTCTGTGCTGGACCATGCCATCCTTTGTCAGATAAATTTTGAAATCCACCTTTCACAAAATCACGAGATATGCATGCTTCTGTTACACTATTCCACGCTTAAAGAATTAGCAAAAAATAAGTTAAATACGAGAGAAATATTATTTGGCGCCTCAAATAAAACATCCGACGCGGGAAAACTTGATTTGTATCACATTCGGGAATTATTAATATTAGTGATATAAGGCATTTATCTATCGGAATCGAAGACGAATTATGTACAAAGCTGAAAACGTAAAATAGGGATTCTGCTGTATATCTCTTTTAATGAAACAGTATTTCACGCAGTTAATATATTGACCAGTAAAACAGAAAGAGGTTTTCGAACATAACAGAAGGAATAGAACAGATTAAAAATTTTAAATATATTTTTAAAGTAAAAAATAAACAATATCTCACAGAGTACAGAGAAAAAAAAATTTTATGCTGCTATTTTTATTAATATTAATTATTTTCTTTTTCAATTCTGCGTATGCTGATGGCTCATCCTTATATAAAGATAAAAAATCTGATGTGGGCAACACATGACTTTCCTTATATAATGTAATGAATTTACTACTTTTACAGTAAAGTAAATAGGTTTTTCTTATAGTAGATACTAATATTCTTTCCAAGATATTGAATTTTCGACAATTAGTCGTCATTTTCATTGATTTAGCGTCATTTTTATCCATTTGACGAGATTTACGTTAATTTGGCAAAATTTCAAAAAGTCGCCAAGTTGGCGACATTCCGCCACATTCGTCGCCAAGCATTATGGAGGAAGAAATAAGCTATTCTTACAGCAGATAAATAACTATTGGCGTTCAAATACAAAAGTATTACTCAAAGTATATTTTTCATGAATGGAACGAGCTAGATCCACGAGAATGATGTCATCCAATTTATCGCATGGTATTACATATGAAAAGTGAACATGTTTCTCAATAGGAAATATTTTTATTTTTATTTTATATGACTTTTTGATAATTTTTATGAAAAATGTGCAATATCTCGGGAACGGTTCATTTTAGCGTTCTGAAATTTACGTCAATCGTTTTCTAATGAAAAACTACATAAGAAGTGTCAATTTGCTTAACTTTATTAGTGGTTTTGATTTTTTGACGATTTTTCCAAAATTTCATTCGAAAATTTAGGGGGGTTCCGAATATTCGATTGCGTATAAAAACAATAGGCTTTCAGTGTTTACGGATTGTGATTTTTGTACCAAATTTCGTTCGAATCGGTCCATTCGTTCGTCAGTTATCGTCTCCACAGACTCACTGACACACACACACACACACATACTTTCACACACACACATACTTTCACACACACACACACACACACACACACACAGACATCACTCCAAAAATGTTCGATTCGTGATCAGGGATGCTTGAAACGTGCTCTCCCGTCGAACACTCGAATTCGAATTTTCGACCCCGTCACAATACTTTCCTTATACATTATGTATATAAGGAAAGTAAAAATCGAATTAACCTTTCAGGTTTGAGCTGATTTTTAAGGTTTTTAGGTTTAACGGCGTAAGATTCTGCTGGAAAAAACATATCCAGAGAAGTAACATGTCAATGACCCCACTCTCCATGCGAGGTGTGAATTCTATGGGACATTAAATATGTCAATACGAAAGCTCGGAGCCCAGACAATTGCTACATCGGAAGTATATGTGTCAGCGAGAAAGTCATAGCGCCCGTACTGGTGCATCATTATCTGGCCTTGCGTGGAGTATGTAAGTCAAATATGTCATCAGTGAGACTTATTGCCTAAACAATCGGTTCTGAGAAGACGCTATCCTCCAAGTGCCAATGAACTCCGTGGAGGATATATAAGACTGGCTCTGTTGTTCAAGAGTATTCTCTGTGGAGCCACGACTGTAGCAGTCGATATTTTGGAACGTTTGCAGGACTTCCTCGTGACCCTATATCCTTTATAGCTAAACACCCATGTCGGGGTGATCCATTTTTGTTAAAAGTATGTTTAATTTCTTAAAGAGGGTCTTTTAATGTGTTTTCAAGTCATTTAATATGTTTTGAAGTCATTTAATATGTTTTGAAGTCATTTAATATGTTTTCAAGCTTTTTCCTTATGTGCAAATAAATTCTTGTTATATATATGAAAACTTCTACCGTGTCGTTAAGATGCAGTCTGTTCTCTTGATTTTCAATCAATTCTCGGATATGATTCAGCGTGCGAACACCCTTCGGGTTCCATTGTATATTTATATATTTTGATCCGGATTCGGTCACCTCATCTATGAAGCTGGGGAAAGAGACCGATTGTGAGAAACGTTCTTTTGATGTAAAGAACTGATAATCGGTCTCAGTTATATATAAAAAAATCTGATGTGGGCAGCACATAACTTTCCTTATATAATGCAATAAATTTACTACTTTTACAGTTTTAAAAAAAATGTTATTCTTATAGTAGATACTTATATTCTTTCCAAGATATTGAATTTTCTTCAATGAGTCGTCATTTTCATTGATTTAGCGTAATTTTTTATCCATTTGGCGAGATTTTCGTTAATATGGCAATATTTAAAAATGTCGCCAAGTTGGCGACATTCCACTAAATTCGTCGCCAAGTGTTATGGACGGAGAAATAAGTTATTCTTACAGCAGATAAATGACTAATGGCGTTCAAATACAAAAGTATTACTCAAAGTATCTTTTCTCGTGAATGGAACGAGTTAGATCCATGAGAATGGTGTCACCCAATTTATCGCATGATATTACATATGAAAAGCAAACATGTTTCTCAACAGTTAATATTTTTATTTAATTTATGGGATTTTTTTGATAAATTTATTTGAAAAATGTGCAATATCTCGAGAATGGTTCATGCTAGCGTTCTAAAGTTTGTCAATCGTTTTCTAAGGAAAAATTACATAAGAAATGTCTATTTGCGTAACTTTATTAAAGGTTTTGATTTTTGATGATTTTTTTTCAAAATTTCACTCGAAAATTTAGGGGGGTTATGAACATTCGATTGTGTTTTAAAACAATAGGCTTCCAGTATTCATAGATTGTGATTTTTGTACCAAATTTCATTCGAATCGCTCCATTCGTTCGTCAGTTATCTTCTCCATACACACACACACCTAGACACACACACACAAACAACACCTCAAAAATGTTCGATTCGTGATCAGGGATACTTGAAACGTGCTCTCCCGTCGAAAACTCGAATTCGATATTTCGACCCCGTCACAATACTTTTCTTCTACATTATAGTGTGTAAGGAAAGTAAAAAGGCATTCTACTCGAGCTCTTTCATATCAGGCTGGAGCATTTAAAAGTTCAGCTTGTGCAACGTGTACAGCAGCTTTTTAGTATGTGGTTCTGGTATTTGAAATAAACGTTGCCTTTTCTAAAAAATCTGATGTGGGCAACACATGACTTTCCTTATATAATGTAATGAATTTACTACTTTTGCAGTAAAAAAATAGGTTTTTCTTATAGTAGATACTAATATTATTTCCAAGATATTGAATTTTCGACAATTAGTCGTCATTTTCATTGATTTAGCATCATTTTTATCCATTTGGCGAGATTTTCATTAATTTGGCAACATTTCAAAAAAGTCGCCAAGTTGGCGACACTCCGCCAAATTCGTCGCCAAAATCTCGCCAATCGTTATGCACTAAGAAAAAGTTATTCTTACAGCAGATAAATGACTATTGGAGTTCAAACACAAATGTACAATATCTCGAGTAACAATATCTCGAAAAATGTACAATATCTCGAGAACGGTTCATGTTAGCGTTCTAAAATTTATGCCAATCGTTTTCTAATGAAAAATTACATAAGAAACGTCTATTTGCGTAACTTTATTAGCGGTTTTGATTTTTTGACGATTTTTTCAAAATTTCATTCGAAAATTTAGGGGGGTTCTGAACATTCGATTACGTATAAAAACAATAGGCTTTCAGTGTTTACGGATTGTGATTTTTGTACCAAATTTCGTTCGAATCGGTCCATTCGTTCGTCAGTTATCGTCTCCACAGACTCACTGACACACACACACACACACACACATACTTTCACACACACACACACACATACTTTCACACACACACACACACACACACACACACACACATACACACACACACACATACACACACACAGACATCACTTCAAAAATGTTTGATTCGTGATCAGGGATGCTTGAAACGTGCTCTCCCGTCGAAAACTCGAATTCGAATTTTCGACCCCGTCACAATACTTTCCTTATACATTATGTATATAAGGAAAGTAATTATCAGGTTTTCATCTTTGGTTTCTGCAACATGATGTGAAATAATAAAAATCTGTAGCAAGCTCTAATTAACTGTCTCATACATTTCTGTTCACACCCACTTATGCCAATTATTTAAATTGTAATAACATTAAAAAAGCTTCGTTTAAAGTAACACAATTTATAGTGTGGGCCAACGGCCGTACCGTGCTGAAAACACCGGTTCTCGTTAGATCACTGAAGTCAAGCAGCATCGGGCGCGGTTAGTACTTGGTGGGTGACCACCTCGGAACACCGCGTGCTGTTGGCCATCTCGGGTGCGGTATCCCCGTGGTTTGCGCGCTAGATTTGCACGCTACCACAAAATGCCGCCGTGTTCATGCGGAGTACGATCACGTTAAACATGTGGGTCCGTAATTCCTTCCGAGAGGTTGGTGGTAGGGGAAGGAGGGTACGGTCCCTGTGGATGCCTCCCCCACTGGGTTCCGGTCTAAATTGGGTGGCACTTCCCGGCCGTCCATACAGTTACCTTACACCTTTCTGGTAGGTCGGACGGTCTGGGTCTCAACAACAACAATTTATAGTGTCGACCGGTTTTGAAGGAAAGAAGCAACCTTCTTTAAGCGCAATTTTGAGTTGCCAAAGCAAGATCGGTAATTGATGTTAGAACAACAAATGGGACTGAAGATAGAAACTGGTTGCCAATGGAGAAAAGACCAAAAAGAGGTAGAAATCAATGGAGGAAGGAACGAGTAGTAGGACACTTTGAATGAACGGTAAAATACTAAGGAGGAGGGAAGTCCAACAAACGGTTCAAAGCACTTGTTTAGTGAGCAAAACTACGAACGTAAGTGTCCTATTAAATTAAAAAGGTAACTAACTGGTTTCGGTTTTTAAATATCATTCAAACCTTAATAAGCTGTAAAACAGTTTCTAACTAAATACGAAAAGTAAGTAGAGAAGAAAATAAAGGGAAATATTGATTTTGAAGGCTACAAGAGCTAACTTCGCCAACAAATACTTTAGAAAATGACAAAAATTCGGGAAACAGAAAATTATAGAAAAAAAGGAAGATGCAAACGATAGAAAAATTACAACGAAACAAAAAGCAAATGATATAGAATTAAACTAGAGGTTTCCAAGCAGAAGAACAGTGGACAATTATCATTAATAAGGGAGTTGGACCGCGAAATGAAGCACTTATTAAAAGTGTACCTATTGAGCTGCATGTATTGAAAGCTGTACGTGTTGAAATTGTACTAATATTCAATTAAATTAAAAAAAATCATTCCTACGATTGCAAAATGTTGACATGAATTTTTTCAGATATGCCACTAGCTGTATAAGATTATTAAAAGATTTATTTAAATTTACATATAAATTTGCTCTGTAGGTACAACCAGGACCGGATTAAGGCTGTTTGGGGCCCTAAGCACAGAAAATTTTGGTGCTGGAAAACAAAAATCCGCAATGTAACCCCCCTTTGGTCATCAAACACCCCCTTTCATAGATATTGCCAATGTATTTGGCCCTAAGTATGTCTTTCTTAAAAGGCTTCTATACCAGGGGACCAACATCTATGTCTGAAAAATAAAAATTCTCGTTTTCACGGAAACTTCAATTTTTCTGCCGTACTGGATTTTCTTTATAGTTTACATAGCACTGCCTTGTAACATAGCTTTCGATAAGATTTTCAAATATTTTGAAATCATTTCTCAAAATGTCCATATGATTCGCTAGGGATTGATATAGGTCCGAGCACGTTTTTAAGTCTAGCTCCTCTAACTAGCTCTGAAATGCACTTCAGATATGTTGTAGAAATAGACTAAAAACTCCATTGACAATATGGAATGAAGTTTTAAGCCACATCTATGTGAACATGAAAACAAAGATGCCGCAAATGCTATAAATATTGTATATTTATTTAGCGTCTAAAAGATTTTTCTGCATGACCTGATAGCGGCCTAACACATTGGCAGCATTGTCGTACGATCGGTGTCTGCACCTAATCATTGAAAATTGAATATTCTTGAGTTTAGCAATCCGACCTTTAATTAGCTATATCTTTTCCAATATAACTTTCAATAATTACATTAAGATAGTATGTCCATAGCTTTCAATTGGTTTTTCCGGGAAACTCCCAGTTTTTGATGATTTCTTTCGGTTTCCCGATTTTAGACGAGAATATCCCTGTTTTTGTTAATTTCTTTAGAATTCCCTAAAGTTAGAGATTTTTCAATAAAAATCCTTTGTTAAAAGGAATTTCGATCGAACTTGCTGCCGCCATTTTGTTTTTTCCATGCCTGAACCAAGTACCAGTATTAAGTTGCATCAATTTCACTTTATTGATGGATACTGCTGCAAATAAGGGCGATTTCGCGGGTACAGATTACATCCCTGTGCGATGTTGAAACATCATTTTCCCTCCATGTTTAGTTTCAAATTATGTGCATTAAAAAATGCCCAACATTCATTTTTTTGCAGTATATTTCATTACTAATTAATATTTTTGTAAAACATTTATTATTTAAGTACAATTTCACGTGTATAGATTAAATTTCCGTTTAATATTGAAACATTCTTTTCCATCCAACATTTTTTGGATAAAATCTCAAATTAATTAAACAGTACTTTCACATCTTTGCAGTTTACGTAAAAATCAGGGATTATTTTCTTTAAAATATGCTCTTTTTCCCTTATTACTTTCCTTATATACATAATGTATAAGGAAAGTATTGTGACGGGGTCGAAAATTCGAATTCGAGTTTTCGACGGGAGAGCACGTTTCAAGCATCCCTGATCACGAATCAAACATTTTTGAAGTGATATCTGTGTGTGTGTGTGTGGGTGTGGGTCAGTGAGTCTGTGGAGACGATAACTGACGAACGAATGGACCTATTCGAACGAAATTTGGTACAAAAATCACAATCCGTAAACACTGGAAGCCTATTGTTTTTATACGCAATCGAATGTTCAGAACTCCCCTAAATTTTCGAGTGAAATTTTGAAAAAATCGTCAAAAAATCAAAACTGCTAATAAAGTTACGCAAATAGACATTTCTTATGTAATTGTTCATTAGAAAACGATTGAAATACATTTTAGAACGCTAACATGAACTGTTCTCGAGATATTGCACATTTTTCAAAAAATTATCAAAAAGTTATATAAAATAAAAAATAAATATTTCCTATTGAGAAACATGTTCACTTTTCATATGTAATACCATGCGATAAATTGGGTGACATCATTCTCGTGGATCTAGCTCGTTCCATTCATGAAAAAAGATACTTTGAGTAATACTTTTGTATTTGAACGCCAGTAGTCATTTATCTGCGGTAAGAATAACTTATTTCTCCGTCTATAACGCTTGGCGAGATTTTGGCGACGAATTTGGCGGAATGTCGCCAACTTGGCGAGATTTGTGCAGCTACTGCAACTGGATTTCATCTGTAGTTGCCACGTAAATTGAATAAAATAAAATAAATAAAATTTTTAATTGTTGCCAAATTAGCAAAAATCTCGGCAAATTTATAACAAGAAAGATCAATCATGCTTAAAGAATTGATTATGAAACACTTCAATGCAATTTTATTTAAACAAGTCTAAAATGCAATACATTCCTCGGTAATATTTTGAAACTTATCCCAATACTGCATTAATTTATTATATTTGAAAACTTAAATCTTCATCGAAAAAAATGAACTTCATTCAAATGACGGCATTGAAATATAAATTGCCTGGTTTAAACATCTCTAAAATGTTATACATTCCTCGGTAATAGTTTTAGAATTATCATAATACTACGATAATTTATTATATTTGAAAACTTCATCGAAAACAACTGAAATTAATTCAAATGACGTCATAGAGAAAATAACACGCCTGGATCTCTCTATAAAAACAGGATTTCATTCATAACTTTCTCCCATTCATTTCATTCATCACAATACTATAATAATTTATTTTATTTAAACATTTTATTTAAGACCATGGAGCTACAAATAATTAAACTCTATGCTTAAAACTTCATCGAAAAAAATCGTCCTTCTCTTTATAAAATCAATGAATATTTCATTCATATCAGCCATGCAGACTCCATGGACTAAATTATTTTGTGTTAAAAAAATACAGGAATTCTAATACAACTCATTCTACATATTTTGCTGTTTACATTTTACATAGGTCAAAAATAGGCTTAGTTGTAGAAATAATCAAATTTAGATGAGCATTTAAACTCAAATACATTGTCATTGCGTTGTTTCAGTATGTAGATGCACAGAATTTAAGCAAAAATAAAGTAGTTTTAGGACGGATACAACACTCAATATGAATTAAGAAGAACTTAAAAAAATCACGATTTTAAAACAAGATGTATGCCATATATCATTTTGAAGTGGGTCATGTGATCGTTTCATATCATGGTCACGTGATCGTTTCATATAAGAGGTGTAATTAATATTTTAATTTTTATTTAAAAAACTATTGAATATATTTCGCTGAATTAATTTTTTATATATTTTATGGAACAATTTGAATATTACATAAAATTTTCGAAGCAATTTGTGAATTTTAAATCCGCTTAAAAAATGTTTGAAAAATTAGTTCCCATAGGGCTCAATGTATTTCATTTTTTCAACCTGGGTTCAATCCAAAACTAATTGGGTGATATTATTCATTTATATTCCCATTGGTCCTACAGACCATCTGAACAACATACTAAAATTTCATTTTGATTAAGTCATTTTTACGGCAGTTATCGTGCTAACGGACAGACAGACAGACAGACAGACAGAATGAACAAAGTCATAAACACTTTTCAACTTTGTTGTAAAGTGTTAAAAATGACGCTAAATCAATGAAAATGACGACTAATTGAAGAAATTTCAATATCTTGGAAGGAATATAAGTTTCTACTATAAGAATAACATTTTTTTTAACTGTAAAAGTAGTAAATTCATTGCATTATATAAGGAAAGTCATGTGTTACCCACATCAGATTTTTGGATAAAATCGCAAATTAATTAAACAGTACTTTCACATCTTTGCAGTTTACGTAAAAATGAAGGATTATTTTCTTTAAAATATGCTCTTTTTTCCTTATTTTTTAAGCAATAGAGTCCCCAAAACATTTTTATATCCGCATTCATGTAATTAACTAATTTAAAATGCGAGAACTGAGTGTCTTTTGTTTCTGTGAGTCGGCCATCCACACCCCGTCGTCTAAAATTTCTCTATTTATGCCACTGATTGTTTTTACATAGTCAGTGTATAAAAAAAGCATTTCTTCTCATGCAGTAGGCATTTTCGGCGTTATAGTAAGTTATCGTTTTGTGAAAAAACGAAACAAAAGAAAGCATAAATTTTTTGTGGGATGTAAAAAAAAATCCCTATTTCCCCCTAAGTAATATTGAGCAGGTTACAAAATATGCTCACCGCGCTATCTACCGGATTTTTAATCTCTAATGTTGACAGGTATGTATGCCTAAAATGTAAATATAAAACACTTTAGAATAAAAGTATTTATTTGATCGGACTTAAAGACGTTAAATATATATTTTCTGACGCAAAACATCGTTCATCAGAGACATATGATAAGAAGAAAATATATTGGGATTTTTATATCCAGCCAAGAACTGCGGACAAAATCTGCTTATCATTAATGGCCAAATTCAACAAGCAAAAACAGGGGAATGGGAAAACATATAATATCAAAATGAACACAGCAGGGACAAAATACAAATTTACAACTTTAGATGTTTAAAAATGCAGATAATGATGTAACCTTCAAGAAATTAAGAATGAGACGCCTCTCAAAATTGAGATTTTGTACAGATTAATAATTACAGATGGAGTTACGATAAATATAAATAAATAAAGGTTCAGAAAACAAGATATTACGAGGATTTTTACAATTAGTTAAAAGAAAGCATCGAAAATTGAGACAACATTATCATTGACTAGCCAATTACCCGTTGAAAATCCACGATCTCGCAATAAACAACTCCCAAATAACGTAAATTTTTGAATAATTCGATTTTCTCAGTGGCTGTTCATCTATGCACCAAATTTCAAATATTTGTCTTACTTCAGACTGTGTATTCCTCATAATCAAAAATTGGTATCACGTCTGAATTCAACTAAATAAAATTAAGGATATAACGTCGTTAGACGAAAAGTCATTTATTAAAACTGATAGAACTTTTCTGATAGTACTTGGGTATGATAGTACTTTTCTTCTAATATTCTTACAATTTAAATCCGTGCTTTTACTGTAATAAAATAATATATTTATGGTAGTACTTTTCTTGTAAAATTATTACTTTTCTTATGTACATAATGTATAAGGAAAGTATTGTGACGGGGTCGAAAATTCGAATTCGAGTTTTTGACAGGAGAGCACGTTTCAAGCATCCCTGATCACGAATCAAACATTTTTGAGGTGGCGTGTGTGTGTGTCAGTGAGTCTGTGGAGACGATATCTCACGAAAGAAGGGAGCGATTCGAATGAAATATGGTGCAAAAATCACAAACCGTGAATACTGGAAGCCTATTGTTTATAAATGCAATCGAATGTTCAGAACCCCCCTAAACTTTTGAGTGAAATTTTGAAAAAATCATCAAAAAATCGAAACCTTTAATAAAGTTACGCAAATAGACATTTCTTATGTAATTTTTCCTTAGAAAACGATTGACAAATTTTAGAACGCTAGCATGAACCGTTCTCGAGATATTACACATTTTTCAAATAAATTTATCAAAAAATCCCATAAATTAAAAAAATATATTAACTGTTGAGAAACATGTTCACTTTTCATATGTAATATCATGCGATAAATTGGATGACACCATTTTCTTGGATCTAGCTCGTTCCATTCATAAGAAAAGATACTTTGAGTAATACTTTTGTATTTGAACGACAATAGTAATTTATCTGCTGTAAGAATGACTTATTTCTCCTTCCATAACGCTTGGCAAGAGTTTGGCGACGAATTTGGCCGAATGTCGCCAAATTGGCGACTTTTTTAAATGTTGCCAAATTAACGAAAATCTCGCCAAATGGATAAAAATGACGCTAAATCAATGAAAATGACGACTAATTGACGATAATTCAATATTTTGGAAAGAATATAAGTATCTGCTATAAGAATAACCTATTTTTTTGCTGTAAAAGTAGTAAATTCATTGCATTATGTAAGGAAAATCATGTGCTGCCCACATCAGATTTTTACAATTTGAATCCGTTTAAAGTATATATTTTTGTATTTTCCGTGTATATTTCTTGGGGTAATTTTGTATTAATTAATAGTTTGTTCATTTACCAATTTTATATTTTTATGCAAATTTGCTGTATAACTGGTCTATATATGAACATTCCACGTTTACTTTTTATGTAGCCACTGATGAAGAGCGTATTAACCCTGGAAAGCGCTCTGGCAATTTTAAATACTTTGTGCGTCTTATAAGATGTTTTAATAAATGACTTTTCGTCTAACGACGTTATGTCCTTAATTTTATGTGTATTTCTCATTTATTGAAAAAATTAAACATTTAAGTATGCGGCATTATGCGCTTTGTTCCATCTAACGATCTATCCTTGCACTAATTTTAAAGTATCTATTTCGTTGCAAAATTCGTTTTACTATCATTTCTCATTTCGAACGTTTTCGTGTGATTAAATGAACGTTTTTGAAAACTACGGTTTTTGTCTGAGGTTTTATAGATGGATTAACCCGTGCATCCCATTTTAAGTCCTTATCCCGTATTTTACTTTTCGAACGTTCTTGTGTGAAGCCCCCCCCCCCTTTAGAGAATATTTTTTTAAAAACTCAATTTCTCATTATTCTTACGATTGATTTGTGTATCAAATTTCAAGTCTATATCTCATTTAAAATAAAGTGTTTTCCATTTATTCCGCAAATCGAACATTTTCGTGTGCAGCACCCTTAAAGAAGTAAATACTGGAAGACGGAAATTGTACACTTTCTTTCTTTCGAACAATCTAACCTCATGCACAATTTATAATCTATATCTGATCGTGAAGTATATTTTTCTATCATTTCACCTTTCGAAAGTTTTGGCGTGAAGTAGCCCCCTTTACTAAACATTTTCGAAAAACTCGAGATTTTCCAAGGATTTTATTACATAATTAATCTGTGTAAAACATTTCACGTCACCATCTCACTTAAAAGAAGACGTTTATCTTTTATTCGGCAAATCGAACGTTTTAGTGAGTAGCAAACCCTAAAGTAGTAAATATTGAAAAACAATTGCTCACTTTCTTTCTTTCGAACTATCTACCCATACATCAAATTTGGAGTCTCTTATCTCATCACGAAATGTGCTTTTCTATCGTTTCATGTTTCGAACATTTTGATGTGGAGCACCCCCTGTACAGAGCATTTTTGAAAAATTCGTTTTTTCATAGGACTTTATTGAACGATTGACCCGTGTGCCAGATTACAAGACTCTGTCTCACTTAAAAAATCGTTCTTTATTTATTCTGCAAATCGAACATTTTGGCATGCAGTACCCCTAAAGTATCAAATTATGGAAAACTGAAAGTGTACACTTTCTTCTTTTCGATCTATTTATGATTACAACAAATTTAAAGTCTCTATGTCATCACGAAATATGTTCTATCATTTCACCTTTCGAGCGTGTTTGTATGGAATACTCACCTCTTAAATGAAATTTTTGAAAAACTCTATTCTTCTTTACTTGTTTATCAAATGATTGGTACATTTACCAAATTTCATGCCTCTATCGCATTTTAAAGGATGCGTGTCTCATTTGTTCGAAAAATCGAACATTTTGCGTGCAGAACCCCTAAAGTTGCAAACATTAGAAAACTCTAATTGCACACTTTCTTTCTTTCAAATTATCTACCCATACACCAATTTTGAAGTCTATCTCATCGCGAAGTATGTTTTTCAATCATTTCACCTTCCAAATGTTTTTGAGTACAGCACCCACCCCCTTAAATGAAATTTTTTGAAAAACTATATTCTTCTTGGCTTCCTTATCAAACGATTGGCCTATCTACCAAATTTCAAGCTTCTATCATATTTTAAAGGAGGCGTTTCTCATTTATTCGGCAAATCGAATGTTTTGGTGTGTAAACCCCGTGACTGCAAATATTGGAAAACTCCAATTGCACACTTTCTTTCTTTCGAATTACCTAACCATACACCAAATTTGAAGTTTCTATCTTATCGCAAAGTATGTTTTTCTATTATTTCATTTTTCGAACGTTTTGGTATGGAGCACCCTCTCTTCAGAACATTTTCGGAAAATACGATTTTTCCAGGGGTTTTTATCGAACGATAGACCCGTGTCCCAGATTGTAAGTCTCTATCTATTCGGGGAGTGCCTAAAAAATCGTGACAGACGGACAGACATATCTGCAGACGGACACTTTGCAATTAGTATTTTTTGAAAAAATCTATTCTTGCCTTTTTCTCGAATGATTAGCCCATTACCAGTTTCAAGCCAAATTTCGCATTGTAAGACGTTTTCATTTGTTCGTCAAATCTAACATTTTAGTGTGCGCCACCCCCCTACAATAGTAAATGTTGAAAAACTGAAATTGCACATTTTCTTCCTTTCCAATTTTTTACCCGTACATCAAATTTGAAGTTTCTATCTCATCGCGAAACATACTTTTAGTATAATTTCACATTTCGAATGTTTTTCTGTGAAGCACCCCTTTGAATAAACATTTTTGAAAATCTCTATTCTGCTTGTGTGTTTTATCAGATGATTGACCCATATACCAAATATCAAACCTCTATCACATTTTAAAGGGAACGTTTCTCATTTATTCCGAAAATTGAACATTTTCGTGTGCGGAACCCTCGAAAGTAAAAGATATTGGAAAATTTAAATAGTACATTTTTTCCTTTCGAACTATCTGCTAGTACACCAAATTTGAAATCTTTTATCCCGAAACATGTTCTTTTTATCATTTCACCTTCCGAACGTTTTTCTGATGAGCACCCTTTCGAATAAACAGTTTTGAAAAATATTAACAGCATAGTAAACACGTCAACCAATAAACTCTAAAATCGAAGACAACCGAATAAGTGGTTAAAAAGTCATTTATTAAAATCGCCTTATTATGACGTACACAATCACGTAGCCAAAACGCTTTCGAACATTATCATGCCCTTTATTTCTGAAAAACTCTATTCTTCTTGCGATTTTTTATCAAATGATTAGTCTACATACCAAACTTCAAACCTCTATCAAATTTTAAAGGAGACGTTTCTCATTTGTTCAGCAAATCGATCATTTTAGTGTCAGGCACCTCCTAAAGTAACAAATATTGGAAATCTGAAATTGCAGTCTTTCTTCCTGTCGAATGATTTATACATACACCAAATTTTAAATCTATATTTAATCGCAAAGCATGCTTTTCTATCATTTCACTTTTCGAACGTTTTGGCGTGGACCCCCAACCCCTAATAAACATTTTTAAATAATTCGATTTTTCCTGCGGGTTTTATTGAACAACTAGCCGCCTTCAGCGACCAGCCTGTTCGCTACCCTTAGAAATTCTGACCATGGCAAACTCTCTGGCGCCATAATCCAGTGGAGTTAATAAAGTTTGTTTTAGTTTAATGAAGTTAAAACTAATAATGAAATTTTAAAATGAAAAATAATGTTCTAGAGGGGGGGGGGGGGGGTCTTGAAAATTGATTAGTAAAGTGAATTTATTCTAATATTTGTGAACTGTGAGAGTCTGAGGATTTCTGTACCTGCAATCCTAGGAAAGGGATCCCTTTGATGTATACTCACAGCCGGGATCAGCTGCTCCTATGTTTTTTTTATAGAAGTATGATCCTCTATTTTTTGTTTTACATAAATGAAATTGTATCCGTTTGTCTACATTTTTAGTATTGCATCGCAAATGATATGAAAGTATTTTTGAGACTGATAATGTTGAATGTGAATTCAGTATTTAAGAAATAACGATGCTGCTCAGCGAAAAAAAAAATTTCTTTTAAAGATTGTCCCCACCGCCACCCGATGCATAAATCTCCATAACTCTCGACAATCTCCATAACTTTCTTTTTATTTATTTTTTTATTTCTTCAGTGTTTAAGTTTTTCCATTGTGATCCTAACCACCACTCGATGTAAACAATACATCGCCACAATTCTATCCAGCATAATGAGCCCAAAGCCTTATAAAAAGCAAACACTAATTCGGTTTTTAATTGTCCCTAGGCCAAAAACCGTACAAAAAGCAAACATTTATTCGGTTTTTAATTGTGCCTAGGCCAAAAACCGTATAAAAAGCAATCACTGATGACATTTGCAAATATAATTTAATACCCATGCGAATATTTTCATCAGGATATTCGCATGGGTATCAAGAGCATGCCCTAAATATATCTACCAGATATCACCAAACATTAATCTGAAATTGCAGTCTTTCTTCCTGTCGAACGATTTATACATACACCAAATTTTAAATCTATATTTAATCGCAAAGCATGCTTTTTTATAATTTCACTTTTCGAACGTTTTGGCGTGGACTCCCAACCCCAAATAAACATTTTTAAATAATTCGATTTTTCCCGCGGGTTTTATTGAACAATTGACCCATGTACCAAATTGAAAGTCTCTTATTTACTTAACAGAAAGCGTTTCTTATTTATTTGTTTAATCGAACATTTTGGTGTACAGTACTCCTACAGTAATAAAACTTGGAAATGTAAAATTGTACATTTTCTTACTTTTAATATATCTGCCCTTACACCAAATTCAAAGCTTCTATCTCCTCACAAAGTGTACGTATCTACCATTTCGCATTTCGAACGTTTCAGTGTGGGCACCCTCTCTCTATATATATATGAATATTTAAGAAAAATTCAATCTTTCTTGTAGATTTTATCAACTTATTAATCCGAACACCAAATAATGTTTCTCTACCCCACGTAAAAGAAGGCGTTTTCCATTTATTCGGTAAATCGACATATTAGGGTGTTGCATCCCTAAAGTAGGAAATATCAGAAAACTGAAATTGTACGTTTTCTTCATTTCGAACTATCTACCCTTAAACCAAATGTGAAGTCTCTATCTCATCTTCAAGTATGTTTTTCCGTCATTTCGCATTTCGAACGTTTTGTTGTAGAACAGCACCCCCACTCTAATAAACATTTATGGAAAATTTGATTTTACCTGCAGGTTTTATCGAAAGATTTGAACACTGTATCTGATTTCAAATCCCTATCTTATCTATTCAGGAAGTGCCCGAAAAAGATGCGATTCTTGGGAATTAGCAAATAGAGAGACTTGTAAACTTTGCTGTATTTGTGTCTAGTCCATGTCTTTATTACAAGTGATTGGTTATTTTTAATCAAATTACTAAAATTCCTAGCAAATAAAGTGCCAAGACGAGTCAATTCATGCTGAAGGGGAGAATGGAATCTACAATTTCGTTAATTGTCTTCTTGTACCCTGTTATCCGAATGGTTTCGCCTTCTTGTGTCATGCGCAGAAGTATCGAAGGATCTTATGACATATCACCTTCAAATGACATTGCAATATTAAGATAAAGTTCAATGATCCGAAAAATGACCTTGAAATTGAATTAAAGGTTTAAAAATGTCATTTTTCTTAATAACATGACATTAAGAATGATTGTAAAAGATACCCGTTCCGTGTTTTGAAGATTATTGTGGTTAACTACTATATTACCTTCACCTTATGACCTTCAAATGACATTAAAAAACTTAGATCAAGTCCAACAGTCCGAAAAATAACCTTGAACTTGAGTCAGAGGTTGAAACATTTTTTTTCTCTTATAATTTACCCTCTAGATGACATTGAAAATGATTATGAAAAATATTCATCGAGAGATCTTACCTTCAAATGACATTGTAATATAAAAATAAAGTTCAATGATCTGAAAAATGACCTTGAAATTGAATTAGAGGTCAAAACATTTCATTTTTTACAATTAAAATGACCTCTAAATGACATTGAGAATGATTTGTAAAGTATATCATTTCAGATATATTACCTTCATCTTATGACCTTCAAATGACATTAAAAAATTTAGATCAAATCCAACAGTCCGAAAAATAACCTTGAACTTTAGTCAGAGGTCAAAGCATTTTGTTTTTTCACTTATAATTTACCCTTTAGATCACATTGAAAATGATTATGGAAAATATTCTCACAGAATTTTGCATAAAATTGTTCAAACTGTTATATCGCATAAAAATATCACTTTCAAATGACTTTGGATTACAGTTTTGACCATTAAAGATTTTGTCACCTTCAGGACCAAATATTCATAGGTCTTCAAATTTTTTTATATATGGTCATTCTCCAAGATTTTCTCTTCATTGACAGTTGCTTCCTATTTTCAGAGGAAGGGTGGGGTTTTGAAAAATAACACAATTGTTCGAAAGAATTAAACATTCTTTTCAACTGTAAAACGTCCTTTTAGATGCTATAAGGTTAGGAATTTAATTCACAGTTCTGAGAAAATTTTACTGGCTGTTTACATGTTACGAAAATACAAAATTTGAATTTCAGGGGTTGCTGATACTGACAAAAATATTCGAATTGTCCAGTGAAGAGAAAGTATAGGTTTATTGAGCTAGGGATTTGAAATTCGGTACAAAGGTAGATCTTATAAGATCAACACGAATACATCCTGTTTTCGAATAGTTATTATTTCAAGGGGTGTCATTAAACTCCATGTTTATTGAACTTGGAACTTAAATTTAGTGCAAATGTGGATCATATGATAAGACCAACTTGAATAACTGCTGTTTTAAAATATTTAATTATTCTAAGAGGGTATCAAAAGCAAAAATGTTCGAATTGTCGAATGAGCGTAAATCTTATTGAGGTAGAAACTTGAAATTGGATACAAAGGTAGAACATATGATAAAATCAACATGGCTAATTAATGTTTTCAAGTATATATCATTATTTTAGGGTGTTTCATGCAGAAAAGTATTCGAATTGTCAAATGGACATGAAGCTCCAGATGTATTGATCTAGGAATTTTAAATTTGGTACAAAGGTAGATCTTATGATAAGATCAACATGTATAAATGTTGTTTTCGAATATTTATTATTTTAAGGGCTGTCATAAACAAAAATGTTCCAATTGCCGAGTGAACATGGAAACTCCAGGTATATTGAGTTAGGAATTTTAAATGTAATACAAAGGTGGATCATATGATAAGATAAATGTTGGTTTCAAATATTTATTATTTTAAAGGGTGTCATAGACAAAAATATTGGAATTGCCGAGTGAACATGAAACTTTAGGTTTATTGAGTTTGATTTAATACAAAAGTAAAGATACAGAGTAATTTCTGGTTTTAAATATATAATTAGTTTAGAGAGTATCATAGGCTAAACCGTTCGAATGGTTGAGTGAACACAAATCTTCGAGTTATTAAGGTAGAAACTTGAAAATAGGTACAAAGGTAGAAGATGTGATAAAATCAAAATGGCTAACTAATATTTTCAAGTACTAGGGGCTCCGCCCCCTGTTCGCTACGCTCGCCAACCCCAGTAACTCTCTTCGCGAGACGGGAGGCTTCGCCTCCTACTCTCTGACGCTCGTTTCGCAAGGGCTTTCGTGCCGCCTGCTATGCAGGCGTAATACGCAAAATGGTACTGTCCTTGTTAACTGACATTCACCAATCCTAGAACTCGCTTCGCTAGCTTTCCCAATCTGGACGGCGCATACGACCACCTACGTGTCCCATGCTCGCTGACGCTCGCAGAATCCCGGGGCTCCTCCCTCTATTGTCTGCCGCTCATTAACCCCGTAACTCGATTTACGAGGAGGAAGGCTTCGCCTCCTAATCGCTGACGCTCACTAACGCTCGCAGTACCCAGGGCTCAGCCCTCTATTGGCTGCCGCTCGTTCACCCCCGTAACTAGATTAGCGAGTCGAGTCGCTTCGCGAGCATTTTCGTGCCGCCTGCTACGCAGACCTAATGCATCCGTTGTGGACCGTCTCTTGTTAACTTACATTTACCAGCTCGAGAGTTCTTTCAATTTGGACGGCGCCGCACATGATCGCCTACGTGTTCTATGCTCGCGGAAGCTCGCAAAAATCAGGGACTCCGCCCTCCATTGATGCCACTTATCAATGATAGCTCGCCGCTGGCATGATATCCTCTTTGGGACATCGAATCATTATTAGCCGACGCTCACCAACTCTCTTAACTTCGCGAACAATGTTACTAGGCTCAGCCCTAAATCTCAACTCCGAATATTGTTTCGTGAATTGGGAGGCTTCGTCTCCTACTGGCGCTCGCTGAGCCTGCATCGCGAATCCTTTCGTGGCCCGTGCTAGTAAGAACAGTAGCTTACTGTATTAGAAAGAAACGGCAACATTTCATAACTGCAGGTTTTGCTGCTTGTTCGTAATACAGTTTCATAATGCGTGTTACGCTTTCAGAATAGAGATATTTACAACAATGAAATATTTAATTATTGTGCAATATAACAATGAAATCCTGATGTTCCTGACAACAATGGTTGCGCAACGCTGTGTTTGTTTGTCAGAATAAGCGATAAGTCATATTATTGTCAATATTTCACATTTTCCCGAGTGCACTGCTAACGTTGTAGTCATGATTAAAAATAAATGTCTATATTTTTAAAGTTTTTAATGCGTCAGCAACTCAGTTCTGGCCCATTTTTCTAATCTGGCCCAGGGTTCTAATCTGGGCTCACTCCTTTTTTTAAATTTTATTAATGAAATTCCCCGGATTTTTAAAACGGCTAAATGTCTTATGTTTCCAGACGGTTTGAAGCTTTATATGAAAATCAACTCATTAACTGATTGTGAACTGATGCAGAGAGATCTAGATGAACTGTATAACTGGTCTGTACTGAATAAACGCCATTTAAATATTTCTAAGTGCTATGTTATGAGCATTGCTAGGATCCATAATGGTCTTAATTACAATTATATTTTAAATAATTCATCTCTATCTCGATGTATTCATATTATTGATTTAGGTGTCACTTTCGATGATACTTTTAACTTTCAGAGACATATCGATAATATTATTAAAAGAGCCTACCAAAAACTTGATTTCACCTTAAGACGATCTCGTGTTTTTGCCACTTCTGATACGATTATTTGTATTCATAATACCCTTGTTAAACCAATCTTGGAATATTGTGCAATGATTTGGGACCCTGTTTACAATCTGCATTCTCAACGGATAGAAATCGTGCAAAATAAACTATTACGTACTATTGATTACAGATTGACTGGCTATTATCCTTATGATATGCATACAAGGGAACTCAGACATAAATATAGTTTAATGTCTCTTAAAAAAAGAAGCTGGTCCTGCCTCTTGTTTATTATAAGGTTTTAAATAATACTATTGATTGCCCTACTTTACTTTCTTGCCTGGAATTCCACATACCTGTCAATAATACCAGGAAAAAAACTCTTTTTCACAATACTACTGTTAAACACAACTACATTAAATGCTATTCTATCTATAAATTTGTTGATCTATATAATACTTATTGTGCTGATATTGATATATTTAACTTGACTCCTGCCTGTTTTAAAAAAGCCTGTTTCAATGCGCTTGACATGTTTAATAATTAGTATTCTTGTATCCTATGTTCTGTACTTTTTAATTTCTTGTGTGGCTACTGTAACTGGATTTCATCTGTAGTTGCCACGTAAATTGAATAAAATAAAATAAAATAAAATTTTGTAACATTTCTGCCAGAAATCAATCAGAAAGAAGCTAGCAATCATCTCAAACTATTAAATCTTCCTCTTTAGAGAAGGAAAATTTTCATTTCAGAAGTGTATAAAAAATGTAATAACTCATGAACCAAATCGAAATTTCAAGAAAGGGCTCCGTCCTGCAAAAATTCAACTATGTAGGTACATGTCGGCAAAAATGGGAGGTGTTCCTATTACTAGTTTGTCCAGGACGCGAACTCGCATCTCAAAAACTCTTCCTTTGACTTTGACATTAAATATTTCCTAAAAAAAAACTTTAAATCGAAAAACGGTTTATATCAGTGTATTCCCCTAATATTTCTCTACAAATGTACTAACTTTTATATACTATAGATTTTGCAGTACGTCACAGAGAATCTTGAGAAACGCGAAATTAGCCAATCAGCGACGGCGTCAGCAACTTTTAGTATAGAGAGATGTATAAATTATTTTAGTGTGTTTCATGGACAAAAATGTTCGAATTGTCAAGTGAGGGCAAGTAATTCTAGATTTATTGAGCTATGGACTTTAATTTTGGTACAAAAGTAGATGCCATTATAAGATTAACATGGATATTTGCTGTTTTTGAATATTGAATATTTTAAGAGGAGTCATAAGCCAAAATTTTCGAAATTTCGCTTGAACGTAAAACTTCAGTTGGCCGGGATCTACGATTACCGTGATCTGATCTTTGGAAGGTCACATGATGTTTGTTTCTTCTTCACCTGATGAATAT
Source organism: Amaurobius ferox (assembly GCA_951213105.1). Classification (NCBI taxonomy): domain Eukaryota; kingdom Metazoa; phylum Arthropoda; class Arachnida; order Araneae; family Amaurobiidae; genus Amaurobius; species Amaurobius ferox. Next base: position 19,884,831 of record OX578143.1, read on the forward strand.
ATGCAAGATCTACAGGCTCGGTTTGAGGAGGTTCATCATTTCTCTCGTGATAGGAGCAAGCTACCGATAAAATGAAGACCCGGTACGATGTTAAAGTCAATAAAGGGCGATTCTAGAAAGGTGACATAGTGTGGCTATTTCAACGCTCGGCGATGATCAGGATTTTTGCCGAAACTTAAACAACTTGGAGGGACCCTAAGTCATAATGAAAAAAAATAAATAAATAAATAAACAGTGTCATATATCGAAATTCAGAGTGATTTTATATAGGACTTTTTGTAATTGCTTTAAAAATCATGCTTACTGAAGAACAAAAACCATGTTGTAGATTAATGAAAATTTCGTATTTTTACTTTCCCTGCAATACATGGTAATGTATAGGGAAAGTATTGGAATCATGTCAAAATTCGCAACTCGAGTTTTCGACTGATCTACACGTTTTTGGAACTCTAGAATATGAAAAAGCTATTTTTAGCGTGATGTCTGTGTGTCTGTGCAGATATTGTATCCACTCTTAACTGAAGAACTACTTGACCGAATTTTATAATATTTGGTAGGTAAGTCCCTTGTAATTGACCCTGGTTATAATTAAATTTTGGTACGATTCAGGATAAAAGAACCTGCCTTTTTTTGCGAAATGGCCCGCAGAAATTGCTGTATACACTCTAGCTGTAAAACTAATAGACCAAATTTCACAAAACTTGGTAAATAAATCACTTGTAGTTTAACCCAGTGCTGATTAGATTTTGGTACGATTCGGAAAAAGAAACTGCCTTATTTTGCGAAAGGGCCTGGGAGATTCGTTAATTCTGAAAATAAAAGACTACGTATGTTCAAATGTATCAATGTAATGCTTATAATATACGTAATTTTGACGACAAAAATAATAAGGTCAACCCCATCACTCCAGGACTAGTCGTTCCCGAAATGTTTTAGTTATTTCGCATTTTCGCTACGCCACCTATGAAAATAAGTCCAGTTACCAAATGAAGATGGAAATTGAATTAAAAGCGCAAATTCAGGGTCATTTAAAATGATCATGGGTGTTATTTTGCGTAACTAAACTCAATTTAATGAGTTATTGAAGAAAATATTGAAGAAATAATTATTGAGAACGTGAATATGAGTCTGCAGGTAAAGTCATGTGCTGCCGACATCAGATTTTTAAGTTTTAGTGGGAGGAGGTGGATTTTATCTCTGTAAAATGGGAAAAAAAAAGATTTTGACCCCTTTAACTTGTAGGTGCCCTAAGCAAGTGTATAGCGTGCCTATTGGGTAATCCAGCCCTGGGTACAACTAAGCCCCCCTCCCCCCCCCCCGAAACATTTTATGTTAATCTAGTTTCTATTTATGTGACACAGCATTTAGATATATTTATAAAGGGCAAATAGGAAACTTGCCCTTCCTAAAATTTCATTCGCCTCCCCCCCCCCCTGCCAAAAAGTGCTGAAAGAAATACTGGTCCCTAGGTAGTGGTTTGTAGAGCAGTGTTTGAGTGTACTCAAAGCAAATGTTGCCTTAAAGCAAGGTCCGTAGAATATCTTTTATTCTACAGACCTTAATGCTCTATTGACCTTGGTCTCAAAGTGGATATTTCATTTAATACATTGTTCGAAGCTCGAATGAAGAAAATCCTTGAAACGTTTCAATTTACTTTACTTCAGCGAAAACTTAGAACTATATTAATGGCAACATAGGCAATTGTGGTTATAAAGTGTGACTACTTGATGCATTAAATAATAAGAATGGAAACTGGTACTGAAGATAAAGAAGTTTTATAATAGCAATATCCTGGTAAAACGGGTTTACGCTAAGGTGACTAAGTTTATCAAGACGCTGTAGTTTAAGTGAAATATACCTATAAATCCTTGGACTGCGAAGCTTTTCAATTTGCTTTCAGAATCCTCAATAGATGGCAGCACTAAAATCGAGAAAATTCCTTTTATAAAAAATATTTTATACGAAGAAAAAATGTATATCGTATATATATATATATAACTGTGGAGAAAAAAGCAGCTTCTTACTTTTTGTTCATTGGATTTTCAAACTTACTATTATTATATAACTGTGGGTTTATATCAGCTTTAATTTATGAATGCTTATATACAAAAGCGATTATTTTTTATCAAGTTGGAGGGGGGGGGGGGGGGGTCTATCAAACAAATCCATTCTATGTATTTAAACTGCTTTCTGTAAAAACGATACTCACTATACTCTAATAAACATGCATACTAAGACTTAAATGCAATTTTCCTTTTTAATTATTTCCAGAGAATTATTATTTCCCTATAGAAAATAATATTATCGAAATCTCAAGTTTCGACTGTTCGTTTGTTTTAATCGTGTTGAATTATTTTACTTCTATCTAGTTAAAGATTTATTACCCAAACTTCCTACACTTTTCTGCAAAAAAGAGCATTTCATGATGGTACATGCATTCATTTTTTAACGATGTTAAACATATGTTTTATCTTTTATTGTCTACACATGACAGTCATACACATATGCAAAGTTCCAGTCCTTAAGCACTCTAATAACATTCTAATGAAAGGTCCATGAGTATATGAATACATTCTAATGGTCATTTTATTATAGGTCCATGATACCTATAATAAAATGACCATGCCTGAATAAAAATGATTTCAACGCTCCCAGCGGAGAATATAAAATGTTAGGAAATTAACTTGTCAACAAAGTAAGATAGACGAAAAAATCCAATTACAGTGTTGTAGATCATTGTCTAGTGAGTACAAATCAACCCAAAAACTGTTACAGAAAGCATTTGTTTCAAACAATGGGGTTATTGGCGAATGGGTGTTTTATTCAAGAATAGACCTATTTGAGAAGGGAGTGGTGCGGTGTAATTCCCCCCCCCCCCCCCCCCGGTGCCGGATTTTTCAGGGGGCCCGGATTTTTGGCATTTTCTTTAAAAAATGAAAATAAATAAATTTAATGAAAATATATGAACGATGTTTATGAAAAGGAAAAAAAAAATCACTCAAAATATTTATCTTTCTTTCTACCTCCGAGTAGAAAAATGTGGTGCTGTCCCAAATCTGGTTCACGAAAGTAAATAGATGTGCTGCTTCTAATGTTTTGTTTATTGAAGAAAAAATTAATAGTTATAAATTGTCTGTCAAATTTGGTTCACAAAAACAAATAGATGTGCTGTTTCTAATGTTTTGTTATTGAAGACAAAATTAATAGCTATATATTGTCTGCCAAATCTGGTTCAAAAAGCAAATAGATGTGCTGTTTCTAATGTTTTGTTTATTGAAGAAAAAAATTATAGTTATAAATTGTCTGCCAAAACTGGTTCCCAAATCAAATAGATGTTCTGTTTCTAATGTTTTGCTTATTGAAGAAAAAATTAATAGTTATAATTTGAAAAAATATTTATATTTATTATTTTCTTGTTTCTTCAACATTATTTCTTATAACCTGAACATCTTATACCTTAAATTTTCTCTAAAATATACAAACTACTTTACTAAGATCTCTGTGAAGAAAAATTGAAAATAAGGTCTAAGCAAAATAAGGACCGTGAGTTGCTCCCCCCCCCCCCCGAGTCCAGATTATCTCTCCATAGTCCTGTTCAAGATACTAATATAGACAACACTTAAACAACTCAAATGTGCAACCTGTTCAAAGTGACCTCAGTCAGCAACACTGCACATTTGAATTCGAGTAAAATATGATCGCGTACTTTGACAAGCATTGGAGTTATCACCGTGTGATAGTCTCTCATGACTCAACTTGTTGAGAGGTATTTACTGCTTTCCACATACGCGTTCCGTTCTTTCATGGTGTCGTTTATTTCACATGGTTACGGAGTCCGTTATTCCAACCTTTTAAATTCTCCGCTAAGATATTTTGAGAGAGAGAGATCTACTAGCTTGATACTAGCTTTCTGACCTTGAACATCCACAGGAGGGACAGTGACCCCTCGCGATCCCCTATGGGCGCCCATAGAACATTTCCCTCATAAATGAGACGTACAATATCGAATAACTTGTTACCTGCATTTGTGACCTCGAACATCCACGGGCGGGCAAGTACCCCCTTCTGCTCCTCGATGGGCGCCTAAGTCAAGGTAGCTCATAGAACTTATTCCAGCGGAGACAAACTCAAAGATGAAACGTACAATATCGACTAGCTTAATACCTACATTTGTGACCTTGAACGTCCATGAGAGGGCAAGTACCTCCTTACGTTCCCCTATGGGCGTCCATGGCAAGAGCGTCCATGGAACTTAATCCAACGGGGGAACACTCAAAAGGACGAGACTTTGAACTTTGTGACCAAATTTTGGATTTTTAAAATGACAAATATTCCCCCCTTTCAAATAATCTTTTCGTAACTGGTTCTTGTACTATATAAGTATTGAACAATGTATGGATCCTACACATATATGTACTACGAAATCTCACATATAATCGTTTTATTCAAATAATAAATTATGTATGTGTGTGGAACATTTCTTAAACTAATTTCAAACAATCTGTATGCAGTACACAAAGTTCTTAAATACGTGTACTTTCAAGTATTACTTTAAAACCAGAAAATACATAATAAATATGTAAATAATCAGATACAAATGTATCTAATGGCATTCTGATGCGCAATGAAATCATGGGTCTTCCTGAGCAATATCATTTATTATAAACAATTAGTCTTTTCCTTCGCTTTTGCAGGGGTTGACAGAATAGCGTGCCAGAACTGGCGATAAAACGACGGTTGGCGTGTGACGTGAAAGAAATGTTCTGTGGTAGTTCACCGTTTGGAATAATGCTTTGGCATCTCCTCTTTAGTTTGTCTGGAAGGCCAGGCGAAAAAAATACAGTGCATGACGTTAGCATGACTTGAGCGATTTATCGCCAATTTGGCGACATTCGGAATGTTCCAGAAACGCCTCGATAGAACGATTATTCTTTGAGATATAGAGATTTCAAGAAGTTTCTATGGAAAGACTATAAAAAGGACTCAACCCTCTGTTGCAGGAGAGTTGAGGAATGGACGTGATACAAGCTGCATTGGAATGTGATTTTTGTCAATGTTTTGAGAATAGTGGCTGCTGTTTTGTTGTTGTTGTTGAAACCCAGACCGGAAAGGTGTAAGGTAACTATTTGGACGGCAGGAAAGTGCCACCCAATTTAGACCGGAACTCAGTGGGGGGGGGGGGGGGGGAGGCATCTACAGGGACCGTACCATCCTTCCCCTACCACCAACCTCTAGGAAGGACTTACATACCCACATGTTTAACGTGATCGTATTCCGCGTGAACACAGCGACAGCTGCGGTTTTGTGAAATTACTTTCGTCAACATTTTGAGAATAATATAATTTATTCTGCGAAATTACTGGAGCATTTAAGTACTGTTTGAATGCATACCGTTCCTGTTTACTTTGTGCTTGTGAATAAATGTAAGTTATCCAGAAACTGGGACTCATTCTTGTATCCTGCGCATACACTCACGATTCTAGAGGATACGTTCGTAACAGTGGGTTACTCTCAGGATACAAGAATAAGTCCAAATTTCTGGATAACTAACACTTTTATTTAGAAGCAGTAATAAGCGTAAATAGAACAAAATACAGTGAATAACTCTATATCTATCTTACAAAATCGCCAAATAACTGTCAGATACAATAAAACAGACAATTAAATGTTCAGCTAATTCACAAAAATAGCAGATACTATTCTTAAAACACTGACATATCACACCATTCAATTTAGTTCGTGTACGCCAACTGCTTTCCAACTGAGCGATATCCCTTTTTAACACATTACAACATAGTTGAAAAGTGTTTATGACTTTGTTCAATCTGTTTGTCCGTTCGCACGATAACTGCCGTAATGACTTTATCAAAATGAAATTTTAGTACGTTGTTGAGACGGTCTGTAGGGCATACGGGAATGTAAAGGAATAATATCGCCCAATTAGTTTTGGATTGAACCCGGGTTGAAGAAATGAAATACATTGAACCCTATGGGACCTAATTTTCAAACATTTTTTAAGCGAAGTTAAAATTCGCAAATTGCTTCGAAAATTTTAGGAAATATTCAAATTACCCCATAAATTATATAAAAAAAATTTCAGCAAAATATGTTTCATAGTTTTTTAAATAAAATTTAAAATAATAATTACACCCATATAATATGAAGTGATCACATGACGCAATTAAAAAAAAATATAGCATCCATCTTTTTTTTTTTCCAGAGAAAAAATCGTGATTTTTAAAGTTCTAAATTTATATTTTGTGTCGCATCCGTCCTAAAACCGCTTTATTTTTGCGTAATTTCTGTTCATCTATATTCTGCGTCAACGGAATTACAATATTTTTTAGTTTAAATGATCATCAAATTTTGATTATTTCTACAACGAAACCAAATTTTAATGGATGCAGAATGTAACAAGTGGTTGTAAGATGAGTTGTATAAGAATTACTGAATTTTTTTCAGTCAAAATTATTTTACACTGGAGGCTGGAATAAAAGTGTATGAATGAAATATTCACTACTTTTACGTAGAGAGCCAGTCGATTTATATTTCGATAACACCATTTGAATAAAGTTCATTTTTTTCGAAGACATTTTAAGTTTTTAAATATAATAAATTGTTGGAGTACTGTAATAATTTAAAATATATCAGCGCTAAATGTATCGCATTTTAAAGATGTTTAAATAAAATTGTATTTCCGTTGGAAAGTCTTTAATAATCAATGCTTTATGCATGATTGATCTTTCTTGTTATATACTCTCCGTAGATACTTTCAGAAGAGCTTTGCATCTCCCAGAATATTTATTATTTCTAGAAAGTTCTAATACATTCAAAAAATCGCCAAGTTATCGATAAATCGCCAAATATGATAACCTAGCTTTGATATTCAATATATGGCAGCCCTTCATTTACGTAATAAGAATAACTGCAAATGTGTTTTCTCCTTGAATAGAGCAAAGGCTTTAAATAGAAGCAAAAGTCCGTTGTGTATTATTTGAATTGAGGCAAAGTACAGTAACACTTTCTACATATTTGCAACAGTACTTAGTCCTGTAGATCAAAGAATGATCGTATGGCAGCAAACCAATCTAACTACAGTAATTAAAATTCTCTACATTAAGAATCGAAATATTTATAATTAGTTGAATTATCTAATTCCACTTTAAAATATTCACAATCTACATTTTTTAACGTTCATTTGTATGAAAATTAATTTGAGTGAAAAAAAAAAAAATCTTTTCGTAAACTTTCGTTTGCATGTTGTTATTTTCAGTTGTTACTTTCCTTATATACATAATGTATAAGGAAAGTATTGTGACGGGGTCGAAAATTCGAATTCGAGTTTTCGACGGGAGAGCACGTTTCAAGCATCCCTGATCACGAATCAAACATTTTTGAAGTGATGTCTGTGCGTGTGTGTGAAAGTATGTGTGTATGTGTGTGTGTCAGTGGGTCTGTGGAGACGATAACTGACGAATGAATGGACCGATTCGAACCAAATTTGGTACAAAAATCACAATCTGTAAACACTGGAAGCCTATTGTTTTTATACGCAATCGAATGCTCAGAACCCCTCTAAATTTTCAAATGAAATTTTGAAAAAATCGTCAAAAAATCAAAACCAATATTAAAGTTACGCAAATAGACATTTCTTATGTAATTTTTCATTAGAAAACGATTGACATAAATTTTAGAACGCTAACATGAACCGTTCTCGAGATATTGCACATTTTTCAAAAAAATAATCAAAAAGTCATATAAAATAGAAAAAAAAAATTTCCTATTCAGAAACATGTTCACTTTTCATATATAATATCATGCGATAAATTGGGTGACATCATTCTCGTGGATCTAGCTCGTTCCATTCATGAAAAAAGATACTTTGAGTAATACTTTTGCATTTGAACGCCAATTTATCTGCTGTAAGAACAACTTATTTCTTCGTCCATAACGCCTGGCGAGATTTTGGTGACGAAATTGGCGGAATGTCGCCAACTTGGCGACTTTTTGAAATGTTGCCAAATTAACGAAAATCTCGCCAAATAGATAAAAATGACGCTAAATCAATGAAAATGACGACTAATTGTGGAAAATTCAATATCTAATAAATTATATAATATATAAATATATAATAATAGTTATATAATATATGTCGAAAATTCAATATCTAATAAGTTATATATATAACTTATTTCTTCGTCCATAACGCTTGGCGAGATTTTGGCGACGAAATTGGCGGAATGTCGCCAACTTGGCGATTTTTTGAAATGTTGCCAAATTAACGAAAATCTCGCCAAATGGATAAAAATGACGCTAAATCAATGAAAATGACGACTAATTGTACTTTCCTTATATACATAATGTATAAGGAAAGTATTGTGACGGGGTCGAAAATTCGAATTCGAGTTTTCGACGGGAGAGCACGTTTCAGGCATCCCTGATCACGAATCAAACATTTTTAAAGTGATGTCTCTCTCTCTCTCTCTCTCTCTCTGTGTGTGTGTGTGTGTGTGTGTGTGTGTGTGAAAGTATGTGTGTGTGTGTGTGTGTCAGTGGGTCTGTGGAGACGATAACTAACGAACGAATGGACCGATTCGAACCAAATTTGGTACAAAAATCACAATCTGTAAACACTGGAAGCCTATTGTTTTTATACGCAATCGAATGTTCAGAACCCCCCTAAATTTTCGAATGAAATTTTGAAAAAATCGTCAAAAAATGAAAACCAATAATAAAGTTACGTAAATAGACATTTCTTATGTAATTTTTCATTAGAAAACGATTGACATAAATTTTAGAACGCTAACATGAACCGTTCTCGAGATATTGCACATTTTTAAAAAAAATTATCAAAAAGTCATATAAAATAGAAAAAAAAATATTTCCTATTGATAAACATGTTCACTTTTCATATATCATATCATGCGATAAATTGGATGACATCATTCTCGTGGATCTAGCTCGTTCCATTCATGAAAAAAGATACTTTGAGTAATACTTTTGCATTTGAACGCCAATTTATCTGTTGTAAGAATAACTTATTTCTTTGTCCATAACGCTTGGCGAGATTTTGGCGACGAAATTGGCGGAATGTCGCCAACTTGGCGATTTTTTGAAATGTTGTCAAATTAACGAAAATCTCGCCAAATGGATAAAAATGACGCTAAATCAATGAAAATGACGACTAATTGTGGAAAATTCAATATCTAATAAGTTATATAATATATAAATATATAATAATAATTATATAATATATGTCGAAAATTCAATATCTAATAAGTTATATATATAACTTATTTCTTCGTCCATAACGCTTGGCGAGATTTTGGCGACGAAATTGGCGGAATGTTGCCAACTTGGCGACTTTTTGAAATGTTGCCAAATTAACGAAAATCTCGCCAAATGGATAAAAATGACGATAAATCAATGAAAATGACGACTAATTGTCGAAAATTCAATATCTTGGAAAGGATATTAGTATGTACTGGAAGAAAAACCTATTTATTTTACTGTAAAAGTAGTAAATTCATTTCATTATATAAGGAAAGTCATGTGTTGCCCACATCAGATTTTTTTGTTATTTCATGGCCAAAGAAATGAAGAACTTAGATTCAATTAAATTGTTACTTACCGAGTACTATCGTTGAAAATTTCACATGTCTTTTAATTACTTACTTTCCTCAAGAAATTATTAGGAAATTTTATAAATAGAGCCCTTAATTATTAGAACTTATTTGGCATCACATATTTTATGCAGCATTGAATAAAACAGTGTTACCGATGAAAACAAAAGAAGAAAAAACAGAGCCTCCCTTTTTTTTAAAAAAAAAGAAAAAGACAAGTTTTATTTTAACATACAAACAAAATAGTAACATATCAGATTCCAGATCCGATTTTGATTGAGATCACCACTCATCAGTCCTTTTTCGTCTCTTTAAGTCGCTAGTATCAGTAATGATGGAGATGCTTCTCTTAGCCTGCCTGGATGTTGCCAGCCTGGTATTTGCAGATCACAGTTTTAATGTCATCCCCCTCTCGTTCTAGAGTACGGTGGTAACGAATGTAGAGGGTGTTGACGAATTGTCCGTTAGAACACTGAAAAACAAGGACGAAATATTTATCAACTGAGAAGGAAAGTGTACAGTTAATCAAAAAGGACCTTTCTGAACAAAGTGAGTTCAGGAGGTTAAGCGCTGAGAATCGCAGGCTATATGTGAGACTCAGGAATCGTCTCGTACGATAGTTAGCTACCAAATAACTTTCTTAGATTCGGAGAGCTATTTGGTAGTGGGTGATGAACTTCATAAATTCTAAATTCAGTTTTAAACTTCTTTATCAATCTAAGGCAGGAAAGTTTAAGAAAAGGAAAGTATTTAATAAATCGCAATGATCATGTTCAGTCATTTAAGGGGGCAGTGGACGTTGAAATGAGCAAAATTCGACTAAAAAAGTTTTAATATATAACATTATTTTACACATTTAACATTTGCTTACGAGTGGGACAGCGTCCATCCCAAACAAAGAACCCCACAAAAAGACAGGTATTTGACATACCCTATCCCAAACAGTTTGACCCCCTTTGCAGACATTGGCGTCCATGGAAATCGCTGACAGAAAAATGGAAATCGCTGACATTGCACCTGCTGCGGCAGGTACAATGTTTCTGTCAGCGATTTCCATGGACTCCAATGCCTGCAAAGGGGGTCGAACTGTTTGGGATAGGGTATGTCAAATACCTGTCTTTTTGTGGGGTTCTTCGTTTGGGATGGACTCTGTCCCACCCGTAAGCAAAAGGTTGAATGCATTTTTCTCGAAATGGAATTTTCAAAGGTTTTACATTTTTAAAATGCTCCATACGTCTGACTTTTGTCTGAGATGCATGAAATTTGGCAAGAAGACACCTTTCATACCTTTTAATGAAACAGGACATGCATTTTATAATTTGATTTTATTAAGATAATTAAAAATGAATAAGAACCTAATTAAAAGATGAAAATTAAGTTTTAATGCAAAACAATATTTTAAAAAAAATAACTTTCTAAAGGATTTAAAAATGAATACCCAAATTTGTTCATAATGTATTTTTGAGTGATCATAATGTAAAATTAATCAAAAATGTGAATAAATGGCACGCAGGGAGCATTTTCCATTTTTCGTTAAAAAAATAAATTTAAAAATAAATACAAAATTATAACAAAATTGAAAAAAAAAATTAATGGTATTTTATATAGTAATGTTAAGAGGAATATTTATACAAATTTTCATGTTTCTAAGTCAATAAATAAATAAAAAAAATTTCAACGTCCACCGTCCCCTTGAAACCGAACTTTGAGCATACACAGAATGAGCCAAGTAGGAACAAATCTAGAAGAACTCCTATGGGGGATGAAATGATTTTAACTATTTCTTTTTCTTAAACAGTCATAAGTTTTTTCTCCTATTTATGGAACTATATAGTGAACCGTTTAATAATAATTCTAGAGTGTTTTCGATTTGTGGACAGTGTAAGCCTAAATTTAATAATTAATGAATTGATTGTTCGAGAATCTCGCCTTCTTCTTCTTCGGCCCAGACAGTGCGGCCTGCCCACTAGGCAAAAGGCATCGTAATGCACAGCCGGGAAAATAAATTTCCTAAGACGCGCCCTCACCCACAAGTCATCTATTATTAAACATTCAAAATTGCATCAAAAAGGCGGCAAGGACAATCAACCTCAACACTTAGGAGAAGATAAATAAATAATCAATCATAAACAAACATGTATATAAATAAATGACATATTTGACATAAATAAAAATCAAATTAAAACCAAGAACACGACAAAATCTAAACAGCAAAAGATCCCCAACTGAAGAGAAACATATTAATACCAGACACAATTAAAATTCACACAATGAAACTAAGAAAACTTAAAATACAGAAGATGACCAAACAGGCAAAAAAGCTGCTTAACAGTGCAGCCAAATAAACATCACCTTAGAATAACATGATTTTTTCATACTATAAATAATAAATAAATGGTAACCAATACACCCATCAGTATCAACATAATTACAACTTATGATACATTAAATTAACAACTATTAAACCACTTTATCAAAAATAATAAACATTAATAACCCTATTGGCATTCAAATTACAGGTACAATAATCATTACCAGCTAAGTAAAAAATACGTTTAAGAATTACGGTTAAAAACTAGGATTTAAAAATACCATTATATATATTTTTTGTTATATATATTCATTCTATACATTATAGCAAAAACCAATTTAAAACCACTTAGAAAAAATAGCATCAAAATTCAAAAATTAAAAAGAGCACTTTTTAGAAAATTACCAAACAAATCATTAACAATTATCATTAAGGTTACTTTTAAAAAATACTATTAAAATTACGATTTAAAGATTTATAAGTTACTAATAAAATACGTTTAAGAAACACTATCAAAACAAATCCCACTCGGCGTCCTAACGCCTAAATAAAACAAACACCTAAAAATTTATTACTATACGCTTGTTAGTAACAGTTTGTGAAAACAAAAGCAATACATTATTATAAAATAGCAAGGGAAATTAGAAACCAATTTTAGTAATAAATTAGGATTGTTTTTGCAAATAAAATTTATTAGCATCTCATGTAGCCCTCTGGTAGCTTAGAAGACTGGCTCTCTGCACACTTATAGTATGGACGAATGGAGGTTGGATAGCCAAGTGGTTAAGGTACGGGGATTGCACTCGGAGGACCCGAGTTCGATTCCGAACTCCGCTCTAACTATCTCCGTGTTCGCGAGGAGTACGAGCACCTTAACCGCTCTAGGTTCTGATCTAAATTGTGTGGCACTGTCTGGGCATCCAAATAGATACCTTACACTTTCAGGTAGGTAGGACGATCTGGGTTGAAATAAAGTATGGACCATTGGATCGAATTAAATTGAGACGGATTTTCAAATTTTCTTCTGGAGTGGACACAATGAGGGGAGGGGTTAAAGTCTAAAAGAACCACCCGAAATTTCTACCGGGTATATAAAAGGCTGAAACCCGACCACAGACCAGAATTTTACTGGGGTCATTTTCAATCGCTACAGCTATTTTCGAACCTGAGCACCCCACATTGCTAAGCAAGATAAACAAGAAAGATCAATCATGCTTAAAGCATTGATTATGAAACACTATCCAACTTCAATGCAATTTTATTTAAAAAAGTCGAAAATGCAATACATTCCTCGGTAATATTTTAAAACTTATCACAATACTACATTGATTTATTATATTTGAAAACTTAAACCTTCATTGAAAAAAATGAACTTCATTTAAATGACGGCATTGAAATACAAATTGCCTGGCTTAAATATCTCTAAAATGCAATACATTCCACGGTAATATTTTTAAAACTATCATAATACTACGATAATTTATTATATTTGAAAACTTCATCGAAAACAACTGAAATAAATTCAAATGACGTCATAGAAAAAATAACACGCCTGGATCTCTCTATAAAAGCAGGATTTCATTCATTTCATTCATCACAATACTATAATACTTTATTTTATTTAAAAATTAAGACCATGGAGCTACAATTCATAAACTCTATGCTTAAAACTTCATCGAAAAAAATCGTCCTTCTGTTTATAAAATCCATTAATATTTCATTCATATCAGCCATGCAGACTCCATGGACTGAATTATTTTGTGTTAAAGAAATACAGTAATTCTAATATACAACTCATTCTACATATTTTGCTGTTTACATTTTACATAGGTGAAAAATAGGCTTAGTTGTAGAAATAATTAAATTTGAATGAGAATTTAAACTCAAATATATTGTCATTGTGTTGTTTCAGTATGTAGATGCACAGAATTTAAGCAAAAATAAAGTGGTTTTAGGACGGATACAACACTCAATATGAATTAAAAAGAACTTTAAAAAATCACGATTTTGACACAAGATGGATGCCATATATCATTTTGAAGTGGGTTATGTGATCGTTTCATATCATGGTCACGTGATCGTTTCATATAAGATGTGTAATTATTATTTTAATTTTTGTTTAAAAAACTACTGAATATATTTCGCTGATTTTTTTTATATATATTTTATGGAACAATTTGACTATTACCTAAAATTTTCGAAGCAATTTGTGAATTTTAAATCCGCTTAAAAAATGTTTGAAAAATTAGGTCCCATAGGGCTCAATGTATTTCATTTTTTCAACCCGGGTTCAATCCAAAACTAATTGGGTGATATTATTCATTTATATTCCCATAGGTCCTACAGACCGTCAGAACAACATACTAAAATTTCATTTTGATTAAGTCATTTTTACGGCAGTTATCGTGCTAACGGACAGACAGACAGACAGACAGATAGAATTAACAAAGTCATAAACACTTTTCAACTTTGTTGTAAAGTGTTAAAAAAAGGTGCAATTTAATTTTAGGCGTGGTAATTTTCCTATCTTTAACAGGATTAAATAGTAGTATTATATGAAAATACTTACATTGTGTTGCTTACAACTTCCGCAAGAGTCTGGGGATACGCTCATCACGTACGATGTTTTTGAACGGTCGCCCC